>CM074720.1:24807820-25407820 GCA_037306005.1 Rhinophrynus dorsalis | reverse complement strand
AGGGGGATAAACCCTACAACATTTTTTTACATTAAGTATTGCTATACCTTTAACCCCTTAAGGACCCATGACGGTCCTGGACCGTCATGGAATTCCGGGCTCCTCGCGCAGCTGCACGCCGTTCAGGAGTCTGGAATCGGATTGTGCAAAAAATGCTCCGTGGTAATTAAGTGACCGCAAAGTGCATGCGCGGCCGGTCCTTAAGGGGGTAAGTAAATAACTGATTGGAGAGTTCTTTCTATTGACCTTGAATTAGTATGTGTGTAAATGGTAACCATATCACCCCTTAGACGTCTCTTCTCTAATTTAAACAAACCCAGTTTGACTAGTGTCTCTTTTTAACTCAGACCCTCCAATCCCTTTATCAGTACTGTCTTTAAGAACTGGTGCCCAAAACTGCACTCTATATTTTAGACGAAGTCTTACCCAGGATTTATATAGAGGTAGAATTATATTTACATCCGGTGCATTTACACCTCTTTTTATGCAGGCTAGTACCCTATTTGCTCTTGCAGCAGCTGAGTGACTCTGCACACTGCTGTGAGTATATGTAGCTTGTTTGTTTCTACAGCCCAAATGCTGAATGCAGAACTCCAAATCTAGTTTCACTTACAGCAATTTACCAAACTGCAAGCTTCCCCTGGGAAGTCTCTTAGCTAAATGAAATTGCACATCTGCAGACAAAAGAAGGGCGGTCCCAGAGAATACTGCAGCTAAATATCACAGAGATTATAGCCCTCAAACAAAAACGGACCGTATAAAAAGCAGCCGTAAACACAAAGAACTTAGACTTCATAAAACTGCACTCTGAGGTTTCCCCTCAGAGGGGGAAGAGGTCTGAGCAGGAGCGGAATCACACATTCATATAACACACACACACACACACACACACACACACACACACACACACACACACACACACTTGAACGCTGACCGCAGGGGAAGCTGTCATATGACAGTCTTATGTGCATCAGGCAGCCCTGCAGCTGAGCCGAGATGACGTTTATAAAAAAGAATTCTTTCACTGAAACGGTCTTCTACTTGTGCTTGGTTTGTGCTTGGTTTGTGCTTGGTTTGTGCTTGGTTTGCAAGCACACGTAGAAGACAGTTTCAGTGAAAGATTTCTTTTTTTATAAACGCGATCTCGGCAATGCTGCAGAGCCGCCTGATGCAAGTAATACCGGATATCCCTGCAGTCAGCGTTCAGTCAGGGAAGGGGAAGGGAGGGGGGAACTTGGAGCGCTATCATCTCTCTAACCAATAAGTTTCTTTTTATCAAAGCGACAATATGGGGATTAGTAATTTGCAAGTATTACTATCCCTTTAACAAGAAACACTGCATGGGGAGGGGGATGCACTCAGTGGCCTCATTATGAATATACTGTTTTTTGAAGCCAGTTTTTCTTGCTTGGCGACATAAAATAGTAACTCATCCAGTACTAGGCAATGAACTGCACACCACTACAGTGCTCAAAGGGTTAATAACAATGGGGAGTTTTTGCAACAGCTGTCATGACATGGGAAGAAGCCCTACATACCAGCACTGTCACTGTCACTGTCAGGAGAGGGCTGGAGATGGACATCCGGGGTAGGTCTGAGCTCCTCTCCTTCGATCGCTGCTAATGTGTTCTCAGGATCCTTCACAATGCTCCTCTCTGCCTTTTGTTCCACCTGCATCTTCACCTCCTCTTCCTCTTCTTCCTCCTCCTCCTCAGGCTCATCAGTCTTCTCCTTCACACTGAAAAAGCTGTCTGGAAGGTCAATCCGCTTTGGTGGTAACCTCTGTGGGACATGGAATTGGGCAGAACGTGAGACCGGATGAGATTGGCACCAATGACAAAACAACCCATCACAATCCTTCATGTATAAAGCCCTAATATATTCCACTGCAAAGAGCAACGTGGGTGCGTGTGAGCAGAGAAATGTCACTACACAGGAGGCGGACATACTATGAAGATCTGGAACAATTCTGGCATAAACCAACTGCACCATAGGGGACAAAAAAAAATCCCTTTAAACTGAAACTCACTTCATACACTCTGCAAAAACAGGGACATTTGAAAGAGCATAAAAACAAAACAAAAAAAAAAAAAAAACACAACACCTACATGGTAGCCATTTTTAATTAAAACATTAGCTTTATTACAAAAATCATGAAAGGGCAGTAGCTGCCATGCCTGCCAGATGCTTGCATTCCAAAATCGCTCGCCCTCTCACCTCTCTCTCCACGCCATCCAGATACCAGCATTCCATACTGCTCTCCCTCCCACCTGTCACTCCAATTAATCCAGATACCAGCATTCCATACTGCTCTCCCTCCCACCTGTCACTCCAATCCATCCAGATACCAGCATTCCATACTGCTTTCCCTCCTGTCACTCCAATCCATCCAGATACCAGCATTCCACACTGCTCTCCCTCCTACCTGTCTCTCCACTCCATCCAGATACCAGCATTCTATACTACTCTCCCTCCTACCTGTCACCCCAATCCATCCAGATACCAGCATTCCACACTGCTCTCCCTCCCACCTGTCACTCCAATTAATCCAGATACCAGCATTCCACACTGCTGTCCCTCCTAGCTGTCTCTCCATGCCATCCAGATACCAGCATTTAATACTGCTCTCCCTCCTACCCATCACTCCAATCCATCCAGATACCAGGATTCCATACTGCTCTCCCATCTGTCACTCCACGCCATCCAGATACCAGCATTCCAAACTGCTCTCCCTCTCCCCTCTCTCCACTCCATCCAGATACCAGCATTCCAAACTGCTCTCCCTCTCCCCTCTCTCCACTCCATCCAGATACCAGCATTCCATACTGCTCTCCCTCCTACATGCCTCTCACCGCCAACTTGATACTAACATTCCACACTGCTCTCCCTCCCATCTGTATACTAACATTCCATACTGCTCTCCCTCCCATCTGTATACTAACATTCCACACTGCTCTCCCTCCCATCTGTATACTAACATTCCACACTGCTCTCCCTCCCTAGCTCATTTAAATAAAATGACCAAATGACAATCATTTAGCTCCTGTCAAGAGATCACAATTTAGATTGTGACAGTTGATAAAATGGTGATATTTTAAGCCAACAGGACGCTAGGGGTCTCCATTGTATTGTGAAGCAAGGTACTCAAGATGCCTCTATCATTCAAATAGTTAAAATCCCCATTTAAAAATCAATGAGAATGTTGCTATGTCCCCTATGAAGCTTCTGGATTATGCCAGTATGGCTATAGTTCAGTGGAAGGAGTATGGAGCCCAGCTACAAAGAACTGTGTCTACCTCTATCAGGTAACAACCTACTGAGCGCTGGGGGATATGCTGCATACATCTCTGGCACTCAAAGGGTTGAAAAAACTCTTTTGGAGAACCAGCCCTCCTAACATTGATTTACAGTAGCCATTAGGAGTGTACTATACGTTCCTTTACAATCGGATTACATACGTTACTTCAGTTATTTATACTAACTATACACCTTGGTGCACTTCAGAGATGGTAGTTCTTTGTAAGCAAATCACAATCACATTCATATTATACATCATGCTTAACCACTTGGATGCCAGGCAGCTTTGCAAAGCTTTTACATACAAGTGTTTAACAATCCTTTAATTTTAAGAAAGCCAGTGGGATGTGCAATGCATTACACACACCTTTTGCACTGAAATGGTTAACAAGAACAGATGCTGAGCTGTGAACAAGACAGAACTTACACCAACGGTTCCAGTTTTGAGTTTATATTTGCTGCCCCCTTTCATTGCTCCAAACATGGGTAACATCAGCTTTTTGGACTTGGTGTCTTGTGCCACTGAACTGTAAGCAGAGCAGACAAATTAGCTATAAAATTGTGTTACCGAGCACAGAGAAACCCCAGAAAAGCACATATTAGGATCAGCAAGATTAACAGGACAGCATGGGGCAAAGGACAGCATGGGGCGAGACAAGAGACTGAGGACCTTATGCACAAAAAGACTAGCAAATCTACATCTAACCAACTAAATTATAGGGGACACAATAAAAATATCCCCAGTAGCCTGACTGATTTAACTTGGGCTTTTAACCCCATGAATGCCAGGTCTCCAATGCATAAGATACCTCTGTAGCATTCAGTGGGTTAGAAATGAAAGAAGATGTTACATAAAATTCTTAGCCTGTTTAACCCTTTGAGTGCCAGAGGGGTATGCAATGCATTGCATGCACTCCTCTGGCACTCAGAGGGTTAATGACGTTTACACAGTACAGTATGCCATCTCTATCCTTTATGCCCACTCTAAGAACAGGTTAGACTAGGTCAGTGGTTCTCAATCTTTTTTTGATTGGGGCACCCCTAACACATAATCTAGAACATTCGGGGCACCCCTAACATATTTAATGTATTTTATCAAGGGCATAAGAAGGGTACAATACATAAATATAAAGTTATTATTATGTTTTATAATCATAATAACAAAACTAAATATATTGTGCATAACAACTTCTATAAATCTTTATTTAAAGGGATAATAATACTTAAGTATTACTAATCCCTATAGTAAAGTACTACTAAAAAAAACCCCGTATTGCCCCAGTGTCATCTCTCAAACCTTTATGGTTTGAGAGATAATCACTTCTAAAGTTGCCCTCTCCCTCCCCCTTCCCCGAAGTCAGCATTGTAGCTGACTGCAGGGAAATCCGGTCATAGATCATCAGGCGGCTCTGCAGCAGAGCCGCGATCGCGTTAACTAAAACTTTCACTAAAACGGTCTTCTACGTGTGCTTGTAAACCAAGCACATGTAGAAGACCATTTCAGTGAAATTTTTCTTTTTTCGTAACGTGATCAGGCTGTGCTGGAGAGCCGCCTGAAAGTCGTATGACTTGCTTCCCTGCAGTCAACTAGAATGCTGACTACGGGGAAGGGGGAGGGAGAGGGCAACTTCAGAAGCATTCATCTCTCAAAACATAAAGGTTTGAGAGATGACACTGGGGGCAATACGTTTTTTTTTTTTAGTAGGGCTTTACTATAAGGATTAGTAATACTTAAGTATTACTATCCCTTTAAAAGTCCATTTTTGTTAGTCTTCATAGAAAACATGGGGCACGCTAAGTTGATGTCTGTGGCACACCTGGTTGAGAATCACTGGACTAGGTGTTTAAATACCAACAGAAGAGGTCTTTAAAATTGAGGTTATTTGTAACATTTTATAAAGTTGCCTCTCCAGAATGTTCTCCCTATTCCCACTTCACTTTTTAAAAAACACAAATTCATGGCGTTATTAGTTAGCGACCTGGCGTTATTATACACACACACACACACACACACACAATATCTGTGCTTGTAACGAGGGAAGCAACCCAAATTATCCTATATAATAATTTGCTAGGATGTGTGTCACGATTCAGTCATGCTCAGTAGACACTGTCCGTGTTCGGGAAGTCCCTACTGCGCATGATTGCATCTCGTGAGTGAGACAACGCAAGACTGCATCGCGTGGAGCAGTGAGGTAGTGGCCTCTTAACCCTTTGAGTGCCAGAGGGGTACGCAACGCATTGCAAAGCAATGAGTTGCATACCCCTCTGGCACTCAAAGGGTTAACATTACCCAGACCTTGGCCATTGTACACGGGCTTTTACACTAGTGAAATATAATACACAGACAATAATTCACCTAAGACAGGTACCGATGAGGAAAGTTCATTCACTGATACACAGACTGGTGCAGGGAAGTGATCTATAGTACCAAGAGATCCCTTTCATGTACTCACTGTCCTCCAAAGAGAGGAAAGAAGTTCCAGACTCTAAATGAGATTAACAACGTAGCCATCTTCCGATGTTGCTTCCCTTATTAAGTATTTAACACCTTAAGGACCAAGGACGTACATATACATCATGGGATAATTGTTGGTTAAGGACCCATGATGTATATGTAGGTCTTGGAATTCTGAGGTCCCCACGTGGCTGCACACCATTTGGGGATCTGTTATTACATTAACAACAACAAAAACAAAGTGCCAGCTGTGCGGCCACTCCATAAGAGGTTAAAGAGATAGTAATACTTTAATATTACTATTCCCCATATTGTAGCTATGGTACAAAGAATTGAATAGCCCCCAGGTTCATCTCTCAGACCTTTATGGTTTGAGAGATAACCAAATGCAAAGTTCCCCCTCCCTCCCCCTTCCCTGAAGTCAGCATTGTACTGACTGCAGGGATATCCGGTCTTATTTTCATCATGTGGCTCTGCAGCTGAGCCAAGATCACGTTAGTGACAAAGATTTATTTCACTGAAACAGTCTTCTACATGTGCTTGGTTTGCCGTATAGATTACACGGCTTCATCGGGAACAAGATGAGTGGGAAGAACCCTGAATGACTCTACGAGCACGCGAGGCAGAATCCTGCTACCGGCAATCAAAATTATAATGTTTGTCTTGAGGCAACAAAGAACTCTTGTCCCCCCTGTGGTGCTGACCATCTTGCCAAGTTCAGGACCAAAGAGAAGAAAACCACTGAACGGCAAAGACACCAAGGCTCTTTTAGAGGCTGCATCAGAATTCCAGATCTGGAGCCAAAGAGTATGTTGTGCCTCCACGGAGGTATCTGAGCACTTAGCCTCCATCTTGCATATGTCCCACACTAGTATAAACAGTGGCATCCTAAAGTAGACTGATCAAGGCCAACAGCTTCTCCGTAGGAGCACCCTCGTGGACAGAGTGCAAGAGCTGACCCCAGCCAAACTACTATCATCCTGTAAACCCAAGCCAAAGCAAATGTGCCCTACAAGAGAGTGCCACGGCCTGAAGAGAGATCTGGTAAGAGACCAGCTTCTTATCAGTAGAGTCTCAAGGTGCAGCAGCACGTGGCACAGGCAGTGGAGTATCAACAGCCAGAGGTCAACTCTGCCCGTAGGAAAAGGGTAAAGCTTAGAAAACATATTTTTTAGGGACAAAGAGCTCCCTTCAAGGACAATCTAGTTCAAATCAGCAGGAAAGTACAGACGATTTCTGCTTATACTTATTTAAAAAAAAACAAAAAAAAAAAACCCAGCTGGGATACACACTCTGAAACCAGGCAAACCATTTACCTAGTATCCTGTTCAGGGAAGAAATAAATGAAGCCAGAAGATCTCTGGCTCATTCAGGCTCCAAAACCAGTGGAACATTCCTAGGAGGCAGTAAGAGGGTCCCGCAACAAGAGGCCAAACCAGCCTCACTAAATAACAGAAGGAAACCCTTGTTCAAAGGACTAATAGCAGCAGAATGGGCTTTACAGCCCTTAACCTTGCACTCCTTCCCCAGATTTGGAGGATTTATGTCCAAGCTCACTACCCTGAATCTCAGGAATAATGCAGAAGGCATAAATTAAAGATGAAAATAAAGAGTAGAAGCCAAGTGCGCAACGCAATTCTGCCACAGTAACATGCACCCTCCAGGGAACGCATGATCGAAGGAGCACAGAGAACAGGCTTCCCAATCATTCATCCAAGAACCGGATGTAAGACTGCAAAGCAGACGGTGCTTCATAACTAGAGAAACTCCTGCACAGAACACAGTCATAAATGCACGTGGCAGATATTCCGGACGTGCACACTTCAGAGCACCCGGCCAACAGCTGGATGAAACACCTGCCAGAAGTGCAAGGCGGCAATGCTCCACAACCGGAGCTACGCCTGCACAGGAATGTGTGTTCTGGATACTACTGACGTGCACAATCTTGAGATAAACTATGGTCCACCCAGTCTGCAATCCTTACAGAAAAGTGGACCTAAAAGGATGGGACCAAAAAGTCTCAGGAACTCTCCCCACACAATGAGGGTTCCAATTAAGATGAAGGTGATGGGGACACACTAAAATAACCATGAACCGGAAAAGGTTTCCCTATAGAAGGGAAACCGCTTTGCCCCCAGAGGTCACTCAGAAGACTGAATACTCTCCGGTTGGTAATGGAGTATAGAGGGCTGGTAGTAGTAGGAGCTTTGCTACGAGTGCCCTGCCTCCTTAAAGGAGACTCTCTATACCACATGGTCCCAGCATCTTTCTTGTAGATCACTAGCATCCAAGGGGTTAAATAGCATGTAAAGGGGGTATATAAACCGCTGCAGGGACATTGAAATTGCTCTGGCCACACCCACAGAAATGTGTTGTGTACCACACTGGTGTGCAAAGGGTTAACATTAACCTGTCAACATGAATTTACTTTTACATCTGAAAGTTAGACAAAAGATCAGCAGATGTATGAATAGTTTTATTGGGGACCTCGCTTGCATTCAAGGGGTTAAATGCTCAATTTAACTTAACAGGAATTCTTAGTTGTCCCGACGGTGCAGTTGATTTACTCCAGAAAAACTCCAGTGTGTCTCTCTGCTGACAATGTTCCTTTGCAGATTACTGAATGTTCTTTCACAGGGCAGCAATATGTATTTTATTAACACCTCAACAACGCAGGACGCACATATAAGTCATGGGTGGATGTCCCTAAAAGACCAATGATGTACATCATCGATTTCAAAGCTCCCCTGTGGATGCACTCCGTTCGGGGAGCACTGAATCGTAATTAAAGTGGAGAGAAAAAAAAAAAAATGCTCCCTAAGTGCCGGCTGTGTGCGCGCGCCGGTCCTTAAGGCGTTAAAATAAACCCTTTATTTTCTCTTTTTAATTTTTTTTGATTTTACTCACTTACATATTTAACGTCCCTCACAGAGAGCTATCCGATTTTTCCGAAAGCTTTCTGTGTGGCCAGGGAAAGCAGAGTACAACAATGTAAATAAAAAATACAAATATACAAAAAAAAACAGAAACAATGTAGAAGAGCCACATACACAGAGATCAAGTAGTGCTACGGGTAGAATTGCAACATTGAATAAATATCCCTATTTCTTTTGTAGAACCAAAAATTCCCTGGATTCAAAAGTGTAATGCACTCGCTGTCAAAGACATAAAAGTGTATAAAAAAAAAAAAAAAAAAAAAAAAAAAAAAAAAAAGGGGTGAGGACAAAAATAAACAGTAAGTATTGGCAGTTACATTTAGGTTTTGAATGCTAGAGGTCTTTGTGAAGCAATGCATTGCAGACTTAGCTTCCTAGAGGTTAAAGGGATAGTAATAGTTAAAAATTACTAATCCCAATATTGTAGTCTTAAAAAGAAAAGGAAAAAAAAAAAAAAAATGTAATTGCCCACAGTGACATTTCTCAAACCTTTATGGTTTGAGAGATATTCACTCGCAAAAGTTCCCCCCTCCCTCCCCCTTTCCCTGGAGTCAGCATTGTAACTGACTGCAGGGGAAGCCTGTCATAAGACCATCCGGCGGCTATGCAGAAGAGCCAAGATCCCATTAATAAAAAAACAAATTATTCACTTAAAAGGTCTTCGTGTGCTTGCAAACCAACCACACGTAGAAGATCTTTTAAGTGAAGACCTACAATGCTGACTTCAGGGAAAGGGGAGGGAGGGGTTTGAGAGATGTCACTAGGGGCAATTTAAAAAAAAAAAAAGTACTACAATATTGGGATTAGTAATTTTTAAGTATTACTATCCCTTTAACAGATGCAGTGCTTTATGAACAGAAGCTTAACCAGTGCAGTACAAATTTAACTGCTTTTTACTGTGTCAATGCTTGTTCTAACAAGGTCACACAAGCCAAGCCAACACACACACACACACACACACACACACACACACACACACACACACACACACACACACACACACACACACACACACACACACAATGTGAATGCAATTACAGCCAGCTCCCATCTGTTCCATGCAATCCCATTTACTGGTCCCTTGAGTATGAAGTATCAGTAAATCTACTGCCCATACTCTTAGAAAGCTCAGCCTCAGACTGACATGTGCATTATTTTATGTGTGTTAAGTGCACCACGGAGACCAAGGATGAGATTCAGTATACAGAACCAAGCCCTGCTGCTCCTCTCCCAGGCCAAATGAAAATTACAGAAAGCGTAACTTTATTTTACAACCTCTCCAAAACGGTTTAACAAGTAATAAATAGCAAGGCCGACACAGAGAAGATTTCCCCTGGGTAACACTTGGCTTATTACTTTCTAGGAACACTTGATGTGAATTCTAAAAAAAGAAACGTGCAGGTTTTGTCATTCACCGAGAACCGCTCAGGTAACAACATTTACTGACCTGAGCTCTGGCAGTTTGGTCGGCTGCACAATCTTTATTAATCCCTTTAGCCTTTGCTGTTCTTTCTTCAGCTCGAAGGACTGCAGATGAAGTTTCTTACGGGACACTGCGTCCAGCGCACCCCCAGATTTGATTTCCGTCATGAAGGCATCCAGTGAGTCCTGAGAGGTGCTCTGTGCCACGGCTGAGAGGGTGGGAAACAAAGTAAGTGATTCACAATGTCATCGCTGCCTTTAGAACGGAGTTAGGTAAACTAACTGTCCCCCACCAGACACCTATTCTAAGCAATGCACTGGAAAAGTCTACCGCAGTCTCTCAACAGCAGTAAAGTACCAGAGCAGGTTTTAACCCTCTAAGTGCCAGAGAGGTATCAAACACATTGCAACGCAATGCGCTGGATACCTCTCTGGCACTCAGAGGGTTAACACTCAGAGGACCAATGGTGTGTACAATACAGTGCTTCTCTATATGCTACGCACACACAACTCTGGTCTTCAAAAAGTGAAGGACTTTCCTGCCTGGGTACAGGTGAACCAATCAGAATGAAGGATCCACTAATTACACACTTGTGTTCAGACAAGGAGAGTCATAAAACCTGCACTGTTAAAGGAATTTGATTGCGGGAGAAAAATGCAGAGGATATATGGGGTACAATAAGAGACATCAAAATTCCCACAATAGTTATTTAAATGGGAATTTTAACCAGTTTAATGCTAGAGAAGTCTTCACTGCATTTCTAAGAAACGTGATGGAGGACTCGTTAAATCAACGGGAATGTATATTTATCCCCATAATGCAGTTGGTCTGCCTCAGAATTGCTCCTCTTATCATTAACATAGGACCTATGGTTCTAATGTTGTCAAGGGGTTGGCAAGACACAGCAATCAACTCAACTGAAATTCATATACACATTTTGATTGGCTCTAGCTTTTGTGAGCCAATCACAACATGGATGTGAATTGAACCTAGATATCTGGCAGGGAAACCATAGAAGGGAACAGAGTAACATACAGACCTCTAGGATCAATAAAGGCAAAAACAACAACTTTAACATACACAATTGAGTTTCTTCAGTGTTCTACTTCTAATAAGAACTCTGGTTAAGGATTTAGATTCAGGGCTGATTTTTCTAATACCGCAGACCTCTAATAAGCAACTATCAGAAATCTGGACTTCCTCAGCTCTAAGCAGTGTATTAAAGTACCTGTGTGAGACGCATGCAGCTTGGTAGCGATATCACCCAGCTCCTTCTCAACAAGGTTTAATTTAGCAACCTAGGAATGGAATCACAATGTTCCTGGTTAGTCTTTCATAAAACATGTTTATCCTGGATTTAAAGGTGAATTGTAATTATTAATGAGGGTTTATGCGCCTCAGTAAAACAAGGGAACTCCCACTGCTGAGAGGTTGTTTATTCAAACTTAAAAATTCTTAGGTGTAGTATCTCAATGGCCTGAATTGTTACAGGTGCGCTGTTGCTACCAGAGCTGACCATAGGATAGTGTAGCAACAGCCCCACTAAAACTTCAGGCCATTCAGATACTGCATCAAAAAATAAATAAGTAAATAAAAAGTTTGAGCTGCAATGACTTTTGAATAAAACACCTCAGCAGTGGGAGTACCCTTGTTTAACTCTGGAGGATAAACCCTACAATATGTATGTTTTTTACATATTAAGTGTTACTAAGTTATTCTGAAATCCAAGTACAAAAGAGAGGGTTTGCAACGTGTTGGAGACTTTCAACATTCCAAATGGTTCCGCATTATTCCGTGCCTTCAGTCACTCACCAGGGAATCGTACGTTTCTGGCTTCTCTTCAATCTTTCCAGCTTTCTTCATGCGGTTCAGACGCTTTTTTTCCACAAGTCCCGTGCGGTCCAGGAAGGTGTCATCGTCGCTGTCGTAAAAATCCTGGTCCTCCCACTGTTTGGCTTTGCGCTTGCGTGAAACTGGAAGAGATAAAACAAGGCATCCATCTTGCCCAGGAACAGCTATTTTGCCCTTTTGGGGTTGTATGCAGAAATCAGAATAGGAACAATTCCAGGGGAACTAACTGCACCATAGGACTAAAAATACAAAAATCCCAGTAGGATTAAATGGGGACATAAATATCTCAGAAAGCTAGAAAGGTCTCCGTCACATTTGCTTTGTAAAAAGTGTTGGAAAACTAACATTCAAATATGAACATCCTCTTATCTCTAAGGAAATTGTATTTATCCCCTATGGTACATTTGGTTTGGCACAGAATTGCTTAAATTTGTGTGCATGTGGCCCAGTTGAAACACATGCAAGACAAAATGGCTGTCCCTAACAGTACAGTCTGCACAATTTCACAAAGGCAAAAAAATAATAATAATAATAATAATAATAATTGGAGAATTTAAAGTGTCCTCACACAGTGGACAAGTATGTTTATCTTGGACATAAAACATCAACAGATGGAAGCTGAGCGACAAATAAAATTGGGATAGCAAACATTTGGAAAATTTAGTATTATTATCTGTTAGACAAATTTACCACACTGCCTCAAGCGAAGCATGGACACTGAATGCCAAAGCCACACACAGAAGTATAGAACATCTAATTCTAAACATAACGAAAAAAGCCCGAAAAACATGTGCATGGATTCGTCAGCAAAGGTTTATGACATTACCCTTTCAGTTAAATGCCTGAAGTGGAAGGTTTAAAGGGACAGTAATACTTCGTTTTATCTTTATTTTATTTTGTAGGCATTAAAAAAACATGAAGAACGATATAAGTCTTATCTCTCAAACCTTTATGGTTTAAGAGATATTCACAAGCAAAGTATCCCCCCCTGTTCAGCCAGAGCAGAAGGGAGGTGCCCAGGTAGACTGCAGAGAGGGACAATCTTCAATTAAGATAAGCGAAAAAGCTGATAAACTTGTCAAAGGGGGCAGGGCTTTCATTGTTTTCATACAAAGAAGATTGTCCCCTGCTGTTATCTGTCTGGTCTTACAACCAGATTCACATCTGAGAAGAGATGGCTTACACTAGGAAAAAGGGGCGGGGAGGGGAAACTTTACTTGTGAATATCTCTCAAACCATAAAGGTTTGAGAGATAAGACTTATATCATTCTTCATGTTTTTTTAATGCCTACAAAATAAAATAAAGTTAAAACGAAGTATTACTATCCCTTTAAGTTGACTACACATATTCACTGACAACAGAATACCAACAAAAGCAGCTAAGAAAACGCACAATTCAGGACATACATCACTGCAAAATGTTCATATAGCTACACCGTAAGGGAGGGTGGGTGGTGGAGAGAGAAAAATCTAAACCCCCTTAGATGCTGTGACATATCCTCAAAAGGGTTATCTGTGATACAAAACCCAATAAAACACATATATGAAAGCTTTAATAGTGATCATACTTAAAGGAGCAATAAACTTTTTTTTATGAAAGATATATATATTGTAGGGATTTTCCTATTGAGTAAAATAACGGTACTCCCACTGCAGAGAGATTTATATTTCCAAAGATATTACAGTTTAAACCCATGTTTTTTTTTACATTAGCAGTGCCCTCTAGTGGTCAAAATCTAATTAGATTTTCTGTTAAATTCTAATGGAGAGGAAAGTCAGGAAAGTCAGTGATACACAGTTCTCAATAGAATGTGATAGAAACTGCTGAGTCACTTCCTGTCAGTTAGAACTATCAGGAAGTAAACACAGTAAATTCACTTTCTGATTATTTGAACAGCGGTGGGAGTGGCCTTGTTTTATTCAGCAGGAAAGGCTCTGTAAAACATGTTTTGGTTAAAAAAAAAAAAAAAAAAGTTTACTGCTCCTTTAACTCCTTAGATGCAGAAACATGCATAAAATAGCACCCCAACTACATGTGAATGGCATATATTGTACACAGGAAAGCCATGTTGAGAGCATTTACAACCAGTTAGTGACAGAATGATCCTTAACTACATGTTACAGAAAAATATACCCCTGAATAAGAACTAAAATTACAGCCAAGCAACACAACTCCCTCCCCCAAGTGCTGCAAAGCAACTCTCTAATTGTAATGGGGCAAAAACAGTCCAAATGAATCAATGGGAATTACAGATATATTATTGCTCTCCACGGTAAAGCTGGATAGACACAGAATTCCTCTACTTTTACTCTGTGCATGTAGTCCCTGGATACACTGGAATAAAGCTGTGTCCACCTCTCACAACTGATCCCATTCTACTTCATATGCCTTCTGCGTGAATGCGCCATGTTGAGGAGTCTCTGGATGAGAGGAGGGAGTAGTAGTTGAACTGACCTGCCTCTTGGCGCAGCAAGCCTTTCGTATCTAGAATTCGGCAGGCTTCCAGACTGCACAGCTTTGCAGCATCCTTCTTCTTCCCAGAATGGATGGTCTCGGCTACCAGTGGTTTTCCTGAAGCGTCGTCTACCGGAAGACTATATGTATCAGAAGAGAGAGGATTAGTTTTCTGGGACGTTTCCATTTAAATCAGAGCATTTGCATGTGTGTGCGTTCGCATTCGCTTGTGTGTTCGTGCTCGTTCTCTGTTTCAGCGCTTAACCACATGAGGACCATTAGTCTTCAATGGATTTAAGTGCCCGTCTTTTAATGGAGAAAACATAAAACAAGTAGTAACATCTAACAAGCCCCACCCCTAACCTCCTATTCACGGCCACTAAATTTTAATGGTCCCTATAATTGCTGCCCCTGTGCCTTTGTTGAAGAAGAGAACATCTTCATAAAGTATTGTCTGTCAGATCCATGGAGGTAATGTGATTAGAAGTAAGTGGCCCCAAGGAAAAGCCCCTAGGTAACCAATCACTGAAAAGAAACCTATTTAAGTGAGGCACTCAACCAACACAATGTTACAAAGCTTTATTAAAAAAAAAAATAAAAAAAAATAATTAAAAACAGTTGGTAATAGGCCAATAGTCAATGCATTACAGACCTAGCATAGCAAATGCATGTAAATGACAAGAAATACAAAAATAAAAAAAACTCAATTACAATGAGCTATGTGCACAAGCATACATCAGTGTAAAGTGAACGGTGCTTCATCAATAAAGTGCATAGAATCAAAGTATACTTATCTAGTACAGAATAATACAGGTAAGCACACTGGAAATGTCAAATATATGCAAGCCAAGTTACCAGACACCCAACACGTATCTCCAAATCCGTTGCGTACCCCTCTGGCACTCAAAAGGTTAACATTAAACAGACCTTGGCCCGTGTACACGGGCTTTTACACTAGTATTGTATACAAGTATATGTGAGGTCAATACAAGATTTCTCTACTGAGCTTCTCATTCCAAAGCAAATAACTAGTGGTCACCCTGGTGAGGTTAGCAAAGGATGTTCCAATGTCGGCAGAGGAAGGGTTAAAGGGATAGTAATGTCTACAATAACATTTATCTCCAAGTCTTCTCTTTTGCAAACATAACACTTTGCGTTATGGTTAAAGGGATAGTAATGTTTCACAAAAACAGCAGCTCCAATTAATCTTCATAGTATATGGGCCATGGAGTGTGTAATTTCAATACTGTCAGAGTTGTAGTTCAAGAGTAATTGAATGATAAAGTATCCCTCTCCCGCCCCTTTTACCTAGTGTAACACTGCTCACCTCAGATGTGGGATCTGGTCCACAGTCCAGACCGCTCACAGCAAGGGACAATCTTCTTACTATGAGAACAATGAAAGCCCTGCCCCATTGACAGGTTTTTCCCTCAGGTTAATTGAAGATTGTCCCTCTCTACAATCCACTTGGACACCACCTTTCTGTTCTGAGCTGAGCAGTGTTACATCAGTAACAGGGGCAGGGGGGGTACTTTATCATTCAATTGCTCTTGAACTACAGCTCTGACAAGACTGAAATACTGTCCATGGCCCAAACACTATGAAGATTAATTGGAGCTGCTTTTATTATGCAAAATTACTAACCCTTTAATAACTTACTGTTCGGTATTCAATGTAAAAGGATCTCCCTGCTGCCCCTTCTGGTTGCATCATGCTGCATCTAAGCGTGGTCTGGATGAAGAGCGGCAAGGGACAGTCTTCAGTAAGCAAAGGAAAATCCTGCCCTCTTTCTTCAAGGGGGGCAGGGTCTTCCTTATACTTACTAACTGAAGATTGTCCCTCGCTGCTTCCGTCCGGTTCCACGAGTGGACTGCAGCTCTAAGAGGAGGGGGCTCCTTTTAAAATGAATCTCCTTTGAACTACAGAACAGCAAGTTATTAAACGCAGCACAAAGGGTTATGTTTACAATAGAGAAGGTTTGGAAATAAACTTTATTATAGATATTGCTATCCCTTTAATTTATTTACTCTCGGTAAGGTCAGCTAAATTGTGGAACTCCTTACCCAAGGATGTGGTAAGAGCAAATACAAAGGATACCTTTAATCCTTTGAGTGCCAGAGGGGACGCAACACATTGCTTTGCAATGCATTGCGTACCACTCTGGTACTCAAAGGGTTATGAAATTAGATGCATTTCTAGCAGAAGGAAAGACACAGGGTTATCCTGTGTATTAGCAGGTAAAACAAGTAGTTCTTGAAGACCATTAATACATACTGTAGAATCGAGAAGCTTCATACAATTCTTATTTTATGGGTTATACTGTGGCAAAATTTGAACTTGTTGGAACTTGTTTCTTTCCCCATCCTATTTTATCATGTTACTATGAAACTCTGACTATTCAAACAGCAAAAACAGAAACAGCACCCCCTAGCTGCAAAACACTGAAGTCAAACTCTAAGAAAGCAAATTAAGAAAAAAAAGCAACTTTGCTTCAGTCAAAAGTTATTACTGAGCATCGAACAGAAATAGAAGTACCCTTGTTTTACTCAACAGAAAAAGCTCCCTACAAAATATAAATAATTGTTAGCAAGGGTTTAAATGAGACCACCTAAAAAAACACCACTTTCCTTATTGTCACGAAGATATCCTAATGACCCCTATGAAATTTACACACGTGCCTTGGTTACAGAGATAACATGTTCAGTCAGTCCTGGATGTTCTGTCAGTGGAGGCGGACATGACTGTAGCCGGCAGTTTCTTCAAACTGAAGCAGGTAGCGCTCATGAGCCTACTCAACCCTTTAAGGGTTTGTGCAAAGCATTACATAACCTGCTGGTCCTTAAAGGACTAGTAACATGTTCATATTAAGGCAACATTGATTATTCCATATACATTTTCAGAACAATGTTCCTTTCTAACTGTCCATCGAAGCCTTCTTTTATTTTATTTGAAAATGTCACCCTCCCTCTCCTTTTCCATACGCAACACTACCTCCCTGAAATCTGGTCGCTTGACCAGACAGATCACAACGAAGGACAATCTTCTGTCTATCAGTAAAAGGAAAACACTGACCCCCTTGATGAAGGAAGGCAGGTTTTTCCTTATGCTGACACAAGATTGCCCCTCGTTGCAATCCATTGACCATCTCACTGCTCTGAGGGGAGGCATTGTGACGTCTGGAAAAAGTGTGGGAGGGGGACACTTTAAATAAAACAAAGACTACAACCTTATTTACAGTTAGAAAGGTACGTTTAGTTAAAGGGATAGTAATGCTTAAAATGTAAAAAAAAAATATATATATATATATATATATATATATATATATATATATATATATATATATATATGTTGTAGGGTTTATCCCCCTGAGTAAAACAAGAGTACTTCCACTGCTGAAAGGTGTTTCATTCAAAAGTTATTAATTTTCAAAGTTGAATTTTTAGGTGCAATATCAAAGTGGCCTGAAATTATACAGTGGTGCTGTGGCTACACCATCCTATGGAGATTTATGGTCCCGGGACCAGAGCCGTCCATAGGATGGTGTAGCAACAGCGCTACTCTACAATTTCAGGCCACTGTGATATTGCACCTAAAAAATTAAACTTTGAAAATTAATACCTTTTGAATGAAACACCTTTCAGCAGTGGGAGTACTCTTGTTTTACTCAGGGGGATAAACCCTACAACATTTTTTTTTACATTTTAAGTATTACTATGCCTTTAAAAGAAAAAAGTATATTGAATAATCGACGCTGCCTTACTATCAACACATTACTATCCTTTTATGGTCATATGCAGTAGGTGGGGCATGAAGTCCTGTAGCCTTGGTAAAAAAACGTCATGTCTGCCTCCATGGACATGACAGGAATGATTGAAGATGTCATCTCTTCAACAAAGGCACAAGGGCAAAATGGAATCATTAGGATTTTCCAGGTAAGTGTGGCTATTAGGTGTGTAATTAGAGGTGTTCCTTCCTTTAATCTCTGTGTCCAATTTGACCTTATTAATCAGTGTGTGTGTGTGTGTGTGTGTGTGTGTGTTTCTTTTGGGGACATACGTTACTCTGCAGAGCCAAGTGCCGGGGCCTCTCTCCTCATATTCATATTCCAGCTCCTCCCCTGCAAAAGGTGACAAAAATGCTTTAGTTATATGGAAACAATGGGTCATACGTATAAATGCAAAATGGAGCAGTTCTGGGGCAAACCAAGTACACTATAGGGACAAATAAAAACGTCCCATTGATTTAAGTTGGGCTTTTAACCCTCTGAGGGTATGCAACACATTGAAAAGCACTCCCCCCCCCACACACTTATCCACTTCAGCTCTGCTTACGTATCAGTGTTTTGTTGTGCCCTGGATGTGGGCAGAATGGTTATTTACCCCTACGGCAGTCTCTTTATTCAGCCTCATATACCCACCAAGGCTCCTGAGACACAGGAGGCAGGAGTGTTACTGTAATGCTTCCACTGCACCCTGGAAAAGGGGCGACTTCTCTATGACAGGCAGTCACCTGGAACCACTGAGAGAGGCAAGAGCAGTTTCTGATGCTACGGAGACAATCTTGGATGGCTTACCTGTACGACTATCCAACTTTCTACACAGACCCCTGTGGTACAACTCTATATTAGCCTGTGTGTTCCTGGGCAGTTTTTAACTCTTCTACTATCACTAAGTTTCATGATTGCTAGACAGCTTTTTAACTCATGTGCTACTTGATTACTTGAAATGTGCCAAAATGACACCTATCCTCAAGAACTATTCCTCTGACACCACCGCACACTCTACCTATTGTGACCAATTTCGCTCCTGCCTTTTGCCTCTAAGCTCTTGGAATGCCTGGCCTACTCCCAATCTGTTTCACTTCCTTAACATACAAAATCTGAAAAAAATGAAGACAAGGCATTCCCAGGCATGACTGGGTCATCTTTTCATATTCATCAAGAACAGACTTTTCCTTTGCTATGTCCTAATCCACAAAACAAAGATGATCATTTACATGCACTGGATGTAGTCTGCTGTTTGAGGCACTACATGTCAGCTACTGGCTCATTCTGTAGGGTTCTTAAAACAGAGAGTGGCTTCAAAAAAGTAACAACTGTTTCTTGGATCAAATGGACTACAAGACAAGTTGGTGTACCTTTAAAAGTCATGGAGTATTCTATCAGATCCTTAATTATGTCCTGTCCCGTCAAACACCAAGTTTTTTTTGTTTTTTTTTGTACAAAATGTTCCAGGCTGCAACTTAGTCCTCATTTCATACATCATTAAGTTATATAAAATGAATGTTCTGGCTTCAGCAGATGCACATTTTAGAAGTAAAGTGCCGCGATCATTGAATGGTCAGTTTTCTCTCCCTCCCTGTGCTTTTGGACATCTCCATAGTTCCCATGTCCCCACTGGACACAAGAGAAAAGGGGATTATACTCGCCAATAAGTCCTTTTCTCATCATCCACTAGAGGACACAGTGCATACTGCCAGTAGCTTTGGCCTGTGATGCCCTGCTATTCCTTGGCTTCTTTGTCCTGGTAAATTTACATTCACCCATTTTTGCCAATTATAAACTGATACTTAAGTGGAACTGCAGGGTTAGAGAGATAGTAATACTTTATTATTACTATCCCCCATAGTGTAGATATTTGTAAAATATTTTAATAGCCCCCAGGTTCATCTCTCAGACCTTTATGGTTTGAGAGATAACCAAAGGTAAAGTTCCCCCCTTCCTCCCCCTTCCCTGAAGTTAGCGTTGTACTGACTGCAGGGGAAGTCTATCATACAACAGGCTTGCGGCTCTGCAGCAGAGCTGAGATCCCGTTAGTGAAAAGAATTAGTTCACTGAAACAGTCTTCTACATGTGCTTGGTTTGCAAGCACATATAGAAAACCGTTTCAGTGAAATAATTCTTTTTCACTAATGCTATCGCAGCTCTGCTGCAGAGCCACATGATGAAAGTCAGACCGAATATCCCTGCAGTCAGCACAACGCTTACTTTGGGGAAGGGGGAGGGAGGGGGGAACTTTGTCTTTGGTTATCTCTCAAACCATAAAGGTTTGAGAGATGAACCTGGGAGCTTTTAAATTATTTTGCAAATATCTACAATATGGGGGATAGTAATAATAAAGTATTACTATCCCTTTAAGTACAACAGGAGAATGGGGGGGGGGGGTTAGTTTTTGGGGACATAAGATTAAAAGAAAAGTAAGAATTGAAATCTGCAAGTGCTTCACACCTTCAGCTGTAAAACAGATATTACCTTCTCTGTCAAAGAAGCCTTGTAATGCCTTTTTGGGATCTTTCAAGTAAAGCGATTCTCTCTCTTCCTGAAACTCCACCGCAATTGGATTTACATCATTGTCCTCTTCAAGTGCATCTTCCCCTGTAACACAACAGACAGAGTTTAACGGCTGAAAGGCATCTGCACCAGATGTTCCCAAACGAAAAAGAAACGAGGATCCATAGAATAACAAAGGGGTCTGAGGTCCCTCTTACCTATGTTCATAGACCCCTAGTATTCATGCAAAAAGAATCATGCCTGACATCACGAACATAAAATACATGACACATACACACTTTTTATAAAACACACTTTTGCTGTTCAGTAAGGTAAGACAAGAGGACTACCACTGCCAAAAGATTATTCATTCAAATGGTACTGCAGTTCAGACTGACAGTGGAGGAGCAGTTATCACATACTACAGAAACCTATAGCCAGTGGCTAATCTCTCCCATACAATAAAAACACACCACAGACATGTTTAACCCCTTAACGACCCTTGACGGTCATAGTACGTCATGGGTTGATCCATGTTAACGACCCATGACAGTCATGGAATTCCGGGCTCACCCCACGGCTGCACGCCGTTCGGGGAGTCCGGAACAGGAAATGACAAAAAAAAAAAAAAAAAAAAAAAAAAAAAAAAAAATGCTCCATGGTTGTTAAGTGACCGCAACGATCGGCCAGTCGTTAAGGGGTTAAAGACAGTCTGAGCAGTAATAAATTTGGAAGAAAAGCATTTTCCAGCAATGGGAGAACCACTGTTTTACTCAACATGAAAAGACCCACACCAGCACCAAAGGGTCAGCCGACGCGGAGTTCAGGACCCTGGTGGAAAATTTGTAGCTTCTAGTTATTGACAGTAGCCAGCCAGGGATGACGGAAGGTGTAGCAGAACAGCTGGTGGGTCAGTGTCTCTGAAGGCGCCATCTTACCCATGCCCCACATGCAGCCCCCTTCTTCTCCTGAGCCACTCTGTTCTGTTTTCCTCTTCCCCTCTTCCGAGATGTCCTCCTCTTCATCGGAGTCATCCCCCAGCATTTTCTTCTGCAGCTCCTCCCTCTGTCTGCGAGCTTCCTTTATCTGAGTGACCGTGAGCTCCGATTCAGCTTCCTGGTCATCTTCTGGGCCCTGGAAGAACACATGCACAGAGAAAGTGAGGCTGATGACCCAAGAAGCACAGGGAATCATATGAGACAAATAAAAATTTCTAAAGTTCCCTTTTATTTACACGAGGCTTTGAACACCTCCAATGCTAGATAGCTCCAATACGCTGCTTTGCATTCAAAGGGTTAAATAAAAAAAATGTATATTTAAATCAATGGGAATGCGTATATGTCCCCTAGTTGGTTTGTTGCGTGATTACTCCAGTTTTACTATGTACATCAGCCACAGAGAAAGGCATTAGGAGAGATTATGATACAATATTAGCCTCTCTAGAGAGAGATCTCCATCATCATTTCAAAGCAGTGTTGGAGACCTCTAGCACACAAGGGTTAACCCTTTGAGTGCCAGAGGGGTACACAACACATTGTTCAGCAATGCGTTGCATACCCTTCTGGCACTCAAAGTGTTAAGAAACAGTAATTTGTCATTATAACAGATGGTTTGATCTTCTAGTTTATAAGAACGCTCTCCACTGTTGGCAACGTTCATATCAGAGTCTAGTTTCTATGTAATTATATCTGAAAGTTCCGCCACTCCGCCCCTTTTCCATGTCAAGCAGCCTCCCCTCAGATCTGGACAAATCACAACAAGGGATCATCTTACATCCATTAGTATAAGGAAACCTTGATATCCTTGATGAACAAGGGCACATTTTTTCCTTATGCAGATACAAGATTGTCCCTTGTCACTATCCATCCGGAACGGCTGTCTGATCTGAAGACAGAACACTGAAGTATGCAAAAGGGACATGAGGGAGAAACTTTATAATATACTTACATAGAGACTAGAGCAGTGTTTCTCAATTCTTGTCCTCAGGACTCACTAACAGGCCAGGACTTAGGGATTTCTCTGCTAGAGCACAGGTGTGGTGATCAGAGGCTCATTCACATTGATTAACTCACTGTACTCTAACAAGGAAATCATCAGATCCTGGCCTGTTAGTGGGTCCTGAGGACAGGAGTTGAGAAACACTGGACTAGAGAGATATCAGCACTGGCAACGGTGGAAAGCGCAAGGATAAACGATAACAAATGATTGAACCTTACTTTATAATGAAACATTACTCTCTTTAAAAGCCTCATTTAGACCAGTGGAAAATTTTCCTTGCCCCAGCTCTTGGTACACCAGACTGAACCACAGAAAACAGAATCTGTAACTGATTTAGCATAACATGGTACAGTAACGTTATAGCAACAAAGAATATGACATCAGAAGTAAACAGCCTTGTCCACTAGCTCATCTTTCAGATTTTGGAAATCATATTGTAACACCTACTTATAAGAACTTTCCACTTACATTATGGGCATAGAACCCTAATGACAACTATGAATTTTGGTTAAAGAGAGTATCTTCAATCAGAGTGATATTTAATTTCCACAGAGGTTGACATAATTATTGATGGAAGCACTACACGACTCCAAATGCCAAACACTGGAACCCCTGTTGATTTTTGAAACAGAAGAAAAGTGTCTGATGCACACAGTGAAGGTGAATTTTGTATATTTGGAGTCCATGAGTCCAGCCAGAAAGTATCAGTTCTTGAACCAGGGTGCATGCGCAAAAATCATACTCGAAATTTGGAGTTTCTGGCACCAGTAAGGTAAGTTAGGGTTATGAATAGGAGTTTATTCAGCCAAGTGTTACAGCTGAGCAGATCAAACAACTGTTCTATGATAAAGGGCTTAGTAATGTCCAAAATAAAGTTGATGCAATATGTTAGAGTGCACAAAAATAATGTATTTGGAAAAAGACCTCTCTCAAACCTTTATGGTTTGAGAGATATTAGCCGCTAAAGTTCTCCTTCTCCTGATGTCGGCTGTAAGCTGAGGGCAGGAGATCTGTGTCGGCCAACACGAGAAGGCTCTTCAGCAGAGCCGCAATAGCTTGATTTGAAAAAGAATTACTTCATTGGAATGGTCTACAAAGTGTGCGTGCAAACCAGGCAAACTTTGTAGAGCTTTCCAATGAAGTATTCCTTTTTAAATCACGCCATTGTGGCTCTGCTGAAGAGCCTACTCGTGTCTGTCCCCAGACCAGGAACTCCTGCTCTCAGCTTACAGATGATGTCAGGAGAATGGGAGGGAGGGAGAACTTTAATGGGCATTACTAACCCTTTAAATGCCAAGTTTTCAAACATATAACCGTAAAGGGATAGTAATAATAGATGAGAGTTGGTACCGTGTTAGCCGTAGAAATACAGGATGCAAAATTTTTTTTGTAACAGATAAATATGAAAACTTCTCTCTTAAATACAAGTACACATTACATTGTTTATAATAGAAAACAGATAAGAACGTTAGTCCAGATACCAATTCCTTGATCAGTCAATGGTAGAGGATGTGATTTAAATAGCATTCTTCCTCTGGGTCCAGGTATTTATGATTCCAGAACTTGATCAGTCAATGGTAGAGGATGTGATTTAAATAGCATTCTTCCTCTGGGTCCAGGTATTTATGATTCCAGAAGGACTGTCGTAAAAGTTAATTCACCATTAAGTACTGTGTCAGGAATTCTCTGTCCCTGTTCATGCCATAGGTCAAACAGTCAAATTGTAACATTAATTTTACCTCCCATAACTTTCTGTCCCTCTGATTGCGAAATTGTCCCATTAGTACAGTCAATTTAATATCCCTGATACTGTGCCCACTTTGGCAAAAATGTTCTCCCACTGGTGTCTCTGTCTTTTTGTTGTTAATGCTGGATCTGTGGGAATTAAACCTCTTATGTACTTTCTGTCCTGTTTCCCCCACATAAAAAGCTGTTGGGCATTTTGCTCACGATAAGGTATATTACATTGGATGATTTGCAGGTGAAATTACCATTGATCTTATGGTGTAACTGGGTGTTTGGTATGGGTATCTTGTCTGTGGTATAAATGTATGCATAGGTTTTACATCGTAGATAAGTATAAAAAAAAAAAAGAAAAAAAAAAATTGATTGTTGCAAGTCCTCTCTCTCAAACATTTATGGTTTGAGAGAGAGAGAGAATGTTTAAAGTTCCCCTTTCCCTGCTGTCAAGCTGACATCAGGAGATTTGAGTCATGTGACTTGAGGCAGCTCTTCAGCAGAGAAGGGATACTTAAAGGGATAGTAATGTTTCCTAACAGAAGCAGCTGTAATTAATCTTCATATTATTTGGGCATTGGAGAGTGTTATTTCAATACTGTCAGAGTTGTAGTACAAGAGTAACTGAATGATAAAGTATCCCCTCCCGCCCCTTTTACTGATGTAACACTGTTCAGCTTAGAGCAGCAGGGAGTGTCCAGGTAGATTGCAGGGAAGGACAATCTTCAATTAAGCTAAGGGAAAAAGCTGAAAAACCTGTCAAGGGGGGCAGGGTTTTCATTGTTCTCACAGTAAGAATATTGATCCTTGATGTGAGCTGTCTAGTCAATGGACAGGATTCCACATCTGAGGAGTGGGGGCTTACACTAGGTAAAAGGGGCAGGAGGGAGAAACTATCATTCAGTTACTATTGAACTACAATGCTCACAGTAATGAAATAATCTCTATGGCTCAAATACTATAAAGATTAATTGGAGCTTCTGTTTTTGTGAAACATTACTATCACTTAAAATCTAAAAAGAAACATGTCATTGCAACGGTCTACAATGCGTGCCTGGTTTGCAAGCACACTTCGTAGACTGTTCCAACGAAGTAGTTCTTTTTATATTTCTGTATCTCGACTCTGCTGAAGAGCCGCCTGACAGTCCCCGGCCCAGGGTCTCAGGGAAAGGGGAGGGAGAGGAAAACTTTAAAACGTTCTCTCTCTCTCTCAAACTATAAAGGTTTGAGAGAGATAAGACTCGCACCGATAGATTTTTTTCTTTATCTACAAGATTACTTTTTATACTTTTAAGCTTTAAAGGGATAGTAATACTTCGTTTTAACTTTATTTTATTTTGTAGGCATTAAAAAAACATGAAGAATGATATAAGTCTAATCTCTCAAACCTTTATGGTTTATGAGATATTCACAAGCAAAGTTCCCCTCCCCGCCCCTTTTACCTAGTGTAAGCCATCTCTTCTCAGATGTGAGTCTGGTTGTATGACAGTACAGATAACAGAAGGGGACAATTTTCTTTGTATGAAAACAATGAAAGCCCTTCCCCCCTTGACAAGTTTTTCAGCTTTTTCCATTATCTTAATTGAAGATTGTCCCTCTCTGCAGTCTACCTGGGCATCTCCCGTCTGATCTGGTTGAACAGGGGGGGGGGATACTTTGTTTGTGAATATCTCTTAAACCATAAAGGTTTCAGAGATAAGACTTATATCAATCTTCATGTTTTTTTAATGCCTACAAAATAAAATAAAGTTAAAATTAAGTATTACTATCCCTTTAACTAACCCTTTAAAGCAGATAGAGTAGTTCTCACTCAATACCGGTTATAGTTCTAAAAAAAAATTAAATTCGCAATCCCCTCTCCGTTTTCTCTGATCCTTACAGTATTAACCCCTTCCCGACAAAGGACGTACATGTATGTCCCGCAGAAATTCAGCGACAGAGGACATACATGTACGTCCAAGGAAGTCGTTCAGAGAAATGGGGGGGAAAAAAAAGTCCGGCGGGCGTTAAGTGACGGCCGCGTGCGGCCAGTCACTAAGGGGTTAAATTACCAGCAAAGTACAGCTGAAACCTCTAGTTAAACAATTTCTATCTAAACTATAAAAATTATTTCTCTGCTGTTCATAGCACGAGAGGTAATTGTAACGTTGTCTTTAACAATTGTTTTTTCTTCCTTTTGAAAACTACATTGCTCTCTAATATCCCTATTTAGTTAAACCACTAATTCAATAATCAATATAGAGGGACTAGTCAAAGAAATTGTTTGTGAACCTCACCCTCAGTAATATGTTTATATGTTAGGTAGTATACCAGCATTCACACTTCATTCCTATTCCACATACCCGGGTGCACTGTAACGAAAGCATGTAGAGACAGACAACGGACACTCTCAAGACTTGAAAATAAATAATTTACTATGTCAACATTTTGGTTCACTAAGGACCTTTAGCTTCAAACAGGTCCTTATTGGACCAAAAAGTTGACATGTATGCCTAAGTCCTTAGCGTGGTCTTTGTCTACCTCAGTAAATACTTGTAAATGTAATTTATTCCCAAATTTTGCACAGACAGCTACTTAGTAAGGTTATGCACCAAGAACAACTGCATTAATTGTGAGGCAAACTAAGGCATAGGTCTATCTGGCAATTCAAAAGTCGAAAGCTGCAATTAAATCAATAGCCATTTTAACATGTTTTGTATTGATCCCCTATGGTGCATTTAATTTGCTCCAGAATTACCCCAATTCTTCTCATCACTGTCTCAGTGTCTTTTAAGTGGAAGTAAAACCTCCTAATAACACCCCAACCCCACCGGACTCACACAACTTATGGCCAGAAAATCCAAATGGGTCCTATGAAATTTGCACCTAGGTTAAAGGGATAGTAATGTTTCCCAATAAAAGCAGGTCCAATTAATCTTCATAGTATTTGGGCCATGGAGAGTGGTATTTCAATACTGTCAGAGTTGTAGATCAAGAGGAATTGAATTATGAAGTATCCCCTTCCTGCCCCTTTTACTGATGTAACACTGCTCACTTCAGAGCAGCAAGACTGTCCCAATGGATCACAGAGAGGGACAATCTTCAGTGAACATAAGGAAAAAAACCATCGAGGGGGCATGGGTTTCCTTGTGATCACAGTAAGGAAATTGTCCCTTGCTGTGATCTGTCCAGTCCCAGGTTCCACATCTGAGGGGAGGTGGCTTACACTAGGTAAAAGGGGCGGGATGGGGATACTTTATCATTCAATTACTCTTGAATTACAGCTCGGACAGTATTGAAATAACTCTCCATGACCCAAATACTATGAAGATTAATAGGAGCTGCTGTTTTTGTGAAACGTTACTATCCATTTAAGTAGGCTCATGCATTAAGCCTGCTTCAGTCTAAAATAAATGACACTCCAACAACTGTCAAGTCCGCCTACATGGGGACATGACATCCAGGAAGGATTGAAGAAGCTCTCGTAAAAAAAAGGAACAAGTGCAAAATTCATAGGGGCCAAAGTTAGTGGAGTGGAGAGTTATTAGTAGATGTTACTTTGCCTTTAAATAAGTTTGGTGGTTATTTTAACACTGTACTCCGCAATAATTAAAAACATATGGAATATGGTGAATTTCTTGATTCTTTTACCTGCAAAATGAAGAGCCGTGTACTACCCCCAAATTTTAGCACGTGTCCCACTCTAAAGCGACAGTATGTTTTAGGTTGAATTTTTTGTTTGTTTAGGTATGTCCCATGGGTGCTGCCCAGGTCATAAATATAGAAACCAGGTTCTTCATCTGGCTCAGAGCCCGGGATCTGGCGGTACTGTAGAACAGCATGATAACGGGAAACAGACGGATGCTCCAATGAGACATGACACTCAGGAAGCCTACCAAAGACAGTCCAGCTTGTATTGTTGAGACTCTTGGTACAAATAATGCTTCCACCTTTCAGCATCTCCAGGCAGTAAACGGAGGTGGGCAACCCCGACCAGGAAGGTTCCCGATAGGGAATGGCAGGAGAGGCTCGGTAGGCATCAGAGGGAAGCCCGGTGCTGACATTCGTGGTCGTTTCCCGACTGGTGGCTCGATTGAAGAGGGAGGAAGAAGGGTTCGACGAGGTGGGTGATGGTTTGCTTCGTGGCTCAGCTGCCTTTTCATTCCCAATGGGCCTTGCAGGAAAGACTGGTTTCTTAAAGGACTCTGAGCCCCTGGTATCAGTGGTTCTCTCCATGGCACTGCTGGTGTCATGGGACCCATCCTCAGTGCTGGTCCTTGTGGTGACCTCCCCATCAATGGGCCCCGGACTGAGCTGTTTTGAGGTGCTACTGAGTTTCTTGTTCCCTGAAGCATCGGGCCCCTCCCCACTGCTGGTCCCTGAAGAAGAGGATTCCTCTGAGCACCTGGTCCCAGAAGCAACGGAGCCCTCATACCCACTGATCCGGACAGTGGACCCCCTCTCCCCACAGGGCTGGGAAGCACAGGGCCCCTCTGAGCCACCGGGCCTGGCAACCCATTGCTCTTCGGCATTGGCCCTTGTAGAATCGGTGGCCTCATGTTCCCTACCCCCGGGAATCCTGGCCCCCTCACAGGTGATGGGCCTGACATCCCTGGACCCCTCATGGCACCTGGCCCTAACATCCCAGGGGCCCTCATCGACCCTGATCCCAGGACCCCAGAGTTCTGAACTCCTGGACCTCTCATTGACCCCGGCCCCTGGGCTCCCATTCCCCTCATAACCCCTAATCCCTGGACTCCGAGACCCATCATTGACCCTGGCCCCTGGACTCCCGGCCCCCTCAACAACCCCGGCCCCTGGGCTCCCGGCCCCCTCAGCAAACCCGGCCCCTGGGCTCCTGGACCCCTCAGCAACCCCGGCCCCTGGGCTCCTGGACCCCTCAGCAACCCCGGCCCCTGGGCTCCCGGACCCCTCAGCAACCCCGGCCCCTGGGCTCCCGGACCCCTCAGCAACCCCGGCCCCTGGGCTCCCGGACCCCTCAGCAATCCTGGTCCCTGGACTCCCGGACCCCTCAGCAACCCTGGCCCCTGGACTGCCGGACCCCTCATTGATCCTGGTCCCTGGACTCTCGGGCCCCTCATCCCTCCCGGCCCTTGCATTCCCAGACCCCCTACCACTCCTGGTCCAGGACCCCTCATATTTCCTATTCCCGGTCGCCCCGGGATCAGAGGCCCCGTCCTGGCCATTGTTGCCGCCCCCAGCGAACCCCGTATCCCTGTCCGCCAAGGCAGTGTCCCCGGGATCACGGGGCCGTTCCCCGCCATCGGGGTCCAGCTTTGCGGTCTCCATGTATCCAGCGCCACTTTCAAAGCCTCTGGGGTCACCACAAAGCTCCGGTGTCACACAACGCGATGTTCAGCTGTTACAAACGGAAGTGCAGAGTGAAGGCCGTGAGCCGCTTCCGGTCTCATGGCGGCGCCTTCTGGTGAGGTCATAACCGGCGCGTCCAGGTAGAAGGACCTGGAGTGATGAATATTGTGAGTGGGGTGGTGTGGGATAGAGGGGAATTGGAGAGTTTAATTACTGGAGCAGTACCTCTGGGTGACGGGAATAATAATAATTATGCACAGGGATACCGGAGTGTTTTAGAGAGTGAGAAAGACAGTAGGACTTTATATAGGGTAGGGTTGAGTACCTTGAGGCTCTCCAGCTGCTCAACACTACAATGTCCATCATCATCAGCCGGTCAGAAGCCGGCTGGGGATGATGGGAACTGTAGTCCTGAGAACATGGGTAACTTCAGGTTGCACGCACCCCAATGTTAAATTATTATGAGTGACGGAAACATAGTACATGCCTGGGAACTCTCATGAGTTTCACCAAAATCTCAGTGTGAACAGCTAAATTCTTAGAGTGAGGAAGATCAGTGTAACATACTACATGATTTGTGCCATTAACTTCTTCTCTATTCTCTACATTGGTGCAATTTCTGGCCACGATTACACTGCACTTACTAAGTTTACTCTAACAGGTCTTCAGTTGGCGTTCCAGGGGACACTTTTAAATAACATCCATGATAAGATGATTAGCTGTAGTGGAATGAAGATCTTAAATCAGAAAGGCAAGGAGAGAAGTCCTGCTTGTATTGTGTGTAAAAGCAGTGATATATCTTGGTTGTTGTGGGTTCCATGAAAACTGATTGGAGCACCTATGGTTTATAGCAAGCAATGGCATATCTCATAGATTCTACTTTAAGGATAACTTTAATGGTTAATATTTTAACAATAATCTCAATAGCTCAGTTTAAAAGTTGCCAAGTCTACACGGGGGCATTATCCATGGTGTAGGAGAGATATAGGGATGTTATATAAGGAGCGTAAGACATGGAATTTCATATAGTACATGAGGGAAACACAGAGAACATTAGGGGTATTATTATGTGGGGGAGAGAGAGAGGCATAGTGAATCACATGGGGCTTATTCAGAGAGTGAGAGAGACATAGGGAGTCAGAGTGACACAAAGGGCATGATCAAGGAAGTTAGAGACCTAGTGGACTGAGTGAAAGCGACTTAGGGGACAAGACTCAGGGAGTGATGAGACAGGAACATAGTGATAGGACCACAGGAGTGAAAGGATTGATGATATAGGGGACAGAGGCCAGGTAGAGAGCAGAGTGAAACATAGGTGATAGGACCCATGGAGGGAAAGGGTTGGTGATATAGCAGACAGGGCCCAGGGTGTGAGAGGAGAGGCATAGGAAACAGGATCCAGGGAGTGAGGAGAGAGGGACACAGGGATTAAAATTCCCTACTTGTGCCTAAATATTTTGTCTGGCTCCAAAATCTTCTCAAATTGTCTCACCAGTGGTTAATAGTTCTTCTAAAACCCAGTATCCATCAGTCATATTTCCATCTCTAAGCCTTTTCAGATTTCATGATGTTTGTTAACCCTTTGAATGCCAGAGGGGTACACAACGCATTGTTTTGCAATGCGTTGCGTACCCCTCTGGAACTCAAAGGGTTAAGGGACAGTAATGTTTCACAATAAAAGCAGCTCCAATTAATCTTCATAGTATTAGGGCCATGGAGAGTGTTATTTCAATACCGCCAGAGTTGTAGTTCAAGAGTAATTGAATGATAAAGTATCCCCCTGCTGCCCCTTTTACTGAGCTCAGAGCAGCAAGGTGGTGTCCAGGTGGATTGCAGAGAGGGACAATCTTCAATTAGCATAAAGACAAACCTGAAAAATCTGTCAAAGTGGGCAGGGTTTTCATTGTTCTCACAGTAAGAAGATTGTCCCTTGCTGTGATCTGTCCGGTCTTAAGACCAGATTCCTTATCTGGGGGGAGGGGGCTTACACTAGGTAAAAGGGGGGGGAGGGGGATACTTTATCATTCAAATACAACTCTGACAGTATTGAAATAACACTCTCCAAGACCCAAATACTATGAAGATTAATTGGTGCTGCTGTTTTTGTGAAACATTACTATCCCTTTACTACAGAATTGTCTGAAACATGGTTCATTGTTCTTGTTTTGATTTTTCTCCACAGGTCCGTACACTATGTGGATAAACTTTGAGACTAAATGATGATGTGTGTTGTTGAACCTGGGTACAGAAGATGCCTCATATGCGTTTGAACTTTTTCTTCATTGTATGAACATTTCTTTTGCTCATCTTGGCTCATTTCCAGGACTTGTTCATATCACGTTACAATGATGCGCTACTGGGGAGAAATTCCTGTCTCTTCTGGCCAGGCCAGCAGGAACTCCTTTGATCTCTTGCAGAGGGAGTTCCGCACGGTGGAAATGCAGGAGCCTCCTCTACACCAGCCATCTGCTAACAAGCCCAGACCTACCACTATTTTGGACATCCCCTCAGAACCCTGCAGCCTGACCATCCATACCATTCAGCTTATTCAACACAACCGTAAACTGCGCAGCCTAATTGCCACTGCCCAGGCCCAGAACCAACAGCAGGTTGAAGGGATTAAGGTGGAGGAGAGTGAGCCTCTCCCACACAGACCTAGCTCTCCTGTACTTCCAGATGATCTGCTGCCACAGGACACTAAGATTCCCAAACTGCCATTCCAGATAAGGCATAGTGACCCAGAGAGTGATTTCTATAGGTATGTCACTAGTGATTTTAGCTGTGTAGCAGAGGATATGAGGCCATATAGCAATAGTTTCCAAACTATCATCTGTGAAAACCCAGGATTTACTGAACAACTGCACTGAATTCCATAGAACTAACTTGAAGTGATAGTAATGTTTCAAAATAAAAGCAACTCCAGTTAATCTTCATAGTATTTGGGCCATGGAGAGTGTTATTTCAATACTGTCAGAGTTGTATTACAAGAGTAATTGAATGATAAAGTATTCCCTCCCGCCCCTTTTACCTAGTGTAAGCCACCTCCCCTCAGATGTGGAATCTGGTCTCTTGACTGGATAGCTCACAGCAAGGGACAATCTTCTTACTGTGAGCATAAGGAAAACCCTGACCCCCTTGACAGGTTTTTCCTTATGAACACTGAATATTGTCCCTCTCTGAGATCCATCCAGACAGTCTTACTGCTGTGGGGGGAGCAGTGTTACATCAGTAAAATGTCAGGAAGGGGATACTTCATCATTCAATTTCTCTTGAACTACAACTCTGACAGTATTGAAATAACACTTCCCATGGCCCAAATACTAAGAAGATTAGTTCGAGCTGCTTTTATTTTGAAACATTACTATGCCTTTAAGTAATGGTGGACAATAAAAAAAGGTGGGATGGCAGACAGCGGGCTATATCTTCAAACAAAAAGAAGAGCAATTTTGGGGCAAACCAACTGCACCACAAGGTACAAATGAACAGTCCCAATTATTTATATGACTCTTTTAACTTCTCTAATAACAGATATTGTCTATAACACATTGCAAGCCATTGCTTTGGAGATCTTTGCGTTCAAAGGATGAAACATCTCTGTGGTGCAGTTTATTTGCCCGTAAATTGCTTCTTTTCATTGTCCTTAAAGTAAAAGAAGTAATCACCCCCACTTATGTTTCTGTGAGCAGACAATCTTAATGGCCCTTATGGAATTTGCCTCTTTTTCTGAATGCCATGTCCATGAAGGCAGACATGACAGCTGATTTCAGTTTTGTCAGACTGAAGCAGATAGAGAGTGCATGAGCTTACGTAAACCTTTAGGGACCAGAGCAGTGCACAACGCATTGCAAAGTTTTCATAAACAAAAGTTAGTTCCATGGAACACCTTGTAATTGTTCAGGTAATCCTGGGGTTTCATAGATGCCAGTTTGGGAACTACTGCTCTAAATTATAACAGTATGCTGGCGTGTGGACCATAGTGATTATCAGATATGAACTGTAGAGACTAGGGAGGAGATGCAGAGTCCAGGGAGGAGATGCTATTTTATCATTCAATTACTCTAGAACTACAACTCTGACAGTATCGAAATAACACTTTCCATGGCCTAAATACTATGAAGATTAATTGGAGCTGCTTTTATTGTGAAACATTACGATCTCTTTATTCTTCATAGTATTTGGGCCATGGATAGTGTTATTTCAATACTGTCAGAGTTGTAGTACAAGAGTAATTGAATTATGAAGTATCCCCTTCCTGCCCCTTTTACTGATGTAACACTGCACACCTCAGAGCAGCCACACTGTCCAGATGGATTACAGAGAGGGACAATCTTCAGTGATCATAAGGAAAAACCTGTCAAGGAGGGCAGGGTTTTCCTTATTATCACAGTAAGAAGATTGTCCCTTGCTGTGAGCTGTCTGGTCAAGATACCAGATTCCACATCTGAGGGGAGGTGGCTTACACTAGGTAAAAGAGGCGGGAGGGGGATACTTTATCATTTAATTACTCTTGAACTACAACTCTGACAATATTGAAATAACACTCTCCATGGCCCAAATATTATGAAGACTAATCGGAGCTGCTTTTTTTGTGAAACATTACTATCCCTTTAAAGGGATAGTAATACTTAAAATGTAAAATAAAATACGTTGTAGGGTTTATCCCCCTGAGTAAAACAAGAGTACTCCCTCTGCCGAAAGGTGTTTCATTCAAACGTTATTAATTTTCAAACTTGAATTTTTAGGTGCAATATCACAGTGGCCTGAAATTTTACAGTGGCGCTGTTGCTACACGATCCTATGGACAGCTCTGGTCCCGGGACCATATCTCCATAGGATGGTGTAGCAACAGCACCACTGTACAATTTCAGGCCACTGTGATATTGCACCTAAAAAATTCAACTTTGAAAATTAATAACTTTTGAATGAAACATCTTTTAGCAGTGGGAGTACTCTTGTTTTACTCAGGGGGATAAACCCTACAACATATTTTTTTTTTTACATTTTAAGTATTACTATCCCTTTAATATGGAAAAACTATATATATTGTAGGATTTGTACTCCCACAGATGAGAGATGTTTTATTCAAACATTATCACAGCTCAGGCTTGATTTGTTTTAGGTGCAATATATCAATGGACTGAAATTTTACAGAGGGGCTGTTACTATACCATCTTATGGAGGTATCTAAACAATTGACCAGACCTGTTCATAGATGGTGCAACATTTCAGGCCACTGTGATACTGCACATTTAAAAAGTTAAAGTTGAGCTGCAATAATCTTTGAATATAACACCTCTCAGCAGTGGGAGTACCCTTGTTTTACTTAGGAAAAAAATCCTACAATATATGTTTTTTTTACATATTAAGTGTTACTATACATTTAAACTAAAACAAATAGCAGTGGACTACAAGTGGGTTCTTATGCAAGTAAAAAGACTATATAGGTATAACTACTGTATGAAATAATCATAACTAGGTAAGTCCTTCTGTCACACACAGTAATTATATAGATATAACTGATTGCTGTATGAAGGACTTCTACCTAGGTAAGTACTTCTGTTACAGTAATTATATAGATACACCTGACTGCTGTATGATGGACTCCTACCTAGGTAAGTGCTTCTGTTACACACATTAATTATATAGATACACCTGACTGCTTTGTGATGGACACCTACCTAGGTAAGTGCTTCTGTTACACACAGTAATTATATAGATACACCTGACTGCTGTATGATGGACTCTGCCTAGGTAAGTGCTTCTGTTACACACAGTAATTATATACATACACCTGACTGCTGTGTGATGGACACCTACCTAGGTAAGTGCTTCTGTTACACACAGTAATTATATAGATATACCTGACTGCTGTATGATGGACTCCTACCTAGGTAAGTCCTTCTCTTACACACAGTAATTATATAGATACACCTGACTGCTGTATGATGGACTCCTGCCTAGGTAAGTGCTTCTGTTACACACAGTAATTATATACATACACCTGACTGCTGTGTGATGGACACCTACCTAGGTAAGTGCTTCTGTTACACACAGTAATTATATAGATATACCTGACTGCTGTATGATGGACTCCTACCTAGGTAAGTCCTTCTGTTACACACAGTAATTATATAGATACACCTGACTGCTGTGTGATGGACTCCTACCTAGGTAAGTGCTTCTGTTACACACAGTAATTATATAGATATACCTGAGTAGGGCTGCAACAACTAATCGATAAAAATCGATAATGAGAATCGTTGCCAAAGATTTTCATTATTGATTAGTTGTGCCGCCCAGCAGCCCCCCCAGCCGCCGTATGTTTTGAAAAGCTGAACACCTTAACCCTTTGAGTGCCAGAGGGGTAAGGAAACATTGCTTTGCAACGCGTTCCTTACCCCTCTGGCACTCAAAGGGTTAATGTCTGCCGGATGCTCCTGTCTTTTCCCACTGCCTGCACTGATGACATCCGGAGCGGAACCACGTAGAACGCAGAGACTCCGCGTGAAGCATGCTAGTATTTTCTTCCTCTGTTCTGAGGCAAGTTTAAAACAGGCGCCCAGACTGAGGAAGAAATCCCCAGCATGCACCACGCAGTGTCTCCGCGTTTGACGTGGTTCCTCCCCGGATGTCGTCAGTATGGGGGAAAGATCATGCTTGAGTGAAAAAGAGGTACGGGGCGGGGGGGGGGAGAGAAGTACATGGGGGGAGAAAGTGAGGTACAAGGGCAGGGGGGAGAAGTACATGGGGGGAAAAGAGAGGTACAAAAGGGAGAAAGAAGTACATAGGGGAGAAAGAGAGGTGCAAGGGGGAGAAGGAGGTACAAGGGGTGAGAAAGAAGTACATGGGGGAGAAAGAGAGGCACAAGGGGGAAAAAGAAGTACATGGGGGGAGAAAGAAGTACATGGGGGGAGAAAGAGGTACATGGCCACTGTATGATGGACTCCTACCTAGGTAAGTGCTTCTGTTACACACAGTAATTATATAGATACGCCTGACTGCTGTATGATGGACTCCTACCTAGGTAAGTGCTTCTGTTACACACAGTAATTATATAGATACGCCTGACCGCTGTATGATGGACTCCTACCTAGGTAACTGCTTCTGTTACACACAGTAATTATATAGATCAGTGATTCTCAACCAGGGTGCCGTGGCACTTTGGTGTGCCACGCACATCCACTTGGGGTGCCCCATTGTATCTATAATGCTAAGACAAAAATGTTAATGTAGATTTCCAGCTGTATATTTAAGGATATTACTATGCACAATATGTTTATTTTAGCTGTGAAGTCTAACAATAACTCTCTAATTATGTATTTGTAACCTTCATTACAACCTAGACAAATTACATAAAATTATAGGGGTGCCCCGAAAATACCAGAGTGAGTGTTGGGTGTGCTTTAAGCAAAAAAAGCTTGAGAACCACTGATATAGATACACCTGACTGCTGTATGATGGACTCCTACCTAGGTAACTGCTTCTGTTACACACAGTAATTACATAGATACACCTGACTGCAGTATGATGGACTCCTACCTAGGTAAATGCTTCTGTTAAACACAGTAATTATAGAGATACACCTGACTGCTGTATGATGGACTCCTACCTAGGTAACTGCTTCTGTTACACACAGTAATTATAGAGATACACCTGACTGCTGTATGATGGACTTCTACCTAGGTAACTGCTTCTGTTACACACAGTAATTATACAGATATATCTGACTGCTGTATGATGGACTCCTACCTAGGTAACTGCTTCTGTTACACACAGTAATTATATAGATACACCTGACTGCTGTATGATGGACTCCTACATAGGTAAGGTCTTCTGTTACACACAGTAATTATATATATACACCTGACTGCTGTATGATGGACTCCTACCTAGGTAAGTGCTTCTGTTACACACAGTAATTATATATACACCTGACTGCTGTATGATGGACTCCTACCTAGGTAAGTGCTTCTGTTACACACAGTAATTATATATACACCTGACTGCTGTATGATGGACTCCTACCTAGGTAAGTGCTTCTGTTACACACAGTAATTATATAGATACACCTGACTGCTGTATGATGGACTCCTACCTAGGTAAGTCCTTCTGTTACACACAGTAATTATATAGATACACCTGACTGCTGTATGATGGACTTCTACCTAGGTAAGTGCTTCTGTTACACACAGTAATTATATAGATACACCTGACTGCTGTGTGATGGACTCCTACCTAGGTAAGTGCTTCTGTTACACACAGTAATTATATAGATACACCTGACTGCTGTATGATGGCCTCCTACCTAGGTAAGTGCTTCTGTTACACACAGTAATTATATAGATACACCTGACTGCTGTATGATGGCCTCCTACCTAGGTAAGTCCTTCTGTTACACACAGTAATTATACAGATTCACCTGACTGCTGTATGATGGCCTCCTACCTAGGTAAGTACTTCTGTTACACACAGTAATTATATAGATACACCTTACTGCTGTGTGATGGACTCCTACCTAGGTAAGTGCTTCTATTTTAACAAATTAACAGACACTTGTTTTTAGGCCAGGAGTGGTCAGAATTTTGCTCCCCAGCTGTTGGAGACTGCAGCTCCTGCCATCCCTAAATAGCAAGCTACAAGTGGTGATGATATGAGTTGTAGTCTCCAACAGCTGGAGAGCCAAAGGTTGTCTTATCTTGTCCTGTGCTATAGTTCCCTCTAAAAGAGGGAGTCTGAGTGTTTATATGGAAAAGTAATGTGTTTAATTGTTCTCTTTAGGGGTAAAGGGGAACCCGTCACAGAACTCAGCTATCATTCCTGCCGGCAGCTTATGTATCAATCTGTCGCCACAGTCCTTGCCCATGCTGGCTTTGAATGTGCCAATGAAAGTGTCGTGGAGACATTAACAGACATTGCCCACGAGTACTGCCTGAAATTTACCAAGTTGCTGAGGTTCAATGTAGATCGGGAAGCCCGGGTGGGACAGACACCGTTCCCAGACGTCATGGAGCAGGTCTTCCATGAAATGGGCATTGGCAGCGTTTTGTCTCTCCAGAAATTCTGGCAGCACCGCATTAAGGATTACCACACATACATGCTGCAGGTCAGTTATGTTATGTTACCAGATCCCACCCTTTATTACAGAGGGTACGTTTTCACCCGATAGCCTGCACATGATCCCTGTGTTATAGGCATTTCTGCCACGAAGGAGGTTAAAGGGATAGTAATACTTAAAATGTAAAAAAATATATGTTGTAGGGTTTATTCCCCTGACTGAAACAAGGGTACTCCCACTGCTGAGAGATATTTTATTAAAAAATTATAACAGCTCAATCTTGAATTTTTTTAGATGTAAAATCACAGTGGCCTGAAAATTTACAGTGGCGCTGTTACACCAGCCTATGGACTGTTCTGGTCTGTAGACCATAAATCTCCATAGGATGGTGTAGCAACAGCGCCACTGTGATATTGCACCTAAAAAATTCAAGTTTGAGCCGTTATAATTTTTCAATAAAATATCTCTCAGCAGTGAGAGTACTCTTGTTTTACTCAGTAAGTTAAACCCTGCAACATATATTTTTTTTACATTTTAAATATTACTATCCCTTTAAGTTCCAGGCCCTTTTTATGTTCTTCCTCAGTAAGTGAGAGATCTGCGCACACCATACTTCATCATTGAACGTGTTACAGTTTATTAAGTCTCAGCATTGCAATATTGTAGTTATTTACCCGTTAATAAAGGGGATTCATTGTGCCATAAAGTTGACACTTAAAGCATAACTGTCACCTCCCCCCCCATACCGTTATATGCCTTTCATGTAGTAATGCACCCGTTTAATGTTTGATAATAACTCGTACATATTTATAATAAAAAAAAACAAAAAAAATACACCTCTGTCTAACATCAGATTCAGGCAGGAGAGTGCGACTATCATGCTTACATTATCCTAATCGCTGTCAGACGTGATGATAAGCCTTCTCCATCTCTCACGGGAAGGCTCTCCATGACATACACATTTAATCAACCTCCCAAGCTCACAAGTGGGTGAAGATTTCCCTTCCAAAGGAGAGGGCCAGCCTACAGACTCCTTGCCTGCGATACAGCTTGTACTGCAGGCAAGAAGTCCGAAGACAGAACAGTATAATTGTAAAACCACATATCTGTCGAAATACAGCTTTAACCCCTTAAGGACTCCTACAGGAGCGTGGTGAGTAAAAGTACGTGACGTGCCAGGACCGTCACTGGTTCTTAAGTGCCGGACCAGCGTGACGGTCCTGCCACGTCAATGGTCCTTAAGGGGTTAAAAAAACAAAACAAAAAAAAAACAGAAAACGTAGATAGTTTTATATGTTGATTTAAATGCCTTTAAGTTTGTTAGAGGTGAAGGTTCCACTTTAAACCCCAGTTGGTTTAAATTAAAGGAGCAGTAAACTTATTTTTATAATAACACATATTTTATAGAGCATTTCCTGCTGAATAAAACAAGGTCACTTCCACTGCTGTCAGATGTTTTATTCAGAATTTATATCAGTTCAAATAATCAGGAAGTGAATTTACTCTGTTTACTTCCTTATAGTTCTAACTGACAGGAAGTGAATTTACTGTGTGTTTACTTCCTGATAGTTCTAACTGACAGGAAGCGACAGGCAATTTCTATCACATTCTATGGAGAACTCTATGTCTCTGACTTTTCTGACTTTCCTTTCCATTAGAATCTAACAGGAAACCTAATTAGAATATGACCACTAGAAGGCACTGCTAATGTAAAAAAACATGGGTTTAAACTGTAATAACTTTGGAAATATAAATCTCTCTGCAGTGGTAGTACCCTTATTTTACTCTATAGGAAAATCCCTACAATATATATTTTTTCATAAAAAAGAGTTTACTACTCCTTTAAGCCTGCTGTGCTCTGCGCTGTCACTTACCTATGTACATTAGATGGATTACAGGATTTCCCCTCAGTAGAGGTCATTCCTATTGTCTAGTTGTCCACATGCCCATTCTCCATTTTCCTCCTGCATTCCTATCCAATTCCACTGTGTATATCCACAAATGGGGATACTATTAATTCTGGGATGCACAAACTGCACCGCCAATTTAATTTAAAGCGATAGTAATTTCTCTATTAACTTGCCGCTCCGATTCGTCTTTATTCCTTTTATAACACCTAGCACTGTGTTTAATTACTTACAGTTCTGTAATTCAAAAGCTACTCAAGCTGATAGGATCCCCCTCCCCCTTCTGTCCTCCTCCCCTTAGATCTGCAATCCGATCGTGGGACCGGATGGAAGCAGAGAGGGACAATCTTCACAGTAATTATATGGAAAACCCTGTCCCCTTTGATGAAGAAAGGCAGGACTTTCCTTTGCTTACTGAAGACTGTCCCTCGCCGCTCTCCATCTGGACCATGCTTACAGGCAGCAAGATGCCGGGAAAGGGGCGGGAAGGGGATCTTTTCAGCCTGAATATCTTTTAAACTACAGAACAGTAAGTAATTAAAGGTAGCGCTAGGTGTTCTAAGAAGCTTAAAGGGATAGTAATACTTCGTTTTATCTTTATTTTATTTTGTAGGCATTAAAAAAACATGAACGATATAAGTCTTATCTCTCAAACCTTTATGGTTTAAGAGATATTCACAAGCAAAGTATGCCCCCCCCCCCCCGTTCAGCCAGATCAGAAGTGAGGTGCCCAGGTAGACTGCAGAGAGGGACAATCTTCAATTAAGATAAGGGAAAAAGCTGAAAAACTTGTCAAGGGGGGCAGGGCTTTCATTGTTCTCATAGGAAGAAGATTGTCCCCTGCTGTTATCTGTCTGGTCTATGGACTGCATTCCACATCTGAGAAGAGATGGCTTACACTAGGTAAAAGGGGCGGGAGGGGGAAACTTTGCTTGTGAATATCTCTTAAACCATAAAGGTTTGAGAGATAAGACTTATATAATTCTTCATGTTTTTTAACGCCTACAAAATAAAATATAGATAAAACGAAGTACTACTATCCCTTTGACAGGAATTTTTATTCCCATTTGGGCGGTTGGTTTACATCAGAATAACTCCAGTTCGCTTTTAGAATTATGGGGCCTATATATTTGTCTTTTCCCCTCCCTCCCATGCTGCCTTTACAGTTCCACTCTCCTGTTCTCTCTCTCTGCTTTATAAGATTTCCTTTGCTAAACCCCTAATTCAGCCACGAGACTGACATTGAAATTGCTTTGCAGCATTTTCCTATTCACAGAAGTGTCAATCGCCAAGTTAACTCTTTGAGTGCGAGGTGGGTATGAGCAATGCGTTGCAGTATGCACCAAATTCTCTCATTGTGAGTGTTTCAGTTACACCCCAAAATATCAGTTGTTTGTGCCACAGATCTTCTGTTGATATCAGCTGAAGTTACACTTGCTTGAGACACAAAAAAAAACCCAAAACCCTTTTTAAGAATTTGTATAGCTTTTGTTAATAACGTAGTAGGAAAGCTGTTTTTTTGTTTGTTTGTTTTTTTAATATAAATACTTTAAAAGATATTGCTGATACTGATTCTTCAGTGTTTGCCGGTCAGCATAATGCAGCACGCTGGTTCTTCAGCACAGCTCTTGACTGCCTAATTCTCCTCCCGCCTCCCTCCCAGCTACCCCAGGGAGCGTGTTCACACTTCCCTTCGGTGTGCTGTGAACAGCTTCTACCGTTATATCAAGCTTAGGTTATCATTATACTGAGGTTGCATTATATCATTATACAGAGGTAGCAACCTCAATATAATCCTAACCGGAGCTTGATATAACAATAGAAGCCATTCACACCACACCAAAGGGAAGCGTGAACATGCTTCCTGGGGCAGCTGGGAGGGAGGTGGGAGGAAAAGAAGAGCTGGGACTGACAGCGCAGGCGCGCGGACGTCATTATGGCAAGATGTCCGCGATCCACCCTGCTGTCAGCACCAGAACAATACACATTTCTTTGGAATAAGGTAATAATTCTGGCGACTAGCGCTACTAAGCTGCTAGTCACCAGATGGGGAGTTGTTCAAGTTAAATTCTTGAAGAGGTGGTAGTTCCCCTTTAAGTACTTAAATAATAATAAAAAAAAAAAAGCTTTCCTATTACTACATTATTAACAAAAGCTATGGTAAAAAATGTTTATTATTTCTGATGAGGCTTGTTTCATACAGCAATCAGACATCTTTGTCTCCTTCGTCTCCATTGATTACTGAATACTGCTGGTTTCTTGGGTATTTGGATGAGGAATGACCCTCTACCATCTCTTGCCATGGGGTTTGTTGGTGCTTGAGAAGGGGTAGGTGACCATATTAGGCAATGGGATAGCAAGTATGTTACAGAACAAGGGTGAAACCTCCCAACTTCTACATTAAAGTGATGACTGACTGCATTGTGGAACACATTAATTGAATGGAAGACCCTTGTGTGTCCAGTCGTAGGTTGTCCTCCGTTCCTGCAGGGTGTTGTAGGAAGAGCTCCTGTAACAGTTGGAGATGGCAACCTGTGTAGTTTGTTGCTCCTTTCCCTCTGCTGTGTACCTTAATTTTTCTATATCTGCATATCTATGCAGGCAGCCAATGGCATCCTTGGGGATTCTGTCCAGTGCTCCTCTGGGTCATACCTCCTTATGAGCATGCTCAGTGGGGAATGGAGGGCTTTCTTCTTTGGAGCCTACTAGAACTTTAGAAAATATGTTTTATAAACAAACAGTAAGATATTTTACAGGGAATGACTCTGTCAGACCCCTGATCCTTAATGTTGCACCTCCTGCTTCAGTTGGTATAGAGATTAACCCTTTGAATTCCAGAGGGATATGCAAAGCATCTCAAAAGCAATGTATTCTTTACCCCTCAAACTTAAACAGGTTAAATCCTAGTGATCAGACAACATCTGTTCCTGATTTTGTTTGTATGTGGCCGAAATCTTCTTAAAGGGAAAGTAATGTTTCATAATAAAATCAGCTCTAATTAATCATCATAGTATTTTGACTTTGGAGAGTGTTATTTCAATTCTGTCAGAGTTATAGTTCAAGAATAATTCAATGACAAAGTATCCCCCTTCCGCCCCTTTTACTGACGTAACACTGCTCAGCCAGAGCAGAAGGGAGGTGCCCAGGTAGACTGCAGAGAGGAACAATCTTCAATTAACCCCTTCGCGTCCGTTGACGTACCCGGACCGTCACGCTGGTCCGGCACTTAAGGACCAGTGACGGTCCTGGTACGTCACGTACTATTACTCACTGCGCTCCTGCAGAAGCACGGTGAGTAATACCGGGGACTGAATTTGATCGCTCCAAGACTGGAACGATCTCTTTCAGTCCCTCCGTTCGGCGTGCCGCCCCACGTGATCAGTCACGTGGGGCGGCACGCCGAAATTCCCTATTGGGTCCTTAAAGGACCACAAACCCCGCGACCGCTGGTCGTTAAGAGGTTAAGATAAGGGAAAAACCTGAAAAACTTGTCAAGGGGGGCAGGGCTTTCATTGTTCTCATAGGAAGAAGATTGTCCCCTGCTGTTATCTGTCTGGTCTATGGACTGGATTCCACATCTGAGAAGAGATGGCTTACACTAGGTAAAAGGGGCAGGAGGGGAAACTCTGCTTGTGAATATCTCTCAAACCATAAAGGTTTGAGAGATAAGACTTATATCGTTCTTCATGTTTTTTTCATACCTACAAAATAAAATTAAGATAAAACGAAATGTTACTATCCCTTTAACCTCTTCCAGCACATCCACCTGCTGTCCAAGATCTCGGCAAAGCTCTAGTTATCGTCATCTTAATACCTTTCTTAAGATAATAAAGGTCATCTTTTGTGGGCAGCATGGCAAGGTCCTCTGTGGTAATTTTCCTCTCACTGCCATATCTGTATGGGTACTTGTAGAGACATTTTCTTTGTATTCAGAGTCACTTTTGACATTTTTGGCAGTTGGTTCATTTTTAAAAGGTCGCATGCAAAAGATCGTGTGACCTCATGAAGCATTAATTATGTTGCCCTCATAAAAATGGTGAGATGAGAATCTCGTACTGGATGACAGCGAGAGATTCTCATATGGTGTAGTGAAAGGTCGCATAACTTTAATCAGTCCTCCCCTTCTGAATCATTATAGAGACGGTAGCTGGTTTGTGCCACAACTCCTTATTGTTGCCCCTACTATCCACATGGCCTGGTTATCCTACATTCAGGTGATAACATTCAGGTTTTTAGAAAAAAAAAAAAAAAAAAAGTTCTGACTCGCATGTATGATTCCGCAACTGGAATACCGACAAGTCATCCAATCGGCCAAAGGGCACGTCTTAAAGCCGGTTTATACTCTGGCACTCATCAGCAGAGACTAGTGTGAGTCAGAATTTTTTTTATAAAAACCTGAATGTTATCACTTGAATGTAGGAGAACCAGGCCATGTGTGGATAGTAGGGGCAACGACAAGGAGTTCTGGCACAAACCGGCTACCGGCTCTTTGATGATTCAGAAGGGGAGGACTGATTAAAGCTATGCGACCTTTCACTACATAACATGTGAATCTCATGCTGTCATGCAGTGCAAGATTCTCATGTTGCCATTTTTATCAGGGCGACATAGTTAATGCTTCATGAGGTTGCATGCTCTTTTGCGGGTAGTTTGGGCAGGAAAACATCTTCCATTTCTAACGTGTGATGTATTTCTTAATGTTGCTCTTAAAAACGTACTTCTCTTCCTCCCAGTTATTTAATTCTTTAACCTCTTAAGGACTCTTGATGTGCCAGGAACGTCGGGGGTAAACTTGTGTTAAGAACCCATGATGGTCCTGGCATGCCATGGAATTCGGGGTCCACGCACGGCTGCACGTTGCTTGGGGACCCCTGAATCCATTTCTTGGGGGGGGGGAAGCTCTGTGGTTGTTAACTGTCAGCTGCAGGTCATTAAGGGGTTAAAGAGATGTAAATGACATTCATTTGCCTATGTTACCCAATCTGTAAAGCCATAATCAGGAGCTTTTCCATCAGTCCAGTGAGGAGCTGTCTCAACAAGTGGCCATCTTGGTTAACCCTTTGAGTGCCAGAGGAGTACGCAACGCATTGCAATGCAATGTGTGTTGTGTACCCCTCTGGCACTCAAAGGGTTAACTGGAAGCGTCTCCTCAAACCCTTTCCATGAAAACCCAATGATAAATAGGAGATTTGTTCCTTTAAACAAACAGATTATAATTATTATTTATTTATATAGCATTGAAGCATTAATTTTTTTAAGTCGCAGAAGGGTGTTCAGCACACTTTTTTGTAATGCGTTTGCGTACCCCTCTGGCACTCGTAGGGTTAAGAAGTACTGGAGCAAATCTGAAACCAACCAGCTACACCACAGGGAACAAATAACATTTTGTCTGATGTCAGTGGAGCTTTAAACCCATGGATTCTAGACCAGTCCTATAGTATTCAGGTGGTTAATTGCCCTATTTAAAGGGGATGTATCATCTCTGTATAACTTATCCTAAATAGGTTATATAGCAAATATGATAGATAGATTGTGGTTACCTGCTCTGTAACCACAGTCTGTCAGTCTATCTCTGCTCTCCTCCCTCTATCCAGCCTCCTCCAATGATGGAGGCTTCTGTCTGTAAGGTGAAGTGATCTCATTGGCAGTGATCGATATCTAGCCAATGAGATCGCATCAGCTTACAGACAGTAGCCTCCATCATTGGAGGAGGCTGGATAGTGGGAGGGGAGCAGAGGTAGAATGACAGACTGCAGTACAGAGCAGGTAACCGCAGTCTATCCGGAAGTAGCTGCAGGGCAGATATTATAACTTCAATTTAGCCCAAAGAAAGAGTAAAAAAAAAAATGAAGATACTTTTAGTCATAGGGGTGATACATCTGCTTTAAATTCACAACAATCTCAATAAGAGCCACTTATTCCCTTAACATAATACCCTCTAATGAACCATGTTAACTCCTCTAGGACCTGGGTGTGTGCAGTGCATTGCGAATCACACTCCTCTGGGCCTCAGGCAGTTCTGTTTTAGTTCTACTCTCTTTTGTTGGAACAGGTTAGCAAGCAGCTGTCAGAAGAGTACGAGAAGATTGTCCACCCTGAGCGAGCGTCCGAAGATACCAAGCCGGTGAAAATTAAAGAGGAACCTGTCACCGACATAACGTTCCCTATCAACGAGGAGCTGGAAGGTGACCTGGCTCCCGGGGACCAGTCATTGCCTGTGGGAGTGCTCGGGGCTCAGAGTGAGAGGTTTTCCTCCAACATAGAAGTCAGTTCTTCTCCTCAGCCATCTGGTAAGGGAGTATTTAATTCTACAAGCGCCTATTAAAGGGAAAGTTAATTATTAATTAATTAATTATTGCAGGGCAACTTTAGTTAAAGTGGATCTATCACCCCTTTAAAAGTTATACTCATTAGTTAGAGCATTTAGCGAATAAGCTTAAAACGATATTATTATTTTTTATTTTTTTTTTTTTTTTTTAAGTTATTTGCACAAAACTTAAGGATTAAAGTGTGTCCTGTACCCTACTTCCGGGCAGACTGCTCTTGCCGCTCAGCCACTGCACCTGTCCCTCTACCCAGCATCCTCCAATGACGGAAGCTTTCTCTAAGCTAGAGAGATTACCTTGGCTAGATATCAATCTCTGCCAATGAGATTGCTCCAAATTATAGAGAGAAAACATCCGTCATTGGAGGATGCTGGGTAGAGGACGGAGCAGAGGCAGTGTGGCAAACTGCAGCAAGAGCAGTCTGCTTGGAAGTAGGGTACAGGACACACTTTAAACCTTAATTTTCACGCAAATAATGTTTTTTTTTAATAATATCGTTTTAAGCTTATTGTCTAAATGCTCTAACTAATGAGCATAACTTTTAAAGGGGTGATAGATCCACTTTAACTAAAGTCGCCCTGCAATAATCAGATAGCGACTAACTTTATAAGGTGTGTATATATATATATATATATATATAATATATATATATATATATTGCCTTTCAAAATTAGCCGATTCTAAAGAAATCCTTTATTTTAAAAGACCGGAAGCCAGGCATCAGTGCAGACATCTTGTCTGTGCACCTGCGCTGTCTCCATTGTGAAGCACTGCAGTGTGTCACAAGGTAACCGTAATGGACCGACGGCGCAGGCACGCAGACTGCACTAACCTGGCCTTCAGTCTCCGAAGATAAAGGATTTCTTTAGAATCGGCTAATTTTGAAAGGTTATAGATGTATTATAAAGCTAGTCGCTACTTGCTTAATTATTGCAAGGCGATTTTATTTAAGATGAAAGTTCTGCTTTAAGTTGCAATAACTTTTAAATGAATCCTCTCCCAGCAGATTTGTTTTTATATGTAGCAGTACAGTGTCAGGTCTCCAGTGTCTGTGTGTGTCTGTCGATCTGTCTCTTTCAGTCTTTCTCTTTTTGTCTGTAGCTCTGTCTTTTTGCTCCGCATCTGTCTTTGTCCATAGTTCTTTCTTTTTCAGTGTTTCTGTCCCTCTTTGTCCGCCTCTCTTTCTTTGTATTTCTCTGTCCCCTCACTTTTTACCTCTCTCTGTCTTTGGCTTCTCTTTCAGTCTTTCTCTCTGTCTATGTCCATCTCAGGACTGAGAATGATGTGTGATGAAGTCTCATAGCAGCGGGTGTTATACTGCCTGTCTGAGGACTCTGCAAAGTTTAATGATCAAATACATTTAATAGAGACAAACATTGCTACAACTGACAGAAATTCTGTTTCAGTTTTTATTGGCTGTGGTTTGCTAAGCACAGGATCTGCCAAGAAGTATCTAAAATGTCTTAAACAGGACTACAAATCCCAGAATGCATCTGGGCTTGTAGGCATTATATTCCCATTGCCAGTTCAGGGGTGTGGCAGACACAGAACCAGAACCTTTAGCAAGTGCAAAATATGTAAAATCAGATAGAGTATACTTTTTTTTTTTTTAAAACACATTTATGTCATGAATTTCTGTTTCAAGAAAGTTTTCTGGTCAGCCGACCATCAAAGCAGGACGGTGGTACAATGTAACATTATCCCTACAACACTGAGTGCTCTGTACGTTCATTTTTTTATGTTGCACCTTTTCTACATTGTATCAGTGTCCCTGCTTTCACAGTCCTTATCAGAAAGCTCACTGGAAAGAGATCCAGGGAGGAAGCTCAATGTCAAGAGCGTAAAAGTGTAAAGAAAGAAACTAGTAATAATAGAAAGTATAGGGAATTTAACTTTACAGAGTATGCACATGAAGCATGGTCCAAAAAAAAAACTGTCCTTTTAAAGTGGGCCTGTCACTGTGAATATTTTGTCATGTTAATCAAAAGTCCAGCAGATGTATAGTTTAGGCGATATTCACACTTTTGTTTCTGGGTGTCACCGCCACCGTGTTCGCCCGGGCTGCGTCTTCCCTTCGTGGCGGCTCTTCCGGGAGCTGAGAAGAATTGGAGGAGTGGAAGCGAATGGGGGAGCGAGCCAGGCGCATATGCATCCACCAAGCTGAAGGCGGATGCGGACCTCGCATGCGCACCCTGAATTTGGAACCTGGAAGAGCCGCCGTGAAGGGAACGCGCAGCCCGGGCGAACACGGCAGCGGTGACACCCAGAAACAAGTGTGAACACGGCGGCGGTGACACTGGGGAAGTGAAAGTGAACATTTCCTGGTACAGCACAGATCTTCATTAGCACATGAAATGTAATTGAAGCCATCATTAGCATATGACACATCACTGAAAGTGTTTCATTAGCATATGAAATGTCACTAGTACTGTATGGGTACCACAATTAGCATACATTAGCATATGATGGCAATTATGAATATCTGCTTTACTGTACATTTGCTGGGCTTTTGGCTAACATGACATATAAGCAATTTTAATGCAGTTTTCAAATATGCAAACTTGAATTAAAGGGATAGTAATACTTCAATATAATTACATTTAATAATGTACCTAGTAAAAAAATGAATTAATTGCCCCCTGTCCGATCTCTCAAACCTTTATGGTTTGAGAGATATCAACTTACAAAGTTCTCCCTTACCTCCCCTTGCGCTGACGTCCGCTTTCTGTCTTCCAGAAGGAGATCCCGGTCCTCAGACCGTCCTGCGGCTCTTCAGCAGAGCCCAAATCGCACTAGGTAGAAAGAAATACTTCATTTTAATGGTCTAAAATGTGTGTCTGGTTTGCAAGCACACGTTGTAGACCGTTCAAATGAAATATTTCTTTCTAAAGAGTGCACTTCAGCTTGGCTGAAGAGTCACAGGATGGTCAGATAGAAAGCTGATGTCAGTGCAAGGGGAGGGAAGGGGGAACTTTATATACTGATATCTCTCAAACCATAAAGGTTTGAGAGATCGGACAGGGAGCAATTACCGTAAAATCTCAGGTATAATACGCACATTTTTACCCCATTTCACCTTATGTGAAGTGGGGGGGGTGCGTATTATACACAAGTAAAAAAAAATAAAGTAAAATATTAAGTCCAGCAACCCCCATCTGGAGGCAGCGGGCGGCATCCCTGCGCTCACCGCCCGCTTCCTCTGTGCAGCAATAGTGCATAAAAAACATTAAATGCCCACCTTGATAACCAGGATTCCCCCTCTGTATTACATGCGTGCGTGCATTGAATGTATGGTAGGTCCTGACAGGGCTGCTCAGAGGAGTTCGGGGAGAGGAAGAAGCGGGCGGCTAGTGCAAGAATGCCGCCCGCTGTCTCTGTTTGACGGCTGCTTATGAGTACAGAGGGGGAATCCTGGTTATCAAGGTGGGCATTTCATTTTTTTTATACAGTATTTCTGCACAGAGGAAGCGGGCGGTGAGCCATGGATGCCGCCCGCTGCCTCCAGATGGGGGTGCGTATTATACATAAGAGCTACACATTTAACCAAAATGGGTATAATTTGCACCTGCGTATTATACACAGGTGCGTATTATACCTGAGATTTTACGGTAATTCATTTTTTTACTAGGTACATTATTAACCCCTTCGCGTCCTGTGACGTCCCCGGACCGTCACGCTGGTCCGGCACTTAAGGACCAGTGACGGTCCTGGTACGTCACGTACTATTACTCATCGCGCTCCTGCAGGAGCGCGGTGAGTAATACCGTGGACTGAAATTGATCGCTTCAAGACCGGAGCGATCTTTTTCAGTCCTCCCTTCGATGTGCCGCCCCACGTGATCAGTCACGTGGGACGGCACGTCGAACGCGTGTATCTGGTCCTTAAAGGACCAGACACCGCGGGATCGTCGGACCCTAAGGGGTTAAATGTAATTATATTGATGTATTACTATCCCTTTAAGATGAAAGTTCCATTTCAAGTACCAGAGAGGAATTGTTGGATTCTTCTCTGGCACTCAAAGGGTTAAATAGAAATAACTGGTTTGGTTGTTTTAGCACTAAAACGGCATACACTTTATGAAAATCCAGAAGGCAGTGATCTTATTGCCAGGGTAAAGGAATGAGTTAATGTCAGCAGTCCGCTGAGCTTGCTTAGGAATTTATTGCAAGGCATTCAGAGAGACTGGATAGGAGGTCATTGAATTACTGCTGAAGGTGTCTGCACTTACTCAACATTGCACAAAGGAAAAAAAAAATCAATAGCTCCTTCCTGTAAAATCAGATTTAATGCCAATAGAGGAGCAGTTAAACCCACCAGTCCCACAGAACAGAACTATTCATTGTTGTGAACAACTATGACATTATACAATACGCACATGTTAACGTTTAGACAGAACATTTAAGGCCATATGTTCAAAAGAAAAGTGGAGGAATTCTGGGGCAAACCGTTTCCACTACAGGGGGGAATGAAAAATTACACATAGAATCGCTCATACAGATAAACTGCAACTTGTATAAAAACAATGAATATTTTATTGTAACAAAATATAAAATTGTAGATACCTTTACAACACACAAAGATTTTGGAGCTATGAAAGAGGGATAGTAAAGGGATAGTAATACTTCGTTTTAACTTTATTTTATTTTGTAGGCATTAAAAAAACATGAAGAACAATATAAGTCTTATCTCTCAAACCTTTATGGTTTGAGAGATATTCACAAGCAAAGTTTCCCCTCCTTCCCCTTTTACCTAGTGTAAGCCATCTCTTCTCAGATGTGGAATGCAGTCCATAGACCAAACAGATAACAGCAGGGGACAATCTTCTTCCTATGAGAACAATGAAATCCCTGCCCCCCTTGACAAGTTTTTCAGGTTTTTCCCTTATCTTAATTGAAGATTGTCCCTCTCTGCAATCTACCTGGGCACCTCCCTTCTGCTCAGGCTGAACTGTGTGACATCAGTAAAAGGGGCGGGAGGGGGACACTTTGTCATTGAATTACTCTGGGACTACAACTCTGACAGAATTGAAATAACACACTCCAAAGTCCAAATACTATGATGATTAATTAGAGCTGCTTTTATTATGAAACATTACTATCCCTTTAAGGGGTGTTCATACTTAAACCAGCAGAGTGCATTTAATTCAGTCTCTCACAGGTCAACGCGTTTCACATTTGACATGCTTACTCATTGGAAGAGGCTGGATAGAGGGAGGGGAGCATTGACAGACTGCGGGTACAGAGCAGGTAACCACAGTCTGTGTAGAAGCTGGTGCAGGGCAGAGTTTATTTATTAGATTTCACCCAAATAACACTGTAAAAAAAATGCAATATTACACATAATCGCTGTATAAATTCCATATTAAGACAAACTTGTTTGGGGTGATAGATCTCCTTTAAGGGGAAGCCACTCCCCTCCAACCATCAATTCACACATCCAGAGTACAATCCTTACTCCCCTACTACACCAAGACAAAAATTTCCCTTACAGATGTAATCTGATTTCCCAAGGTCCAGCACACTTGGGTTGTCCCAGCCAAGGTGAAACACACAGAGGAGTGAGGGTTGGTAGGAAGTAAGGACACACAAGAGGGAAAGGCTGAATCGCCAACCACAAGAAGATCTCTCACATACATATGCTTTGTTCTTTTGATACCTACGTTCTCACCTCACCATCCTTCCTGCCTTATTGGCTAAAGGCACATGACATCACAGTACCTGCCACGTCTCATCATATACAGGATGTTACCACATGCCTCTGTGGACATGAGATCAAGTATTAACCCCTTAATGACCAGTGATGTGTCAGGACCATCACCGTAGTCCTTGCCTAAACTGATGACGGTCCTGGCACGTCACGTATTTTGTTCTCACAGTGCTCCTGCAGGTGCGCTGTGAGCACTAGCGGGATCTGAACTTGACTGGTCCAGGAACAGAGAGGTCACTATCAGACCCCCGTTGGGCGATCCAGCACACGTCTTCAGTCACGTGTGCCAGCTCGACGACCAAGATCAAAGCATATAATAAAGTTTTTCTGAACATTAGTCCTAGGGGCGAGACATCACGTAATCGCTGCTTAAATAATAAAAACAGCTCTAATTAATCATCATAGCATTTGGACCTTGGAAAGTGTTATTTCAATTCTGTCAGAGTTGTAGTTCAAGAGTAATTCAATGATAAAATATCCCCCTCCTGCCCCTTTTACTGATGTAACACTGCTCAGCCAGAGCAGAAGGGAGGTGTCCAGGTAGACTGCAGAGAGGGACAATCTTCAGTTAAGATAAGGGAAAAACCTGAAAAGCTTGTCAAGGGGGGCAGGACTTTCATTGTTCTCATAGGAAGAAGATTGTCCCCTTATGTTATCTGTCTGGTCTATGGACTGGATTCCACATCTGAGAAGAGATGGCTTACACTAGGTAAAAGGGGAGGGAGGGGAAACTTTGCTTGTGAATATCTCTCAAACCATAAAGGTTTGAAAGATAAGACTTATATCGTTCTTCATGTTTTTTTAACGCCTACAAAATAAAATAAAGTTAAAATGAAGTATTACTATCCCTTTAATCACAGGGGCGTAGTTGGTGTTCAGTCTGTGACTGATCCCTGTGGTTAACACCTTAATGACCTTTGACCTGACAGGACCGTCACAACGGTCCCATCACTTAAAGGGATAGTAATACTTAAAAATTACTATCCCCCATGTTGTAGCCACTAAAAAACTGAGTTAAATGAGACCAGTGGCATCTCTTTATGGTTTGAGAGATATCCGCTTTCAAAGCTCCCTCTTTTTGGCTTTTGCCCTTATGTCAGAGTTCTAGCTGAGAACAGGGGAATCCTCTCCTTGGATCAGCTGGCGGCTCTGCAGCATAGCGGAGATTGCGTTAATAAAAAAGTAATCCTTTACCAAGCACATGTAGAAGGCTTTTTAAATTAAGGATTTCTTTTTTATTAACTCGGTCTTGGCTCTGCTGCAGAGCCTCCGCTGGTCCCGGGACCGGATTCCCCTGCCGTCAGCTAGAACGATGACAACATTTCGGTGCACCCCTAATAATTGCTATATTGTAGATATTAAAAAAAAAAAAAGAAATTAATTGAAGTGAGACTGATCTCTCAAACCTTTATAGTTTGAGAGATATACAGTGTTAAAGTTCTCCCTCCTGTTTCTCAGACGTCAGATGTAAAGCTGACAGAAGGAGATTCTGGTCGCTTGACCAGAAATGGCGAAATAGCAATGTCTAAAAATAAATACTTCATTGGAAAGGTCTACAAAGTGTACCTGGTTTGCAAGCACAATTTGTAGACCGTTCCAGTGTAGTATTTATTTTTAGATATTGCTGTTTCGGCTCTGCTGAAGAGCCGCCGGCCGGTCCCAGGACCAGGATGTCATGGTGTCGGCTATACAGCTGATGTCTGAGAAAGGGGTGGGAGGGGGGAAGTTTAACATTGTATATCTCTCATACCATAAAGGTTTGAGAGACAAGCCTAACCTCAATGAATGTCTTTTTTTTTAACATCTACAATATAGCAATTACTTAAAGATAGGCTTATTAGGTAGAGTAAATAGCGATAATGTTTAAAACGTTATTTATTTATTTATTTTTTAAATGCTATTTGGGCTAAAATTATTGCTTACAGAGTGCCCTGCACCCTACTTCTACATACACTGCTCTTGCCGCTCTGTCTCTGCTCCATTCCCACTACCCTACCTCCTCCAGTGACAGATGCTTTCTGTCTGTCAGCTGGAGCGATCTCATTGGCAGAGGTTGATATCTAGCCAATGATACCGCTCCAGCTTACAGACAGACAGCCTCTGTCATCAGAGGAGGCTGGGTTTGTGGGAATGGAGCAGAGACAGAGCGGTAAGAGCAGTCTATGTGGTGGTAGGGTGCAGGGCACTCTGTAAGCAATAATTTTAGCCCAAATAGCATTTAAAAAATAAAGTTTTAAACATTATCGTTATATACTCTACCTAATAAGCCTAACTTGTATAGCGGTGAGAGATCCCCTTTAAATACCGACATTACTATCCCTTTAAGGGCCAGTGACAGTCTTGGCACGTCATGGAGTTCCGGGGTCCCGGCACGGCAGCTTGCCTCTTGTGGACCTTGGAATCAAATGGCAAACAAAAAAAGTCCCATGGTCGTTAATGGATTAATTAGGGATACCTTCTAAACTTGGCCTGTTTTTGTATCATGAGGACTGGAGTTGAGAGTCACTGGTATAATGCGAAACCCCAAACCAGCCAGTAATTATATCAATCCTTATTATACACTAATACATTGGGTCAGGAGTGGGCATCTTGCTGCACTTTTGCTTTGGTTAGCTGCAACTCCCAACATGCTCAGGTGGCCAGTAGCTGGCTGAGGATGATGGGATTTCTAGTCCAGCCACAGCTGCGTGGCAGTAGATTGCACATCCCTGCCATATTGTTAGTGTTTCACGTCTGTTTTTTGATTATAGGTGTGAGCTGTGCCCCTTTAATCTGAATTTGAGAGTTACCGGTCTAGTTCAGTAATCTGGAGAGGTGCAGTTCTGGAGCGAACCAACCGCACCATGGGGGACAAATAATTATTCCCATTAATTGAAATGGGGCTTTTAACACCCTAAATTCTGGAGGTTTCTCTCTAGCATTCAGTGGGTTAAAAGCCCCATTTTCAATCGTTACAAATTCTAGTTTCTCCCCGTTGGTGCGGTTGGTTCGCTCCGGAATTGCAGCTCATCGTGCACGACTCAGTATTCCTTATAATGGCGCAGCCTGTTGTTGTATCATGAGGACTGGAGTTGAGCGTCAAAAATCAGCTCACAAAATTGTTTGTTTTTTTTTGTTTTTTTTTTCCCTTGAAATATTCCCTCATTTGCATTCCAATAGGCTAATGAGTACAGCGATTAACCAGACTAAACCTGTTAGCTTTAGAAAAATAAAGTAGATAAACAGGATAAGATAAAAAAGGTTACAGAGAGCCACAAAACCCAGGTATTAAAACCCAAAACTCTGACCTGTGCCTTGGACTGGAGCAGCAAAGAAAGAGGGAGGGGTTAGTTTGCAAGGGTCTTATATAGGATCTGCTTTCTTCTTTTTGATTGGTTATGTAAATCTGTGCTGCTATGGAGTTCAGTAAAGGAAGTTAAATGCAAAATATGAAGCCTCCTGTCATGTAATAAAATTGAGCCAGGGAAAATAGCATGAAGGGCTCTCTATGCTTTACATATACCGTAAAATCTCAGGTATAATATGCAGATGTATATTATACCCAAGATTTTAGGGGAAAACAAGAGTTCCTATGTATAATACGCACCCTTGTTTTCCACCTTACTAAAAAAATGTTCTTAATGCCTGCAAATACCTTCCCTCCCTCCCCCAGCACATTCCGCTCTCCAAATAAGCTTAATTTCATCCCATATAAGTCCCCCATCTTCCCTCCCGCTCCCCAGCTCAATCGATCTGAAAATAAGCCTTATTATTATCCAGCAGAAGTCCCCAGGATCTCTGCGGGCGGCACGCTTGCATCCGCCGCCTGCTTCCTGCAATGGGCCATCAGGACCTTCTGCCTCCAGCCAATGGTAATGCCCGACCTCACAGGGCATTACCATTGGCTGGAGGCAGAAGGTCCTGACAGCCCATTGCAGGAAGCAGGCGGCAGATGCAAGCGTGCTGCCCGCAGAGATCCTGGGGACTTCTGCTGGATAACAGTAAGGCTTATTTTCAGATCGATTGAGCTGGGGAGCGGGAGGGAAGATGGGGGACTTACGTGAGACGAAATTAAGCTTTTTGGAGAGTGGATTGTGCTGGGGGGAGTGAGGGAGGGAGGGTATTTGCCGGAAATATACTCTGGTATAATACGCACCCCCCACTTCACATAAGGTGAAAAATTGTGCAAATTATACCTGAGATTTTACGGTAATTTCTATAGCTCACTAACAGTAGAAAGCATATGGTGATTATTATTATTATTTTTTCCTCTACATTTTAGCAATTAGAATCATTAACCCTTTGATTGATAGGGGCCACACATTTCAGAGCGACTCACCTCCCATGTGTCTGGCAATGAAAGTGTTAATTATGAAGAGGGCCGGCTATGCTTCCCCAGCGGCACGGAGCATGCTATTAAGCCGAGACGATGCTTTAGTTGAAATTACTATGCAAACCCACTTATTTGCCTGCTAAAGTGGATTGTAGTTGAAATCAATTTGCTTTTCAATCAGCTCGCAAAATTTTTTTTTTTTTTTTGTTTCCGAAATATTCCCTCATTCTCATTCCAATAGGCTAATGAATTGAGCCAGGGAAAATAGCATGAAGGGCTCTCTGGCTGATCGTTGATTGCATGTAATGCTCTTCAGTGCTGATAGGTTTTGATTTCGGAAGGCCACAGCTCCTGCTGTTATTGGATTTGAGCAGCACAGAAATGCTTTTATTTACTGGTTTTAATGCCGAATATTCTAACTAATGCCGCTAGATGTGATGTCACCTTATCAGGAGTGTTTCTTAACCTTTTCCAAGGTGGATCCCTGCTAGGAAGTTATGTGAGGTGACGGAAATTGAATTATCTACACCAGAGGTTGGGCAGCCTGTGGCTTTCCAGCTCTTGTTGGACTACAACTCCTATCATCCTATAGTCCAACAAACATTTAGAGGGAAACATGTTGACCAACCTTGATCTCCACTAAGGAAGGCCTGTTAGATTGGCTTGAGGGCATATCCCTGTCCATTCCTAAGGCTCTGGCTTGTGAGACTATTTGAGCGAAGCCATTTTAAGGGAGCAGTAACTTTTTTGATATGAAAATATATATGACTGGGTAACCCCACTGCTAGGAGATTTATTTTTCAAAAATTATTACAGGCTGAAATATATTTTCTTTTTAAATCAGACCGTTCGCTTCAGTGCCATCTGGTATCCAAAAAGCAGTTTTGTATTTAAAGGGATAGTAATACTTAAGTATTACTAATCCCTATAGTAAAGTCCTATTAAAAATAAATGTATTGCCCCCAGTGTCATCTCTCAAACCTTTATGGTTTGAGAGATAATCGCTTCTAAAGTTGCCCTCCCCCTTCCCCGAAGTCAGCTTTGTAGCTGACTGAAGGGAAATCCGGTCATAGATCATCAGGCGGCTCTGCAGCAGAGCCGCGATCGCGTTAATAAAAAAAAACTTTCACTAAACCAAGCACAAACCAAGCACACGTAGAAGACCATTTCAGTGAAAGTTTTCTTTTTTTATTAACGCGATCAGGCTGTGCTGGAGAGCCGCCTGAAAGTCGTACGACTCTCTTCCCTGCAGTCAACTAGAATGCTGACTACGGGGAAGGGGGAGGGCAACTTTAGGAGCGATTATACACTGGGGGCGATACATTTATTTTTAATGGGACTTTAATATAGGGATTAGTAATACCTAAGTATTACTATCCCTTTAATGCATTCTTTGGGAGAGATTAAGTTATAGTCTACTGCTCTCCATGTTAAATGAAGATAACAGCAAAACCAGGGGTTCGTTGCTATGGCGATGTGTGTCTTTCTGTGCGGTGAGCACATCACCTTGATGATAGCAACACACATCGCCATATGCATTAAGAATTAGGGATGGGATGGGAAGGGGAGAGACTGTGATCAATAGTATATCATTCTGTTGTAAAGCTGTTGATGTGTTGGGGAGGGCAGGGGAGAGAGGAAACACGGAGACTTCAGCACCAAGAACAGCAGCCCTCACTCAACACTTTTAATGTCAGAGAGGTATACAATGCATTGCTCTGCAATATGTTTCTTACCCCAGTGGCACGCAAAGGATTATGGGGGATATTGTGACCTTGGCTGTAGATACATGGAAAGCTACAGGGAGATCTCAACTTCTCCAGCCTCAGGTTGGCGATGCTGGGATTGTGAACTCCGACACCATAGGCAACTATGTGAACTTAGTGCAGGTGGCGATGTTCCACACTGACATATGAACACACCCGTGTGAATATGAAAATGGCTTATTAAGTTGTATTTCGGTATGCAGATGAGCCATTATCAAAGAGATCACTGCAAAATCGTAAACCTGACAAAGGCATGGCAGATCCATAACAATGTCTGTGTATATTTGTGGCGTATTCACAGGGATATGATGGCAAAGCCATCTTAACATATTAACATAGTTGATGAGGCTGAAAAAAGACATTCGTCCATCAAGTCCAGCCCATGCCTAAACACCCAGATCCAGAGTAAAGCACAAAAAAAAAACAAAAAAAAAAACATTAAAGCCATTTCAAATTTAGCCGCAAGTGGGTAAAAAAAAAATCATTCTTGACTCCAAATGGCAGTCAGATACTTCCCTGTCTGTGCATATTGTCAATAGGTGGAATGCGACACAAGATCACCAAACTGGCCCCTTATCAAACATTAGTGTATCTCTGCCTTAGAGTCCTTAACCCCTTCATGACCATTGACGTGCCAGGACCGTCATGGTGGTCCGGCACTTAAGGACCAATGACGGTCCTGGCACATCATGGAGTTCAGGGCTCCTGGCGCGGCTGCACGCCGCTCCGGGACCCCTGAACCGTAAGTAAAAAAAAAAAAAGCCCCGTGGTTGTCAAGCGCCGGCCATGAGTGTGCACGCTGGTCCTTAAGGGCTTAAAGATGGTCGATCTCGCATGCGGCGGTCACTTAATCCCTCAAGGACCCTTGACAGCCATGGCAAGTCATGGCTTGTTTTGCGTTAACGACCGATGACGTGCCAGGACCGTCATGGAATTCCTGTACGTGACGTGCCAGGACCATCACTCTTCCTTAAGTGCTGGACAGCTGTGACAGTCCTGGCACATCACTGGACGCTAAGGGGTTAAGGGGTTATGGACCACAGACCAATTATTATTATTTGTTTTGTTTTTTTTACATCCGATTCAGGGCTCCCCGAACGGCATGCAGCCATGCAGGGGAACCCTGAAATCGATAACATATATGTACATCATGGGTCCTTTAGGGACATCCACCCATGATGTACATATATGTCCTGCGTCATTAAGGGGGTAATATAAATTACCTTTTAATTAAAAAAAAGACAACTGAATTAACCTTTGAATGAAAAATTCCCAGCAGTGGAAATACCCTTCTTTTAATCAGCAAGAAAAATTCTTGTGTATGGTTTACTGATCCTTTAACCCTCTTAGTGCCATAAGGTTGTCCAGTGCATTGAATAGCATTCAGAGGCATATTATAACAAACACTTCTATGAACACAGATCTAAGCGTTCGTATGGCTTCTTAGTTTAGTTTGTATTATAGGACTGTTGAGGGGAGGAGTGTTTGCTTATTTTCATCTGAGCTTAATCAGATGCCGAAGAATGAAGTACAGTGTGGGGTTGTCCTGAATCATTATTAGTGAGTCTGATATACAAAGAAAAATGTGAAAATTCTGTAGCAAACCATTCAGTAACCATTCAGATTGATTTAAAGGGATAGTAATACTTGAAAATCATTTTATTTTATATTGTAGCCCTTAAAAAAACATGAAAAATGATATGTCACAAGCAAAGTTTCCCCCTGAGTGACGTCACCATTCTAGCTCTCAGATTTGGAAACAGGTCCCGGGACCGGCTGTGCCTCTCCAGAAGTGCCGAGATCACATTCTTTAAAAAGAATTTCTTCATTGGAATGGTCTACAAAGTATGCTTGCAAGCCAGGCACACTTTGTACACAGTTCCAATTAAGTAGTTATTTTTAAAGATAGTGATCTCGGCGCTGCTAAAGAGCTGCCGGCTGATCTGTGGACCGAATTCCAAATCTGTCCACTAGATGGCAGACTTGGCTGAAACAGCCAGGAAAAGAGAATTTTACTCTATTTTACAAGTGAATATCTTCCAAACCATAAAGGTTTGGGAGATAAGACTTATATCATTTTCATGTTTTTTTAAGGGCTACAATATAAAATAAAATTAATTTCAAGTATTACTATCCCTTTAACCCTTTGAGTGCCGGAGGGGTACACAACGCTTCGCTTTGCAATGCGTTGCGTACCCCTCCGGCACTCAAAGGGTTAAATAAGGATTCTAACCCTTTGAATACTAGTGATGTCTCCAACATATAGTTGTTCCCAACTGAGCACTTGGTTTACACCAAATTGTCGCCACCTTTTCTTAGTCTCATGACATCTCTACAACTTAATTTAACTGCTTCTTCATTTTTAGGATCCGATGTGAACACCTCTCCACTGTGGAATCTAGCTCAAGTGAAAATGGAGCCCCAAGAGAACGAGGACGGAAACGTACATGGGCACAGCGTCTTGGGCAACGATGTGTTTGAGGAGCCCATGTCTGCCATGAGCGATTCAGCCATGCCAGGAAGCCCCAATGGCTCAGAAGGCAGCTATGATTCCGCAGACAGTCTGATGGGGTCATCACCAGTCTTTAATCAACGTCCAAAGAAAAAGATGAAGAAAATGTGAAGAAAGTCTTAGTTAACATCATTAGCATCAGTGTTATTTTGTTGTTGTTGGACTACAGCTCCCATCATTCTCAGCCAGCCAGTTGGGATAAGATGACTGTCAATCCTTTGTCAATATAGACTTTTCACCTAGGGAACTCCAGTCCTTCCTTGTTCCTTATAGGTTAATGTGACAAATGTCTTCTTTGTGTAAGACGCTAGGTCTGTGGTAGTCACTTTTTGTTATGAAAAAATATATATTGTTGGGATTTTCTTGTTGAATAGAACAAGGTTACGCTCACCACTGAGAGTTGCGTATTTTCTGAGTTGTTACAGCATGAACACTTGTTTTTTTACATTAACAGTGCACTCTAGTGGTCAGATTCCATTTAGTTATTCTGTTACCTTCTCTGGCAGAGGTAAGTCACTGATAAATACTTCTCCTTAGAATATGATAGAAACTGCTCAGTCATGCTGTCAGTTTGAACCCCTTAAAGGGATAGTAATACCTAAAATGTAAAAAAATAGATGTTGTAGGGTTTATCCCCCTGAGTAAAACAAGAGTACTCCCACTGCTGAAAGATGTTTCATTCAAAAGTTATTAATTTTCAAAGTTGAATTTTTTAGGTGCAATATCACAGTGGCCTGAAATTGTAGAGTGGCGCTGTTGCTACACCATCCTATGGAGATTTATGGTCCTGAGACCAGAGCTGTCCATAGGATCGTGTAGCAACAGCGCCACTCTACAATTTCAGGCCACTGTGATATTGCACCTAAAAAAATTCAAATTTGAAAATTAATAACTTTTGAATGAAACATCTTTCAGCAGTGGGAGTACTCCTGTTTTACTCAGGGGGATAAACCCTACAACATATTTTTTTACATTTTAGGTATTACTATCCCTTTAAGGGCCCAGTGACGTGCCAGGACCGTCAAGGTGGACCAGAGATGGTCCTGGCACGTCATGGAATTCAGAGGCCCCCGTGCGACGGCATGCCACTCAGGGACCCCTGAATCGAATCTGGCAAAAAAATTAAAAAATGCTTCATGGTCTTTAACTTCCGGCTGCAAAAAGTAATCACACTGTCACTAGCTTCCTGATATTTGCACTGTTATCACATTTGAATAAACCAACAGAGGGGGCGCCCTTGTCTTACTCAGCTGGAAAAGCTGTATAACATATAGATGTTCATTAGAAAAAAGTTTACTGCTCCTTTAATGAACTGTTGATAAAGCCAAATTAGCTTTATTGTTAAAAATGTTTAAAAAAAATGTTAATAGAATTTGTAGAGCTCATTAAAAACAGTGAACATTAAATGAGTCTCAAATAGAAAAACAAAATTAAAATGCAGAGTGCTTCTAAGACAAACACAGTGACAGTGGATTTCATTATAAACACTTATTAATACGTTTGGAATGCTGTGTCATTTAATCAGTGTGAAAAGACTGGCAACTCTGGGGACAATGGGTCTAATTAATGAATGTGTATTTGTAAGGGCACCCTTAATTCACAATGTGTAAGTACCCCTAGCATATTTTATGTTTTGTTCATAATATCATCTAACTCCCAATAAAATGGCTAGAGTGACAAGAAACAAGTTGAGTTAACATCTTAATAATATATATGTTTTGTTGGCAATAAAACGCTTCTTATTGGAGTTCTCTGTCCTGTTCTGTTTGGATCTCAGTGAAGAGACACTTTGAGAATCTTCCTCTTAGTGCGGTTATTCCGCATTGGACTATGTGACTGTTTTCGTTTAGCGGACCATATGCAAGAAAAAAACAAACCCGAACAAACAAAAAAAAATTGCCATTGATTTAAATGGAAATTATGAGAATTTGTATTTGTATCTCTATGGTGCTCCTGGTTTGAATAAGGATTGCTCCAATGTTCTTTGTGCATACAGTTCAGATCTTCCTATATGACTGTTGATGTCTGGATCATTGGGGAAGTCATGTACCTGTATAGTCGGCACTAAGGGCCGTATTCAAGAAGATAAAGAGGTGCAGTTTTGGAGCAAACTAACTGCACTTTAGGAAAGACAAACCTGCGCTTCTCTATAGAAGGTGCACATTTGTGCCCTGTATTGGGCATATATAATACTACTGTGTTAATAAATAAGGATTTTGTTCCAAAATTTGGGCAAACATTGTATAAGCTTGGCAGCCTAGTCAAGGTACCTACTGTAATACACCTATAAAGCCCTATCTAAATTAAAAACAGACCCTGAAGAGATGTTATAATAAAAGCATTGGAGGGGGACCCTTTAAATGTAATGTTTTTGATGCTTGGAGTTCCAATGTTTGCAATTTAAAGGGATAGTAATACTTACTTTTATCTTTATTTTATTTTGTAGGCATTAAAAAAATGAACAATATAAGTCTTATCTCTCAAACCTTTATGGTTTGGGAGATATTCACAAGCAAAGTTTCCCCCTCCCGCCCCTTTTACCTAGTATAAGTCATCTCTTCTCAGATGTGGAATGCAGTCCATAGACCAGACAGATAACAGCAGGGGACAATCTTCTTCCTATGAGAACAATGAAAGCCCTGCCCCCCTTGACAAGTTTTTCAGGTTTTTCTCTTATCTTAATTGAAGATTGTCCCTCTCTGCAGTCTACCTGGGCACCTCCCTTCTGATCTGGCTGAACAGTGTTACATCAGTAAAAGGGGCGGGAGGGGGATACTTTGTCATTGAATTACTCTTGAACTACAAATCTGACAGAATTGAAATATCACTCTCCAAAGTCCAAATACTATGATGATTAATTAGAGCTGCTTTTATTATGAAACATTACTATCCCTTTCAAAAGGTGAATAAGAAGGACTTGCCTGTTAGGAAGAAAACCCTGTAGGCTGGTGGTTGTGGGTGCCCATCCAAGAGGATTATGGATCCACTAGCCCTGCTTATAGTCAAAATGTTCCCACCCCCACAGGCCATATGAGGAATAATGAATTACAGACAAGGTGTGTGCAAGCCAAGACAGATCTATAGCCATGTCTTTAAAGGCCTCTAAATATAGAAAAGGAAATGGTGCAGTAAAATATTGGTGTGTTACATTAGTGATTGAATAGAATAAGCAAGAAGCAGACAGAATGTGCAGAGGGGGTGTGTAAAAACAAGAACATAGAAAAGAATAACTCATTCTCTGCTGCTATCTATACATTCATTACTTTATTCTTATTTACACTTTATTAATTATATGTCTGTATTAAGGTGAGTTAGCGTTGTGAGCTATTCCTTTCTTTGTAATTGCACTTTAGGGTACACATGGAAATTTACATTAATTTAAATGGAGCTTTGAACTCCTTGAATGCAATGGTGTTCATTGACAATTTTCCGTGCTTGTAGTTGACTCTTATGGTGCAGCTGGATTGCATGGAGATTGCTCCTACATATTGATCGGCAGCAGGGCTCAAAATTTCCACTCGCCACTAGCCAATGGTGAGTGAAAATTCAGTCCTGGCGAGTAGAAATTCAGCCCTGGTGGGTATGTTATAGCTTGCAGTGGCGAGTAACTTTCAGATCTGGCTAGTAGCAAAGGACTTCACATTTTAAACCCTGCTCAGCCGTACATATAAAATCCAAACCGAATATCAAAAGAAACAGGTGCCGTTATGAAAAAGCAACAAGAAAATCCATAATTCTAGAAACAGGGTATAATATATAAAAATAAGGAAAAACATAAAAGAAGAAACAAGCAGGTTCAATGTTGAGCGTTATCAGAAGGACACTGGAAGACAATCAAGAGCTAAAGAACACAAAATGAAAGATAGCCAGATGTTTGTATTAAAGCCTGAAGATGGTACAAGTGCAAAAAAACGAAACAACAACATACTAAAACAAGTGGACGAATTGTAGTCATATATTTATGTGGATGAAGGACACCAGCTGAATGCAGTGCCAGAGGCTGAAGCTGTGCCGGAAGTTGTGGTAGGAGAAGTAAAAGCTGCAATAAAATCAATGAAAAATGGCAAAGCAGCTGGACCTGAAAAAGTCCCTATTGAAATGTTGAAACTGGTCAACCCTTATTCAAAGCCATAACTAAACTATTATAGAAAATACAGAAACATAGAAATTGACAGCAGATAAGAACCACTCGGTCCATCTAGTCGCCCGTTTTCCTACAGTAAAAACCTCAAACCTTTTTTGGTCCTTGGTCTTTTCTTACTTTAAGGACAGTCTTATGCCTCTCCCATACATGTGTGAATTCTGTCACTATTAACTTCTACCACTTCTGCTGGTAGGCTATTCCACTTATCTACTACCCTCTCAGTGAAGTAAAACTTTCTTACATTACATCTAAACCTGTGTCCCTCTATTTTTAGACTATGGCCTCTTGTCCTAACATTTTTACTCCTTTGAAATGTACTTCCCTCCTGCACTTTGTTGAATCCCTTCATGTATATGGATATTTCTATCATATCCCCTCTCTCTCTTCTCTCCTCCAAGCGATACATGTTCAGATCCTTTAGTCTGTCCTGATATTTCTTTTCCTGTAAACCAGTCACCATTTTAGTAGCCCTTCTCTGAATTTTCTCTTGAGTATCAATATCCTTCTGGCGACGGGGTCTCAAGTACTGTACACAATACTCTATAGTATCTATATCCTTCTGGAGATGGGGTCTCCAGTACTGTACACAATACTCTATAGTATCTATATCCTTCTGGAGATGGGGTCTCCAGTACTGTATGCAATACTCTAGGTGAGGTCTAACTAGAGATCTGTAGAGTGCTATGACCACTTCCCCTTTTTCTGCTACTAATGCCCCTAGTTATACAACCCAGCACCCTGCTTGCATTCCCCACCGCTTTATTACATTGCCTGCCTACCTTTAAGTCATTAGAGATAATTACTCCCAAATCCCTTTCCTCTGTTGTCTCTGACAGCACAGTACCCTTAATAGTATATTTCTCCTTTGGATTTTTATGTCCCAAGTGCATTATTGTACATTTATCAACATTAAACTTCATCTGCCACACTCTTGACCATTCTACTAATTTAACTAAATCATTTGTCGTTTGACTTTTTCCCCCTGGAATGTCTTTTTCCCCCTGGAATTATCAAATACCTACCACTCTGTGTCTGTAACGTAGAAAAATGCCGAAGTCCTCTTACTGCATAAAAAAAGTGATAAAGCAGATCTAAAAAACTACCAACCAATAAGTCTATTGACAGTCATTTGCAACATTCTCACAAATGTACTATCAAGAAGAATGGGTGCACTGCTTAACACAGCACTATCTAAAGAACAAGCAGTCTTCAGGAGCAGCTTCAGTATAACGGACCATATTCAGGCAATGCAACAAGTTGTTATGCGCCATAGTGAATACAACTCTTCGTTATGCATAGCCTTCATTGACCACGAAAAGACCTTTGACTCAGTGAAAAAGCAAGCAATGATCAATGCCCTGATCAACCAAGGACTAGATCGATCGTACATCAATATCCTCTAATCAATATATGAAAATACATACGCATCAATACAGGTCAACAATGATAAAGTCCAGATCAACAGAGAAAAAGGTGTCTGACAAGGAGACACAATCTCCCCCAAACTATTTTCTACTTGTTTAAAGGGATAGTAAATACTTAATAATTACTAACCCCAATATTAAAGTAATATTAAAAATAAATGTATTGCCCCCAGTGTCATCTCTCAAACCTTTATGGTTTGGGAGATAATCGCTCCTATAGTTGCCCTCTACCTCCCTCTTCCCCAATGTCAGTGTTGTAGCTGACTGAAGGAAAATCCGGTCTTACAGTCATCAGGCGGCTCTGCAGCAGAGCCGCGATTGCGTTAATAAAAAAAAATGTCACTAAAATGGTCTTCTACGTGTGCTTGCAAACCAAGCACAAACCAAGCAAACGTAGAAGACCATTTCAGTGAAAGATTCATTTTTTTTTATTAACGCAATCGCGGTTGTGCTGGAGAGCTGCCTGAAAGTCGTACGACTGGCTTCCCTGCAGTCAGCTAGAAAACTGACTACGGGGGAGGGAGAGGGCAACTTTAGGAGCGATCATCTCCCAAACCATAAAGGTTTGAGAGATGACACTGGGGGCAATACATTTATTTTTAATATTACTTTAATATAGGGATTAGTAATAATTAAAGGGATAGTAATACTTCATTTTAACTTTATTTTATTTTGTAGGCATTAAAAAAACATGAAGAATGATATAAGTCTTATCTCTGAAACCTTTATGGTTTAAGAGATATTCACAAACAAAGTATCCCCCCCCCTGTTCAACCAAATCAGAAGGGAGATGCCCAGGTAGACTGCAGAGAGGGACAATCTTCAATTAAGATAATGGAAAAAGCTGAAAAACTTATCAAGGGGGGAAGGGCTTTCATTGTTTTCATACAAAGAAAATTGTCCCCTTCTGTTATCTGTACTGTCATACAACCAGACTCACATCTGAGTAGAGATGGCTTACACTAGGTAAAAGGGGCGGGGAGGGGAACTTTGCTTGTGAATATCTCATAAACCATAAAGGTTTGAGCGATAAGACTTATATCATTCTTCATGTTTTTTTAATGCCTACAAAATAAAATAAAGTTAAAACGAAGTGTTACTATCCCTTTAAGTATTACTATCCCTTTAAAAGAAATGTTCCATTATTTATATTGGGACAAAAAAAGACTTAAGATCAATGGAGACTACCTACATCACTTACGTTTTGCACACAATATCATACTCTTTGCCAGTAGTTCTGAAGAATTGCAAGAACACATTGAAGAGCTGCAACAGGAAAGTAAAAATACTGGTTTGAAGATGAATATCAACAAAAAGTAAAGCTTAACAAATGTACCATACTGAGGAAAATTAAAATCACAGTAGATAGATGAGAACTAGAACAAGAGGACAAGTATGTTTACCTTGGACTGGAAATGTCAACAGATGGAAACACCATAATGGAAATTGAGCGTTGTATAAAATTGTGTTGGCAAGCATTTGCCAAACTTAATAGTACTGTTTTTAAAACAAATTTCACTGTCGTCCAATACAGGTCACTGGTACTTCTGGGAGGCGATTCGCCCCTTTAATAGGCAGGAACAATTATGCAAATGATTGCAGGGGGCGGAGCCTCCCCTCCTACTTAAGCCACCTTCAGGCCAGAGCCACTAGATTGATTTGTTCCTGTGTGCTGTGCACACCAGGTAGAGAACATCTATGCATTCAACTTAGTCTTTTGTTATTTTTTATTCAAATATGGAATACCACCATTAGGAGGGTGACCATGGCTGTGAATTGCCCTCTTTAAAGTGGCTGGTGCAGCTTCCAGGGATTTTCTGTGGACCTTATGCCCTGAAGAGGGAACAGCTTGAGTTCAGCAGCTTCCCTACTGGGGAATTTACCTCTGGTCTATTCCCACTTCATCATGGTCACCTGAAGACAGAAGTCCTGCAGGAAAGGTGAGCCACCCATTGAGTGCTGAAGGTCCACTTGTCCCCACAGTGTCCCTTTGCTGGGCTTGTATTTGGGAGTTTGCTTTGCACTCCAGCACTCATAGGGTGTTTTTATTTGCATTCAATGTTTTAATGCAGTTTCTGTGGTATTCTCTGGGTTTGGAGCCTTGAATAGTGTTTATTTATGTGTTTAATGTATGTTTGGGCACTTTTTAATGTTTTGTTAAACTTTATTAAAAATGGTGTTCCGTGCCTTTAAGCGTGGCTTTTTCCCCACTTAGACGCTATGGTTCCTTTACTCTCTATGAGATTTCACAGTCTGGGACATATCTCTGGAACCGCTTGTCACAGCAACTCCAGAGAGGGCTCATTTTAATGCTAAGCTCCTGCTCTATCATCCGGTGTGTGTTTTATTAGTGTGGGGTGTTCAGGGGGGCTTCGGGCACTGTTTGGGGTACATGTATGGGGAAAACTACATTTCCCATGAGCGCCCGGTTCGCACTCGTTTCTGATTGGCTATCCTGACGGCCGCCATTTTGTGGAGCTCTTCCTCAGCGAGTACACTACGCAGGGACCGAGCCTTCTCTCCCCTCAACAGATTAACCCTTCGCTGGCCAGATAAGTCCAAAATTAGGCATTTCTGGGGTGAAACTTTAATCTTCCTCACTTTTACTGGGTGATAGAGTTTAAAGTGGGGTATATTGACGCTGTGAGCATGTCTACTTCACTGGAGCTAGGGGCTAGACCCAAGTCAAAGGAGGATGGGGGGTCTGCCCCCCCCATGGCGTTTTGCTCCTCTTGTCACACTGGCTATCTAGTGATAATGTGGGGGATCTATGCCCTAAATGCACTGGTCAAGATAGCAACCCTGGGCTTCCCAGCCATGCTATTGAGCCATCTTGGGTGAGGGAGTTTAAAGCTGCCACTAGGGATCTCAGATCCACTCTTCAGACCCCCTGCTACAATCAGGACCTCCCTGCCTAAGCCACAGGGTGCTCCTGATGTGTCTGATTCTTCTGAGGAAGAACTCTTGCAGGATTCTGATGCTGAGGAACGTACTGTTATTGAGTCTAACAGGTCCATTGGGGACCCTTATGAATGTGACCCTGAAGTCTCGGCTGACGGTCTGATTAGAGCTGTACTGAATATGCTCAACCTTCCTCTGACTCAGGAATCCACTTATGATCCTACTGACGTTTTTCAAAAGAAACCATCTAAGCCTGTTGTTTGTTTTCCAACTAACCCTACTCTTGCCCGTCTAGTCTCTGAGGAATGGAAGAATCCTGATAGATCCTCCTCTGTCTCTAAAAAGTTTGCTAAACTGTACCCTTTTCCTGAGACTGAGCTGGCAAAATGGGTTCATCCCCCCAAGGTGGATGCTCCTGTTTCCAGACTATCCAAGTCTACCGCTTTGGCTGTCTCTGATGCCTCTGCCCTGCAGGATTGGACGGATAAAAAGCTAGAACTTTCTCTTAAGTCTATTTTTGCCTCCATTGGCACTGCCATGCGTCCAACCTTTGCAGTGGCGTGGGTCAATAGAGCCATTGCGGCCTGGACTGAACGACTGACTGACGCAGTTCGCCAGGATGCACCAGTATCTGAACAGTTGCAGCTTCTTGCTAATATCACTGAAGCTCAGAATTATGTTGCTGACGCTGCCTTTGATGCTGTGCGCATGATGGCGAGGGCCTCCACTGCTTCTGTGGTGGCTAGACGTGCCCTTTGGCTGAAAATGTGGTCTGCTGATACAGCCTCTAAGAAAGCCTTGCTTTCTTTGCCCTTTCAGGGGAATTTGCTATTTGGATTTGAACTCAATGAAATCATCAGTGAGGCTACTGGTGGTAAAAGTACTCTTCTACCCTCAGTCTTTAAGAAAAAGTTTCCAGCCAAACGCAATCGGTCCTTTCGTTCCTTTCAGACTGAGACACGCTCCTCGGCCCAAACGGGTCCTCCCGCTACGCGCTCCTCCTCCAAGCCCAAACAGTCCTGGAAGCCCAAAGTGGCCCATAAGGCCAAGACCTCCAAGACTGCTTCGGCATGACTCGCCGAACCCGGGTCCGCATCCGGCTGTAGGTGGACGTCTCCGCATCTTTCGCCGGACTTGGGAGGAGTCAGTGGCGGACCCATGGGTTCTTCAGGTGGTGTCAGAGGGATACAGGATCCCTTTCTCCTCCCTTCCTCCTTTTCGGTTCCATTTTACTCGTCCTTCTCAGGAACCCACAAAAAGACGTCTGTTCAACAACGCTATTCAGGATCTCTTGGACAAAGAGGTTCTGGAAGTGGTTCCTCCGGAGGACACAGGTTCAGGATTTTATTCCAACCTGTTTGTGGTAGCCAAAAAGGACGGAGGGGCTCGTCCTATTTTGGATCTCAAAGATCTCAATGCCTATGTGGTGACTTCCCACTTCCGCCAGGAGTCCCTGCGCTCTGTGATTGCAGCTATGTCTCCAGGGGAGTTCCTTGCCTCCCTGGACCTTCAGGATGCTTATCTTCACATCCCTATTCATCCAGATAGCAGGCGGTATCTCAGGATTGCCTGCCACAGGGGACACTTTCAGTTTTCAGCTCTTCCCTTTGGGCTGACTTCAGCTCCTCAGGTCTTCCAGAGAGTGTTGGGTTTTTTGATAGCTGTGCTTCATCAGGACGGGGTCAGGGTGACCCCCTACATGGACGATCTCCTCCTCAAAGCTTCCTCGGCGGAGCTTCTTCACCAGCAATTGCAGAGGTGTATCCACACTCTGACCCGCCATGGCTGGATCCTGAATCTGGACAAGTCGGACTTGGTCCCATCTCAGAGGCTTCTGTTCCTGGGTCTCCTGTTCGACACTCGCCAATGCATGGTGTTTCTGCCGGAGGATGTGGCTCATCAGATAGCCATCCGAGTGGCGGGGATTCTGGAACTGGACTTAGTGCCGGTAACGAAGTTGACGTCCGTGGTGGGGAAGTTCATTTCCACGATCGAAGCGGTACCTTTTGCCATGGCCCACTCCAGGGAACTTCAGAGATTTGTGATCCAGACGTGCAAGAATCATCCAGATCATCAGCATCTGTCAGTCTCCCTACCTCCTCATGTGGAATCGAGTCTGCACTGGTGGTTGGATCTCTCCCATCTCCTGAAAGGGAGGTCCTTTCAAGTTCCTTGTTGGACCTCGATCACAACGGATGCCAGCCTTCGGGGCTGGGGTGCTGTGTTGGGTCGCTTCAGTGCTCAGGGGAAATGGGGTCTGGAGGAATCTCTTCTCTCCATCAATGTTCTGGAACTACGTGCCATCCGGCTTGCCCTGATTCACTGGGAATCTCAACTGACCGGTCGTCCGATCAGAGTGGAATCCGACAACGCCACTACGGTGGCTTACATCAACAGGCAAGGCGGCACAAGAAGCGGCACCGCCTGGTTGGAAGTCAAGGATATTTTGTCTTGGGCAGAAGATCACGTGCCTGTCATCTCTGCAGTTCATATTCCAGGCGTGGACAACGTCATGGCGGACTTCCTCAGTCGTCATACCGTCGACAGCGGAGAATGGGCTCTTCATCCAGAGGTGTTTCACTTGCTCACCCAGAGGTGGGGGATGCCGGAGGTGGACCTGATGGCCTCCAGACACAACAGGAAGGTTCCGGTGTTTTGCTCCCGGCGGAGGGACTCCCTTGCTCTAGCAGTGGATGCCTTGTCGATCCCTTGGGATTTTTCTCTGGCTTACATCTTTCCTCCTCTTCCTCTATTGATCAGAGTCATCCAGAAACTGAAGCGGGAGCGTTGTCCTGTTATCCTGATCGCTCCAAACTGGCCTCTCCAGTCCTGGTATCCGGAGTTGATGGCCATGTCAGTGGCGGATCCGTTCCCACTTCCTGCCCGTCCGGACCTACTTCTTCAGGGATATCTGTGGAAGGAGGATGTTCACTCTCTCCATTTGATGGCATGGCGGTTGAATCCTCGATTCTAGCAAAGAAAGGATTTTCTCCTTCTGTGGTGTCGACTATGCTCAGTGCTCGTAAGCCTGTGTCTTCCAAGATCTATCATCGCATATGGTCAACTTTCGTGGCATGGTGCTCTGATAAGAAATTATCCCTTGATTTTCATCTTCCCACTGTCCTGGCCTTCTTGCAGGACGGTGTTGATAAGGGGCTCAGTCTGAGTTTCCTCAAATTTCAGACTTCTGCCTTGTCTGTGTTTTTCCAGGAAAGGATTGCTATCCTTCCTGATGTGAAAGTTTTCTTCCAAGGTGTGACTCATGTTCGACCTGCCTTCAGGAGTCCTGCTCCCCAGTGGGACCTCAATTTGGTGCTGGGAGTTCTCCAGCGACCCCCGTTTGAATCCTTGGCTTCCATTCCATTACATCTCTTGACTTGGAAGATGACCTTCCTTTTGGCTATTGTTTCAGTTCGCCGGGTAGCAGAGTTACAGGCTCTGTCTTGTAAACCTCCTTACCTGGTGTTCCACAAGGATAAGGCTGTGCTTCGCACTACCAAGGAATTCTTACCCAAGGTTGTGTCCGAGTTTCACATCAATCAGGAGATTGTGGTTCCCTCTTTCTGCCCTAATCCTTCATCTGACAAGGAACGAGATCTCCATTTGTTGGATGTGGTGCGTTGCCTCAAGTTTTATGTTCATCGCACCGAGTCTATCAGGAAGTCTGACGCTCTATTCGTCATTCCTGAGGGGCCTAGGGCAGGGAGACCGGCCTCCAAAGTTACCATTGCCTCTTGGATTAAGGTTACTATCCGTGAAGCCTACAAGTTGCGGAATAAGCATGTTCCCTTCCGGGTGACTGCCCATTCCACCAGATCTATTGGGGCCTCTTGGGCCTACAAGAATCAGGCTTCCGCTGATCAACTGTGCAGAGCGGCTACTTGGTCCTCTGTGCACACTTTTTCAAAGCACTACCGTGTTGATGTGCTGGCCTCGGCTGATGCCAGTTTTGGAAGGAAAGTCCTGGAGGCAGTTTTGCCTGTGTAGGTCTTCCACTCTGTGATCCTTAGTGCTTCCTTACTGTTGAGCCCAGTTGGCTCTAGTTCCGTGTGCTGTGTTAGTTCAGGGATTGTTCCCTTGATTGGTGTCCGTTGACACTTACAGTTTGGGCTATGTAATTAACTGGTTCATAGCAGTTTTAATGACTTGGGCCTTGCTCTGGTCCTTGCCTTATTCCCACCTCTGGATCAGCTCAATGTTTGTACATCCCAGAAGTACCAGTGACCTGTATTGGACGACAGTGAAAATAGGATTTTAGTCTTACCTGTTAAATCCTTTTCACTTAGTCCATACAGGTCACTGGTCTCCCACCCTGTCAAGGGACCAGACCTGGCTCTCCTGTGGCATTCAGTGGGAGACCTTTGGGGCATGCTCACAGGAGTCTTTCTTCTTGCTTACCTGGGGTCAGTTTTAGGGTCTCAAATCAATCTAGTGGCTCTGGCCTGAAGGTGGCTTAAGTAGGAGGGGAGGCTCCGCCCCCTGCAATCATTTGCATAATTGTTCCTGCCTATTAAAGGGGCGAATCGCCTCCCAGAAGTACCAGTGACCTGTATGGACTAAGTGAAAAGGATTTAACAGGTAAGACTAAAATCCTATTTTAACACACTTCCTCAAGTCGAAAGGGTTTTGACCAGTGTGTCCAACCAGTTCATACGTATGACTGTGAAACATGGAAACAGAATGCCAAAACCAGAAACTTCAGGTTATGGAGCGTCAAATTCCTAACATTGCAAAAAGACTAGATGAGTAGATGAAATTAGCAAAGTTGTTGGTACATAGTGGCAACAAAAAGCACAAGACCAAAGTTGTTGGAAAGTTGCTGAGGAGGCCTTCATCCTACAGTGGAACAACAACAGCTGCTGATGATGATGATCATTATATATACATATATGTATATATATATATATATATATATATATATATATATATATATATATATATATATATATGTATGTGTAAAATAACAAACAAAATAAGTATCTTGTAATACCTTTTTTATTAGACTAACAGAATTTTGGATTGACAAGCTTTCGGGAGAACCTCCCTTTCTCAAGTCTAAAGCATTTCTGACTAAAAGGACACAGAATTCATAGTGATACATACAATTCAAAGTTTAGCTGTGTGTAGGGTTAAGAAAACATAACTACAGATAAGACAAGAGAATCTACACTCTTCTTGTAGAGGGTCATAGATTCTCTTGTCTTATCTGTAGTTATGTTTTTTTAACCCTACACACAGCTAAACCTTGAATTGTATGTATCACTGTGAATTCTGTGTCCTTTTAGTCAGAAATGCTTTAGACTTGAGAAAGGGAGGTTCTCCTGAAAGCTGGTCAATCCAAAATTCTGTTAGTCCAATAAAAAAAGGTATTACAAGATATTCATTTTGTTTGTTATTTTACATCTGCATCACTGGACTAATAAGGCTACAATCTCCACTCTATATATAAATAGATATTGCAGGGTACTCCTCTTTTGTAAAAAACACAAAATGTAATACCTGGGTGCTATTTCAAAGGTTTTAAATAAAGTGTGAGTTATTAAAAATTCAATAACATGGGGAAGAGCACACAACAGGATTTGTCAAAAAAGTTTAACGATTTATTCAGTCAACGTTTCGGCCCCAGCCGGGCCTTCCTCAAGACTCAAACAGATTCATGAAATGCTGCCCTTATATCCCTGAACTCCGTTTAGAGGGACGTATAGCGTGCACGAGGAGTGTGACCTTTGACACAAAATGCGGGGTTACTGAATGTTTAACACAGAAATAGTACATAAAGAACCAATAAATATAAAAATGCTATAGTACCTGTCCCAAAAGGGGGTCACATCAGCAAGTCACCACGGATAGACAGTGAATACTGAAAAAAATACCATCAATAAATAAAACAAAAAATTTAACTCATTCGGTGATGGAAACTGTCATCGCATTAAGCCAGATGACTCGCGACAGCAGCTCACATTAATTTCAAGGTCTAAATTATGTGCTCTAATAGACAGAAGAGATCCCTACATCGGGATCCCTAAAAGAGTCCCCACATGCCCCCCAAAAATCAAGCGGCCACATTGTCGCCTAACCAGCCGCGTGTCGGGTATACACAGCTGTTTGTGTCTGTGCACCCCCGGCACCCGAGCGGGCCAAGGAGAGTGAATGAACAATGTAAATAGCAGAACAAAGATAAAACAAGGCACACACTGCATTTACAGTACCTAAAGTATGTCCTTGTATAGCCACTATGACCAAGGTCTCCCGGATAGAATCTTGGCTCCACCCGTGCTGCCTTTTAGCAGACACTACGGAGTCCCATTTATAGATTCTCAAGTCCTCATTCATCCTGTTTTATGCTTTAGTGACTAGCAAGATAGATCTTGTACGGACTAGCTCCTGAGGAAGTAACTTAACGTTACGAAACGCGTTGAGCCATTGTTTTTTTATTGTATTTATTTTTTATGATAAGATTACAGATCTGTTTTATAAGATTTAATTTTTTATGGAATTTCAATAAATCAGTATTTGCTATTACACCATGAAGCTGCTCTTTGATTTTGATTTTAGAAAGCTTATGCTATTCTTTTACCTCCTGTGTGTACAACTTAGCTTCCTTATTTTTAAGAAGCTTATTTTGGGACATCAGACTCACTTATACTTGGTTATTGACTAGAAGGTCAGTAGAAGATTAAAAGAAACATGTGGGAGAGATATAGAGGAGGAAGATACCTACATACATGAGACCTATCTGGGGTCTATACCAGAGGAGCGCTATATACTGAGAGGCAGTACTTATAACCTCTTGAACAAATGAGTGCATTTATATAAGAGCACAGGGTGTTGGTGAAGGTTTCTACTGATTGAAGAATTACTACGCTTAGAGAGACTTCTGCGCTTTTGTTTTATTTTTGTTTCTCATATAGAATTTGCTTCTGGGGAGCCCCGACCCTATCCTTAAGCTGCGAAGGAATCATCTAAGTATATATGAATGATCCTGGTCTGTAATCTACACTGTTTATTCTAGATTTTCTCTGAATATTGTGTAGTGTTTGTATTTGGTTTTGTTATTACACTTATATTTACATTGTCTACCGTTTGTATTTAACCCTACCATTTTTCTTCTGTAGAAACTGAGGTGGCGCTCTCTTTTCTGGTATATTTGAGGACAACCCATTTGTGCTGATCGACTTTATACCTATAGATATATTTTGTATGGTGTATGTCCCTGGCTGTACATGGGCCGGTATTAACCAGACAACCATGGAGTCCGATTGAGGGAGTAGTAAATCATGATCCGCCACTCAACTGCTAGAGTACAAAGTCGTTTGTTAGACTGTGCTCTCAAATGAGTAAGGGACAATGTGATGAGATGTAGTATTAGATGGTGTAAGCAAGTGGCAAAATATGCCCTTACGAGTGCTGATAAGACTAGTGTGCAAACGTTGCCTATATTTGCAAATTATTGAAACATAGTCACATAGTAGCAGGAATGAATGGAGGGCACACCGGGGCTCCCTAGCAAACTTGCTACTGTCAACAGAGCACACAAATGAGCCGAATCTGCTTACTATACATTGAAAAAGGTAATATGTAAAAATCTTAATGAATGAATATAATGGTGCAAATAAATCACAAGGATGGAAACACAATCATTGCGTACCCACATGTTTCATGGTTGGCCTAGCATACTGTCTTTTCAGAAGATAATCCAATTCAGATTCAAGAGCTAATAGTTTACATAACTTCTTTCTGTTTTCATCTAGGTCGAATTCACCAGCTGATGTCTTTAGCCTCAGGTCATAGCTGTTAATAATTTTGTACACAGAGCGTTTTAGCTGCTGGTGTTTAGATGTAATGCCTGTGATGCTACAGAATGGGTATTTTGTGAGCCTGTGTGGCCACCTGATCCTAGGATGCTGCCCATTTTTAACAAACATATATTTTTTACCTATGTAAAGAAATAGTAATAAAATGTTACCAAAGCAGCACAGTTTGTTTATAATAAGTAATAATACTGCCGGTTTCTGTTCTTATTGTCCAAAACTGTACAATTACAATCTTATTTTATGCAGAAGTTTACCCTCCTGCACCTTTTCCTGTTCTAATGCCGCCTCCCTTAGATCTGAAGTCCGGTCACTTGACTGGACAAATCATAACATGGGACAATCTTCCCTCAGTCAGTATATGGATAAACCTGCCCTCCTTGTCAAAGATTTTTCTTAATACTAACTGAAGATTGTCCCTCATTGTTATTCGCAGTCGGATCTCAGTGTAAAATGCCGATGTCGGGAAAAGGGGCAGGAAGGGTAAACTTCTGCAAAAAACATCGTAATTGTACAGTTTTGGACAATAAAAGCAGCAGCTGGCAGTATTATTGCTTATAATCATACCTGGGAACTTTTGAGGCAGGGTTACCCGGAGGGGAGGAAAATGACGCGATTTGCATCATAAAAGGGGTGGGGCTTAGTCGTGGGGGGGTGGGACCAAAAAAAAAAAGAAACCCTGCAAAATGGAGGTAAGAGGGTGGGGAGTGGGAGGAACTGGGCTGGATGGAGCACAAATGGGCAGAGTTTCTACTTAAACTCTACCCACCCGGTGATTGACACATTGCCCCGGAGACCCAGTAATTCAGTTTGAAATCCAGAGTCTCCGGGGCAAAACCGGAGAGTTCCCAGGTATGCTTATAATGAACAAACTGCGCTTCTTTGGTAACGTTCTATTACTATCCCTTTAACTAGCTCTCATGAAGCAGTCACTCGGTAAGGCCTAACCACCTGTCTGCCATTAGTGTGCAGTTTGAGAATAATCGTCTGTTAAAGCAGAACTACCACCCGACACAATCTTTAGCTTCACTAAGTCCCCATCTGGTGACTAGCTGCTTAGTAATGCTAATCACCAGAATAATTACCTTTATTTAATAGATTTCTCCTCTCTTCCATGGGTTGACAGGCAGGACGGAGCGAGGACATCTTGCCATTGTAACGTCTGTGCGCCTGCACTGTCAGTCCCAGCTGGGTCTAGGAGGTGTTGCTAGGAACCATTTGGCTCCGGCTGGGACTGACAGCGCTGGTGCGAGGACGTCACAATGGCAAGATGTCCGCGCTCCATCCTGCCTGTCACCCATGGAAGAGAGGAGAAACCTATTAAATAAGGTAATTATTCTGGCAACTAGCGCTACTAGGCAGCTAGTCGCCAGATGGGGACGTAGTGAAGCTAAAGATTGTGTCGGGTGGTAGTTCCGCTTTAAATATAAGTAATCTCAGAGCATTGATCAATGAGCACTAGTCCGTAACTTTGTACTTTTGTACAAATAAAGATAGTTAAACTTGTTTGTCTTCATTTTGTATTACTGCTAAAACATCTATACTTTTTAATAGATCACAGGCCAAAATTCACCATTGTTATCAATAAAAAAAGAATGCGGCCCTTACAGTTATGGATTTCTGATCTTGTGGTTCACAAATGCAAAACCGCTGACTCCCATGCGCTAGATAGAGCTTGAGCGTCCAACGTGGTCTATGGGCCAGATGAGGCCCGTGGGACCCACCTGACATTTTTTACCCTTTTTGTACCTAATTAGCTAGCACACATGAACTAGTAGGCCAGCAGGACCTACCATCATAGTTGCCAATGACTGTTTTCCAGCATAGAAGTTAAACAACAGTATTCTCACCGACTTGATCAAACTGGTCAATGACTAGCGCTAGACCAGTAACCACTTTTGTTAGAATAAAGTTTATTTAGCTTTTTTTTTATTACGCTTTGTATTATTATTTAAACATTCCAAATATTTTTTATACATTGTATTAAAGTAAAAACAGTGTACAAAGCATCAAGGCACATAAAATTAGCTATAACAAAATAACATGTATAGAAACTAGTCTCTGCAATCACATAGGACAGAATGGAGGCTGATATGCAATGAAGTTCAAGGAAGGCATGTTGAACTAGAACACGCAGTCCAAAAATTCCATAGTTTTTAACTCCTTAAGGACCAGCGGTAAAGTGAAGTTACCTTCCCTTAAAAAGTCATCTCCATCCAGTCTGAAGGGCGGGGTGGATGATGTGGGATTGGTGGATGCCTGAAAGACCAATCACCTGGGTATTAGGGGGTACTCATGCCAGTTCTCCACTCATAAAATTCTTTAGGGAATAGACTATGCATTTGTATGGGGTGGTGTCGGAATATGCAGCTATCTGCTGAGGGTTGCCACAGATCGTCCCCTTCACTTGTACTTTTCATTGGTGGGGTGACTCTATGCCTGCTCATTCTTGAAATCTTAATCCACACTGGTTAAATATGATGGGGTGGCTGCGGGGTATATCACTGATTTAAATATGTATTTTTACTTAAGTCATACATTAATTTCAGCGGATATGGTATGGGAGGCATCTAAGGCAGTGGCTCTGGGCTCCCTGACTTTGCACATTACAGTGTACAGATGCAGAAAAAGCTAGGGACATAGAAATACTGGAAGACAGGGTGGTGGAAGTGGAGGCTGACAACATTTCTGCTGCCGACCCGCTTTCATATGAGAAATTCCTGCAGGCCTGTATGCAGCTTAAAGGGATAATAATGTTTCATTATAAAAGCAGCTCTAATTAATCATCATAGTATTTGGACTTTGGAGAGTGTTATTTCAGTTGTGTCAGAGTTGTAGTTCAAGAGTAATTCAATGATAAAGTATCTCCCTCCCGACTCTTTTACCTAGTGTAACACTGCTCAGCCAGAGCAGTAGGGAGGTGCCCAGGTAGACATGAGAGAGGGGCAATCTTCAATTAAGATAAGGTAAAAACCTGAAAAACATGTCAAGGGGGGCAGGGTTTTCATTGTTCTCATAGGAAGAAGATTGTCCCCTTCTGTTAACTGTCTGGTCTTACAACCAGATTCCACATCTGAGAAGAGATGGCTTACACTAGGTAAAAGGGGCGGGAGGGGAAACTTTGCTTGTGAATATCTCTCAAACCATAAAGGTTTGAGAGATAAGACTTATATCGTTCTTCATGTTTTTTTAATGCCTACAAGATAAAATAAAGTATTACTATCCCTTTAAGTCCAAGATATTTGAACTAACTGCAGTTAACATGTTCCATAAGCAGCAGGGCCTGTTTGAAAATGAGGATAAAGTAGGCAAATTGATGGCTAATTTGGTTAAGGGTGTCGGAGGGTCATCTGGCATCCTCAGTCTAAAAGTTGAACAATCTAAAATAAGGAATTTACTAAATTTTACCAAAGTTTATATCCGTCTCGTAGCACTAAGTCCACATCCCAGATCGAGGACTATCTACGAACCTGCCACGGCTCTCCATAAGACAGCTGCATGCTTGATACACCCATTTTACTACGTGAGGCTATAGGGGACTTACTCACTTGTAAAGCGCCGGGTGGGGACAGTCTTCCAATGGAATGGTACAAGACTTATGCGGACATTGTTGCTCCTTACCTATTAAACAAGTATTATACAGAGTTAGACAATGGTTTTCTTCCCCCTCCTTAAAGGGATAGTAACACTTCGTTTTAACTTTATTTTATTTTGTAGGCATTAAAAAAACATGAAGAATGATATAAGTCTTATCTCTCAGACCTTTATGGTTTGAGAGATATTCACAAGCAAAGTTTCCCCTCCCGCCCCTTTTACCTAGTGTAAGTCATCTCTTCTCAGATGTGGAATCCAGTCCATAGACCAGACAGATAACAGCAGGGGACAATCTTCTTCCTATGAGAATAATGAAAGCTCTTCCCCCCTTGACAAGTTTTTCAGGTTTTTCCCTTATCTTAATTGAAGATTGTCCCTCTCTGCAGTCTGTCTGGGCACCTCCCTTCTGATCTGGTTGAACAGGGGGGGGATACTTTGTTTGTGAATATCTCTTAAACCATAAAGGTTTCAGAGATAAGACTTATATCATTCTTCATGTTTTTTTAATGCCTACAAAATAAAATAAAGTTAAAATGAAGTATTACTATCCCTTTAAATGAGGCAATGATTATAGTATTCCTAAAGCCACGCAAGGATCCCCCGAAAACGGAATCCTACAGACCCATTTCCTTTCTGATACAGACACCAAGCTCTTAGCTAAGATTTTGGCCAGTAGACTCAGATTAGTTATTGCATCTGTAGTATATTCAGACCAGACAGCTTTCATGCCTAATAGGTCCACCTCCCACAATCTTTACAAACTCTATACTTGCAGTTGCAACATAATAACTTAGACAACAGATCATAGCATCCCTGGATGCTACCAAAGCATTCGACCATGTCGAGTGGGACTATTTGTGGCAAGTCCTGGGCGGCTTTGGTTTTGGTCAGACATTTATTAGATGGATACAGGGAGCAACGGCATCCACCTATTTCCCCTTACTCAGGACACTTGACGGGGCTGCCCCCTATCACCTGGGCTCTTGGCATTGGCCCTTAAACAGCTGGCAGTAAAGCTTAGAGGTGATGCCCAAATCCAGGGTTTGAGGATGGGAGCGAGAAGGACAAAATCACTTGGTAGGCAGATGATATTCTTCTATTTTTAGGGGACACGCCCCTCTCCAAAGTTCTGTCTCTAATAGATGATTTTGGTTTATATTCTGCATTGTCCATTAATTAGTCCAAGTTGTTCCTTCTTCCCATTTACCCTCTACCGCAATCCATGAGCGAATCTGAGACCCCTCTGACCTGCGTCTCCCAGATTAGGTATCTTGGAGTAAAAATTGCATGTGATCACACAACACATTTTTTGAGGCACAACTTAGACACTTTGATCACTACATTCAGTAAAAAAACTAGATTGTGGCTTGGTCTACCCTAAAACATTATAGGTAGGGCAAATCTTATTAAAATGTTATTCCTTCCCAAATTCTTGTACATATTTCAGAACACACCAATTACAATTTCCAGATGCTACATTAAAATGCTCGACAGCATCATCACATACTTCATATTTGGTGGGAGTAGACCCAGGATTACATTAAAGACACTTAAATGTCCCACTAGTGAGCAAGGAATATCCCTTCCAGACTTTCATGGATATTATTTGGTAACATGGGGTCGTCTTGCCCTGGTGTACAAAGACCCGGATACTTCCTTTGACTTTGGTCACTTAGATGCCACCCCAGTACAATACTTCTTATTTCCTGAACCTGGGTCCAGATATTAGTCGAAACCCGACCTCAGTTGCTGTTTCTGTACATAAATCTTGGTGGGGATCCAGCTACTCCTTTGTGGGGGAGACTGGGTTGTTCCAACTGCGAAGCCTTGATTTTGGACATATATGGTCCAGATCAGGGCTTATAATTTTAAGTCCTTTGCTACTAGTCAGACCTGAAAAGTTACTCGCCACTGCAAGTCAAAATATACTGACCAGGGCTGAATTTCTACTCGCCAGGGCTAAATTTTCACTTGCCATTGGCTAGTGGCGAGTGGAAATTTTGAGCCCTGGTCCAGATACAATATCTTAACACTTGGTCAACTGTATTACAATAATTTACTGAAGTCCTTTGAGCAAATGCATAAGAAGTTTGGCATACTCAATAACCTATTCTACTCTTATCTGAGACTCCACCATGTCCTGAAGATTCAATGGGGGGGAAACTTCCCGATCTTTCTGAATTTAGCCTTTTACCTCTGATACTCAAAATGAAACCTAAAATAAATAATATCCTTCATTTACTCTTGGCTAGAACTGGAGCTCAGGGTGGAGATTGGGCTAAATGAACAGGGGACCTGAGGGACTTTGAGGAATAGGAATGGGTATCAACGAGATGTGGCCCAGCTGCAGTGACTACAACTACCAGACACCAGTTAATCCAATTAAAGATTTATCATAGGGTATATTACTCCTCATTATGTCTATTCAAAATGGGAGGCCGGGCGGACATTTCTTGTCCTAAATGTGGACATGGGGTGGATAATTTCATACATTTGATTTGGCATTGTCCGGGGGTTTTGGAATTCTGGAATAAAGTACTTGATCAGTTGGAGGTGGTCCTTCAGTGTCCTGTTCCCCATTCTCCGAAACTATGCCTCCTGTCGATTATGACAGACAACTTGGGCCCCTGGTCATGGTGAGGAGGGTGATGGCAAAACACTGGCTTTCAATTACTCCTCCGGGATATAGTGAATGGTTGACTTTGGTCACAAACACATTACCAGACTATAAACTGGTTCACATTCACAGAGGCACCCCTTGGATGTTTACAAAAAATTGGGGTAATTGGGTACACCTTCATGATGATTCCTCTCACTAGATCATACTCCATGATGGTAAGATGGCTCTCAGGGGTCCTTATTGATTTCCTACTTCACTGCTTACTTTAAGTGGATGTTTTAGGGTCTTCCCTGATGGGGGTTGGGGGAGTGGGGTTTCCCCGGGGTGCTGAGTCTCTTTATGCCCAGGATTTAGTTAGGGTTTAGCTCTTTTTTGGGTGGGTGGACCTCTCTCTCAGCCTGGTTCCTCTTGGCTGTGGGTATGGTTCAGCCCATAGTTACTAGAGCTCTCTGTGTGTGGGGGGTTTGATGTATCTTACATTGAAAAATGACGACAGTGCGATATACTTCACCTTATGTCCATATTAACAACATTTGCATGCTGTATACATTTGTATGCTTCTGTCATGTTATGTTGTATGCAATTCATGTACCTCTGTTGTCTTTAATAAAATCCATTAAAAAAATCCATCTTAAAAGGATTGCATAATTATTCATCATTGTCAATTTGTTCTACCCTGTTGTGAAAATGATAGGTTCTAGCTGTCTAAGAAGGTGGAAAGAGGTGATTTTCTGGGTGTGTAATTAATTATGAAGCTTTATCTGACCAAGTCAGAGATCAAAACTCTGACATTATATTCCACAACGACTAAATCAAGAATCTCTAAAACTATTTTCCTGTGTTCAAAACAAAAAGTACAAGGTATAGGCAGCTCAAATGGATTCATTTAATGAGACGCAAATCTGTGTAGGTAACAGGTCCACTTTAATTTAAAAAAATAACAATTTCAACTGCAATAACTATGGAAACATTCATTTTTCAGCAGTGTATGCGTGTGTTTGTGGAGGGGTACCCTTGTTTTACTCAGTTAGAAAACCCTAATATATGTTTTTTAATCAAAAGTAGTTGACTGCTCCATTATCCAAAAAAACAAACAAACAACAAGATTGAGGTGTAATAGCTTTTGAATGGAACATCTCCCACCAGTGGGAGTACTTTTGTTTTACTCCGCAAGACCAACTTTACAATATATGTATTTTGTACACTAAAACATCACTACACCCTTGTGTTCCCTTGTTCACCTGCTGGTGACGTGTGTGTTTCACGAATTCCTTTTCCACTTACAGACCATTTCTTGTTCTGTTGCTGGAAGCCGCTCATGTTTATGTATTGGATAGTCAGTACTCCGGAAGGATAATCTACTTTCTATGTAAATGTAATTAAATGTGATCTTTCTGACTATGCTAGATAAATTACAGGGTGTATTTTTCTGACATATTTAAATATGTCTTATATTCCTCTTTGTGTTTACGTACCTGTGTAACATCACAAGTCGCCAGAATCTAATTGTTCCAGGCACTTTGTCACACACACACACACACACATACACATAAACACACATACACATACACACACACACACATACACATAAACACACATACACATACACACACACATACACATAAACACACATACACATACACACACACACACACATACACACACACACATACACACACACACACACACACACATATACACACACACATACAAACACACACACACACATACAAACACATACACACACACACACATACACACACACACACATGTACAAACACATACACACACACATACACATACACACACATACACATACACATACACACATACACACACACACACACACACACACACATACACATATACAAACATATACACACACACACACACACACACACACACATACACACGCATCCATTTGCTCAAAGGAAAGGTGGAGACATTATTTGGTAAACCAGATACATAAATAAAAATTCCCATTGGTTGAAATGGGGCGTTTCACTCTTCGAATGCTAGAGGTCTCCAATGCATTGCATAAACAAAAACATAAGAAAAAAACAATTAACCTCACTGGAATTTTGTTTTCCCCTACAATTTTCCTAAGAATTGCCCAAATTCCTTGTGCACATGGCCATCCGATTGAGATGGATTTAACCCTTGGGGTGCCAGAGGTGTATGCAACACATTGCGTTGCATACCCCTCTGGCACTCAAAGGGTTAATGGTTAAAGTAGTAGTAAAGTGGTAGAACATTATTGCATCACAATGCGTTGCAGACCTTTACAGCATTCAAATGTTTAAAAAATCCTCATTTTACCATTTTTAGTGCAACTTATTGAGAAGCAATGTGTTAATCACCCTTCTGATACTCATTATTGGGGGCGCTATAGTGTCATAATTGGGGTACAGGAAGACCACAGGAATAGAAAACCAGTGATCTCATATTTAGATGGAAGCAATGAGCATTTATGGGACTCGGTTGACAGTGCAGGCTGGTCCTTCGGTCTCACAGTTCAGACTGCTGGAAACCCGAACCACTGAAAAACTGGCTTTCATTAAAGGGATAGCAGTGTTTAGAATATTGAGCAGCTCAGATGGTTTCTCATACTAAATAGTCATAATGTCTGCCTCTCTAAAAGATCATAACTTGATAGTTATGCAGTAATCGTACAATGAATATTACCCCTCCCTCCCTTTTTCCCATCCCTAAAATATAATCCTAAACTGTAAATTGGGAGTCAGAGATGCTTAACTAGGAATGAGCCTGCAAAACAAATTTGCAGGCTCTATAGGAACGGTATCCTACCCAGGGTGCAGTCTCTTTTTAGCCCACTAGTACCTTTCACAGAGAGGAAATAACCTAAAGCACATCATATTGGTCCTGCCATAACAGCAGTCCAACCACGAAATGCCAGACAATTCCTCTCTGAACAAGAGAAGCAGCCAACCCCAGACGTAAGTTTCGGCCTTGTTGGGCCTCGTCAGTGAGGTGTAGCTGATCTGTCTAGGCACTGTGAGCAAGAGGTCCAATGCTGGATTCCCATATTACTTTTGGGGTGACTAATTCCAAGGGTAATTTTCATATGCAGATTTGGAGTCAGAGACGCTCAACTAGGAACGAGCCTGTAATACAAATTTGAAGGCTCTATAGCAATGATGGCTTACTTAGGGTGCAGTATATTTTAACCCACTTGTGTCTTACACAGAGAGGAAATATCCTAAAGCATATCATACTGGGCCTGTCATCACAGCAGTTCAACCACGAAATTCCTCTCTGAACAAGAGAAACAACCAACCCCAGCTGTACATTTCTGCCTTGTTGGGCCTCATCAGTAAGGTGCAGCATATGTAGATTGGGAATCAGAGACACTCAACTAGGAATGAGCCTGCAATACAAATTTGCAGGCTCTGTAGGAATGTTGTCCTACAAAGGGTGCAATCTCTTTTAACCCTCTTTAGCCTCTTTTAGCACATCAGCAACAAGGCCCGATAAGGCCAAACCTACATCTGGGGTTAGCTGTTTCCCTTGTTCAGAGAAGAATTGTCTGGCATTTTGAGGCTGGACTGTCATTTTGGTAGGACCAGTATGATATGTTTCAGAATATTTCTTCTCTGTGTATGGCATTTGTGAGTTAAGAGATTGCACCCTGGGTGCGAGGACACAGTCCCAGTGAGCTAGTTTGCATACCCTTGCAAGCTCATAAGCCGAGTTGAGCATCTTTGACCTTCTTTGTAAATGCAAATTGTTCTTAGGGATGATAATGGGGGAATCCAGGTGTGGATCCCTGTTACGGTTTTCTGACACTCAGACGAGGTTTTAAGTAAAAACACAGTTTTATTGAAATGAAAACAAGGTATAGCGCCCCTGGGGGCGAGGAATGGCATAAACAGAACTGGTAATAGACAGGAGGAAGCACAAAATATTACACTATAATGTACTGGATACTGGTAGAACAAGGGTTAATGCGTAAACACTGATCAGTCACAATGATAGTAATCAGCCAACGCCCAGATGAACCTATAAGTCTCTGATGGTGCTATAGGCAATGTAGTAGGCTTGTACAAATCACTCTCTTATAGCTGTATAGTAGGATGCCCAAGTAGACAGCACAGATACAACCAGAGCCTAGCACTTCCTCCTTAGAGGAGTATGATGGATTACAGCCACTGCTGGAGCAAGAGAATGGAACCTGAATTGCCCTGAGTACTCGCAACTGGAAATACCCCTGCGTGTCAACGGAGACTAGAGCCAGGCCACCCTCTGGGTGCCAATCGGAGTCGACACTGCACAAGCAATAACGAGCCACGCACAGGTAGTGCGGTCGGTAGTAAAACACACTGAGCAATAGACCAGAGTCGAGACACCCTTCCGGTGCGGTTATGGGACAACACGCTGCAAGAGCACACAGGAGACACTAGCACCGGGAGGTGCATCTACGGTACAGCCACGTGCCGGAACGGATACTGCCCTGCTTGTGTTAACAGATAGGCTAGGTCACAAGGCACGGCTCAGTAAGTGTTAATGGCTCGGATAGGTCGTATCGGCTTGGCAAGTGTACTGAGGGCTCAATAACGGAGGCAACACACACAGCAAGGTATTGGGCAGGTTCAGACACGGAGACAGCAGCTCAGCAAGGCTACAACAGCTCGGTTAACGGAGGCCACAGCACCGAACAGCAGAGAAGTGATAAAACAGAGCACTACTAAGCACAGTTCAGAATGATCAGGATCCACCGGAACTCAGGAAACCGATGAGGAGCAGGAAGCACAGCTGGAAACACGGATCAGGAACGTCAGGCAAGCCGGGCCGAATCACGGAGCAGGAACGTCAGTCTAAGCCGGGTCAAATCACGGAGCAGGAACGTCAGCCAGAACCGGGTCGAGTCACAGAGCAGGAACGTCAGGCAAGCTGGGTCGATTCACGGAGCAGGAACTTCAGCCAAAGCAGGGTCCAATCACGGAACAGGAACGGAGAATGGTCAGACGAGCCGAGTTGGTACACAGGAATGCAGTAACACAGCAAGAAGGCTCAAACTCAGGAACACCACGAAAGGGCACCAGGCAGATGTCATAGGCCCAGTATATAAAGGAACATCCTGGGGGGGCCAATCAGCCTGCTCCAATGCACAGGTACCAACAGTGTGACTGACAGGGGATCACGGGTACCGTGATAGTACCCCCCCCTCAAAGACCCCCTCTCCTGCCTGCGGGTTTAGGTTTGTGCGGATATTTAGAGTGAAAATTGCGCAGTAAACGTGGAGCATGTAGGTCCTTCTGATCAACCCATGAACGTTCCTCAGGCCCATAGCCTTTCCAGTGGACCAAATATTGCAATTTGCCTCTAAATCTCCTGGAGTCGATAATACTCTGTACTTCGTATTCCTCTTGGCCCTGTACATCCACCGGCCCAGGAACCACCGGAGTGGTAGTATAGAGGTTGCATACTAAGGGTTTCAGTAGTGACACATGGAACACATTGTGAATGCGCATAGACGTTGGAAGTTCTAGTGCGTATGCCACTGGGTTAACCTTACGGATAATTTTAAACGGACCAATGAACCGGGGAGCCAGTTTATTGGATGATACTTTCAGATTGAGATTCCTGGAGGAAAGCCATACCCTGTCCCCAACCTGAAAAGAAACCGCTGGCAACCATCTGCGATTGGCATGCCGCTGATGTCGCTGGAAGGACTGGCTGAGGGACTTTTGCACCTGTGCCCATGTGGAGCGGAGCTGCTCAATGTGCTCATCCAGAGCCGGAATCTGTTGTGACTGAAACGAGTCTGGGAGCAGACAAGGCTGGAACCCATAATTAACAAGAAATGGGGAGCTCCCAGACGATGAATTGACTGCACAGTTCCTGGCGAACTCTGCCCACGGCAACAGGTCGGCTCAATTGTCATGATGATCAGTCACAAAACAACGTAGAAACTGCTCCAGTCCCTGATTGGCACGCTCAGCGGCCCCGTTGGTTTGGGGATGGTAGGCGGAGGAGAAGGACAGTTGTATGCCCATTTGGCTACAGAATGCCCTCCAGAATCTCAACACGAATTGGCTCCCTCGGTCCGACACTATTATTCTGGGAACCCCGTGCAAGCAAAATACCTCTCTGGCAAAAACTATTGCCAATTCCTGGGCCGAGGGAAGACCAGGGAGGGGCACGAAGTGAGCCATCTTTGAGAACCTATCTACCACCATCAGGATAAATGTATAGCCCTTAGATCTTGGCAGCTCTCCAAAAAGTCAATGGAAATGTGGGACCATGGGCGTTCGCCATTAGGCACAGGTTGGAGCAAGCCCACTGGGAGGTGTCTGGGAGTCTTAGCATGGGCACATGTGGCACAAGCAGAAGTAAATGCGGAACAGTCAGCTCTCAGAGAGGGCCACCAAAACATTTGTGATAGTGACCATACCAGCTGATCCCTCCCAATATGCCCAGCTGCCTTAGAGGAGTGATAGGTCTCAAGTAAACGGGTGCGGAAAGGCTCATCCACAAAGCACTTGCCAACTGGGGTTTCAGGAGGTGCCCTCACCTGGGATGCCAATATTTGTTCCCCCAGTGGCGAAGTGATACTGGTACGTATCGTGGCTAGAATCCTATCTGGCTGAATGATAGGAACCGGGGTTTCGTCCCTCTCAATGTCTGTGCAAAATTGTCTGGAAAGAGCATCAGCCCTCACGTTCTTAGACCCAGGCAAGTAGGACACTATAAAGTTAAACCTTGACAAAAACAGTGCCCACCTAGCCTGGCGGGACGACAGCCTTTTTGCCTCTGAAAGGTAAATCACATTTTTGTGGTCCGTAAGAATTAATACTGGGGTTCTTGTGCCTTCTAATAAATGTCGCCATTCTTTCAATGCCAGGATGATAGCCAACAATTCCCTATCACCAATTTCATAATGGCTTTGGGCACTGGATAATTTCTTAGAAAAGAACCCGCATGGACTCAGGTTACCACCCTCCTTGGGACGTTGGGAGAGAACTGCCCCTACCCCAACCTCAGAGGCATCGACCTCTAATGTAAATGGCAGGGAGGGGTTAGGGTGGGAAAGTATAGGAGCGGAGGCAAACGCAGATTTGATAGTATCAAAGGCCTTTTCTGCTGCATCAGACCATTGAGAGGGATTAGCACCCTTGTGTGTGAGGTCAGAGAGTGGTTTAACGATGGTGAAAAAATTCTGAATGAATTTTCTGTAATAATTGGCAAAGCCCAAGAACCTTTGTATAGCTTTTAACCCCTTAAGTCGTGGCCACTGTAGGACTGCTGCCAATTTACCCTCATCCATGGCAATGCCATCTATAGAAATGACAAATCCCAAAAAGGGTACTTTGGAACAATGAAATTCACATTTTTCTAATTTACAGAACAATTTGTTCTTGCGTAACCGGAGCAGCACTTCTGACACATCCTGGATGTGCTGGGTTAAGTTAGCAGAGTGAATCAATATATCATCGAGGTACACGACTATACAGGACTGTAGCAAATCACGGAGGATATCATTGATGAACTCTTGAAACACGGCAGGTGCATTACATAAGCCAAAAGGCATGACTAAATATTCATAGTGGCCGGACCTAGTATTGAATGCCGTTTTCCACTCATCCCCGGCCCTGATCCATATCAGATTGTAAGCGGCACGTAAATCAAGTTTCGTAAATATAGATGAGCCTTTCAACCTGTCAAACAGCTCTGTAATGAGTGGAATTGGATATGCGTTTTTTGGCATCAGCTTATTAAGTCCCCGGTAGTCAATACATGGTCTTAGTTCGCCACTTTTCTTTTTCACAAAAAAAAGTCCTGCACCTGCCGGAGAGGATGATTTACGAATTATCCCTCGTTTGAGGGCATCCTCAATGTATTCCTCCATGGCCTGATTTTCCTCACAGGACAATGGGTACGTCCTGCCCCTTGGTGGCACCACTCCCGGGGGCAAATCAATAGCGCAATCATACGGCCTATGCTGCAGCAATGCGCTAGCCTCTCCTTTACTGAATACGTCACTGAACTTGCTGTACTCAGCTGGCACGGAAGGAGAGGTACACATGATCTTAACTGGATGAGACAAACAATGACCAGAGCAGTAGTCAGACCACGACTTGACCTCACATCTTTGCCAGTCAAATTGGGGGTTATGTAGTAATAACCAAGGGAACCCCAGGATGACCGCATGATGGGGTGAATGTATGATCTGGAAGCATACCCTCTCCTCGTGGAGAGCACCAATAGACATAGAAATGGGTGTAGTCTCCATGGTGATAAAAGCGGGTTCTAGCGGTCTGCCATCAATAGCTTCAATGGCTAATGGAGTATGTTTTTTAGACAGAGGAATACTGTGCATCTCCGCAAATGTCTTGTCCATAAAATAGCCTGCTGCACCAGAATCTATCAATGCTAGTGCCTTAACCAGTTGATCACCTACAAGGAAGCACAACGGAATGATGGGTTTCTTGGAACAGGGATCTGGGGACGATTGTACACCACCTAGGGTCCGTCCCCCAAGGTACCCTAGGTGCGTGCGTTTCCCGGCCGTACCGGACAAGTGCGTAGTATGTGCCCATTTTTGCCACAATGTAAGCATAAGCCCTGCCTTCTGTGGTGTGCCCGCTCCTCCTTAGACAGTCTGGTGAATCCGAGTTGCATAGGCTCCCCCAGTTCGTTTACCCGGTCAGGAGGATTGGGAGGCGAGGGTGGGTTTAAAAGACCATCGTGCCCATGGGTTCTGGAACTTGCCCTCTTTGCCAAGCGCCTCTCGTGCATGTGAGTATCAATGAGCATCACTTAATCGATGTACTCGTCCAAATCGGTAGGTACTTCCCTGGCCGCAATTTCATCTTTAATAGCGTCTGATAATCCCTGGGAAAAGGCTGCTACTAGAGCCTCATTATTCCAACCTACCTCTGCTGCCAGTATCCGAAATCGTATAGCGTAATCGCTTACAGTACGCTTGCCCATCTGAATTTCCATCAATCTTTTGGCAGCAGAGGAGGCTCTCCCAGGTACCTCGAATACTCTCCGAAACTGCTTGACAAATTCATTAAAGTCCAATGTACATGGTTTGGCCTTCTCCCATAGGGGGCTAGCCCATGCCAGGACTTTGCCCGTTAATAGAGATATCATGAACCCCACCTTGCTACGGTCGTTTGGAAATGCATGAGGTGTCAGTTCTAAGAATATCTCTAGTTGGTTAATAAACCCTCTGCACAGGGTGAGTTCACCGTTGTATCTTAACGGTAACGGCGCCGCCGCCATTAAACTTCTGGGGAACGCAACCATTTGCCCAGCAACGTGATCCGGGACCACCGGATTTTGGTTAGGTTTCTCAAGGTGTACCGTACGCTTTAGCAAGGTTTGCATGGCCAGTGCCAACTGGTCCAAGCGTTGCTCGTGCACATCCATCCTCCAGTGGAGGTTCTGTGTATTACTGTCACCTTTGCCGTCAGAGGTCATGGCCCTTTCGTACTGTTACGGTTTTCTGACACTCAGACGAGGTTTTAAGTAAAAACACAGTTTTATTGAAATGAAAACAAGGTATAGCGCCCCTGGGGGCCAGGAATGGCATAAACAGAACTGGTAATAGACAGGAGGAAGCACAAAATATTACACTATAATGTACTGGATACTGGTAGAACAAGGGTTAATGCGTAAACACTGATCAGTCACAATGGTAGAAATCAGCCAACGCCCAGATGAACCTATAAGTCTCTGATGGTGCTATAGGCAATGTAGTAGGCTTGTACAAATCACTGTCATATAGCTGTATAGTAGGACGCCCAAGTAGACAGCACAGATACAACCAGAGCTGAGCGATTCCTCCTTAGAGGAGTATGATGGATTACAGCCACTGCTGGAGCAAGAGAATGGAACCTGAATTGCCCTGAGTACTCGCAACTGGAAATACCCCTGCGTGTCAACGGAGACTAGAGCCAGGCCACCCTCTAGGTGCCAATTGGAGTCGACACTGCATAAGCAATAACGAGCCACGCACAGGTAGTGCGGTCGGTAATAAAACACACTGAGCAATAGACCAGAGCCGAGACACCCTTCCGGTGCCGTTACGGGACAACACGCTGCAAGAGCACACAGGAGACACTAGCACCGGGAGGTGCATCTACGGTACAGCCACGTGCCGGAACGGATACTGCTCTGCTTGTGTTAACGGATAGGCTAGGTCACAAGGCACGGCTCAGTAAGTGTTAATGGCTCGGATAGGTCGTATCGGCTTGGCAAGTGTACTGAGGGCTCAATAACGGAGGCAACACACACAGCAAGGTATTGGGCAGGTTCAGACACGGAGACAGCAGCTCAGCAAGGCTACAACAGCTCGGTTAACGGAGGCCACAGCACCGAACATCAGAGAAGTGATAAAACAGAGCACTACTAAGCACAGCTCAGAATGATCAGGATCCACCGGAACTCAGGAAACCGATGAGGAGCAGGAAGCACAGCTGGAACCGGGACAATCACGGATCAGGAACGTCAGGCAAGCCGGGCCGAATCACGGAGCAGGAACGTCAGTCTAAGCCGGGTCAAATCATGGAGCAGGAACGTCAGCCAGAACCGGGTCGAGTCACGGAGCAGGAACGTCAGGCAAGCCGGGTCAATTCACGGAGCAGGAACATCAGCCAAAGCAGGGTCCAATCACGGAACAGGAACGGAGAATGGTCAGACGAGCCGAGTCGGTACACAGGAATGCAGTAACACAGCAAAAAGGCTCAAACTCAGTAACACCACGAAAGGGCACCAGGCAGATGTCATAGGCCCAGTATATAAAGGAACATCCTGGGCGGGCCAATCAGCCTGCTCCAGTGCACAGGTACCATCAGTGTGACTGACAGGGGATCACGGGTACCGTGATAATCCCTTGCTCATAAGTGTCTAGAGAGATCAGCTGCACCTCAATGATAAGGCCCAATAAGGCTGAAACGTATGTCTGGGGTTATCTGTTTCCCTTGCCCAGAGAAGAATTGTCTGGCATTTCGTGGCTGGACTGTCATTTTGAAAGGACCTGTATGATATGTTTCAGAAGATTTCTTCTCTGTGTATGGCATTTGTAAGCTACAAGATATTGCACCCTGTGTGCGAGGACACAGTCCCAGTGAGCTTTTTGCATACTCTTGCAAGCTCATGAGCCAAGTTGAATATCTTTGACTTCTTCTTTGTATATGCAAATTGCTCTTAGGGTTGGTCACCTTAAAGGTAATGGGGGGATCCAGACGTGGACCCCTTGCTTGCAAGTGCCTAGTGGGTTCAGCTGCACCTCCTTGATGAGGCCCAACAAGGCCTAAACGTAAGTCTGGGGATATCTGTTTTCCTTGTTCAGAGAAGAATTCTCATTTTGGCAGGACCTCTATGACATGTTTCAGAATATTTCTTCTCTGTGTATGGCATTTGTGAGCTAAAACAGATTGCAAGATCCGGCACTTAGGATTAAATGTACCATAAAAATACAAGATGTTATCATAAAATGTCATATAATTTATGATTATGTCTTGTATTTTTATGGAACATCTCATCCTAAGCGACAGATCTTCTTTGCAGTTGAAATATTGGATTTGACCTTGTCTTTCAGAAAGCGGTGGTTATCACCACGAAATGTGTTAGATATATACTGTAAGTGATTAAGTGATAGTTTAACGAAATGCGTTAGGTGGTTTGTGTGCCTGATGTCCTTTGTATTTTTCTTGTGTCTGTCAGTGTTACTTGAATACATGGGCGATTTATCACTGCAGACATATTGTTTTCAGATTGTTAAAGACAATATATGGTTGTCTCTAATTTTTTATTGTCTATATCTGTGCAGATTTTTTATTTTTTATGTACAATAAACAATATATAATAACAAAGGACTATAGTTCTTATTAAATATCTACTTAATGAGACCTGAGTCCCTTTAGTCCTTACTTCACACGGTCCTAGAGAGCCCTAGATAGAGGGTTGGAGAGTATTGGTGACATCAAGTAAAGGAAGATCTGGACGGTGAAGGGACGTTGGAAGGAGGTGACATCAGGAGGAGAGAAAGAGACGGAGATCTGGTACCAACACTGGGGGTTATCCAGTGAAGTCTCTTATACCAATAGGCTGGTTTGCCTCTGGTAAAGGTGAGTGTAAATCTATTAAGATCACCTTTGATGGGGATTACCACGGTGAAGGAGGTGGAATAAAGAATATCTTGCATGGTGAAGGTTTCCGATAAGAAGGATTATACAGTCTGCACTTATTTTGTGTGCGCTTGTTCTTTTTTGTATTTTTTTGTATTACTTGAATACATGGATATGTTTTTAATCGGGTGAAATAAATTCATTTTTACTACAACTATTCCTGAGCATTTTGGCTGTTTGAGGTGAGTGGATACGTTGCAGCACTCCCTTCCAGTGTCGTCTTATTTACTCTTACGGCCTTATAGCTTTTCATACTTTATTCATTGTTTTGTTTCTATCCATTTTTAATAAATAATTTTGTAAAGAATTGGAGCCGCGTTCACTCTTCATTCCTTTTGGACCAGATCCTGTGTATATCCCATGCAGAGACTGGATCATTTTTCCATGAGCCTATATGTTAGCTTTAGGCTGACCATATTTCCTTGAGGCACAAACGGGATGGGGAGTGGGACAGACGGACAGTGGGACTCCGTCACTCCAAGTCCAATCGTAGTAAGCTGCAAGCAGCAAGAACACGTTTGTTCCGTCTCTTACTAGCGGTGTCCTCTCTCTCTGGCCAAAAATCCTGCCCCTGAAGTAAATCAGAACTTCCTCTCTTCATCACTCACACTAGTGGTTTTACTGTGTTTACTGTACATATACATTACCATAGAGTCTTATGACTCATCGTCATATCACTGTCTAAGAGACTCTATGGTAATTTACCATAGACTCGAGAGTCTTAGTTATGAGTCACTCGAGTCATAAGACTCTATGGTAATCAATGTGTACAGTAAAACCACTAGTGTAATGAAAGGAAGTTCCGATTTACTTTATATTATGAGAAATAAACAAGTCGCGCTCAGTTTTTACAAAAAATTAAAAACTATATATATGTTATATTAAAAACAGGACAAAACTTACATTTATATTAAAAAGACGGGACGGTCTGGAAATATGAAAAAAATTGTACTGTCCCGTTTAAAACGGTACATATGGTCAGCCTTGTTAGCTTTCATCTTGCTGAACAACATATTTGTGAGTAACCATTTTTCTTGTATTTATCCAGCTATATCTGATTGAATGACACTGTGTTTTTTCTGTGCATTTAATGTTGCTAGCACGGTTTGCATTGAGAGATAAGAGTTAATTGATATTGATTGATTGTGATTAGTGCCCAGTGATTTTGTATTCAGAAACACTGGTTATTGTATCTCAGCCCATTCACAGATAATCCTGAACAATTGGTGGGGAGTTCTGGAGCACTGGGAGAGGAAGGAATGGCTGCTTCCTTGGATTATGTATAAGATTAAATGTTAGGCCTGAAAAAAGACACTTTTTACAAATGCTAGCATGGAGTACAAGGCATTAAATTGTATATAACGCCAGTACATTCAGGTGGTAATGTTTCTTTAAAGGGATAGTAATGTTTTATAATAAAAGCAGCTCTAATTAATCATCATAGTATTTGGACTTTGGAGAGTGTTATATCAAATCTGTCAGAGTTGTAGTTCAAGAGTAATTCAATGACAAAGTATCCCCCTCCCGCCCCTTTTACTGATGTAACACTGCTCAGCCAGAGCAGAAGGGAGGTGCCCAGGTAGACTGCAGAGAGGGACAATCTTCCATTAAGATAAGGGAAAAACCTGAAAAACTTGTCAAGGGGGGCAGGGATTTCATTGTTCTCACAGGAAGAAGATTGTCCCCTGCTGTTATCTGTCTGGTCTTACAACCAGATTCCACATCTGAGGGGAGGAGGCTTACACTAGGTAAAAGGGGTGGGAGGCGATACTTTATCATTCAGTTACTCTTGAACTACAACGCTCACAGTAATGAAATAACACTCTCCATGGCCCAAATACTATGAAGATTAATTGGAGCTGCTGTTTTTGTGAAACATTACTACCCCTTTAAGGATTCACCTGTTCAGCTGCCCATTCATTTCACTGTTATCTATGATATAGAGGTTTCCAATAACTGCTCCAGGGCTGTGCCTCCTAGGACAAAAGTAGCATATTAACTCTTAACTACTTAACGACACATGCTGTACTTTGACCGCCACGTGGTTTTTGCGTTAAGGACCGGTGACGATCATATCGCATCATGTACATTTTACTTACAGAGCTCTTCCGGGAGCGCTGTAAGTAAAAACGGGGATTGAAATTAACCTCTCCAAGACTGGAGGGTTCTCTCTCACTCCCCAGCGCGGCATGCCGGTACGAGTCACAGGTCACATGTACTGGCGTGTCGGAAACTTCAAAGTGGTCCTAAAGGGAAGGTTACTTCCCAGGACCATTTTTTTCAGGATCGGATTCAGGGCTCCCAGAATGCCGTGCAGCTGTGGGATGAGCCCTGAAATCCATGACATTCAAGGACTGTCACTGATACTTTAGGAAAGTTTCTTATGGTGGTCCTGGCACATCATGAGTCATTAAAGGGTTAAGGGGAAAAAACAAAACAGACTTATGCTTTTATTTTTTACCTCACATTTCTTATTCACATAAAAACCGATTCTCCATTGCCGTATCAGCACAAGAATCCATGCAGCGTCCTCTCTTCCACTTTCCTCTGGTGATGTCAGCTGCTAAAATCCCACCAGCTTTCTCAGTTCATTCTTTACCTGTACATTTCCTTCAGTGGGTGTATCCTTGATCATCAGTGGGATGTTTAAAGAGAGAGAAAGGGGGAGGAGACTAGGTGATTTTGCTGGGCCCAGGGAAATTCACAGATAGAGGAAGATATAAAAAACTAATTGTGCATTGTGAATTTTTCTGGGGCCACTGAGGAATATCACAGATAAGCTCTGTAATTCTGCATTCATCATGATTTTTGTTTTTTAAATTAGGTGGTACTTCCCCTTCAATCTCAAAAAATAAAGTGGGATTTACTTTAAGGGGTGTGCCACGCTGGAAGGCTAGTGTTAACCACACCCCTGTGGTCCTTAAAACTTTGAGTGCAATAGGGGTACGCTAAGCATTGATTTGCAATGTGTTGCAAACCCTTCTGGCAGTTAAAGGGTTAAGAAAGGTCTGGTTAATACTAGCCTTCCAGTGTGACACACCCTTGTGGTACTTAAAGGGATAGTAATGTTTCACAAAAACAGCAGCTCCAATTAATCTTCATAGTATTTGAGCCATAGAGAGTGTTATATCAATACTGTCAGAGTTCTAGTTCAAGAGTAACTGAATGATAAAGTATCCCCCTCCCGCCCCTTTTACCTAGTGTAAGCCACCTCCTCTCAGATCTGGAATCTGGTCTCTTGACCAGACAGCTCACAGCAAGGGACAATCTTCTTACTGTGTGTGTATAAGGAAAACCCTGCCCCCTTGACAGTTTTTTTCCTTATGATCACTGAAGATTGTCCCTCTTTGCAATCCATCCGGACAGTCTTGCTGCTCTGAGGTGAGCAGTGTTACATCAGTAAAAGGGGCGGGAGGGGGATACTTTAACATTCAATTACTCTTGTACTACAACTCTGACAGTATTGAAACAACACTGTCCATGGCTCAAATACTATGATGATTAATTGGAGCTGATTTTATTTTGAAACATTACTATCCCTTTAACCCTCCTAGATGCTAGGTAGGTCTTCAGTTCATATCACCCAAGAGTATGAAGGTGTCAGATATACTGGTCTGTTTGTTCCCTATAAACACAGAAATATATTTCTCCTTTCTATCTGCTTTGTGTTCCTGACATGTCTCCCATTCCAGATGGAGCAGTAAGTAATTCACACAACATTACACAGAATTCTGATGGAATTTGTCATTCAACAAATAGCAGCTTAGCGTGCCCAGTTTAGCAGTTCACATACTTGTGCCTCAGTATTTAATGAGACGCACCATATGATATGATCCATTACTGTGCATATAGGCGACGAGTTTAATATCGCTTAATGCCGTGCCTGACACAGTAACAGAAGCTTGTAATGAGAGCAGACCTCTGGCTTCTGTCACTGTGGAAAACAGAACTGATGCTTAAAGGAACACAGGCCCCTAAAAACAACTCCGCACTTACCTGTACCCCTTGAGGACAGTGCGTGTGGAACACATTCTGATGCAATGCGATGGTCCTTAAAGGGATAGTAATACTTAAAATGTAAAAATAAATATGTTGTAGGGTTTATCCCCCTGAGTAAAACAAGGGTACTCCCACTGCTGAAAGGTGTTTCATTCAAAAGTTATTAATTTTCAAAGTTGAATTTTTTAGGTGCAGTATCACAGTGGCCTGAAATTGTTCAGTGGCACTGTTGCTACACGATCCTATGGACAGCTCTGGTCCCGGGACCATAAACCTCCATAGGATGGTGTAGCAACAGCACCACTGTACAATTTCATGGAATAACATAGGAATTAGAGAAGTGATAAACTGGAGAGCCGTCATCTCCACTTTATCACCTCTTTATCATCCCTTAGTGAATCTCCTCCTGGAATCTCTGGGGCAGATCTGGAGAGTTCTAGGTATGTTAGCTGGTCATGGATTTCAGTCCAAGAACAGCTTAAAGGAGCAGTAAACATTTTTTATGAAAACACACATTTTATAGAGCATTTCCTGCTGAATAAAACAAGGTCACTCCCATCAGTGTCAGATGTTTTATTCAAATATTATAGCAATTTAAAAAATCAGGAAGTGAATTTACTGTGTTTACTTCCTGATAGTTCTAACTGACAGGAAGTGAATTTACTGTGTTTACTTCCTGATAGTTCTAACTGACAGGAAGTGACAGGCAGTTTCTATCACATTCTATGGAGAACTGTATGTCTCTGACTTTTCTGACTTTCCTCTCCATTAGAATCTAACAGGAAATTTAATTAGAATTTGACCACTAGAGGGCACTGCTAATGTAAAAAAAACATGGGTTTAAACTGTAATAACTCTGGAAATATAAATCTCTCGGCAGTGGGAGTACCCTTATTTTACTCAATAGGAAAATCCCTACAATATATATTTTTTCATAAAAAAAGTTTACTGCTCCTTTAAGAGCCACTATTGTTATACTCTAGTTTTGGCTGTACTACTGCGTTGATGCTGTATAGCTCACCATATTCAGTACATAGTAACATGATCTGTTATTAGATAACTCAGCCTTCAATTCAGCACCTTACAGATTTCTTCCTTCGGTATTATCCTGTTATCCGGAACCATTTTCAAAGCAATTATGTATAACAACAGATTCTGACAGCAGTTAGTTTTGAAAATCGATGACAGGAAACAACAGATTCTGACAGGAAACAACAACAACAGGAATTAGTTTTGAAAATGGTTCCGGATAACAGGAAAGTACCCTTCCTTCTATTCACTGCTAAAGGGGCAGGAGTCAGCTGAAAGCATTTTTAACTTGCAGTGAGTAGAAAAGGCAATGTAGGGTAAGACAGGAAGTGCCTGCACGGCATGCCTTAATTAGCTTCTTCTGTACATCTAAATAACTCACAAAATAGTCTTCTAAATAAAAACATGTTTACCACAACATATAAAGTGGTTGGAGCTTATCCTCCTCAGTGCTAGAAGGGTATCCAAAGCTTTGCTTTTTAAATACCCCTCTGGCACTCAAAGGGTGAATCCAGGGTATAATTGGGTACGGTATGGACAGGGCCAGGGCCAGTGCAAGGATTTTTGCCACCCTAGGCAAAACCTACTTTTTCCGCCCCTTGGCTCCGCCCCCTGTGTCCCACCCCTTTATACCCTGCCTACTTATACCCCACCTCTTTTCTTGCCCCACCAGCTCCACTTTGCCCCACCAGCTCCAACTTGCCCCCCACTAGCTCCACTTTGCCCCATCAACTCCAACTTGCCCCCATCAGCTCCACTTTGCCCCCCACCAGCTCCACTTTGTCCCACCAGCTCCATTTTGTCCCCCACCAGCTCCAACTTGCCCCCCATCCTCTCCACTATGCCCCCTCAGCTTCAACATGCCCCATCAGCTCCACTTTGCCCCCCATCTGCTCCAACTTGCGCCCAGCAGCTCCACTATGCCCCATCAGCTCCAACTTTCCCCAGCAGCTCCACTTTGCCCCCTCAGCTCCAACTTACCCCCCATCCACTCCAACTTGCCCCCCATCTGCTCCACTATGCCCCCTCAGTTCCAACATGCCCCTATCAGCTCCACTTTGCCCCCCATCTGCTCCAACTTGCCCCCAGCTGCTCCATTATGCCCCCTCAGCTCCAACTTGCCCCCCATCACATACCTGTAGCTCCCTCGCCGTCTTCTCTTCAGTAATGCAGAGTGCGCCGGGAGATCATGACTCCCAGCACGCTCTGCATTACTAAAGAGCGACCGCGATAAGGGAGAGCAGTAGCAACACAGACCTGACTGTGTTGCGTTCTGGTGTGGTGGGTGCGGGCGCAGATTTTCTCCGCTGCATGCCCGCGCCCCCAGTACTTGTGCACCCTAGGCCGGCGCCTACCTCGCCTATAGATGGCGTCGGCCCTGGACAGGGCTAATCAAGAACTATCCACGATCCAGAAAATGAGTCTGAGTTCAGAAAGTTTCCCAGTACGTCCATGAAAACCGCACTGTCAGTGTAGGCAACCTGTGGCACTCCAGCTGTTGGAGATAGGGATAATGGGAGTTGTAGTCTTCAACAGCTGGGGTGCCAGACGTTGTCTACACCTGGTTTAGGATCCCAGGACAGGTTTTTGACCCCAAAAAACAGCTGGTACTCGACTAGCACAGTCTTTAGTTGAAAGGATTCACATGATTACTCCTCTCTATTAATTTATTCAGTCCGTCTGGTGGAAGCTGATAGGTTCCAGCAGCCTAAGAAGTTGGAGAGAGGGGATTCTGTGGACAGGGCCAGATTTACATCTCAGGAGCCTGTAGGCACAGAAATCTGAAGTGCCCCCCCCCATTGTCTATCTCCACTGGACACCTCCATAATGCTCCAAATCTCCACATTAACCCCCATATCCATATAGCCCTAACATTGCCCCCCATCAGCTCCAAATTATCCCCCATCAGCTCCATATTGCCATCAGCTCCAACTTATCCCCCATCAGCTCCATATTGCCCTCACATTGCCCCCATCAGCTCCAACTTGCCCCCATAATCTACAACTTGCCCCTATCATCTCCACATTGCCCCATCAGCTCCAGCTTGCCCTCACATTACCCCCATCATCTCCACATTGCCACTATATCAGCTCCAGCTTGCCTCCATATTGCCCACACCATCTTCACATTGCCCTCACTTTGCCTCCTGCATACATTTCCTACCTCCCTGGTGGTCCAGTGGCAGACGTCTGTGCCTCCTTCTGTAGCTGCTGTTGCTCCCGCGCTGTCTCTAGGAATGCAGAGTACTGGGAGATGATGACATCTCCCAGCACTCTGCATTAGAGCCAACGAGGGAGCAACAACAGCTACAGGTCTGTGCCTTCTGTCTGAGCCGAAGAAGGCACGGACCTTACACTGTGAACAAAAATATATATATATATTTTTTTTTATTACAATGACAGACGCCCCTCTGTGGGGTGCACCTGTAGGCACGTACCTACTCTGCCTTACGGCAAATCGGGCCCTGTCTGTGGATATGTTTAATGATGCATCTTTATCAGACAGATTAGCGTACAAAGCTCTGCTGAGATTAGGATCCCCAACTACTATACCAATAATCTATCAAGCTGGAAATCTAAAAGGTACAAGTAGTTTATATAGGAGGCAAATATAGTCAAGTTGATACCTTTACTGGCTAACTAAGCATTTTTAGGATGCAAGCAAGACCTATTAGGTCTCTTCTGAAGTGACCTAAGAGGTCTTGAAAGCTTGCATCCTAAATCTTCTTAGTTAGCCAATAAAGGTATCAACTTGACTATATTTGTCTCCTTTATTTCTATGACTAACTCGGTACCAACTCTCAGTAGTTTATATAGACATATTTAATGAGACTAAAAGCTCTGTAGTTAAGAGGTGCACTTTAATTAGTACTGGACGTCATGTCCTCAGTGGTGGACATGATTCTTTGTGACCACGCGCCAGGACTGCAAACCCCTCCCACTGATACAAATCATGTCTACCAATGTGGATACAAGATCAAGTACTAATGAAAGAGTCATTTCATGGAACCAGTCTGTTTTGTGTTGATTCATATAGGCCATTAAGATTTTAATGGTCAGATTGAGGTACATGGGAACTAACTGGATCTGCCTAGGAGACTCCTGATTTCAGTTATTGGCTCTCTGGGGACAAAGGTTAACCCTTTCAGTGTCAGAGGGGTGCGTAATGCATTGCAAAGCAATGCGTTACGCACTCCTCTGGCACTCAGTGGGTTAATTCTCCAGCTTGTTTGATGTCCCCGCTAACCCTGCCTGCTCCCAGACTGGTTCTGCCCATTGCCGTCCTGTCCCACCCATTTCCCTGTCCATTTCAGGACAAATTCCTCCTTTCTGCCTATATCAAACCCATCCACCCAGATTAAGCTCCTCCCATATTATTACACAATTTGCATCATTCGAACATTCCTTCTTGATATTCCGAGGGGTTTAGGCTTGAAAGTTTCCTGGGATGATTATGTGGAATTTTGTTACTTTAGAAGAAAAATGAAACCTATATATTTTGTTCCGGTTTTTTTAATAAATCATGATGAAATGAGACATCAAAATCAAATAAGGGTAAGTCAAAATGTGTGCTTTATTCCAATGAATGCTTGAGAAATCCCCAGTGCATTATGTTGGAGATATCTCTAGCATCCAAGAAGTGCCAGGACCGTCACGGGTAAATTTGCCTTGAGGATCCTGGCACGGCACGGAATTCAGGGCTCCACGCACGGCTGCAGGCTGTTTGGGGAGCCCTGAATTGGATCCAGCAACAAAAATTAATGCTCTGTGGTCCTTAAGTGCCGACCGCAAGAGCACATGGCTGTTGCTTAACCCCTTAACGACCGGCGGTCCTGGGACGTTTCCGTCCCATAAGGACCGCATAGGACCACTTGGACGCGCCGGTACACGTGACCTGTCGCGTGTATCGGTGCGTCACTATGGGGCCTGATAGAGATTGCTCCGATCTTGGAGCGGTCAATTTCAGGCCCTATTTTTACTTACAGCGCTCCCAGTAGAGCGCTGTAAGTAAAAAGTACGTGACGTACTATGACCGTTATCGGTCCTTGAGTATTTCAAGGACCGTGACGGTCATAGTACGTCACATGTTGTTAAGGGGTTAAAGGGATAGTAATGTTTCATAATAAAAGCAGCTCTAATTAATCATCATAGTATTTGGACTTTGGAGAGTGTTATTTCCATTCTGTCAGAGTTATAGTACAAGAGTAATTCAATGACAAAGTATCCCCCTCCCGCCCCTTTTACTGATGTAACACTGCTCAGCCAGATCAGAAGGGAGGTGCCCAGGTAGACTGCAGAGAGGGACAATATTCAATTAAGATAAGGGAAAAACCTGAAAAACTTGTCAAGGGGGGCAGGGCTTTCATTGTTCTCATAGGAAGAAGATTGTCCCCTACTGTTATCTGTCTGGTCTATGGACTGGATTCCACATCTGAGAAGAGATGGCTTACACTAGGTAAAAGGGGCGGGAGGGGAAACTTTGCTTGTGAATATCTCTCAAACTATAAAGGTTTGAGAGATAAGACTTATATCGTTCTTCATGTTTTTTAATGCCTACAAAATAAAATAAAGATAAAATGAAGTATTACTATCCCTTTAATGGGTTAAACAACAACATATTAAATGTATTGGGATTATGATTTATTTGTACATATAAAACATTCTAAACTTTCTCTTTAACCCTTAGAGTGCTTCTCTTGTGTTACAGCACTCTCTGGCACTCCAAGGGTTAACAAAGCATAATCTTTCTTGGGTAAACACAGCAACTTTTTCAAATTAAAGTTTGCGAGCGTAAATAAAGATACATTTCAAGTGCATGGCCACTGGGTGGCAGTATTTATCTGCGTACTATAGTTTACCGGGGAAAAAAAAATCAACAGTAATTTTTGTGTAAGTACAATGTCATTTCAGTTGGTATTTCCAATTGAAGATTAGAATCACCTCCATTTGTTTCTATGGGAACGATGAAGTGTAACAAAAGGAAACTGTATTATTTTATTATTATTATTCAGCATGGAAAAATGCTAAAATTTTAGTGATTCAGAGATGACGAGAAGAACTACAGAAATTCTGGGGAAAAACCAAAGTGCACCAAAAATATGCATCTTTCAAAATTCCATTTGCTTCATCTAAGGATTTAACCCGTTGTGAGCCAGAAATGTAGCCAACACATTGCACTACTTCTCTGGAGCTCGAATGGTTAAAAGTAAACTATGCCCTTTGATATCATTCTGGTCATATAGACTCTGAAATATAGTTAGAATAGAATATATAGTTCAAACAATCCAAACGATAACAGGTGAAACATATAAACTATTGCAAACACTGCATGGTAACAGGCGTACTACTGACCGCCATTTTGTCTGTTATAATGCACAGTTGGTTCCTTGTGCATTAAAGGAGCAGTAAACTTTTTTTATGAAAAAATATATATTGTAGGGATTTTCCTACTGAGTAAAATAAGGGTACTCCCACTGCCGAGAGATTTATATTTCCAGAGTTATTACAGTTTAAACCCATGTTTTTTTTACATTAGCAGCGCCCTCTAGTGGTCAAATTCTAATTAGATTTCCTGTTAGATTCTAATGGAGAGGAAAGTCAGAAAAGTCAGAGACATACAGTTCTCCATAGAATGTGATAGAAACTGCTGTCACTTCCTGTCAGTTAGAACTATCAGGAAGTAAACACAGTAAATTCACTTCCTGTCAGTTAGAACTATCAGGAAGTAAACACAGTAAAGTCACTTCCTGATTATTTAAACTGCTATTTTTTAATAAAAATCTGACAGCAGTGGGAGTGACCTTGTTTTATTCAGCAGGAAAAGATATGTGTTTTCATAAAAAAAAGGTTACTGCTCCTTTAAATCATGAAAGCAGCATGTCCAGAAAAGGAAAGACTTTGTACTAGTAAAGGCTATGGTTGTACCTGGAAACTCTCAAGTTTACATTTATTCGAGGTTAATACAAAGAACTCTTCAATTAATTATTTACCCAAAGGGCTGAGCTAAGAAAGAGAGGTCATCCATTAAGACTAGAGGAAATGAAATAGAAGATTGTCCCTTGCTGTGACCTGTCCGGTCGAGAGACCAGATTCCACATCTGAGGTGAGCAGTGAGGGGGATACTTTATCATTCAATTACTCCTGAACTACAATTCTGACAGTATTGATACATACCTCCCAAGTGTCCCTCTTCAGGAGGGACAGTCCCTCTTTTGGACCCAAATCCCTTTGTCCCTCTTTCCCACCCTGATGTCCCTCTTTTTAGGAAATCAGATTGTGTGGTGTGTATATAAGTGTATCATATTGATCTACAGCAATAAAACTCACATTTTTGTTTGTTTAAACATCAGTATATGTGTTTATAAATTAGTCTGTGTAAATAAAATACTTTCGTTTTGTTATAATTCATTTATTAGGTTACCCAAGAAGGTGTCAGTAGGTCATGAAATAGCCTAAAAATTATCAGTAATGCCCTGCCCACCAGCCACTCCCCCAGTAACACCCTCTAATACACAAGCGTCCCTCTTTCTCAATTTAAAATGTTGGGAGGTATGTTGATATAACACTCTCCATGGAACAAATACTATGAAGATTAATTGGAACTGCTTTTTTTGTGAAACATTACTATCCCTTTAATTAGATTTTTGTTAAAAATCTCAGATGGGCCGCACTGAAGAACACCCATAATCTAGGGTTATAAAGAACACAAAAAGGGGGGAGCTTGATAGGGTAAACTCAAAATCCAACAATTAAATGATCACAGAGGCTGATTGGATACTCAGTTGTTATTGCTCAGCAGATACCTAAGGGAATTCTCATGCAGAAATGATGGATATCAATGTGCTTGCTGGGATAATGGCACGATATGCGCTCCTCGGTTAGTTATTCTGATCTAAGGGTTTAAATCTGTTAGAACCACTTTGCAATTCTTTGAAGACCTCTTTAGCATCCAAAGGGGTTAAAAGGACAGTAATGTCCCATAAAACAATCTTCATGTTTTGCAGACGTTAAAAAAATTAATTATGTGGCACAAATCCTATCTCTCAAACCGCTATGAAGTGAGATATTCGCTTGTAAAGTTTCCCTTTTCCTGATTTCAGCTGTAAAGCTGACAGAAGGAGATACATGTTGGCCGACATGAGGAGGCGTTTCAGCAGAGCCGAAATTGCGATATTTAAAAAGAATTACTTCATTGGAACGGTCTACAAAGTGTGCTTGCAAACCAGGAACACTTTGTAGACATTTCCAGTGAAGAAATTGTCCTATATAATATTTCACTAAAACGTGTTTAACGACTAAGTCGTACGCAGTAGAGACTGCTGTGCGTGCTGCAGTCATGCTCAGTAGAGACTGCCCGCGCCGCAGCTGATACAGAGCTGGGCGCTCCAGCTCTGTATCAGAAGAGGCGCGGGCAGTCTCTACTCCCCATGACTGCCCCGCGACCGGCTGGCAGTGGCACTGTAGCCTGTGTAATGGGCTCTTCAACTAGTTTTTAAATATTGCGATTTCTGCTCTGCTGCAGAGCCACTGGTTGGTCCCAGGACCGGTATCTCCTGCTGTCGGCAGATCTTTGACGTCAGGAGAAGGGGAGGAAGGGGGGTAAGTTTCAGTGCGAATATCTCTCATACCGTAAAGGTTTGAGAGATAGGATTTGTGCCACATAATTTTTTTTAACCTCTGTAAAACAAGAATATTTTTTTATGGGACATTATTGTCCCTTTAACCCCTTAGTGACGGCCGCGTGCAGACGCGGCCGTCACTTAACGCCCGTCTAACATTTTTTTTTTTTTTTTTTTAAATAATCCGGAGTCCCTGAACGGCGTGCAGCCACGCGGGGAGCCGGATTTCCTGGACGTACATGTACGTCCTCTGTCACTAAGTGACACCCACAGAGGACGTACATGTACGTCCTTTGTCACGAAGGGGTTAAAGTACCTATGTAACCCTTTCAGTGCCAGAGGCATTGCGTACCCATCTGGCACTGAAATGGTTAAATCAATGGCATTTTTTTATTTGTCCGTTATGGTCTAGTTGGTATGTCCTACAGTTGTTCCATTTTCCTTCATACACAAGCCCTCTGACTTCTCTAGCCGTCTCAGTCTGAAAGTGAATTGTAGCTCTATTGGCCAAGATCTCGCACACTGACACGTAATTATATTATGGCTAAATCCTTCCTGTCAGCAAAGTACCTTGCAAAGTTCAGGGACCATTCCAAAATATCCACTAATACATATTTATATCCTGACCTCTTGAAAGCTCTCTAAGTCTTCACAATGCATGGAAGATCTCGCTAGCATCCGCAGGTTTAACAAAAGATATTTCCCTGCACTGACGTTTCTGAACCTTTTGAGTGCCAGAGGGGTACGCAACGCATTGCAGAGCACCCTGGCACTCAAAGGGTTAATGGTTAACTAAACCCTAACATAGGGGTATGCAGTGAGTATGAGTTCAACAATTCTGTACTTTCAATATTTGTACAAAATAGCCTCAGATGTCTTGTGAAACAGGTATTTAAAGGCATGGTAATGTTTAAAAATAAAAGCAGCTCCAATTAATCTTCATAGTATTTGGGCCATGGAGAGTGTTATTTCAAAGCTGTTATAGTTGTAATTCTGAGTAATTGAATGATAAAGTATCCCCCTCCCACCCCTTTTACCTAGTGTAAGCCGCCTCCCCTCAGATGTAGAATCTCTTGACCGGACAGCTCACAGCAAGGGACATTCGTCTTACTGTGATCATAAGGAAAACCCAGTCCCCCTTGATAGTTTTTTCCCTTATGCTAATTGAAGATTGTCCCTCTCTGCAAGCCATCTGGACACCACCTTTCTGCTCTGAGGTTACATCAGTAAAAGGGGCAGGAGGGGGATATTTTATCATTCAATTACTCTTGAACTATAACTCTGATAGTATTGAAATAACACTATCCATGGCCCAAATACTATGAAGATTATTTGGAGTTGCTTTTATTTTTAAACATTACTATCCCTTTAATGTCTGTTTTTGTTAACCCTGTTAACCCCTTAAGGACCCATGATAGTCCTGACACGTCTTGGATTGGCGAGCCATAAGTATCTATGACATGCCAGGACCGTCATGGATTTCAGTGCTCCCTGTGCCGCTGCACGTCATTCGTGGAGTCCTGAATCGGATCTGGAGAAAAAAAAAAGAAAAGGTCTGTGGTCCTTAAGTGCCGGCCACGTGCCTCATAGTGCATCATATGGAATCTATATATTTCAGGGTTTATCTTGTTTAGTAAAACAAAGGTACTCCCGCTGCTGAGAGAAAGCTACTGCAGCTCAAAGTTGAGTTTTTTTGGGTGCTGTACCGTCATGGCCTGACAGTGGTGCTGTTACTACAACAGTCTATGGAGTGTTGTTGTCACTGATAATAGACTGCCTTTAGCAATGGCACCATCATAATATATTTGGCTATAGAAATACTGTACCTAAAAAATGCATGTTTCAGCTGCACTAACTTTTGACTAAAACATCTCTCAGAAGTGGAAGTACACTTGTTTTAGTCAGCGGGACAAACCCTGCAATATTTTTTTTTTATTCCATATTAACCCCTTAACGACCCCTGACTTGCCAGGACCGTAACGCCGGTTCTGGCACTTACGGAACAATGAAGGTCCTGGCATGTTATGGAATTCTGGGGTCGCCGTGCAGCTGCACAATGCTCGGCGACCCGGAATCCATTAAACAAAAGATTTTAAAAAAATGCCCCATGGTCCTTCATGGCTGCCTTTGACCTGGATCGGGCGGTCAGGGTTAAGCAACACTACCTCTTTTTAAAAGAAAAGATTGTTGGAAAAACATTTACGTGTATAACAAAAAAAGTTCACTTACCTTCAGACATCAATCACAGCATTTTCCTGTCTGGGAAGCTAATCTGAACTATGGCTGGTCCCCAAGACATCTCACCTTTTTCCTTCCCGCACCCCTGGCCTCATTCTCAGTCTCTCCAGTCCCCTTTAAGTTTGAGATCCTCTGGCCCATTCTCAAATGTCTCAGCCCACTCTCTCTATACAATACTCAGCCCCATCTCCCAGTTCTCTCTGACTCCTATCCCCTCTCTTCTATTCTACCACCCTCCCTGCTGCTCCCATTCTCTGTCTTCCCCCTTCCTCTGTCCCTTTCCCCTTCATGTCCCACTGCATTCCATTGTGGATCAGTTCAGACAGACCTAGAACCTTTTCCTTGATCACCAGATCCAGCCACAAAATGAACCATGGACATATTGCTCATCCCTAGATTGAAAGTTTTTCTCTCTCCAGCTTTGGATACTGGACGATTGTGGATTATGAGGTTGTGTCTCCCAAAAGATGGAGAGCCAAAAGCTAAATGAATTTAAAAAAATCCCTCTACCTAACTTTTACAACCAATTTTTTCTTTTAAGTTTAAACTTTATTTTATTGTTTGTTATAAGATTTCTAGTTGTTACACACATTGATTATACAGACAGTGGCATAACTAGTCTGTGGGGTGCAAACATTTTTTGGGGCTCCAGCACATAAATCAGGTGCATAACTAAAACCTGTTAGTTCCTGGAGCCTGTGTGTCCCCTTGGATGCTGGTTCCCATCACAGCTGTGTACTCTGTACCACGGGTACTTACAACCTTGATAACAGAACAACAAATTATATTATAGCACTTGTGTACCTTAAAGTAAGACACTATTGTGTCATCCGTGTCCCAGGTGCTACGCCGCATTGTGGCTGCTCTTTACTGTTTCCTGGGACTCTATTTTCCTCCTTGCCGCTTAGGTGGCATGCAGCCTTGTTCTGGAGCCACACTTCCAGGTTGGGTCTTTAAGAGGACGCTTGCTGGTCTCCCCAGCTCATGGTTATAGCATTCCTGTGTGGCCTAGCTGTTTCCTGTTTCTAACTTCTTTGGGCCTTTTTGTCCATGAGCTTTAGTCCTAGTATCCTGCCTGTTGCTGACCCTGCCTGTACCTGGACCATTCTTCTGCTTCCTGATTTGTTCCTTGTATCCCGTCTGTTGCTGACCCTTCCTGTACCTGGACCATTCTTCTGCTTCCTGATTTGTTCCTTGGAAACCGCCTGTTGCTGACCCTGCCTGTACCTGGACCATTCTTCTGCTTCCTGATTTGTTCCTTGTATCCCGCCTGTTGCTGACCCTTCCTGTACCTGGACCATTCTTCTGCTTCCTGATTTGTTCCTTGTATCCCGCCTGTTGCTGACCCTACCTGTACCTGGACCATTCTTCTGCTTCCCGATTTGTTCCTTGTATCCCGCATGTTGCTGACCCTGTCTGTACCTGGACCATTCTTCTGCTTCCTGATTTGTTCCCTGTATCCCTCCTGTTGCTGACCCTGCCTGTACCTGGATCATTCTTCTGCTTCCTGATTTGTTCCTTGTATCCCACCTGTTGCTGACCCTGACTGTACCTGGACCATTCTTCTGCTTCCTGATTTGTTCTTTGTATCCCTCCTGTTGCTGACCCTGCCTGTACCTGGACCATTCTTCTGCTTCCTGATTTGTCCCTTGTATCCCTCCTGTTGCTGACCCTGCCTGTACCTGGACCATTCTTCTGCTTCCTGATTTGTTCCTTGTATCCCGCCTGTTGCTGACCCTGCCTGTACCTGGACTATCTGTGCTGTTGCTTTAGGTAGCTGTTCCTATTGTTAAGTCTCCTACTCCTTTATTACTTTTTTTTGTTAGAATCATTCTCCCTGGGGGTTTGTAGCGTTAGACCTTTCTGTCGTGGGTTATCCTGGGCCTTCTTCGGCTCAACCGAAGGGGTCATCTGGTTTCGTGGCCAGCAACTTTACACGACCTAACTCACCACAGGGGGCCCACATCAGAGAGTGCCGATCACAAGTGCCACACCCTACCAACCCTTGCTGGAGGGGCCTGCCTTCTCCACACCATCTATTAGTGTTTTGGGATTATCCCTGCAATACGCCTAGTGGCGTGACATATTGGAAGTGATAGGAAGAGGCAAATGTTTGGTTTATTTACCCCAACAACCAACAAAAGGTATTTCCTGGTCGCTGGGAATGTGGACAACTGACCATATTCAATTAAACAACGATGTGCAAGACTCGAGCAAACAAACTGAACCATAGGGGATAATTTGGAGAAAAACAAACAAACCGAAAATTAATTTATATCGTAAGGCTTTCCCTGTTGAGTTAACCCTTTGAGTGCCAGATGGGGTTTGCAACGCATTGCACTCAAATGGTTAAGCAAGAGTACTCCAACCTTTATGGAAAACGCTCAAATAAAAATTATTTCATCTCAGACTGTAATCAGGAGCTTGAACAATTGCTATCACATACTATGGAGAGATGTACCGTAAAGGATCAGTGATGTTCTGTTATGGAAAAACATAAATTGTAAATGTTTCTCTTTTTTAGTGAAATAAGGGAACATCCACTACTGGCAGGTGCTTTATTTAAAAATTATAACTATTTAAACTGTCAGTGATGAATCTGTTATTGTCGCATTCTATGGGAAGCTGCAGTCGTTGACTCACCTTTGCCTTAGAATGCAACAAAATAACTGTCTGGACGCCAGGTGAACTGTAAGGGGACTGTCTGGACACCAGATGGCACTGTTAATGTACAACACACAACAGTTTACAAAGCTGGAAAAACCGTGCAATACATATATTTTTTATAATAAAGGTACATTATTTATTTTAATACTAAAAATCCCATAAAGCTATAAATTTGTTAATTAAAATGATCATTATGTTCTTTTTGCAAAAAAATAGCTTGCATGTCAACCTGTGTGTTGTAAATGCATTTTACAAGTGCCACAAGTGAATTTCTTATTGTTACCTGCCAACACTATAATATATGCTTATATTTGTTCAAGGCCTTTTGATAAAAGGCAAGTGTTTTCCTGCATATAGTAAGTTCAAGAGCTAATTATAAATGAATAATCTCAGCGATCAGACTTTATTCCATATATTTCATATATACAAACCATTGTGTGTTAGCCCCAAATACACTACCTGACACCCCCACCCCTTCAGCCTTTTTCCCTTGCCAAGGCAGTGCCCATGGGGATTTGTGTCTAGCAGTGAGCAAGGAGAAAAGGCTGGAGAGGGTCAGAACTACAACTCTGACAGAATTGATATAACACTCTCCAAAGTCCAAATACCATGATGATTAATTAGAGCTGCTTTTATTATGAAACATTACTATCCCTTTAAGGGAAAAAAGTGGTGAGAGTCCTGGAACGTCACAAAGTCCTTAAGGTGTTAAAGGAATACTAAATTTATACAGATAAATGTAAATTTGTATTGCAGAAACAAACATGCTACATGCATACTCAAAGGAAATCTACTTGGAATAAGGTTTAGGAGTACTGATAGACTTCACAGCGGTGTGCAGTGTCAGTCAGCAGCTGCAAGAGCCACTATGGTAGTACTATGCTGTATAAAAACTGGTATAGATGCACGGGATGTGAATATAATTTTACTGCTTTATAAATCCTTGGTCAGGCCTCCTCTAGAATATGGAGAACAGTTTTGGGCACCGGTTCTTACAAAAGACATGATTGAGGTGGATAAAGTACAGAGGCATGCAACAAAACTGATAAAGGGATTGAAAGATTTCAGTTATAAAGGGATGTGGGCCTCTGATGAAGTGACCTTGTCGTCACAAAACGCTTTAGGCTATATTGCACTTGGTTTCTTCTGACCTGTTGGGTGTTGTTTTTATTAAAGGGATAGTAATACTTAAAATGTAAAAAAATATATGTTGTAGGGTTTATCCCCCTGTGTAAAACAAGGGTACTCCCACTGCTGAAAGGTGTTTCATTAAAAAGTTATTAATTTTCAAATTTGAATTTTTTAGGTGCAATATCACAGTGGCCTGAAACTGTACAGTGGCGCTGTTGCTACACGATCCTATGGACAGCTCTGGTCCCAGGACCATAAATCTCCATAGGATGGGGTAGCAACAGCGCCACTGTACAATTTCAGGCCACTGTGATATTGCACCTAAAAAATTCAACTTTGAAAATGAATAACTTGAATGAAACACCTTTCAGCAGTGGGAGTACTCTTGTTTTACTCTGGGGGATAAACCCTACAACATATTTTTTTTTACATTTTAAGTATTACTATCCCTTTAATATATTTTTAATAAACATGTATTTTCTTGCTTTTCTGGAAGAGTTACTAGCCTTTATGGCTCTGCACTCATAGTCTAAAGGGATCAAAAGAATAATTTAAGGTTCACCCAGAACTATATTGAGTGTATTGTTACCCTTTATTTGAGTGGCTGATTACACGTACATCTTTCCCGGACGGGAAAAAACAGATCCAGACAATGGAGCAAGTGCACTTTACTGAGGTGAGAACCAGTGCAGGCTTTTATACCAAGAGGCAGGTTCTAGCCTCTATTAAATGTAATTAATTTTCTTACTTTGGTGTTGGTGAAGGATCATTCCAGCACTGCATACTATTTGTATATTCAAGGCCAAAACAAGACATTCTTTGGAGAACTATATACTCAGTTTGGTGAATGTTAAACCCTTAAGGACCACATGGTCTAGGAGGTGGGGTACTCTGAAAGACCAGGGCACCTTTTTTTTCCAAGGAAGTGATCTTTCCCATCTATGTCCTCTGTCCTGCATGTCTCCCATCTACGTCTTCTGTATTGCACCTCTCCCATCTACTTACTTTGTCCTGCATCTCTCCCATCTATGTCCTCTATCCTGTACGTCTCCCATCTACATCCTCTGTTCTGAACCTCTCCCAAATATGTCCTCTGTCCTGCACCTCTCCCATCAACATCCTCTGTTCTGCACCTCTCCCATCTATGTCCTCTGTCCTGCACCTCTCCCATCTATGTCCTCTATCCTGTACCTCTCCCATCTACGTCCTTTGTCCTGCACCTCTCCCATCTACATCCTCTGTTCTGAACCTCTCCCAAATATGTCCTCTGTCCTGCACCTCTCCCATCAACATCCTCTGTTCTGCACCTCTCCCATCTATTTCCTCTGTCCTGCACCTCTCCCATCTATGTAATCTGTCCTGAATCTCTCCCATCTATGTACTCTGTTCTGCACCTCTCCCATCTACATACTCTGTCCTGCATCTCTCCCATCTACATAATCTGTCCTGCACCTCTCCCATTTATATCCTCTGTCCTGCACCTCTCCCATCTATGTACTCTGCACCTCTCCCGTCTACGTCCTCTGTCCTGCACCTCTCCCGTCTACGTCCTCTGTCCTACACCTCTCCCGTCTACATCCTCTATCCTACATTTCTCTTGTCTATGTCCTCTGTCCTACACCACTTCTGTCTATGTCCTTTGTCCTGCACCTCTCCCATCTATGTACTGTCCTGCACCTCTCCCATCTATGTCCTTTGTCCTGCACCTCTCCCATCTATGTACTGTCCTGCACCTCTCCCATCTATGTCCTCCGTCCTGCACCTCTCCCATCTACATACTCTGTCCTGCACCTCTCCCATCTATGTCCTCTGTCCTGCACCTCTCCCATCTACATACTCTGTCCTGCATCTCTCTCATCTATGTCGACTGTCCTGCACCTCACCCATCTACGTCCTCTGTCCTGCACCTCTCCCATCTATGTACTCTGTCCTGCACCTCTCCCGTCTACGTCCTCTGTCCTGCACCTCTCCCATCTATGTCCTCTGTCCTGCACCTCTCCCATCTATGTCCTCTGTCTTGCACCTTTCCCATCTGTGGCCTCTGTCCTGCACCTCTCCCATGTACATTCTCTGTCCTGCACTTTTCCCATCTATGTCCTCTGTCCTGCACCTCTCCCATCTACATCATCTGTCCTGCACCTCTCCCGTCTATCTCCTCTGTCTTGCACCTCTCCCATCTACATCCTCTGTTCTGAACCTCTCCCAAATATGTCCTCTGTCCTGCACCTCTCCCATCAACATCCTCTGTTCTGCACCTCTCCCATCTATTTCCTCTGTCCTGCACCTCTCCCGTCTATGTCCTCTGTCCTGCACTTCTCCCGTCTACGTCTTCTGTCCTGCACTTCTCCCGTCTATGTCCTCTGTCCTACACCTCTCCCGTTTATGTCCTCTATCCTACATTTCTCCTGTCTATGTCCTCTGTCCTACACTACTCCCATCTATGTACTGTCCTACATCTCTCCCATCTATGTTCTCTGTTCTACACTACTCCCATTTACTTACTGTCCAGCACCTCTCCCATCTACGTCCTCTGTCCTTCACCTCTCCCATCTACGTCCTCTGTCCTGCACCTCTCCCATCTACATACTCTGTCCTGCATATCTCCTATCTGTGGCCTCTGTCCTGCACCTCTCCCATCTATGTCCTCTGTCCTGCACCTCTCCCATCTACGTCCTTTGTCCTGCACTTTTCCCATCTACATCATCTGTTCTGCACCTCTCCCATCTATGTCCTCTGTCCTGAACCTCTCCAGTCTATGTCCTCTGTCCTGCTCCTTTCCATTCAATCCCCTCCACTCTCTCTCTTCCCTTCCAAGTCCTGAGTCCTGTTCCCTTCCCTCCCATCCTCTCCATCCACTCCCCTCCCTTCCATGCCATACAACATCCTCCTCTCCCTTCCATGTCCTGTGTGGTGTTCCCCTCCCTCCCATCATCTCCATCCGCTCCCCTTCCTTCCATGTCCTGTGTCCGGCTCCCCTCCCTCCATTGCTCTCCATCTGCTCCCCTCCCTTCTATGTCATGTTGCCTGCTCCCCTCACTTCAATGTCTTGTGCTATCCCCTCCCTTCCATCCCCTCTGCCTGCTCCCTTCCCTTCCATATTCTTCTCCTCTTAAAGATATGTAAAATAACTAGTAAACCTTTACAGAAAAAGTAATATAAGGCAAACTACTTTAGGAATTTTACTTCTGAGTAAAAAAAGGAGATGTTTTGTTGCAGTGCTATTACAGGTAAAACTGTTTCTTTTATTATATTAACAGTGCCACCTAGTGAGCAGGCAATTATGCTGTTGCATAGTGTGGAAGAAATAAGCCACTGCCACAGTTCTCTATACAATGGGATAGTAACAGCTACACCCCTTTGTGATAGTTTGAACTGTTTCAGTGAATCATTTCCCAGCAGAAGGTAAACCCTTAATTATCTCGACAGCAAAAGCCAGACAATTACGTCTTTTCATAATAATTATACCTGGGACTTCACCAGATCTGCCCAGGATACTCGGATTTTTAGAGTTAATTACAGGTTCTCTAGGGACAGAAGCAGATTCTCTGGCTTTGGGGAGCTTCCTGGGAACCCCTCCTACTTCCTGTCCACTCTGCCTACTCTACATCCTGTTCCAGCTACTTACTGTCCACTCTGCCTACTCCGCATCCTGTTCCACCTACTTCCTGTCCACTCTGCCTACTCCACATCCTGTTCCAGCTACTTCCTGTCTACTCTGCCTACTCCACATCCTGTTCCACCTACTTCCTGTCCACTTTGCCTACTCCACATCCTGTTCCACCTGTTTCCTGCCTACTCTAATACTAAATCACACCTCTTCTCCTCTCAATCACGATTAAGACCCACCCACACAATTAAGACCTACCCACTTTATGACAAGATTCACACCCTTTAGACTTGTCCATTCCCAGCCCATGAGCCCTCTCCAAGGGCTCTCCAGCTATGATAATAAATCTTTATTTATCCTTTAAGATACATATGGGCTATTATTTTTTAATAAGAGACATAATAAAATTAAATACACCATTTTGAAAAAGATATTCTAGATCTGGAGAAAGTACAGAGAAGAGCAACAAAATTTATTAATTCATTAAAGCGGAACTTTCAGATAATAGCAAGTCGTCATGCATTCATTAAATGTATGGCGACTAACTTGAAAACATATGTCTTACCAAAAAAATAAAACTTGTGTCTAAAGGAATCCGTCCCGTTTGGAGACCGGAACTGAGGCTAGAGAGCAGACATCTTGTCTGTGCGCCTGCACCGTCAGTCCCGGTCTCCATAGAGTAGACAGCTTTGCACCATATGGTCACTTTAAGGGACTGACAGCGCAGGCTCACAGACCGCACTAACCTGCCCGTCAGTCCCGAAACGGGACGGATTCCTTTAGACATAAGTATTTATTTTTGGTAAGACATATTTTTTCAAGCTAGTCGCCATGTATTTAATGAATGCATGGCGACTGGCTATTATCTGAAAGTTCCGCTTTAATGTTTTAATAAAGATTATTTGTATCTGAATTATGTATTTGTACATATTTTGGCTCTAAGGTACTTTTTTTTGCTAGTTTTGCTAAAATTAATTAAGGAAATGGAGGACTTGAAGTATGAAGAACAAATAGGGCAAATTTGTTTTATTTACGCTAGAGAAAAGCCAAGGGGATCTTGGTACACTGTGTAAATATATGCGAGGTCAATACTAGGACCTCTCTAGTGAGCTTTTTATTCCAAGGCCCGATCAAATAACTAGGAGCCATGTCTTCAGACTGGAGAAAAGAAGCAATCAACTTCAGCAGATTTTTTTTTATAGTAAGCCATGTCACATTGTAGAATTCCTTGCCCAAGGATGTGGTGATAGTAGATACGATGGATACATTTTAGAGAACATTAGATGAATTTCTAGCTGAAGGGAAAATACATGTTTATTAGTAGGCAAAATGTTCTGGTAAACAGACTAATACCCATTTTGGAGTTGGGAAAGCATATATAATTATGTTTCTTGGTTATATTGTGGCACAGATTTAAAGCGGGACTACCACATCAACTAAGTCACCCTGCAATACTTAGGCAGGTGGCGACTTGCTTAATAATCGTTAATTTACTTCTTAAAAATGCCCAGAGTAAAGTTATCAGTAATATTCTGAGACTGACGGCCAGGTTAGTGCAGCCTGCACTCCTGCGCCATCAGTATCTTCCTGAAGGGTGACAGGGACTGCAAGCTCAGGCGAGCAGAAACGATGTCTGCTCTGATGCCTGACTTCTGGTATGGGAAGCTTAAGGATTACTTTACTCGGGGGCACTTTTGAGAGGTAAAATAACAATTATTAAGCTAGTCGCCACCTGCCTAAGTAGTGCAGGGCGACTTTAGTTGATGTGGTAATTCCGCTTTAACTTGATGGACTTACGTCTTTTTTCATCCTAATTTACTACATGTAACTATGTAACATTTTCTGCCAATTAAAATAAAATCCAACTGAACCCAAACATGAAAAATATCAACATGCAACTTGTGTACAAGTATTAAGATGAATCATTTTCTTTTAACACCAAACACATGGAAATTTCTTCAAAGTGACCTTAATAGTGATAAAAGGATAAATATGTATGAGAGCATAAACAAATATGTAGAAAACACTGACCTTGTATGACCTTGATGCTAAATTGAATGTTAAAACAGGAATGACCCTGACTAGGAGAATAATATCCAAAATTAGTTTAAAAGGAAAATGAAACCTTTTACTGAGTCTGCGGCTGATGTATCATGGCGAATCGAAGCAATAACACCATAGAGACACATAAAAGTTCCCAGTGATTTAAATTGTGTTTTTTTTTAACCCCATGAATGCTACAGAGGTCTTCCATGCATTCAAGGGGTTAAAAGCCCAATTTAAATCAAATTTTGTGAATATGTATTTATCTTCTACTAGTGTAAAAGAATGTGTACACGGGCCAAGGTCTGGGACTCTTTGAGTACCAGAGGAGTACTCAACGCATTGCTTTGCATTGTGTTGCATACCCCTCTGGCACGCAAATGGTTAAGAAGCTGGTCCTGCTCTAAGTCCTGCCGCTGACGCAGTCATGCACTGTAGAGACTGCTCGAAAGCACAGAATGCTCCCAGCACAGAACTCCCAGAATTCCTACACTCCCAGCATTCCGTGCTCCCAGAATTCTGAGCGTTTGAGCAGTCTCTATTGCACATGACGGCTTCTGACAAACATCCTAGCGAATTATTATATAGGATAGCGCAGTTGGTTGCCCCAGAATTTTCTCCAGATCTTCTTAGTCCATGAGCTGAAGCGGAGGAGGTTTTCAGTACCAGTACTGCTCCTTTAACTAGTTTTTTGGGGGGAAGGGGGTGTCAGGAGATTGATGACATAAATTTGTTTTGTCTGAATTATTAGGTTTTTTTTTCACCAATTTGGATGGAAAGGACTTCATTTATTTCACTATGTTACTCTGTAATTGCATGCTCCGTGCCATTCATTTGACGTTCTAATCTGAATGCCCCAAAACACACAATTTAAATTTTGCATTTGTACCGAAACAACCTCTGGCACTCATAGGGTTAGAGAAGAATAAAACTTTTAGAGTAATGAAAAATGTATGTTATAGGCATTTTCCTTCTCAGTGAAACAGGGGTACCCCCCACTACTGGGAGAGGTTTCATTTAAAATTTATTACAGTCTTTTACTATTACAGTCTTTTACTTTTTTATTAAATTGTAATTTTCTGTTTTGGTCTAAAGATGGTGCTGTTCCTATCACTTACTAAGGAGACCCATATTCAGTGAACCAAGTTTTCCCATTTAGTGCATTATAAAAAACAAAGTTCGCCTTTTTTGGACTAGGTGGCGCTGTTTGCTAATAGTGTGATATATAAAAAAATAAGTTTGAGCTGCAAAGACCTGAATGGAAAAATGTGCTGGATATGGAAATGGTTAAGTCAAGATCTACATTTGTAGAAATGAAGCCCCGATAGGCAGCAATGGCCAGGACTTGGCTGATCCCATTGCTGCTCATGATTGGCTGCACTAGGTCTTTCCAATTGAAGTTCAAGACTTACAAACCTCCGACTTCAAAGGTAAGTACCACCTCCTAGTAATAACGTACCACTTACCTTACCATGGCCAGAAAAAAATCAAATGGCCCCTATGAATTTTGCCCTTGTGCCTTTATTTAACCCTTTGAGTGCCGGAGCGATATCCAACGCATTGCGTTGCAATGGATCGGATATCTCCCTGGCACTCAAAGGGTTTAGAATTATCATCTTCAATCAGTCCTGGAAGTAATGCCCACAGATGCAGATGTGACAGTTGCCGGCATTATTTTCAGACTTAGTCAATTGCTAACGAGCCTATTTTAAAGGGATAGTAATACTTCATTTTAACTTTATTTTATTTTGTAGGCATTAAAAAAACATGAAGAATGATATAAGTCTTATCTCTCAAACCTTTATGGTTTAAGAGATATTCACAAGCAAAGTTTCCCCTCCCTGTTCAACCAGATCAGAAGGGAGGTGCCCAGGTAGATTGCAGAGAGGGACAATCTTCAATTAAGATAAGGGAAAAAGCTGAAAAACTTGTCAAGGGGGGAAGGGCTTTCATTGTTTTCATACAAAGAAAATTGTCCCCTTCTGTTATCTGTCTGGTCATACAACCAGACTCACATCTGAGAAGAGATGGCTTACACTAGGTAAAAGGGGCGGGGAGGGGAACTTTGCTTGTGAATATCTCATAAACCATAAAAGTTTGAGAGATAAGACATATCATTCTTCATGTTTTTTAATGCCTACAAAATAAAATAAAGTTAAAACGAAGTATTACTATCCCTTTAAGCTTTTAGGACCATAAAGAGGGAAGCTTACCATGTGCAGTGTGTAGTGTCTGTGTTCTGTGATCCTGTTTGCAACTGTCATGTCCGCCTCCACAGACGTGACATCCAAGATTGACTGAAGATGTTATCTCTTAAATCAAGGAGCGGGGAAAATATTAAATGCGGCCACTGGGGATTTTCTTGCCATATTAAGGTAAATGGGGATTATTATCTATAATCTGTGAACCTGTCTGTCTGCCTGTATTTCCAAATATGTATCTATGTATAGTGTATAATATCAAAAGCACCACTGAATTAAAGTGATAATAGGTTATTCCAAAGAATAAGGGGGTTGTGATCTGAGAGTAATTATATATTAATAAGGAAAAAAAGAAAAAAGAAAGAAAATCTCCTAACAGCACCAACCCCTTTCCTATATTGTGACGTAGTGAGGTTAGTCAGGTGTGAGGTAAATGGGGGAAAGGAAAATAAAATAAAAATAAAAATTAACTTAATTACTACGTCACAATATAGGAAAGGGGTTGGTGCTGTTAGGAGATTTTCTTTCTTTTTTCTTTTTTTCCTTATGTATCTATCTATGTATCTCGTATCTATCTATCTCATATCGATCTATCGATCTATCTATCTATCTGTCTATCTATCTATCTATCTATCTATCTATCTATCTATCTACCTATCTCATATCTATCTCATACCTAGCTCTCTCATATCATCTGTCCCATATCTATCTATCTATCTATCTATCTATCTATCTATCTATCTATCTATCTCATATCTATCTCATACCTAGCTCTCTCATATCTATCTATCTATCTATCTATCTATCTATCTATCTATCTATCTATCTATCTATCTATATCTGGTATCTATCTATCTATCTATCTATCTATCTATCTATCTATCTATCTATCTATCTATCTATCTATCTCTGGTATCTATCTGTCTATCTATCTATCTGGTATCTATCTGTCTATCTATCTATCTGTCTATCTCATATCTATCTATCTATCTATCTATCTATCTATCTATCTATCTATCCATATCTATCTATCTATCTATCTATCTATCTATCTATCTATCTATCTATCCATATCTATCTATCTATCTCATATCTATCTATCTATCTATCTATCTATCTATCTATCTATCTATCTCATATCTATCTGTCTATCTCTCTCTCTCTCTCTCTCATATCTATCTATCTATCTATATCTTGTATCTATCTATCTATCTATCTATCTATCTATCTATCTATCTATCTCATATCTATCTATCTATCTATCTATCTATCTATCTATCTATCTATCTCATATCTATCTATCTATCTATCTATCTATCTATCTCATATCTATCTATCTATCTATCTATCTATCTATCTATCTATCTCTATCTCTATCTATCTGCCTCATATCTATCTATCTATCTATCTATCTATCTATCTATCTATCTATCTATCCCATATCTATCTATCTCATATCTATCTGTCTATCTATCTATCTATCTATCTATCTATCTATCTATCTATCTATCTCTCTATCTATCTATCTATCTATCTATCTATCTATCTATCTATCTATCTCTCTCTCTCTCTCTCTCTATCTATCTATCTCATATCTATCTATATCTTGTATCTATCTATCTATCTATCTATCTATCTATCTATCTATCTATCTATCTATATCTTGTATCTATCTATCTCATATCTATCTATTGCTTTCTCTGTCTGGTTATCTCTGTTTGTCCTATTGCTCTTTCTCTGTTTGTCTGTCTATCGTTCTCTGTCTGTCTCTCTATGTCTGTCTATTATCTCTGTTTGTTTATCTGTATATATTTGACTTTTATCATAATTTATGTTTGCAATGCTTTTGACACTTTATATACCAGATGTGTTATTCAATGCCTTGCTTCTCAAGCAGTTGAACATCCCTCTTGCACTTGAAAGGTTAAATCAAATCCTGTGTGTGGTCCTTGTGAACATGTTTGGGAACAGGTATAGCCCCTATAGACAGAAGCTGGGACCTTCATGTATAATTCATCTAGTTAAACATTTTCTAAAAAAACACACACTCCAGATTCCTGGTATTGCGCTGAATCACATAAGAAGAAGCATTTTCTTGCATGCGTTCTGGTTATTCTGGAAATCTATCTGAGATTGAAAGCTCTGTGCTGGGCCAGGGCTAAATATCACCCTATAATTACTAGAACAGATCTATTTATTTCGGATGGATGAGTAACACAGCGTCCTCTGTGAGGTTCAAGCTGATTTTCATGGAGTGCAAAGCCAAATGAAAATGTATTATGTATTATGAGAATACCATGGGTAGCCTAATGTATTTCAAAGTGCTCGTATATTTTAATTACAGTGTTTTTCCTTTCTTAATTGTGCTTTTCACAGCAGCGCTCAGTCATCATTCAATTCTTACGCCTAAAACCCTAAATTACCCTCCCCATGCCTTTTTTTCGGAGTCTTTCATTATTAAGGAGAAATGCTAGGATAATGCCCTGTGTTGTTTGAGAGGACGGGAAAGTAACGGGGTTCACTAACCAAATGATCCCCTTTGAGACTGGCAATAATTTTCTGTGAAAAGTCATATATAATATAGAGAGAGTACAAACACACACACAATGAAAAAAAGCATTTGAAAAACAGCATTAAAAGATGGCAACACATTCAAAATCAGCAAATAAAATGTTTTCTGAGCGAGCTGTGCATAAACAAATGCAAACCTCAATGAACTGAAGCAACTTTGTAAAGAACAGTGGGCCAACATTCCTCCACAACGATGTGATAAACCAGTGGTTCTCAACTCCTGTCCTCGGGACCCACTAACAGACCAGGATGTGATGATTTCCTTGTTAGAGCACAGGTGAGTTAATCAATGTGAATGAGCCTCTGATCACATGATTTCCTTGTTAGAGCACAGGTGAGTTAATCAATGTGAATGAGCCTCTGATCACATGATTTCCTTGTTAGAGCACAGGTGAGTTAATCATTGTGAATGAGCCTCTAATCACATGATTTCCTTGTTAGCGCACAGGTGAATCAATGTGAATGAGCCTCTGATCACATGATTTCCTTGTTAGAGCACAGGTGAGTTAATCAATGTGAATGAGCCTCTGATCATATGGTTTCCTTGCTAGAGCACAGGTGAGTTAATCAATGTGAATGAGCCTCTGATCACCTCACCTGTGCTCTAGCAGAGAAATCCCTAAGTCCTGGCCTGTTGGTGGGTCCTGAGGACAGGAGTTGAGAACCACTGTGATAGACTGATAAAGTCATACGGCAAACGATTATTTCAAGTTATTGCTGCTAAAGGTGGTTCTACAAGCTATTGAATCATAAGATGTACTTAGTTTTTCACACATCGCTTCTCCATTTTGGCTTTATTTTTGTTAAATAAATCATGACACTGTGTAATATGTCATGTGTTGTTGTTCATCTGAGGTTGTATTTACCTAATTTTTAGTCTTGCTAAGGAACAGATGATTGTTATTATGTCCTGATATGTAAAACCATAGAATTCAATGAGGGTGTACTTTCTTTTTCACACAAATGTATGTCTTAACCCTTTGAGTGCCAGAGGGGTACGCAACGCATTGCTCTGCAATGCGTTGCGTACCCCTCTGGCACTCAAAGGGTTAAAGGGATAGTAATACTTTGTTTTATCTTTATTTTATTTTGTAGGCATTAAAAAAACATCAAGAACGATATAAGTCTTATCTCTCAAACCTTTATGGTTTGAGAGATATTCACAAGCAAAGTTTCCCCTCCTGCCCCTTTTACCTAGTGTAAGCCATCTCTTCTCAGATGTGGAATCCAGTCCATAGATCAGACAGATAACAGCAGGGGACAATCTTCTTCCTATGAGAACAATGAAATCCCTGCCCCCCAAGTTTTTCAGGTTTTTCCCTTATCTTAATTGAAGATTTTACCTCTCTGCAATCTACCTGGGCACCTTCCTTCTGATCTGGCTGAGCAGTGTTACATCAGTAAAAGGGGCGGGAGGGGGATACTTTGTCATTGAATTACTCTTGAACTACAACTCTGACAGAATTGAAATAACACTCTCCAAAGTCCAAATACTATGATGATTAATTAGAGCTGCTTTTATTATGAAACATTACTATCCATTTAAAGGGATAGTAATACTTCATTTTCACTTTAATTAATATTGTAATGCTTAAAAAAACAAATCATACCATCCATGTCTCCCTGCCCTAATTTGTATAATTATTTAACAATTGCCAGTTATATTTTCACCCTTCCTCCCCGTTTTACTACATCACCTGTCTAACTCATAGAACAGAAATCTGGTCCCACCACAGTAGGGACTGTCTAGAGAGAGGAGATACCTAAGCTGTATTGCTGTAAGCCATGTCCACTTAGTCTTGTTGCCACCATAAAGCCCTTGTAATGCATTCCCTTTTTTATTTCGGATCTTCATGCATTCACGTGTGACCTTTTCCTACCCATAGTGCATTGCATCGGCTTCCTTGTCAGGAGAACATTGAGTTTCTGAGCAGAGACATTCCAGTCTATTGCTGTGTTGTAAATTAACTTACAACAGAGCAACAGGTTGGAATGGCTCTGTTCATGGTGACGACAAGACTGAGTGGGCATGGTTTACAGCAATACAGCTTAGTTATCTCCTCTCTCTAGACAGTCCCTGCTGTTGTGGGACCAGATTTCTGTTCTGCGAATGGGCATGGCTTGAACCTTTGGTGGAAGTGCGTGATTTTTATTTCATATATCCAGACAACTTCCTTCCAGGCAGAGGCATAACTAGAAGCGTCCGGGCCCTGGTGCAAGAATTGCCATGGGCCCCCCCACCACATTGGCCCCCCTCAACCACATTGACCCCCTCCACAATGCCCCTCAATCTTCACAATGCCCCCATCTCTTTCCTCCTTGGAGCTTCCGAGCGGTCCTCTTAGTAATGCAGAGCGCTGGGAGATGATGTCATGGAGATGATGTCATCTCCCAGCAATCTGCATTACTAGAGCACCAGCGGGAGATTGAGGGCACCATGTGGAGGGGTCGCAGGGGGCGGCCAGGCCCCTGTAGTGACGAGCCCGGTCGCAGGTGTGAGCCCTATGACCCTTATAGTTAAGCCACTGCTGCCAGGGACTGTGAATGAAGGTGTATTGATACAATAACAATGAAAAAAAGATACCATACAGCGAACCGAGCACTCATTGCTGCACGGAGTAGTGTTACACAGTATCACTCTTCTGCTCTTGCCAGTCATCTGACCAGAAAAGGCTCTGAAAATAGGTATTCAGGGAGCTGTAACCCTTTGAGTGCCAGACGGGTGCCCAATGCGAAAATCGATTCCAGCTCCTGTTTTTTGCAATGAACTGTATTTATACATGACCCCCAATGTCGATGTTTTGTTAACCCTTTGAGTGCTGGAGGGGTACACAACCTATTGCTCTGCAATGCACTGTGTACCCCTCCAACACTCAAAGGATTAAAACATCTGAGAAAAAAAAAGAAATGAATTTACCAGGTTAACCCCTTTAGGATCAGAGCACTGTGTAATGCATTGCAAAACAATGCGTTGTTCACTCCTCTGGACCTTAAGGGGTTCATTTTGATTTATTGAGTGAGCGTGTAGCGCCCGGTTGTAAGAGAACTAGTGATCCATAGCCGTGTCAGATCTGGATTATAGAGAAATATATCACAAATGCGTATCGCTGACATTTATATGAATCCGCACCGCTTTCCCCTAACATTTACATTTTCCTTTATTCTTTTTTTGGATTAATATTTTCCTCCAGCTTATTTCCATTTTTCTTTAACCCCTTCAATGCCAGAGTGGTCTCCAGCACAATGCTTTGCAATGCACTGGAAACCTCTATAACATAGAATGGGGTTACAGCCATAATGATTCCTTTTGGACTACACCTTATCTGGTGAGTAAAACAATGATAATCCCATTGCTGGAAGATAAGTCATTTGAGAGTTATTATCACTCAAACAGTCATGATGAAGCAGAACAGTTACTTTCCCATTCTGTGGAGAGGTTTCAGGTCTACCATAGATAGCAATAGGAAATAGGAAACAGGCTTTCTATCTATCTATCTATCTATCTATCTATCTATCTATCTTTAATATATATAGATCTATCTATCGTTAATATATATAGATCTATCTATCTATTGTATTGTATATTTTTATTTATATAGAGCCAACCGGTGTACTTGGCACTTTACATATTACATATGATATAGAAGGGGTACAATAAGTGTGGTGATTAAGTGCTTATATAGATAATCATAAAGCGAACAACAGGTGAGTATACATTAGGATAAGAGGTCCTTGCCCCGAAGAGCTTACAATCTAAGTATAGGATGGGTGACATACAGATACGATCTGGTAGAGGAGGAAGTGCAGTGTTTGGCTTATGATGATAATGTTTGATAATGATAATGTTTCCATATTACACTGTTGCTAGAGATAAAAGGTGATCTTTTAGCTTTGATTTAAAGTTGTTGAGGCTTGGCGAATACTGGGTGGTAGGGAGTTCCAGAGGTAGGGGCAGCAAGTGAGAAAGCTTTCAATCGTGAAACAGCGATAGTGGTTAAAGGGGCAGTGAGTCGTCCAGCATGTGTTCTGCGTAGTGGACGTGCAGGAATATGGCGGGATATCAAAGATGAGATATAAGGAGTGATGGAGAGCCTTGAAGGTAATGAGGAGGATTTTGAATGTGATACGCTGCTTTATGGGAAGCCATGACAGTGATTTTAAGAGTGGTGGGGTGAGTACTGTTCTGGAGGAGAGGAAGAGTATTCTGGTGGCTGAATTAAGAACTGATTGAAGAGGAGCAATATGGTTAGTAGGGAGACCAGTAAGTAAAGAGTTGCAGTAGTCCAGACGAGAAAGGATAGGAGCCCGCATGAGGGTTTCTGTTGCAGAGTGAGAGTGGAATGGCCGGATTTTTGCTATATTCCGAAGAAAGAAGCAACAGGTTTTGGTAACGTCGTTAATGTGGGTGGAGAAGGAAAGAGAAGAGTCCAAAGTTACCCCGAGGCAGCGGGCCTTGTCTACAGGGTAAATTGTGGAGCCTTCAACAGTTATAGAAAATGGAGGTGTTGTGCAGGATTTAGGAGGGAACGTAAGGAGCTCAGTCTTGGACATGTTAAGTTTTAAGCGACAATGAGCCATCCAGGAAGAGACAGCAGTAAGGCAATCTCTTTTTCACTATTTCAGGTGATATTGAGGGTGCAGAGAGATATATTTGCGTATCATCTGCATAGAGATGGTAGTTAAAGCCAAAGGATTTTATCAGTTGCCCCAGGGAGAGTGTATACAGAGAAGAGGTCCCAAAACAGAGCCTTGGGGTACACCTACTGAGCGGGGGATCAGAGGTGAGGAGGTTTTAGCGTATGTTACAGAGAAAGACCGTTGAGAGAGATAGGATAGAAGCCAGGAATGTGCCAGACCGCAGATGCCAAGTGATTGGAGAACCTGGGATAGAAGGGTATGGTCGACTGTGTCAGATGCTGCCAAAAGGTCTAGGAGGATAAGAACAGAGAAATGGCCATTGGTTTTGCAAAGTGGAGATCGTTTGTTACTTTGTGAAGGGCAGTTTCTGTAGAGAAAGTGGGCCGAAAGCCAGACTGCAAAGGGTCCAGACTGTTATGGGACTTGACAGGGGCGGACTGACAGGACCCAGGGCCCCTGGTCCAAAAAGAGGTCTGGGCCCCCTGCAGAAATCTCCACAATGCCCCTTCCACCTCCACAATGCCCCCATCTCCACAATGCCCCCTTCATCTCATCTCCACAATGCCCCCATCTCCACAATGCCCCCTTCAACCTCCACAATGCCCCCTTGATCTCATCGCCACAATGCCCCCTTCTCTCCACAATGCCCCCTTGATCTCATCGCCACAATGCCCCCTTCTCTCCACAATGCCCCCTTGATCTCATCGCCACAATGCCCCCTTCTCTCCACAATACCCCCTTCATCTCCACAATGCCCCCTTCCACAATACCCCCTTCATCTCCACAATGCCCCCTTCCACAATACCCCCTTCATCTCCACAATGCCCTCTTCCACAATACCCCCTTCATCTGCACAATGCCCCCTTCCACAATACCCCCTTCATCTCCACAATGCCCCCTTCCACAATACCCCCTTCATCTCCAAAATGCCCCCTTCATCTCCACATTGCCCCTTCCTCAATGCCCCCATCTCCACAATGCTCCTTCATCTCCACAATGCCCCCTTGATCTCCACCATGCCCCTACCTGCAGTCCCTGGTGGTCTAGCGGCGTGGCTTAGCACTCCAATGTCCCGCGCTGCTCTAGTAATGCAGAGGCTGGGAGATGATGTCATCTCCCAGCGCTCTGTATTACTAAACGGCGCGCCGGCGGCCGTTGTAGGAGAGCTGCTGAGCAGCTCTGGAAGTGGCGGCGGCGGGCCCCCTTCGGTCACGGGTAGTGATGAGCGAGCATGCTCGGCCGAAGCTCGGTTCGGCTCGAGCATCGCTCTGCTCGGCACATGGCGGTACTCGTACGAGTACCGCATGTGCTCGCCCGCCATGTTCGGGTCTCCTCCCCGCACGTTTCGCGGCTGCTGCGCAGCCAATAAACGTGCGGGGAGGCTCTGACATCAGTGTAATGCCAGCAGCCATGTTGGCTGCTGGCATTACACTGATTGGCTGGCCAGAACCCGTGATCGGGTGCTGTATAGCACCTGACCAGCGAGTTCGGCTCAGTCTTAGCCAGGGAGAGATGAGGATAGGAAGGGAAAGTCAGTGTAGGGAGAAGAAAAGCGAGTTTGAACAAAAAAAAGACCCAAAAGTCCTTTTTAGGACTACTGTGTGTGGGGGCAGCAGATATATTTTGTTTTGGGGGGCAGAGTTTAAAAAAAAAAACGTCACATATTCCATTCACTGTGCCTAGCCGCAGATAAGCAGCATATTCTGTTTAGTGTGCAAAGTTGCAGATTATCAGCACATTCAGTTTAGTGTGCAAAGTGTAAAAAATAAAAGTCACTTATTCCGTTCACTGATCCTAGCCGCAGATAAGCAGCACATTCTGTTTAGTGTGCAAAGTTGCAGATTAGCAGAACATTCTGTTTAGTGTGCAAAGTGTAAAAACTAAAAGTCACATATTCCATTCACTGTGTCTAGCCGCAGATAAGCAGCACATTCTGTTTAGTGTGCAAAGTTGCAGATTATCAGCACATTCTGTTTAGTGTGCAAAGTGTAAAAACTAAAAGTCACATATTCCATTCACTGTGTCTAGCCGCAGATAAGCAGCACATTCTGTTTAGTGTGCAAAGTTGCAGATTATCAGCACATTCAGTTTAGTGTGTAAAGTGTAAAAATTAAAAGTCACTTATTCCGTTCACTGATCCTAGCCGCAGATAAGCAGCACATTCTGTTTAGTGTGCAAAGTTGCAGATTAGCAGAACATTCAGTTTAGTGTGCAAAGTGTAAAAACTAAAAGTCACATATTCCATTCACTGTGCCTAGCCTCAGATAAGCAGCATATTCTGTTTAGTGTGCAAAGTTGCAGATTATCAGCACATTCAGTTTAGTGTGCAAAGTGTAAAAAATAAAAGTCACTTATTCCGTTCACTGATCCTAGCCGCAGATAAGCAGCACATTCTGTTTAGTGTGCAAAGTTGCAGATTAGCAGAACATTCTGTTTAGTGTGCAAAGTGTAAAAACTAAAAGTCACATATTCCATTCACTGTGCCTAGCCGCAGATAAGCAGCATATTCTGTTTAGTGTGCAAAGTTGCAGATTATCAGCACATTCAGTTTAGTGTGTAAAGTGTAAAAATTAAAAGTCACTTATTCCGTTCACTGATCCTAGCCGCAGATAAGCAGCACATTCTGTTTAGTGTGCAAAGTTGCAGATTATCAGCACATTCAGTTTAGTGTGTAAAGTGTAAAAATTAAAAGTCACTTATTCCGTTCACTGATCCTAGCCGCAGATAAGCAGCACATTCTGTTTAGTGTGCAAAGTTGCAGATTAGCAGAACATTCTGTTTAGTGTGCAAAGTGTAAAAACTAAAAGTCACATATTCCATTCACTGTGCCTAGCCGCAGATAAGCAGCATATTCTGTTTAGTGTGCAAAGTTGCAGATTATCAGCACATTCAGTTTAGTGTGCAAAGTGTAAAAACTAAAAGTCACATATTCCATTCACTGTGCCTAGCCGCAGATAAGCAGCATATTCTGTTTAGTGTGCAACGTTGCAGATTATCAGCACATTCAGTTTAGTGTGCAAAGTGTAAAAACGAAAAGTCACATATTCCATTCACTGTGCCTAGCCGCAGATAAGCAGCATATTCTGTTTAGTGTGCAAAGTTGCAGATTATCAGCACATTCAGTTTAGTGTGCAAAGTGTAAAAACTAAAAGTCACATATTCCATTCACTGTGCCTAGCCGCAGATAAGCAGCATATTCTGTTTAGTGTGCAAAGTTGCAGATTATCAGCACATTCTGTTTAGTGTGCAAAGTGTTAAAAATAAAAGTCACATATTCTGTTCACTGTGCCTAGCCGCAGATAAGCAGCACATTCTGTTTAGTGTGCAAAGTTGCAGATTTGCAGCACATATTCCGTGTAATATGAAGAAGGCGGGTAAAAAGGGACGGGGAAGTGGACGTGATCCTGATAGTTCAGGGCGCGGGTCAGGACGCGTAGAAACTGTGCCTGGTGCCAGAGCACAAGAAAGAAAGACATCCACCATACCTAGCTTCATGTCTCAGTTTACAGGGCGTCGCAGGACATCACTCTCGAGGTCAGACCACTGCGAACAGGTGGTCGGTTGGATTTCAGGTGATACTGCTTCCAGTCGGTTAAGCACCACCCTGTCTTCCACCAAGTCCACTCTCAGTAGCCAAGAGTCTGGTCAACATAATCCTCACCCTGATCATCCTTCCTCCCACCATAGAGGGTCTGGTCAAAGAAGTGATCCCACACTGGGATATAGTGAGGAGCTCGTCTCATCACCAATCCTTAATTTGAACCTCTCTCCAAGCACGCTTGCAGAGGAACATGAAATCTTGTGCCCTGATTCACAACCTCTAGAGGGTACCCAATCACAAGAAGATGACAGAGGGGAACGGCATTTAAGGTCAAAGGAAGTGGATGATGATGATGATGAGACACAGTTGCCATCAAATCAACCACTTTTACTGTCTCAAGACCTTGATGAGGAGGATGATATACAGTTGTCAATGACTGAGTATGTGGTGGGATCAAGAAATGAGGAGGATGATCAGAGTGAGGAAGTGGAGGAGGACTTGGTGGACGATGAGGTGACTGACCCCACCTGGGAAGGTGGAGAGCCGAGCGATGACAGCAGTCCTGAGGGTGAGCCATCTGCAGCACCGCAACAGGCTGGAAGAGGCAGTGGTGTGGCTACAGAAAGAAGGCGGACCGCACCAAACCGGCCCGCAAATGTTCCACGGAGCACCCCCTTGCGTAAATCTCCCTTGCCAAGGGGTAGGTGTTCCGCGGTATGGCGTTTTTTTAAGGAAAGTGCGGACGACAAAAGAATTGCAGTTTGCAACCTGCGCCACACCAGAATGAGCCGAGGCATGAACACTAGCAACCTCACCACCACCAGCATGATCCGACACATGGCATCCAAGCACCGTAATAAGTGGGAGGAACGCCCGGATCGCCAATCTGTGTCTGCAGGCCACACCACTGCCTCCTCTTCCCCTGTTTTCGGTGCCGGCCAATCGCCTGTCGAAGGCGCAGGCCCGCATACCTCCCGCCCTGCACCTGTACCATCTGAAGCACCATCAGCGACCACATCCACTTCCCTGTCCCAGCGCAGCGTCCAAATGTCGTTACCCCAGGCATTTGAGCGCAAGCGAAAATACCCAGCCACCCACCCACAGGCCATAGCACTAACCTCACACCTTTCCAAATTACTGGCCATCGAAATGCTGCCATTTAGGCTTGTGGAGACTGAGTCCTTCCGCAGCCTGATGGCAGCAGCTGTCCCTCGGTACGCAGTCCCCAGCCGCCACTACTTTTCCCGGTGTGCCGTCCCCGCCTTACACCACCATGTGTCCCGTAACATCACCCGTGCCCTGACCAACGCAGTTACTGGGAAGGTCCACTTAACGACTGACACATGGACAAGTGCTTGTGGCCAGGGACGCTACATTTCCCTGACGGCACACTGGGTGAATGTCGTGGAGGCTGGGAGCGACTCGGACCCTGGGATGGCACAGGTGCTACTCACGCCGAGGATTGCGGGCCCTACCTCCATCAGGGTTTCCGCCAGCACCTACGTTATTGGCTCCTCCTCCTCCGTTTCCACCTCCGAATTCTCTGCGCGCAGCGCCACTCACCCATCAGCCGGTAGCTGGAAGCAGTGTAGCACTGCAGTGGGGAAGCGTCAACAGGCCGTGCTGAAGCTGATCTGCCTTGGGGACAAACAGCACACGGCCTCAGAGCTGTTGCAGGGGATTAGTCACCAGACCGAGCAATGGCTCTCGCCACTCAACCTGCAACCAGGCATGGTTGTGTGTGAAAATGGGCGTAACTTGGTGGCGGCTTTGGAGCTCGGCAAGCTCACACACGTACCATGCCTAGCGCATGTATTTAATTTAGTGGTTCAGCGATTTCTAAAAACCTACCCCAATGTGCATGATCTCTTGACCAAGGTGTGCCGCGTGTGTTCACATTTCCGTAAGTCATCAACAGCTTCAGCCGGCCTGTTGAAGCTGCAGCAGCGCTTACAATTGCCAGCTCACCGGCTGCTGTGTGACGTGGGCACGCGCTGGAACGCCACCTTCCACATGTTGGCCCGGCTTTGTGAGCAGCAGAGGGCAGTAGTGGAGTACCAGCTGTTACACGGTCGTCGCCTCTCCGTTCAACTTCCTGTAATCAGAAGTGAGGAGTGGGAATGGATGTCAGACCTCTGTGAGGTTTTACGCAATTTTGAGGAATCGACACAGATGGTGAGCGGCGATAACGCTATTATCAGTGTAACGATCCCACTTCTGTGTCTACTGAAACGCTCGCTGCTCACAATTAAAACCGACGCTTTGCATGTGGAAGAGGTGGAAATGCGGGAGGAAGAGCTTACACAAGGTGATAGCCAGAGCACCCTCACTTCGTCTTCTCAGCGACAATTGGAGGAGGCGGAGGAGGAGGAGGAGGAGGAGGAAGACACGGTTGCCTCCGCTACAGAGGGTAGCCATGGAACTTTAGTTCCATCTCTTCAGCGTGGGTGGGCAGAAGAGGAGGAAGAGGATGAGGAGATTGAGAGTCATCCTCCTGGTGAGGACAGCGAAATCTTGCCTGTTGGTACTCTGGCACACATGGCTGACTTTATGTTAGGCTGCCTTTCCCGTGACCCACGCGTTATACGCATTTTAGACAACACGGATTACTGGGTGTTCACCCTTCTGGACCCCCGCTACAAAGAGAATTTCTCATCTCTCATTCCTCCGGTGGAGAGGACAAGCAAAATGGTGCAATACCAGAAGGTTCTTGTCGAAAAATTGCTCCAAAATTTTCCATCTGACAACGCTGGCGGCAGAGTACGTGCTACCTTGGCCAACCGAGAAGGGGAGAAAAGGGGAGCACACAGCAGTTCCGACAAAGGCAGGGCAACACTCTCCAAGGCGTGGGACACCTTCATGACACCCCGCCAGCACCCTCACCCTGATGCGCAGCCTAGTGTCACAAGGAGGGAAAAGTTTTGGAAGATGGTGAAGGAGTACGTAGCAGACCGTGTCAGCATCCTCAATGATCCGTCTGTGCCTTACAACTACTGGGTGTCCAAGCTGGACACGTGGTATGAACTGGCACTCTACGCCTTGGAGGTGCTGGCCTGCCCTGCCGCCAGCTTTCTGTCTGAGCGGGTATTTAGTGCTGCTGGTGGCATCATAACAGATAAGCGTATCCGCTTTTCCACCGAAAATGCTGATAGGTTGACACTTATAAAAATGAACAAGGCCTGGATTTCCCCTGACTTCTCCACTCCACTGGAGGAAAGCCCCGGGGGAACATAAAGTCACTTTATATATGTTATTTACAATGATGGGAATACTCTGTATTCCCATTCACCCCTTCCACCCAAAAAATGGGTATATGGTTGACTCTCTTCCATATACCCTGGGATATAATTTTTATATAGGGCCAGCTCACCAGCGGGCCCTGTGATATAATTTTTATATAGGGCCAGCTCACCAGCGGGCGCTGTTTGACAATTTTTGTATAGGTCAGCTCACCAGCGGGCCTTCTCATATAATGTTTTATTGGGTCAGCTTTCTAGCGGGCCCTCTCATATAATGTTTTATAGCGTCAGCTCACTAGCGGGCCTTCGCATATAATGTTTAGGATGGTCAGCTCCGCAGCAGACCCTCACCCATAATGTTTTAGATGGTCGGCTTAGCGCACGTTTCCCTCTTAATCATGGCCCCAGTTCAGAAAAATCGAGGAAATTTTTGGGAGAATTTGCCTCTGCGCACGTTTCCCTCTTAATCATTGCCCCAGTTCAGAAAAATCGAGGAAATTTTTTGCAGAATTTGCCTCTGCGCACGTTTCCGTCTTAATCATGGCCCCAGTTCAGAAAAATCGAGGACATTTTTTGCAGACTTTGCCTCTGCGCACGTTTCCCTCTTAATCATGGCCCCAGTTCCGAAAAATCGATGACATTTTTTGCAGAATTTGCAGATGATATACAAGTAAATATACAGCAAATACTGTTTGGTAACAATTTTTCGCCTAAAGTCGTTTTTATCTTCCTTTTTGTGTGTTTTACGGTCAGTCTGTAAAAATGGCGTACTACGGGCGAAACATCGTTCCCAGCAGCGACGTTGGAGTCCAAGATGCATCCAGACATCCTCCCTATGCTGTCCCTGAACCATTTCTGTGGTGTTTCCATCATTTTCTGCCCTTTTCCTATGGACCAGGCACCCTCCCCTCATCAGAGCAGGGGGTGCCTGGTGTAATGCTCGAGTCCTCCCATTGACTTCAATGGGGCTCGGGTGCTCGGCCGAGCACTCGAGCCTCCGGGGGCGCTCGGTCAGAGCACCCGAACACCCGAGCATTGGGGTGCTCGATCATCACTAGTCACGGGCCCTCGGTCCGTGACCGAATGCCCGAATGGTCAGTCCGCCCCTGGGACTTGAGGAAGGTAAGTAGACGAGAGTAGGCTAGACGCTCAAGGAGCTTAGAGGCAAATGACAAGAGGGATATGGGGCAGTAGTTGGATGGGGAGGTAGGGTCTAATGAACTTTTCTTGAGGATTGGAGATACTATTGAATGTTTGAATGAGGAGGGGAAGATGCCAGAGGATAGGGAGGAGTTGAATACCCGAGTTAGCATGGGAACTAATGTGTGTTGCAGAGGAATGAGGAGGTGGGATGGTATAGGATCAAAGGAGCAGGTAGTGAGTGGTGATGTGGACAGCAGAAGGGAGACCTCTGCTTCTGTGACTGGAGTAAAGGAATCAAATAGGTAGGATGGAGGATCAGGAAGAAAATTGTGAAGGCTGGGAGGGTGGGATTGTTTGATGTATTGTGTTAATCTTTTGTGTAAAAGATTCTGCAAAGGCTAGAGGGGTTAGGGAGGGGGAATGATGGAGGGGAGGGGCGAAGGAGGGAACTGAAGATACAGAAGAGGCGCCGTTAGTTAGATCTGTGAGTATTGATTAATGAGGAGTAGTAATGTTGTTTGGCAGAGGGGCAGTGTTGAAGCAGGACAGGAGGAATTCGTAGTGGATAAAGTCTGCGTGAGAGCCGGACTTCCTCCACAGGCGTTCAGAGGTGCGGGTACAGGAGCGGATAAAGCATGTTTGTGAGTTGAGCCAAGGGCGTGGGTTTGAGGGGCGCTTGTGACGGGCCTGGATGGGGGCATACAGATTAAGTGATGAGGAGAGGAGGTTGTTGTATTATCCTATAAGTCTGTCCGATCCAGAAAGAGGGTTGAAGGTGGAGAGGTTTGATTGCAATGCAGATGATAAGGCAGAAATGTCTAGTGAGCGAAGGCTGCGGGTGTAGTGCGGGGCTGTAGTTGGTGGGGGAATGAGGGAACGGGTTGTAGAGAAGGTATCTATCTATCTATGTATCTATGCATGTCTATCTATCTCATCTATCTATCTATCTATCTATCTATCTATATAATTATCTATCTATCTATCTATGTATCTCACATCTATCTATCTATCTATCTATCTATCTATCTATCTATCTATTTATCTATCTATCAATTTCACATCTATATATCTCATATATCTTTCTATCTATCTATCTATCTATCTATCTATCTATCTATCTATCTATCTATCTATCTCTCTATCTATCTGTCTAATATGGATCTATCTCATATCTATCTATCTATCTATCTATCTATCTATCTATCTATCTATATATCTCAAATATCTATCTATCTATCTATCTATCTATCTATCTATCTATCTATCTATCTATCTCATATCTATATCTATATATCTATCTCATATCTATATCTATATATCTATCTCATATCTATATCTATATATCTATCTCATATCTATATCTATATATCTATCTCATATCTATATATCTATCTCATATCTATCTATCTATCTATCTATCTATCTATCTATCTATCTATCTATCTATCTCATATCTATATATCTCATATCTATCTATCTCATATCTATCTATCTATCTATCTATCTATCTATCTATCTATCTATCTATCTGTCTATGCTCTTTTAAAGTAACATAAATTCCATAGTGCTGTTCCTTGTTCTTCTGCCCAATTATAATATCAATATTTAATAAGAGACTTCAGAACCGTATCACATTTTCCACTGGTGTGTTATAGTGTTTTCACTTATCAAGATGCAGTATTTTGGACAGAAATCTCTTTGCTGTCATCTCCAGTTCCTCTCCTCCATCTCGCCCATCACTTTTATTAGCGGTACTTCATAAGCACTTGGCTCACACACCCGTCTTCATCTCTTGCCCAGCTGGTCTCTCCCGACATCTCTCTCATTTTATACATCTTTTCTGCTCCCTTTGTTCTGTTGCCAGCACAGAGAGGGGGATTCTGGGAGCTGCGTCTCCCTGTAAGCTGTCACCCAGTGTTCTTTTTCCTCTGCATGGTATCACCCTAATTAGGATTTATCTGTGAAGCATTTCCATAGTGGCTTACAATGAAGTGAGTTACACAAATAAGTCAATATTTAAACCTGTGAGTGTCATACGGGTTGTCCAGTGCATTGCTTTGCAATGTGTTGGACACTTCTCTGGCACTCAAATGGTTACAAAAAAACATGATTGTTATTTTTGATTATTTTACCCCTTCCTTGTCTCTCTTAGTTCTTCCATCTTGTTGCCACTTTTAGGACCCATAAACAAATATTATTATTAGTTTTTTTTTTGCTCAGTGGATCTTATTTTGTAATCATAAAGTGAATGTGTAATAAGACAACAATAGGAGAGACACTGACTTCCCCTAATGACATAGGAATGGTAAAGAGATGGATTGATTAGACATATATAATAGATAAATAGAAAGATAGCTAGATAGATAGATAGATAGACAGACAGACATATATGATACAGATGATGTGAAAGACAGACAGACAGATAGATGAACATATATAATAGGTAAATAGATGGAGAGATAGATAGAGAGACAGATAGACATATATTATATAGATGATATGAGATAGACAGACAGACAGACAGATAGAGCGATAGAGAGTTAGATAGATAGATAGATAGATAGATAGATAGATAGATAGATAGATATGAGATAGATAGATAGATAGATAGATAGATAGATAGATAGATAGATAGATAGATATGAGACAGAGAAAGAGAGAAAGATAGACATAAATTATATAGATGATATGAGATAGACAGACAGATAGATCGATAGAGAGTTAGATAGATAGATAGATAGATAGACAGATAGATAGATAGATAGATAGAAAGATATGAGATAGACAGATTTGAGATAGATAGATAGATAGATAGATAAATATGAGATAGATAAATAGATATGAGATAGATAGATAGATAGATAGATAGATAGATAGATAGATAGATAGATATGAGATAGATAGACAGATATGATATAGATCATATGAGACAGACAGATAGATAGATAGATAGATAGATATGTGATAGATAGATAGATAGATAGATAGATAGATAGATAGATAGATAGATAGATAGATAGATATGAGATGTCTTAATGTCTAGTGATCATGGAATGGGACAGTACAAAATAATTTACCCTGGCAAGTACTCTGCTTCCTTGTCATTAAGTATAAATATTTTAGTCTCTGGGTTAGATCCATAGCTTTCCCTGGTATGTTAACTGGCTGATTGGGGGTTGATGGGTGTTTTAGTCCCCACCAGGTGGGCGTCCAATGACTGACTACTGCTGAATGCATCAGTTATTCAAAAACATGGGATCATACACCCGAAAGCAAAAGTCAAAATTTTTGGGCAAACCAATTGCAGCATAGAGAAAAACAACAAATAAATCCCAAATTCCCATTGACGTAACCCTTTGAGTGCCAAAGGGGTATCCAACGCATTGCGAAGCACTCAAAGGGTTAAAAGAGTATTATTGCGCTTTCTCTGATGAGTAAAATGTGGTTACCCCCCCGGCTGGAAGATGCTTTATTCCAGAATTATTAGAGTTGCTTCACTACACACCGGGTAACTCTCTAGCACTCAAATGGAAGAACGTGCTATTCAATGGGGATTTGTATTTTATATTCTAAACTATCCCTCTGGGAGGTTTCACTAGACTAAGACTAGAAGAGGGCTAAAGGACAGAATATTCTAATCTAAACATAATATACAGAAAGGATCTTCAGGGACGAGACTAGTAAATCACTCTAAAGAACACCGTGCAGGAGTAGTGAGTTATTGAGATTTATGAAATGCCCGTGCGAGACAAGACGGATAATTACATTGTTTGTTACCGGCACTTGGCTTAAATCAGGGGTTCTCAAACTTGTTGCAGTCCTGCAATCTTTTTCTTTGTAATTAGATCCTCATGATCACTAACAACCAAGAAAGTTAACCACCTGGATGCTAGGGAGGTCTCCAGTGCTATGGTGAAGCTATGCATCCAAAGGGTTAATATTGTTTCAGTATTAAATGCATTAGGATGCAAGTTACTTCCAGTAACTTAAAGGAGCCGTAAACTTTTTTTATGAAAAAATATATATTGTAGGGATTTTCCTATTGAGTAAAATAAGGGTACTCCCACTTCCAAGAGATTTATATTTCCAGAGTTATTACAGTTTAAACCCATGTTTTTTACATTAACAGTGTCCTCTAGTGGTCAAATTCTAATTAGATTTCCTGTTAGATTCTAATGGAGAGGAAAGTCAGAGACATACAGTTCTCCATAGAATGTGATAGAAACTGCCTGTCACTTCCTGTCAGTTATACCTATCAGGAAGTAAACACAGTAAAATCACTTCCTGTCAGAACTATCAGGAAGTAAACACAGTAAATTCACTTCTTGTCAGTTAGACCTATCAGGAAGTAAACACAGTAAAATCACTTCCTGTCAGTTAGAACTATCAGGAAGTAAACACAGTAAATTCACTTCCTGGTTATTTAAACTGCTATAAGTTTTGAATAAAAAATCTGACAGCAGTGGGAGTTCTCTTGTTTTATTCAGCAGGGAAAGCTCTATAAAATACATGTTTTCATAAAAAAAAAAAAATTACTGCTCCTTTAAGACTACACTGAAAAGTGACCCCAATAGGGTTGCCACCTTTTCTTCAAAAAAATACCGGCCATGGCATTCCCTCCATAGACTTAACATTGGACAGAATCCAATTTTTTACAGGCCTGCCGGTAAAATACCGGTTGGGTGGCAACCCTAGACCCCAATGCTGTCCCTGTAATGTCTGGTTTGAAACACAAACACAGTGGTTCAATGGGAAGAGCTTCAGTAACTCAGGAGTTTGTAGCTGAGAGCAAGAAAACAAAACAGCAAATGTTCAGTGATTCATAAAAAAATGTTAGTATGTGGCTAATAGGAATTGTCAGTTAGGAGGGAGAGTGAAATATTACCATCTGGCTGGTAGGAAATGTAAGCTGGGATGGAAAGTGGAATGTTATGTTATGCTGTAGGTGGACCCATAGATTGCCTTGCTTAGCGGCCCTTGGGATGGGAAATCAACCCTGAGATTTCTGATGCTCCAGAGCAAACAGTAGTAGGTATTAAGGTGTCCACATAAGTCAATGAGTCTTCTAAAACACACACACTGCAGGGTTGCACCAATTCCCATCCCTGGGGACTTTGGGGGGAGATTTATAAACCTGACGTTATGACAAATGTGGAGTGGCAGTTGAGAGGTAGAGCGGAATGTTAGTATCTGACTAGTAAGAAGTGGCAGTTGGGAGGGAGATTGGAATGTTAGCATCTGGCTGGTAGGAAATGTAAGCTGGGATGGAAAGTGGAATGTTATGTTATGTTATGGTTGGTTACCTAGATTGTCTTGCTTAGGGGCCCTTGGTTTGGGAATCCAGTCCAAAGATTTCTGATGTTCTAGAGCAAACAGTACTAGGTATTAAGGTGACCACATAAGTCAGTGACTTAAAAAACACACACACTGCAGGTTTGCACCGATTTCCATCCCTGGGAACTTTGGGGGGAGATTTATAAACCTGATGTTATGACAAATGTGGAGTGGCAGTTAGAGGTAGAGTGGAATGTTAGTATCTGACTAGTAAGAAGTGGCAGTTGGGAGGGAGATTGGAATGTTAGCATCTGGCTGGTAGGAAATGTAAGCTGGGATGGAAAGTGGAATGTTATGCTATGGGTGCTCACCTAGATTGCCTTGCTTAGGGGGCCCTTGGGATGGGAATCCAGCCCTGAGATTTCTGATGCTCCAGAGCAAACAGTACTAGGTGACCAAATAAGTCAGTGACTCTTATAAAACACACATACTGCAGGTGTGCACTGATTCCCATCCCTGGGAACTTTGGGGGAGATTTATTAACCTGACGTTATGACAAATGTGAAGAAAAAATGGCCTAAAAATGAAGGTCAGCATTTAAAAAGACAGTTCTGCCAGTTTTGGAAACCTTAACACCATGTAGTTGTGATTTGGGAAAAGTAACGGTAGAGCTGGTGAAATTCTGGCACAGTGAATTTATAAAGAAATGTCATTAACTGAGACAATTTTGCTCCAGAATTTTCACCAGAATCTTAACACCAGCTATAGTCTGTCCTTAATCATTACAGGCTTTAACATCAAATTACTAACGCCATATTTATCAGGATTCCTTTACTTATTTATGAGTCCGACCTGCCATTATCGCCAGCTGCCATGACTGAACGACAATTCTTTAAGAAGTACTAAAAATGTTTTATAAATCTCGCCTTTTGTATTCTAGAATCCCTGGAGGGGACTCATGTGGTGCTGGTAGGAGGATATAAATGAAGCAATTTGCGTCACAAAGGAGTGGGGCTTAATCACAGATAGGAGTGGGGCTTAATGGTCTGTGCAATAAAGAGGGAGGGAAATCAGTGGAAACTGGGCAGAACAGAGTGGGAAGAAGGAGAAGTAGGAGAGAAGTGGGAGGAACAGGCTGGGAAGGAGCAGAAGTGGGCAGGAAGTGGGAGGAACAAGGTGGGAAGGAGGAGAAGTGGGTGGGGAGAACAGAGTGGGAAGGAGGAGAAGTGGGTGAGAAGTGGGAGGAATAGGGTGGGAAGGTGGAGTAGTGGGTGGGAAGTGGGAGGAACAGGGTGGTAAGGAGCAGAAATGTTCATGGAGTGGGAGGAACAAGATGGGAAGGAGGAGAAGTAGGCAGCAAGTGGGAGGAACAGGGTTGGAAGGAGCAGAAGTGTTCAGGGAGTGGGATGAACAGGGTGAGATGGAGGAGAAGTGAACAGGAAGTAGGAGGAACAGGGTGAGACGGAGGAGAAGTGGGAGGAACAGGGTGGGAAGGAGGAGAAGTGGGTGGGAAGTGGGAAGAACAGGGTGGGAAGGAGGAGAAGTGGCAGGAAGTGGGAAGAACAGGGTGGGAAGGAGGAGAAGTGGGCAGGAAGTGGGAGGAACAGGGTGGGAAGGAGGAGAAGTGGCAGGAAGTGGGAGGAACAGGGTGGGAAGGAGGAGAAGTGGGCAGGAAGTGGAAGGAACAGGGTGGGAAGGAGGAGAAGTGGGTGGGAAGTGGGAAGAACAGGGTGGGAAGGAGGAGAAGTGGGAGGGAAGTGGGAGGAACAGGGTGGGAAGGAGGAGAAGTGGCAGGTAGTGGGAGGAACAGGGTGGGAAGGAGGAAAAGTGGGTGGGAAGCGGGAAGAACAGGGTGGGAAGGAGGAGAAGTGGCAGGAAGTGGGAAGAACAGGGTGGGAAGGAGGAGAAGTGGCAGGAAGTGGGAGGAACAGGGTGGGAAGGAGGAGAAGTGGCAGGAAGTGGGAGGAACAGGGTGGGAAGGAGGAGAAGTGGCAGGAAGTGGGAGGAACAGGGTGGGAAGGAGGAGAAGTGGGCAGGAAGTGGGAGGAACAGGGTGGGAAGGAGGAGAAGTGGGTGGGAAGTGGGAAGAACAGGGTGGGAAGGAGGAGAAGTGGCAGGAAGTGGGATAAACAGGGTGGGAAGGAGGAGAAGTGGCAGGAAGTGGGAGGAACAGGGTGGGAAGGAGGAGAAGTGGCAGGAAGTGGGATAAACAGGGTGGGAAGGAGGAGAAGTGGCAGGAAGTGGGAGGAACAGGGTGGGAAGGAGGAGAAGTGGGCTGGAAGTGGGAAGAGTAGGCTAGGAAAGAGCAGACCTGGGCAGAGCCAAAGAGTTATTAGTTATGCTGATCCCTGTGGAATCCTGAAGAACGACTGTCCCTGATTTAAAGGGATATGGGGTCACTTTACAAAGTATAATGCTGTGAAGGATGACGGACATTCAGGAACAAACCAACTGTGTCATAGGTCTTACCTAAAGAATCGTTAAACGTCCGTTGATTGTCACGTCATTATTTTTACAACCTGGAATGCTAGTGCAGTTTCTAACCTGTTGCGCTGGAAACCTCTGTAAGATTAAACAGTTAAAAGTCCCCTTTAAATCAATGGGAATTTGTATTTGTCCACCAATATCTCACTTGGTTTGCCCCAGAATCCCTCTTTGTAGATCATTGTCGTCAAGTGGATCCATCCCCTGTTGTTTTGTTTTACTTCCGATGCTAAGAGAATATTTATATCTTTTTTCATGTGTGTGAATTTCCAGAGGACACTAACTAAGGCGGCGGAGGGTAACAATAGGCCCACAGCTGGCAGGGAATGATGGGAAATGTAGTCTAACAGCAGCTGAAGGGCCTCACGTTACCCATCCCTGGATGAAGCAATTCAACGCTCAGTGACAGGAGACAATTTCAGTTGAGACCCATCAAGAGGAATGACACATCACAGAGACATCTCTCTCTCTTTGATTGACTTTACTGGACAGTGCTCCAGTGTCCTCATTTTTCATCTCTCTGCTGATCTCGTTTTCCTTTCTTGTTAACGGCTGTTTTCTGTCTTATTTCCTGCTTAAAGGGATAGTAATGTTTCACAATAAACGCAGCTCAGATTAATCTTCATAGTATTTGGGCCGTGAAGAGTGTTATTTCAATAATGTCAGAGTTGTAGTTCAAGAGTAATTGAATGATAAAGTATCCCCCTCCCGCCCCTTTTACTGATGTAACACTTCTCACCTCAGAGCAGCAAGACTGTCCAGATGGATCACCGAGAGGGACAATCTTCAGAGAGCAGAAGGAAAAACCTGTCAAGGAGGGCATGGTTTTCATTATGTTCACAGTAAGAAGATTGTCTCTTGCTGTGACCTGCCCAGTCAAGTGACCAGATTCTACATCTGAGGGGAGGCGGCTTACACTAAGTATAAAAGGGGAGGGAGGAGGAAACTTTATCATTCAATTACTCTTGAACTACAGCTCTGTAGGAGGGAAAAATTGAAATTGAAATAACACTCTCCACGGCCCAAACACTATGAAGATTAATTGGAGCTGCTATTTTTGTGAAACATTACTATTAGTGTTGAGCGAGCGTGCTCGGCCGATGCTCGGATCGGCTCGAGCATCGCTCTGCTCGGCACATGGCGGTACTCGTCGAGTACCGCCATGTGCTCGCCCGCCATGTTCGGGTGGCGGGGATCTGTGCCGGAAGAGGCACACATCAGAAGACGCTCCGCTGGACCACCAGGGACTGGAGGTACGGGGGCATTGCGGAGATGAAGGGGGCATTGCGGAGATGAAGGGGGACATTGTGGAAGAGGGGCATAGCGGAGATGAAGGGGGACATTGTGGAAGAGGGGCATAGAGTCTATGCCCGTCTTCCACAATGTCCCCCTTCATCTCCGCTATGCCCCTCTTCCACAATGTCCCCCTTCATCTCCTCTATGCCCCTCTTCCACAATGTCCCCCTTCATCTCCGCTATGCCCCTCTTCCACAATGTCCCCCTTCATCTCCTCTATGGCATAGAGGAGATGAAGGGGGACATTGTGGAAGAGGGGCATAGCGGAGATGAAGGGGGACATTGTGGAAGAGGGGCATAGCGGAGATGAAGGGGGCATAGCGGAGATGAAGGGGGACATTGCGGAGATGAAGGGGGCATTCGGAGATGAAGGGGGCATAGCGGAGATGAAGGGGGGCATTGACCAGGCACCCTCCCCTCATCAGAGCAGGGGGTGCCTGGTGTAATGCTCGTGTCGCCCCATGCATTTCAATGGGGCTCGGGTGCTCGGCCGAGCACTCGAGCCTCAGGGGGTGCTCGGTCAGAGCACCCGAGCACCCGAGCATCGGGGTGCTCGCTCAACACTAATTACTATCCCTTTAAATTAAACTTTACCTTTGGAACAAATGACCCTTTGAGTGCTAGAGAAGTATCCAACGCATTGATTTGCAATGCGTTGGATACTTCTCTAGCACTCAAAGGGTTAAAATAGACATGTCACCTTGAAACAAGTTTAGGTAACTTTAAAGAAAATTGAAAAACTGCCTCTATGTTTTGCTAGCCATGAAATTATAAATTAATCCGTTTTTGAGATATGAACCTTCAGTCTGTCACTTCATGCTAATTCGTTTCAATGCTGGGACTGTAGGACCACATATTTGTGCTACGAATGGATCTAGATGAAACCCACATGCTAGGGACAGAATTACACAGAATTGTGCACCCACTTTGGTCTTTAAAGGGTTAATTAGGGTCATGTGCTCTTCCTGCTTCAAGCGGGACTATCTCCTATGTTGAAACCCACCAACAATATTTTTTTAAAATGCGGTTTCAGTCCACACCAGAACTTTTACCATCAGGAAATGTTTCTTGTCTCCCGCTCACTGTACGATTGATCGTGGCATCTGTTAGGGAGAGCGCTTCCATCTTGGCAATGTACAGCATGATTGCCCCCTCCCTAATCCATTTATATGCCTGACCCTTTGCTCTGGGCCAACATTCAGCATGTCGGATATTCGGGCAAATTTAGCATGATGTTTTCTTGGTATGGGGACAGCAGAGTGGCCAGATGTGTCCCTCTTACTTTCTCTCATAGGCCCAATGACCAAATATTTATACTGTGAAGAGTCGTTACACGTGGTCAGTAGCACCTCATAAGGATAGTGCCCATTGCATATGTTCAAATATGGATATTATACATTGTTGGGCTGGGCTTCCTAAATATGTAATTAACCACGTGTTATACCTACATATACATTTGATTGATTAGCACAGATGCTAGGCCATGATGTCACTAGTTAATGCTGTGGCCTGTACACCCTTGACTGTTCTCAACTTAACCTTGAGAATTAGAGTGGTATTATTGTTGACAGCATAACACAATTGATCATAATTAATATAATTCATTTTAGATTTAACAGGAGGGATAACAATGCAAATCTGTGGTCTGCAGTACAGATTGTTATACCGCAGAAAACCTTCTGTGGACGTCAGCCTGTTTAGATTTTTTCCAAATTTACAGTAAGCCCAAAGATTTATTTGGAAAATAAAATCCACGATTTGGCCTTCATTTAACTTGCTCTTTCACCTGGGAGCATGAATCTAGCTGGTAAACAAACAAAAGAAGATGCGCCTCATAGGGTAGTATATCCAGGTCCGGACTGGCCATCGGGCATACCGGGCATTTGCCCGGTGGGCTGGTCCGGACATTTAAAAAAAAAAATTTAAATCATTAAACGAGTTTAGGCCGTCTTTCACTTTCTGAAAGACAGCCACCTTGTTACAAGTTTCCTGGTGGGCGAGCAACCAACATGCGGTTGTGTGGCGCACCACATATGATTATAAGCTCCGCCCATGAAAATGGGCAGCTTAGCCTTAAATGCCCGGGCCTATTTTTTGTCCCAGTCCAGGCCTGAGTATATCCCAGACAACAACACAGAGGACCTCCCCAAACAACCACCCTTATTTCAGGGTACTCATGTTTATAAATGGTCTTCAAACTTGTGGAAGAAAATTATAGCGCTCACTTCCACCTGCTAGTGTACTGCAAGTGCTCTTAAAGGGATAGTAATACTTCGTTTTAACTTTATTTTATTTTGTAGGCATTAAAAAAACATGAAGAATGATATAAGTCTTATCTCTCAAACCTTTATGGTTTAAGAGATATTCACAAGCAAAGTATCCCCCCCCTGTTTAGCCAAATCAGAAGGGAGGTGCCCAGGTAGACTGCAGAGAGGGACAATCTTCAATTAAGATAAGGGAAAAACCTGAAAAGCTTGTCAAGGGGGGCAGGGCTTTCATTGTTCTCACAGGAAGAAGATTGTCCCCTGCTGTTATCTGTCTGGTCTATGGACTGCATTCCACATCTGAGAAGAGATGGCTTACACTAGGTAAAAGGGGCGGGAGGGGAAACTTTGCTTGTGAAAATCTCTTAAACCATAAAGGTTTGAGAGATAAGACTTATATCGTTCTTCATGTTTTTTTAAAGCCTACAAAATAAAATAAAGTTAAAAAGAAGTGTTACTATCCCTTTAAATCATCTACAGCATTCCCCCTCATAGGTGCAGCGATGGACCAAAAATAGAAAGAAAAAAGACGCTCTTTGTTGGAATATATATACTGGCATTGTCTTTTTTCTGTCTATGAGTCTGGTGAAAGTTCCACTTTGAGTTTGGTAAATAAAATCTGCCAGAAATGGTCATGTCAATAGTCATGGACTAAATGAAAATGTTTAATCTCTTGAACCAAAGAGCAAGAGCAAAAATGCACAGGGGTATTAGTATTTTCTAGTAAGTTAATTGGGGGTTATTAAGATGTGTCAGTTCTCCTTTAAAGGGATAGTAATACTTCGTTTTCACATTAAAAAAACATGAAGAATGATATAAGTCTTATCTCTCAAACCTTTATGGTTTGAGAGATATTCACAAGCAAAGTTTCCCCTCCCGCCCCTTTTACCTAGTGTAAGACATCTCTTCTCAGATGTGGAATCCAGTCCATAGACCAGACAGATAACAGCAGGGGACAATCTTCTTCCTATGAGAACAATGAAAGTCCTGCCCCCCTTGACAAGTTTTTCAGGTTTTTCCCTTATCTTAATTGAAAATTGTCCCTCTCTGCAATCTACCTGGGCACCTTCCTTCTGATCTGGCTGAACAGTGTTACATCAGTAAAAGGGGCGGGAGGGGGATACTTTGTCATTGAATTACTCTTAAACGACAGCTCTAACAGAATTGAAATAACACTCTCCAAAGTCCAAATACTATGATGATTAATTGGAGCTGCTTTTATTATGAAACATTACTATCCCTTTAAGGAGCTTGTTCACATAAAGGTTGTGCACGGAAGCAGTGGTGTGTTGATATGAAAAAAAGACATCTGTAGAAATGGAAAGATTTAGGTGCATATTTAGTGTGACGATACAAAAGCATAGGTCATATTATACATCCTCTTTTAGTACGCCTCCTTCAGACACTTGCTACACAGGCCTCAGCTGTCATAAAGGCTGAGTTGTACATTGAGGCTGCAGGAAAAACCACAGGAAGTGGGGATTACATTGAAAGCTAGAAGGCCTGAAATAGTAGATTGAAATTTACCATTTTTATTTTATTATAAATAAAGGTGCAGTGAACTTTTATTATGAAAAAAATGCATCTTATTGGAACATTCTGGCTGAGCAAAACAGCGGCACTTCTACTGCTGAAAGTTGGTTTGTTCCAAAGTTAATGCATTTTAAACTGTTTCTTTAATATATTTAAATGTTAAAGCGGAAGTACCACCCCTAGTCTGCTTGCCTGCGCTGTCAGTCCCAGCCGGCTCTAGGAGGAGTTGCTAGGAGCCGTTCGGCACTAAAAGGGACAGACAGCGCAGGTGTGCAGACGTTACTATGGAAAGATATCTGCACTGTTTCCGGGTTGTCAGTCCCAGGAGCAAGATTCTCGATAACGAGGTAATAATTCTGGCGACTAGCGCTATTAAGCAGCTAGTCGCCAGATAGGTAATTATTTGGGGACATGTTTAAAAGCGGTGGTAGTTCCGCATTAACAGGTGTTACCTGGAGTCCAGATTTGTTCTCTTGTATTACATGAGAGAAGGCAGTCACTGTTTATATTTGTCCACAAGATGCGATTGTAGCAGCTCCACCACATTACAATGGAGTAGAAATGTTAGGACAAGAGGCCACAGTCTAAAACTAGATGGACAGATGCTTAGATGTAATGTAGGAAAGTTTTACTTCACTGAGAGGGAGGTAGATAAGTGGAATAACCAACCAGCAGAAGTGGTAGATAAGTGGAATAGCCTTCCAGGAGAAGTGGTAGAGGTTAATACAGTGAGGGAATGTAAGTATGCATAGGATAGTTATAAGGCTGTCCTGAATATAAGATACGACCAAGGACCAAATAAAGTTCAAGCTTTTTACAGTAGGAAAAATTGGCTGATTAGATCAGCCGGATGGTTCTTATGTACAGTCAAATTCTAGGTTTCTATGTTTCTTCTACTTTACAACAATCTAAACAGTAATTTTTTAATTAAACAACTGCCAGGAGTGGGATTACCCTTATTTTACCTTATCCTATATAATAATTTGCTGGGATGTTTGTCAGAAGCCGTCATGCGCAGTAGAGACTGCTCGAAAGCACGGAATATTGGGAGTTCTGTACTGGGAGCATTCTGTGCGGAATGCTGGGAGTTCTGTGCTGGGAGCATTCTGTGTGGAATGCTGGGAGTTCTGTGCTGGGAGCATTCTGTGCTTTCGGGATGGGCCTCTTAACCCTTTGAGTGCCAGAGGGGTATGCAACACATTGCAAAGCAATGTGTTGCTTGCTCCTCTGGCAACAAAGGGTTAACATCACCTGGACCTTGACCCATGTACACAGGCTTTTACACTAGTGATATATGTTTTTTTTTAGCAATACAACTTTACGGATACTTTAAGCCAGTTAGTATATCTTGCACTAGATTTCACCGGCACAGATTTTAGAAAGTCAGACTCACAGAAATGTAGCCGCTCAGATTTTTAATAATAAGAGAGTTACCTTAAATCAGCAGCTGGGGAGAGAAGAAATTTAGAACTGATGGTGAATTATAAAACAATATCAAATGATAAACAGCATGAAATGCGTTGAGGCTAGACACCGAGAGAAGGAACACGAGACCGAGATTCTGCTGTGATATTTAATCACAAGATACACAAAACACTGCACCTAATTGCCTTGATCAGGGTTCCCGGAGGCATTTTAAAGGGGAACTGTAGTATATTGTAGGAATAAGTGGTTCTTATTCCAGAAGGACATGCCTTGCTAGGTAAGTGACTTTCAAACAGTAGTCAATCATATCTATTTCTATTTACTGTTTTTATTTGCTTTTGAGCTCTCTTGTAGTCCAATGCTAAATGTATCAATCTATAAAATCATAAAGACTAGTGTTCCTTAAAGGGGTAGTAATGGTTAATTTTATGTTTCTTTCATATTTCATATTCTTTCATATTAACAACCATGTAAGTCTTATCTCTCAAACCTTTATGGTTTGAGAGATACATCGTGCTAAAATGACCTTTTCCTGGCTGTTTGAGAGAAGTCAGCGTTCTAGCTGACAGCTGCAGAATTCGGTCATTTGTCCGTCCTGGGGCTCTTCAGCAGAGCCGATATTGCACTATTTAGACATAAATCCTTCATTGGAATGGTCTACAAAGCATCCCTGGTTTGCAAGCATGCTTTGTAGACCGTTCCAATTAAGCATTTATTTCTAAATAGCGCGATTTTGGCTCTGCTGAAGAGCCGCAGGACGGTCAAATGACCGGATTCTGCAGCTGTCAGCTAGAGGGCAGACTTCTCTCAAACAGCCAGGAAGAGGTAACTTTAGCACGGTATATCTCTGAAACTTTTATGGTTTGAGCATATACTTACATCATTGTTAATATTTTTTTAATGCCTACAATATGAAAGAAACATACAATTAACCATTATTCTCCCTTTAGGAATTAAAATGGCTAATATAAATACTGGTGCTTTAGAAATATCTTTAAAAAAATCACATATTATTTACAAAGTGACATTTCCACTTTAATCCTTTGAGTGCCAGTGCGGTACTGCACAATGCGTTGGATGCCTCTTCGGTACTCAGAGGATTACATCTCAGGTTTGCCGACTGTATGGGAATACCGGGAATTTTAAATTTTTCCTCTATGCTGCAGTAGTCAGGGCTGGATTTCTGAATAGTGAGAGTAGGCAGATGTCTAGAGTAGTGTTGAGCGAGCATGCTCGGCCGAAGCTCGGTTCGGCTCGAGCATCGCTCTGCTCGGCACATGGCGGTACTCGTACGAGTACCGCATGTGCTCGCCCGCCATGTTCGGGTCTCCTCCCCGCACGTTTCGCGGCTGCTACGCAGCCAATAAACGTGCAGGGAGGCTCTGACATCAGTGTAATGCCAGCAGCCATCTTGGCTGCTGGCATTACACTGATTGGCTGGCCAGAACCCGTGGTCGGGTGCTGTATAGCACCTGACCAGCGAGTTCGGCTCAGTCTTAGCCAGGGAGAGATGAGGATAGGAAGGGAAAGTCAGTGTAGGGAGAAGAAAAGCAATTGTGAAAAAAAAAAGAACCAAAAGTCCTTTTTAGGACTACTGTGTGTGGGGGCAGCAGTTTATTTTGTGTGGGGGGGCAGAGAAAAAAAAAAAAAATCTTCATATATTCTGTTCACTGTGCCTAGCCGCAGATTAGCAGCACATTCTGTTTAGTGTGCAAAGTTGCAGATTAGCAGCACATTCTTTTTAGTGTGCAAAGTTGCAGATTAGAGCACATTCTGTTTAGTGTGCAAAGTTGCAGATTAGCAGCACATTCTTTTTAGTGTGCAAAGTTGCAGATTAGAGCACATTCTGTTTAGTGTGCAAAGTTGCAGATTAGCAGCACATTTTGTTTACTGTGCAAAGTTTCAGAATAGGAAAACATTCTGTTAAGTGTTCAAACTGTAAAATATCAAAGTCACATATTCCATTCACTGTGCGTAGCCGCAGTTAAGAAGCAAATTCTGTGTACTGTGCACAGTTTCAGAATAGGAAAACATTCTGTTAAGTGTTCAAACTGTAAAATATCAAAGTCACATATTCCATTCACTGTGCGTAGCCGCAGTTAAGAACCAAATTCTGTTTACTGTGCACAGTTTCAGAATAGGAAAACATTCTGTTAAGTGTTCAAACTGTAAAATATCAAAGTCACATATTCCATTCACTGTGCGTAGCCGCAGTTAAGAAGCAAATTCTGTTTACTGTGCACAGTTTCAGAATAGGAAAACATTCTGTTAAGTGTTCAAACTGTAAAATATCAAAGTCACATATTCCATTCACTGTGCGTAGCCGCAGTTAAGAACCAAATTCTGTTTACTGTGCACAGTTTCAGAATAGGAAAACATTCTGTTAAGTGTTCAAACTGTAAAATATCAAAGTCACATATTCCATTCACTGTGCGTAGCCGCAGTTAAGAAGCAAATTCTGTGTACTGTGCACAGTTTCAGAATAGGAAAACATTCTGTTAAGTGTTCAAACTGTAAAATATCAAAGTCACATATTCCATTCACTGTGCGTAGCCGCAGTTAAGAAGCAAATTCTGTGTACTGTGCACAGTTTCAGAATAGGAAAACATTCTGTTAAGTGTTCAAACTGTAAAATATCAAAGTCACATATTCCATTCACTGTGAGTAGCCGCAGTTAAGAAGCAAATTCTGTTTACTGTGCACAGTTTCAGAATAGGAAAACATTCTGTTAAGTGTTCAAACTGTAAAATATCAAAGTCACATATTCCATTCACTGTGCGTAGCCGCAGTTAAGAAGCAAATTCTGTTTACTGTGCACAGTTTCAGAATAGGAAAACATTCTGTTAAGTGTTCAAACTGTAAAATATCAAAGTCACATATTCCATTCACTGTGCGTAGCCGCAGTTAAGAACCAAATTCTGTTTACTGTGCACAGTTTCAGAATAGGAAAACATTCTGTTAAGTGTTCAAACTGTAAAATATCAAAGTCACATATTCCATTCACTGTGCGTAGCCACAGTTAAGAAGCAAATTCTGTTTACTGTGCAAAGTTGCAGATTTGCAGCACATATTCCGTGTAATATGAAGAAGGCGGGTAAAAAGGGACGGGGAAGTGGACGTGATCCTGATAGTTCAGGGCGCGGGTCAGGACGCGTAGAAACTGCGCCTGGTGCCAGAGCACAAGACAGAAAGACATCCACCATACCTAGCTTCATGTCTCAGTTTACAGGGCGTCGCAGGACATCACTCTCGAGGTCCGACCACTGCGAACAGGTGGTCGGTTGGATGTCAGCTGATACTGCTTCCAGTCGGTTAAGCACCACCCTGTCTTCCACCAAGTCCACTCTCAGTAGCCAAGAGTCTGGTCAACATAATCCTCACTCTGATCATCCTTCCTCTCACCATAGAGGATCTGGTCAAAGAAGTGATCCCACACTGGGATATAGTGAGGAGCTCGTCTCATCACCAATCCTTAATTTGAACCTCTCTCCAAGCACGCTTGCAGAGGAACATGACATCTTGTGCCCTGATTCACAACCTTTAGAGGGTACCCAATCACAAGAAGATGACAGAGGTGAACGACATTTAAGGTCAAAGGAAGTGGATGATGATGATGATGAGACACAGTTGCCATTAAATCAACCACTATTACTGTCTCAAGACCTTGATGAGGAGGATGATATACAGTTGTCAATGACTGAGTATGTGGTGGGATCAAGACATGAGGAGGATGATCAGAGTGAGGAAGTGGAGGAGGACTTGGTGGACGATGAGGTGACTGACCCCACCTGGGAAGGTGTAGAGCCGAGCGATGACAGCAGTCCTGAGGGTGAGCCATCTGCAGCACCGCAACAGGCTGGAAGAGGCAGTGGTGTGGCTACAGAAAGAAGGCGGACCGCACCAAACCGGCCCGCAAATGTTCCACGGAGCACCCCCTTGCGTAAATCTCCCTTGCCAAGGGGTAGGTGTTCCGCGGTATGGCGTTTTTTTAAGGAAAGTGCGGACGACAAAAGAATTGTAGTTTGCAACCTGTGCCACACCAGAATGAGCCGAGGCATGAACACTAGAAACCTCACCACCACCAGCATGATCCGACACATGGCATCCAAGCACCGTAATAAGTGGGAGGAACACCTGGATCGCCCATCTGTGTCTGCAGGCCACACCACTGCCTCCTCTTCCCCTGTTTTCGGTGCCGGCCAATCGCCTGTCGAAGGCGCAGGCCCGCATACCTCCCGCCCTGCACCTGTACCATCTGAAGCACCATCAGCGACCACATCCACTTCCCTGTCCCAGCGCAGCGTCCAAATGTCGTTACCCCAGGCATTTGAGCGCAAGCGAAAATACCCAGCCACCCACCCACAGGCCATAGCACTAACCTCACACCTTTCCAAATTACTGGCCATCGAAATGCTGCCATTTAGGCTTGTGGAGACTGAGTCCTTCCGCAGCCTGATGGCAGCAGCTGTCCCTCGGTACGCAGTCCCCAGCCGCCACTACTTTTCCCGGTGTGCCGTCACCGCCTTACACCACCATGTGTCCCGTAACATCACCCGTGCCCTGACCAACGCAGTTACTGGGAAGGTCCACTTAACGACTGACACATGGACAAGTGCTTGTGGCCAGGGACGCTACATTTCCCTGACGGCACACTGGGTGAATGTAATGGAGGCTGGGAGCGACTCGGATCCTGGGATGGCACAGATGCTACCCACGCCGAGGATTGCGGGCCCTACCTCCATCAGGGTTTCCGCCAGCACCTACGTTATTGGCTCCTCCTCCTCCGTTTCCACCTCCAAATTCTCTGCGCGCAGCGCCACTCACCCATCAGCCGGTAGCTGGAAGCAGTGTAGCACTGCAGTGGGGAAGCGTCAACAGGCCGTGCTGAAGCTGATCTGCCTTGGGGACAAACAGCACACGGCCTCAGAGCTGTTGCAGGGGATTAGTCACCAGACCGAGCAGTGGCTCTCGTCACTCAACCTGCAACCAGGCATGGTTGTGTGTGATAATGGGCGTAACTTGGTGGCGGCTTTGGAGCTCGGCAAGCTCACACACGTACCATGCCTAGCGCATGTATTTAATTTAGTGGTTCAGCGATTTCTAAAAACCTATCCCAATTTGCATGATCTCTTGACCAAGGTGCGCCGCGTGTGTGCACATTTCCGTAAGTCATCTACAGCTTCAGCCGGCCTGTTGAAGCTGCAGCAGCGCTTACAATTGCCAGCTCACCGGCTGCTGTGTGACGTGAGCACGCGCTGGAACTCCACCTTCCACATGTTGGCCCGGCTTTGTGAGCAGCAGAGGGCAGTAGTGGAGTACCAGCTGTTACACGGTCGTCGCCTCTCCGTTCAACTTCCTCTAATCAGAAGTGAGGAGTGGGAATGGATGTCAGACCTCTGTGAGGTTTTACGCAATTTTGAGGAATCGACACAGATGGTGAGCGGCGATAACGCTATTATCAGTGTAACCATCCCACTTCTGTGTCTACTGAAACGCTCGCTGCTCACAATTAAAACCGACGCTTTGCATGTGGAAGAGGTGGAAATGGGGGAGGAAGAGCTTACACAAGGTGATAGCCAGAGCACCCTCACTTCGTCTTCTCAGCGACAATTGGAGGAGGCGGAGGAGGAGGAGGAGGAGGAGGAAGACACGGTTGCCTCCGCTACAGAGGGTAGCCATGGAACTTTAGTTCCATCTCTTCAGCGTGGGTGGGCAGAAGAGGAGGAAGAGGATGAGGAGATTGAGAGTCATCCTCCTGGTGAGGACAGCGAAATCTTGCCTGTTGGTACTCTGGCACACATGGCTGACTTTATGTTAGGCTGCCTTTCCCGTGACCCACGCGTTATACACATTTTAGACAGCACGGATTACTGGGTGTTCACCCTTCTGGACCCCCGCTACAAAGAGAATTTCTCATCTCTCATTCCTCCGGTGGAGAGGACAAGCAAAATGGTGCAATACCAGAAGGTTCTTGTTGAAAAACTGCTCCAAAATTTTCCATCTGACAACACTGGCGGCAGAGTACGTGCTACCTTGGCCAACCGAGAAGGGGAGAAAAGGGGAGCACACAGCAGTTCCGACAAAGGCAACACTCTCCAAGGCGTGGGACACCTTCATGACACCCCGCCAGCACCCTCACCCTGATGCGCAGCCTAGTGTCACAAGGAGGGAAAAGTTTTGGAAGATGGTGAAGGAGTACGTAGCAGACCGTGTCAGCGTCCTCAATGATCCCTCTGTGCCTTACAACTACTGGGTGTCCAAGCTGGACACGTGGTATGAACTGGCACTCTATGCCTTGGAGATGCTGGCCTGCCCTGCCGCCAGCGTTCTGTCTGAGCGGGTATTTAGTGCTGCTGGTGGCATCATAACAGATAAGCGTATCCGCCTTTCCACCGAAAATGCTGATAGGTTGACACTTATAAAAATGAACAAGGTCTGGATTTCCCCTGACTTCTCCACTCCACTGGAGGAAAGCCCCGGAGGAACATAAAGCGACTTTATATATGTTATTTTATTTACAATGATGGGAATACTCTGTATTCCCATTCACCCCTTCCACCCAAAAAACGGGTATATGGTTGACTCTCTTCCATATACCCGGTGATATAATTTTTATATAGGGCCAGCTCACCAGCGGGCCCTGTGATATAATTTTTATATAGGGCCAGCTCACCAGCGGGCCCTGTTTGACAATTTTTGTATAGGTCAGCTCACCAGCGGGCCTTCTCATATAATGTTTTATTGGGTCAGCTCTCTAGCGGGCCCTCTCATATAATGTTTTATAGCGTCAGCTCACTAGCGGGCCTTCGCATATAATGTTTAGGATGGTCAGCTCCGCAGCAGACCCTCACCCATAATGTTTTGGATGGTCGGCTCAGCGCACGTTTCCCTCTTAATCATGGCCCCAGTTCAGAAAAATCGAGGAAATTTTTGGGAGAATTTGCCTCTGCGCACGTTTCCCTCTTAATCATGGCCTCAGTTCAGAAAAATCAAGGAAATTTTTGGGAGAAGTTGCCTCTGCGCACGTTTCCCTCTTAATCATGGCCTCAGTTCAGAAAAATCAAGGAAATTTTTGGGAGAATTTGCCTCTGCGCACGTTTCCCTCTTAATCATGGCCTCAGTTCAGAAAAATCGAGGAAATTTTTGGGAGAATTTGCAGATGATATACAAGTAAATATACAGCAAATACTGTTTGGTAAGAATTTTTCGCCTAAAGTCGTTTTTATCTGCCTTTTTGTGTGTTTTACGGTCAGTCTGTAAAAATGGCGTACTACGGGCGAAAGATCGTTCCCAGCAGCGATGTTGGAGTCCAAGATGCATCCAGACATCCTCCCTATGCTGTCCCTGAACCATTTCTGTGGTGTTTCCATCATTTTCTGCCCTTTTCCTATGGACCAGGCACCCTCCCCTCATCAGAGCAGGGGGTGCCTGGTGTAGTGCTCGAGTCCTCCCATTGACTTCAATGGGGCTCGGGTGCTCGGCCGAGCACTCGAGCCTCCGGGGGCGCTCGGTCAGAGCACCCGAACACCCGAGCATTGGGGTGCTCGCTCATCACTAGTCTAGAGCTCCATATTGGGTGGAGTATGCTGGCCACACCCGCATTCTGAATTGTGGGTGTGGCCAGAGCCATCTCAGTGTCCTAGTGTCAGGTTTATACCCCCCTTTAAAGGGTATTATTTAACCCTTTTGATGCTAGCGAGATTGCCAATGCATTGCAGAGCTATGTGTTGCAGATTCCTTTCCAGCAACCAAGAGGTTAATGCTTTTTTTTGTTTGTTTGTTTTTTTGTTGTTTTTTTTGTTTCTTTCTTTCCCTCGCTTGTTATAGGCCAAATATATTTGCTGTGCCAGGAATATTAAATAGGACTGGAGTCAGGGGGTCATGTAATGAGTGGGGGTGTGGCCATGGCTGGAACTAAGGGGCTCCTGGGATGGAAATCCGGCCCTGGCAGTTGGTTTTGTCAAAGAATTGTTCCATTTTTCTTTTAAAGGGATAGTAATGCTTGAAGTAAAGTTCAGCCCTGAGTCTTCTTTATACTTTTTCTAACACATAGCGCTGCATTTTAACACTTTCAGTTTTGTTGCTCAATAGCAATTCAATCAGAAAGGATCCCCCTTCTTCCCCATTCCCTGCGTCAAGCTGTCTGTAAGCGTGGTCTGGATGGAGAGCGGCGAGGGACAATCTTCAGTAAGTAAAAGGAACGTCCTGCCCTCTTTCATCAAGGGAGGCGGGGTTTTCCTTATACTTAAGGACTGAAGATTGTCCCTGGCTGCGTGCTCTCTGGTCCCACGACCAGATTCCAGATTCAGTGGGAGGCGGCCAGAAGGGGAATGGGGGGCATCCCTTCTGCTTGAATTGCTATAGAACTACAAATCCGTAAGTGTTAAATACAGTGCTATGTGTTACAAAAAGTATAAAGAAGAGTCAGAGCTAAAAGGGATAGTAATGCTTCACAAAAAAAGCAGCTCAGATTAATCTTCATAGTATTTGGGGCATGGAGAGTGTTATATCAATACTGTCAGAGTTGTAGTTCAAGAGTAATTGAATGATAAAGTTTCCCCCTCCCGCTTCTTTTACCTAGTGTAAGCCACCTCCCCTCAGATGTGGAATCTGGTCTCTTGATCGGACAGATCACAGCAAGGGACAATCTTCTTACTGTGATCATAAGGAAAACCCTGCCCCCCTCGACAGGTTTTTCAGGTTTTTCCTTATGATCACTGATGATTGTCCCTCTCTGCGATGCATCCGGACAGTATTGTTGCTCTAAGCTGAGCAGTGTTCCATCAGTAAAAGGGGCGGGAGTGGGATACTTTATCATTCAACTACAGCATAACCCATTTCCTCTGTAAGCTCTGCGATATCACTAGTGTAGCTTTACTTCAGTTGTAAGCTCTGTAGTATTACTAGTGTAGCTTTACTTCAGTTGTAAGCTCTGCAGTATCACTAGTGTAGCTTTACTTCAGTTGTAAGCTCTGCAGTATCACTAGTGTAGCTTTACTTCAATAGAAAGCTCTGTAGTATTACTAGTGTAGCTTTACTTCAGTTGTAAGCTCTGCAGTATCACTAGTGTAGCTTTACTTCAATTGTAAGCTCAGTGGTATCACTAGTGTAGCGCCATTTCAACTGTAAGCTACAACTTGTCAATTGTCTTACATCACAACATTAATGCCAGTTTTAAAATTAACAGACAGTAGTGGGCTGGGACATTGGGCTCAAATAATAGTAGAAATGAGTCATTTGATTGTATTTGCCCCCCGGGACACATATTGCCACATATTGCCAGCCCTCCCCTGAGGCCCCGGCCTGTTAGGCAAACCTGAGCATATGGGTTGAGATCCACTGACCTAGAAATCAAAAAATGACAGACTGATCTTTTACTTTTCAGAAGTGTGTAAATTATGTCCTAACCTGGACTGATATTTTCTTGAATTCAGTCTTGTATTGTTCAATAAATATGTTCATTATAAACAGAAAAAAATGGTTTAATGCAGAAAAATAAAAATACTTTTCATACATAAAAGAACGGAAGCAGAGAAATCAAATGGTTTGGTAAGTAAGCCAAGATGATTATATTCTGCAGTGACTGCCTTTGCAAGTCCTAAGGCCTTATTGATTAGATTTTTTATGAAATTTGGAAGAGTTCCTGCAGACCAAAAAGCTCATTATATCAGCCCTGCCTTGGACCAAGATTTAATTAATACCAGCCAATACCTCTCTGTGGTAAATTGGTTTTAAAAATAGACTGTGACCGTAGGGGGCATTGTCAGTGCTCAGAGTCCTATATCCAGATAGCTGAATTACTGCACTGTGTGTGTTAATACAATTGTTAGCAAAGGTACAACAAGATGTACAATGACAATAATGCATATCATGGTCCAGGGATGGACTGTCAGGGCCCAGGGCCCCTGGTCCAAAAAGATGTCTGGGCCCCCTGCAGAAATCTCCACAATGCCCCCTTCATCTCCACAATGCCCCCTTCATCTCCACAATGCCCCTTCCACAATGCCCCCTTCATCTCCACAATGCCCCCTTCCACAATGCTCCCTTCATCTCCACATTGCTCCCTTCCATCTCCACAATGCCCCCTTCCATCTCCACAATGCCCCCTTCATCTCCACAATGCCCCTTCCACAATGCCCCCTTCATCTCCACAATGCCCCCTTCATCTCCACAATGCCCCTTCATCTCCACAATGCTCCCTTCCATCTCCACAATGCCCCTTCATCTCCACAATGCCCCTTCCACAATGCCCCCTTCATCTCCACAATGCCCCCTTCATCTCCACAGTGCCCCCTTCATCTCCACAATACCCCTTCCACAATGCTCCCTTCATCTCCACATTGCTTCCTTCCATCTCCACAATGCCCCCTTCATCTCCACAATGCCCCTTCCACAATGCCCCCTTCATCTCCACAATGCCCCCTTCATCTCCACAATGCCCCTTCCATCTCCACAATGCCCTTTCATCTCCACATTGCCCCCTTCCATCTCCACAATGCCCCCTTCATCTCCACAATGCCCCGATCTCCACATTGCCCCCTCCCATCTCCACAATGCCCCTATTCCACAATGCCTCTATCTCCACATTGCCCCCTTCATCTCCACAATGCCCCTATCTATCTCCACATTGCACCTATCTCCACATTGCCCCCTTCATCTCCACAATGCCCCCTTCTCCACATTGCCCCTTCCACAATGTCCCCTTCATCTCCACAATGCCCCCTTCATCTCCACAATGCCCCTTCCACAATGCCCCTTCATCTCCACAATGCCCCTTCCACAATGCCCCCTTCAGCTCCACAATGCCCCCATCTCCACATCGCCCCTTCATCTCCACAGTGCCCCCTTCATCTCCACAATGCCCCCTTCCATCTCCACAGTGCCCCTACCTCCAGTCCCTGGTGGTCTAGCGGCGTGGCTGTGAGAAGTCCCGCACGCCTCTAGTAATGGAGGCTGGGAGATGATGTCATCTCCCAGCGCTCTGCATTACTAGAACGGCGCACCGGCGGCCGTTGTTGGAGAGTTACTGAGCAGCGCTGGAAGCGGCGGCGGGCCCCCTTTGGTCACGGGCCCTCGGTCCGTGACCGAATGCCCGTATGGTCAGTCCGCCCCGTCATGGTCAATCTGCCTCATGGTCTCTTACATAGTTATGAGGTGGGTTAGTGTGAAAACAGGCATAGATCCATAAAGAGGGAACATCAATAACGTCTGAGTGCCACGGGATGTGTGTGCATGGCATCAGGGGAGGGCTGGCAGCTTGTGGCCTGAGAGGCAAATACATTCAAGTGACCTATTTCTGATATTGTTTAAGCCCACTGTCACAACCCACCCCCCTTTTGTTAATTTTAAAATTTGCATTAATGTTGTGAAGTAAGGCAAATGATACCATGTAGCTTACAGTTGAAATGCGGCTACACTACTGATACTACAGAGCTTACAAGGGAAATGGGTTATACTTCCAGCCTGGCTCCATTTAGAATGTAGCTCTATGGTATCACTAGTGAGCTCCATTGTAATTGTAAGGTCTGTGGTATCACTACCTATAGTGTAGCTTCATTTACATCAGCAAGCAGGAGATTGGCTGAGACAGTGGCCCACTAGCCTAGACATATGACCAGCCCAGGGGGCAATTGCCTCCCTGGCCAGCCCTCCCCTGCATTGCATAGTGCACGCATCTGTCATTCAAGCGATTGATGTGTACATTAAGTTTGCCTAACAGTATGAGAATCCTATATAATAATTCACTAGGCTGTTTATCAGAAGCTGTCATGTGGAGTAGAGACTGCGCGTGTTGCAGTCATGTGCAGTAGAGGCTGCCCATGCTGCAGTCATGCGCAGTACAGACTGTCTGAAAGTGCCGCAGCTGATACAGAGTGAGGCGCTCCGAATTTGGTCCGGAGTCCTCTCTGCGCACCTTCCTGGGACCACTTGGTGAGCAGAGAGGCTCCAGGCACCAGCAGAGGATGCTGTGTGGCACTGTGACCCTTGTACATGGGCTTTTAAACTAGTTCATCATTAATATGTAGCGGACAATCGGCATTGAGGAGGCAGGGACCTCTCTCTCTTTCTCTCATTAAGATCACATTAATGTGGTAGGAGCAGGTCCCTGTTGGGTGTACCTGGGAACTTTGAAGATGAGCTGACCCGGAGATCTTTGCAATATTAACACTTCCCACAATGTAGATCATAAAACTGTTTGCATTTAAAATGGAGTGGAGAGGTGGTGCTGCACAGATCTCCATGTATGCCTCCACTCACTGCTTCTACTGCTTCTCGTGCCTGCGCGATGCCAGCGTCATCACATTGCCATCGCTCATCCTCCCAATTGGCTGTATCATTGACTCGTCAGGTGAGGGGTCACATGTTAGGTAGGCTCACTGCTGTGAGAGATTAGGGCCGGATGCGAAGCGGGAAGGCCGCAACTTCCGCAAGTCACTCACCCTTACCCAGTTCACACTCAATATTATATTTATTAGTAGTACAAACACAAATTTTAAAGGGCAAATGTGCCGCATGAGATGATCATTTTGTGATTATAAATCCACCTACCCGGAGATTTGAAAGTTTCATCCGGAGACAGTGCTCTAAATCCGGAGTCTCCTGGAGAAACCTGACAAGTTCCCAGCTATGAAGGCACGTGTCATGGAAACACAAAGGAGGAGAAAGATGGGGGTGTTCATTTTGTAGGTTCACAAAATACAGTTCTTGACCACCACCAGAAACGCCTTTTAATTAGGTACTCTCAAGATAAGTAACTGGGGCATTACATACATGATCCTCAGCAAACAGCACTTTAGGAAAATTGTTTCCTAATGTAGAAGACCACGCCATAAGTGATATATGGGCAGCACCTCTCAGACCTCTTCAAAAGTGGGAGACGCAAAGAAAATACAAAAGAAAAACGAAGGTGCCCAAGGGTGCTATATTGTTCCACAAATGTATTTGAAATACAAGAGTACAAAATACACTCACATAATACGGTGGTCAGTATGGGAATGCTCTCAATTGACTAACTCACTTATGGAGAAAGTCCCCTGTCTCCGTAGAGAGATCCTTGGATTCCGGAACAAACAGCTTCTCTCCAAAAAAAATGTCCAAAGGGATTCATTATAAATGAGTGTAAAATATAATTAAGCAGAGGGCCCGCATTTCACAGCTCAAAAGAAGCTTTATCAAAGACAATGGACTTCCCATACTTACCTATCTGAAGAAATTGTATACTTTTGTATTTAAAACTGATTTGTGGAATGATATTGCACCACTGGGTGCCTTATTTTTTATTTTGTATTTTCCATCAGGCAAGTGAAGGCTGTGACCCACATACCTTGCTTCTCTCATTTATATCCACTAAAAAGAAATGTTTATCTCACCTTCTCTGTGTCCCACAACAGAAGTAGTGCACTTATCATCTCCAACCAAGCAGGAACTATAGTCACTACTGATTGTCTGGAGGCATGTCCATGCTGCATATCGAAGACACCTTGGGGGAGATTCACTAAGCGGTGATAAAGAGGAGATGAAGTGGAGATGACGTTTCCAGGTTTTCACTTCTCTAGTTCCTATTTAATTCTATGGAACCTTTCTTCAACTTTGGAAATCTTAGTGAATAGGCTCTATAGAATAGCATAGTAACTGGAGAAGTGATAAATTGGAGGAGTCACCTCCACTTAATCACCTCTTTATCATCGCTTAGTGAATCTCCCCCCAAGGTGAAGACGTCTCCAGTTTTTCACTTCTCCAATTCCTATTTAATTCTATGGAACCTTTCTTCAACTTTGGAAATCTTAGTGAATAGGCTCTATAGAATAGTATAGGAACTGGAGAAGTGATATCACTGGAGACGTCATCTCCACTTAAAGGGATAGTAAAGTCCCAAAAACAGTATGTTTTAAATGGTACCTGCACTAAAAAAACACTTAATGCGCTTAATCCTTTCTCTCAAACCATTATGGTTTGAGAGAAATAAGAAAATAAAGTCCTCCGTTCCCTCTCCTTTCTGCCTGACGAGCTGTAAAGCTGTCAGAGGCAGAATCCGGTCGCCTGACTGTAGGCGGCTCTTCAGGAGCTCTGTCATCTAGATATCTAACTATAATTACTTCATCGGTATGGTTTACGTGTGCCTGGCTTGCAAGCACACGTTGTGGACCATTCCGATTAAGTAATTATACTTAGATATCTAGATGACAGCTCTCCTGAAGAGCCGCCTTCTGGTCCCGGAAGCAGGATCTCATGACGTCCGCTGTACAGCGGACGCAGGAGAAGGGGGAGGGAGCGGAGGTCTTTATTTTATTACATCTCTCAAACCATAATAGCTTGAGAGAAAGGATTAAGCACATTAAATGTTTTTTTAGTGCAGCTATGATTTAGAACATACTTTTTTTGGGACTTTACTATCCCTTTAATCACCTCTTTATCACCGCTTAGTGAACTTCTAACCAAACACTTGGCTCAGTCTATCCATAGGGAGCAGTAAAGCAGAGGCACATTGCTGAAAAGCCAAAAAGGGTACTTGGGAAACACTAGCAAAAATATAAACAATATCTTATTATTGTTCTTATTAGGAAATTTTAGTTCTCGTGTAATACTGGTGTAATGCTCTGCAAAAATGAAGTGAGAGTTCAAAAATTAGTGCAGGAGTAGGCAACAATGTGTCGTTTCAGCTGTTAGAGACTAAATTCTGATTGGGGATGATAGAAATTTTAGCCCCACCATCTGAATTGACAAATGTGGCCTATCCCTGTACTATTAGATTGGAAAGCCAGATTATAATACAGCTACAGGCCTCAACGTGCCCTAACATGAACTGGGCACAACGAGTACTTCACAGTGCAGGAAACCGTGTTACTACATAATTACTTTTCTTCACCTAGAGCGAAAGACAGAAGTTTAATTTTGTGCTTATCTTTCATATTTCCTTCCAATAACGTAAATCTAACCAGAGATCAGTTCAATTGTAACCGCCGTATATTATATCAAAATGAACGTGCATGTTTCTCAGATGTTTGAGAGCAGCGAAGACCTTTATTCATTATCTGTAAAGTGCCTCAATTTATCATTTCCAATCTAATTATACGATGTAAGAGGATGGCCAATGCAAATTTGTTTGGCTGCAGCTTAATTAGTAACTTGTTTTTTGTTTTTTTTAACAAAGGACAGAACTGATTTATACATGGATACCCAAACCCCTTGGATACTTGGAGAAGTCTCCAAACCATTAGCATCCAACAAGTTAATCCTTTAAGTGCCAGATGGGTCTCCAATGCAAAGGGTTAACTAATATTAGCAAGGAACAATTTATTTAAATCTGAATTCACAGTTTTAGTCGGAATACTGTGTAGATGTATATTTCTCTTTTTTATTGATATCAATGTAATACAAGGGGTCTACACAGTAAAAATCACCTATAGATCACAGTAGGACTGCATAAAGCAACTAAGGAAAAAATAAAAACATTTGTTAATTTTCAGTCTTCTTCTAGTCAATCACGATGCTCTTATTTATGGTCATGGTAGTATTATAGACTATAGATCATTGATTCTCAACCAGGGTGCCGTGGCACTTTGGTGTGCCACGAACACCAGCTTAGGGTGCCCCATGTTTTCTATAAAGACTAAATAAAATGGACCTCTAAATAAAGATTTATAGAGATTAATATGTACAATATGTTTAGTTTTGTTATTATGATTATAAGACCTAATAATAACTGTATATTTGTGTATTGTACCCTTCATTATGCCCTTGATAAAGTACATTAAATATGTTAGGGGTGCCCCGAATGTTCAAGATTATGTGTTAGGGGTGCCCTGAACAAAAAAGGTTGAGAACCACTGCTATAGATTATACACAGCTCTCATTGTACAGGTCCAACCAGGTCATATTGTCCAACCTCCCGCAAGTGCTGAGGCTTCTAGAATCAGCCTCGTTCATATTGGCTGCCCCTTTGCCCCCCAGGACAGCCCTCCCCTTACTACCACTGATTCCAGAGCTCACTGCACTAGGTGTGGGGATTAGAAGCCCAGGGGAGATATGTGCACTGATGGCTGTAAGTTTATGATGATGCTACTGCCTTGAGTGTAGCAGGGACAAGACGGTTCAGTTCTGTGTCACCTCTTTGTGTTCTTAGACAAGTCATGTGACTGCCCTGTAGAAAACAAAGTTAAAAAAACAACACTAATGAAGAATAATGTGTGTATATCAAAAACGGGAAGAGAGAAAAAATATACAGTAAATATACAGTTCCTTATATAAAAAAAAACAACAAAAAACAACTCAATGAAAACATCCTATCCTGTACTGTTTTATAAATCTACTAGCGAATGGTGTTTGGTGTTGCTGCAGCGATTTTCACAGGAGTGGCCGTGGGGGCCTCCACCCCCCGTCCGCTTGTATGAAAATTGCCTCCCATGATTCACTGCACGCAGCCAGTCTCACCCCCTCTGCTGCCCCTTGGTGGGGGCGGACAGTGAACTTGAAACCGCTTTGTGTTTGAAGATTGTCCCTCTCTGCAGTCCATCCAGACAGTCTTGCTGCTCTGAGCTGAGCAGTGTTACATCAGTAAAAGGGGCGGGAGAGGGATACTTTATCATTCAATTACTCTTGAACTACATCTCTGCAGTATTGAAATAACACTCTCCATGGTCCAAATACTATGAAGATTAATTGGAACTGCTTTTATTATGAAACATTACGATCCCTTTAAAGAGGAACAATCATCAAAATTAAATTGACCTCCAAATCCTTATTACCATAGCGATAAACATATACATTCTGTTATTTTGTGGAATAAGTCTGGAATTAGTGAGAAATACAACTTTGTAAGACAGGCATCAGCGCGCAGCAGCACAGACATCTTGCAGAAGAGGCATCTGGGAGTCTGCACTGTCCATCCAGTTCACATCCTGGATTGGTGAGTGGAGTTCCTTTGGTACCTTAAGGTACAGGAAGGGACTGACGATGCAGGCGCAGAGAGCACCTACAACAAGATCCCTGATGTCTTCTGAACAAGTTGTATTTCTTACTAATTCCGGACTTATTCAGCATAATAGCAGTATGTATATGCTTATCGCTATGGTATTAAGTATTTGGGGGGACAAGTTAATTTTGATGATAGCACCACTGTACAACTTCAGGCCCTTGAGATACTGCACCCAAAATAATTCAAGTTTGAGCTGCAGGAACTTTTGAATAAAACACCACACAGCATTAGGAATTGCCCTGTTTTACGCAGGAAAATAAACTCTACGATATATATGTTTTTACGTATTAAGCATTACTGTACCTTTAAATACATTGTAGTGCATGATAACATTCCGGGGCTATTGCCCCATTTAAAGGGGATCTCTCACCTATATATAAGTAATGCTCATTAGTTAGAGCATTTATCCAAAACATTTAAAACGTTGTTCATTTAAAAAAAAAAAATTATCATAGCAAAAATCTATATTTAAAAAGTGCCCAGCAGCCTACTTCTGCTTTGCCGAAGCTTGCCGAACAGAGGCTTCTCCCGTCCCACTACCCATCATCCTCCAATGATGGAGGATGTCTGTCACTAAGCTGGAGCGATCTCATTGGCTAGATATCGATCTCTGCCAATGAGATCGCTCCAGCTTAGAGAAACAAAGCTTCCGTCATTGGAGGATGCTGGGTAGTGGGACGGGAGCAGAGGCAGTGCTGCAAGCAGGAAGTAGGCTGCCGGACACTTTTTAAACATACATTTTTGCTATGATGTTTTTTTTAAAAAAAATGAACTTTTTTTTTTTTTTTTTTTTTAAATGAACAACATTTTAAATGTTTTGGATAAATGCTCTAACTAAAGAGCATTACTTATATATAGGTGAGAGATCCCCTTTAAATCAGTAGTCGCCTGGGAATTGTTTGGGGTCATTTGTCCACTACAATGTAGTTGGAGGGGGGAAATAAAGACATCCTTGATTTCGCTTAATTTAACCCTTTGAGTGCCAGAGGGGTACGGAACGCATTGCGCTGCAATGCGTTCCGTACCCCTCTGGCACTCAAAGGGTTAAACAAGGCTGTTTAGCCCCTTGAATGACAGAGTGGTCTCCATTGCATTACTTCACAATGCATCAGAGTCCTCTCTACCATTTAAGTGGGTTAAAATCTTCATTTAAATATGTAGGAAGATTTATTGCTCCCCCCCACGTTTCAGGTGGTTTTGCCCTAGAATTGCTCCCCTTTGACTTTGGACATAAGTCCCCATGACCGCAGACCATAAATAAAATAACATAATAACCAGCTTGTTATGATTTACACTCCTAACAAAGACAAACAATAAAGAGTTAAAAGTGTTACATCCATTGCACCTGCTATCAGTCATTTCGAAGCCTCAATTAAACCCAATCAGTAAAAGGAAGGCACAACAGAAGGATGGAATATTTTTTCACTTAGACGGCTGCAAACAGTGAGAGAGGAGATAAGACGTCTGAATGGAATCCGTTATCTGTTCCGTAGTTCCTGGCAGCTTTCCACCTGTGTGTTCTACCAGACAGAAAGGTTAGGATCTCATTAATCAATGCTCCCCAACACATAAACACGACCAGCTCTTGTGTACAAGACTCAGGCCTTAGATCCTTTCTCTTAACCCCTTAAGGACCGGGAAAATCTGAGGTCGTTTTCCCTTAAAGACCGGAGCAGTTCTGACCTTTTTGACTATGTCTTTGTTCAACAGCGTTTTCCCTCTTAGGCTTTTATTCCACCCCCATAAATTATATAATGTTTTTTAAGCACAAATAGGGCTCTCTTTTGATACCCTACTTATATGGATAACCCACCATTTACTTTATTAAAATTAAAAAAAATGTAAAAAAAAAAGTAAAAAAAAACACCATTTTTGTTTTTTCTCTTGGGATCAATTGGGCACAAAGGGTTACATTTTTATGGAGACTGCATGAAAGGTATGACCGGTCAGTCATATCTACAAAATGCGAAGTTTAAAGTGGCCACTGTCCCCCCTGGGTGAAAATCCCCATGTCCCTTTTTCCCCACCCTATATTGTCACTTTTTTATCCGTGACATTCGGCGGTGTGTATAAGTGTATTACATGGCTCCACAACAATCACACTCCCTGTTTTGTTTATTAAGATATGTATTTTTTTAAATAAAATATTTTTTTTAAAAAAAAAAAGGTGTGTTTTGTGTTTAAAAAAAAAAAAAAAAAAGGTGTATTATTGGAGGTCAGAAATTGACCTGCATTTAGCCAGCCTCCAACACCAGCAGTGAAGGGGTTAAAACCCCAAGCTGCTGGATTTTATTTGACCACTAGGTGTCTCCTCTCTACTTCTCTCTCCCTTACTTTGATAGCAAGGGAGACAGAAAAAGAGAAGACACACAGAGGTAAGCATGCGTTGTGAGCTTACCTCTGTCTCAGAATGCCGGTACATGTGATCACTGATACAGCGATCGCATGAACCGGCAGAAGCAAGAAGGACTGAGACTGAATGCTCCGGTCTCGGAGCGCTCAGTCTCAGCCTAGAGTTAATGATAGCAGCGTGCACAGAGGCACGTTGCTATCATTTATGCCATGACGGTCCAGCACTCGTAGGAGATCCCAAGACAAATAAACACCAACATTCTCTGTTACTGTAGCAATTCTCCTCTCTATAACCAACAACTGTTGTTGGAAGAAAGCTATCTCAGTCCCTCAGTTATTGCCTCAGTACGAGAGTTGGTGTAAATAATAATTCTCTATAACAAATTTCTCACAGTCTGTTTTTTTAAAGGTATAATAGCTCCCCTATTCATCTTATGCACTCATAGGAGAGCCTAAGGTAAAAAGGCACCACACGTCTCTATAACTGTAGCAATTCTCCTCTCTATAACCAACGACTATTGTTGGAAGAAAGCTATCTCAGTCCCTCAGTTATCGCCTCAGTATGAGAGTTGGTGCAAATGGTAGTTCTCTAAGGAAAGTTTCTCAGAATCTAACAAATTCTAGGAGCTAAAAAATATTTTCTAAGCATTCCCCATTCAGCCTTATAATCACATATTAACTAGCAGAAGTAGTCTAGTACACGGACATAATATTCATGTTCAAGTCACAAAGAAAGACATCCTGGTTTGCTAATAAAAAAAACGCCAACACGCGTTTCAAATTATAGAGTGCATTCTTACACGGATGAGTGCTCTAATATTGAAACTAAACAAATCATTCTGTGTAGTTCTTATGTGGTATCAGTAATATTTAGCAATTCAATATTATTTTATAGTGGTATTTATTTTATTTTTTGTAACAAAAGTTCCATTTTAATACTTTCACCGTTAGTTATAATATTACTCGTTATTTCAATGAACAATACACTTTCACTTGTGTGCCCTATTGAGTATATTTGTTTTTTACTTTTTGTCCTTGGTGCTCTGTGGGGAGTCATCATGACATATGGGGTGGGAGGGGGACATTTTAATATAAAATAAAACAAAGACAGCAATGTGGGTGTTAGAAAGGTATACTTCTTTATAAAATAAAATTGTTGAAGAATTGATATTGCCTTCGTAGCTAAGCAACACTATCCCTTTAAAGAGGATCTCTTGTTCGACACTGACTTTCTCTTGTAGCTTAATATTGTTGAAGCAGTAATCCTTTTTTATTTTTAACTGTGTAGTTGCTGAGATAAAAGAGTTTAAAGTTGTCCTTGTGACGTCAGCTTCTCTCAGGCTGTGGGTACAGCTCCGGCCAGCAGCCTGTCAATCTTGTTCATTTGCCCTCCCCCTTGTATTGGGTCTTCTCCTCCTCCAATGATGGAAGAGGACTGCGTATGACCTGGCGTGCTCTTCTGCATAAGCACGTCCAGATCAATGTGCATGATCCTTTATAATGAGTGCCAGTCCGCTTGCATAAGTCAGAGGCAAGTGGACAGGGTGGTCGTTAAGGGTTTAAGTTGTATATTAACCCTTTGAGTACCTGGGGGTACACAACGCATTGCAAAGCAATGTGCTGTGTACCCCTCTGTCACTCAAAGGGTTAATGGCCACTGGAGGACTAATTGGAGCGCCTCTCGATTACTGCAATCAGGAATGTATATCTCAGATAATCTACATTATGGGAACTTTAAGGGTTAATATTTACAAGATCTCAGGGACAGATAATTTAGAAAGTTCCCAGGTATGCCGATGTACTAAGAACGTGTTGCCATTCTGGGGCAAACCAACCGCAACACAGCTGATAAATAATAATTCCCAATGGATTAAATGGGGTGTTGAATTATTGAATGCAACGCAATGCGTTGGAGATCTCTCTAGCGTTCAAGAGGTTAAATTCTCATTCATTTCAATGGGAATTTGAGGAACTGTTATTTGTCACCTATTATGCAGTTGGGTTGTTCCAGAATCCCACTTCTTTAGCGTATTGAATTGCACATTAAAGGGGGACTTTCACCCAAAATAAAGTTAAGCTAAATAGGTTCCAATGGCAGAGGTAAAATCAGATATCCTGTGTTTTGCTTTTAAAGGGATAGTAATGTTTCATAATAAAAGCAGCTCTAATTAATCAACATAGTATTTGGACTTTGGAGAGTGTTATTTCAATTCTGTCAGAGTTGTAGTACAAGAGTAATTCAATGACAAAGTGTCCCCCTCCCGCCCCTTTTACTGATGTAACACTGCTCAGCCAGATCAGAAGGGAGGTGCCCAGGTAGACTGCAGAGAGGGACAATCTTCAATTAAGATCAGGGAAAAACCTGAAAAACTTGTCAAGGGGGGCAGGGCTTTCATTGTTCTCAGAGGAAGAAGATTGTCCCCTGCTGTTATCTGTCTGGTCTATGGACTGCATTCCACATCTGAGAAGAGATGGCTTACACTAGGTAAAAGGGGCAGGAGGGGGAACTTTGCTTGTGAATATCTCTCAAACCATAAAGGTTTGAGAGATAAGACTTATATCGTTCATGTTTTTTTAATGCCTACAAAATAAAATAAAGATAAAACAAAGTATTACTATCCCTTTAAAATGTAAGCATTATAGAGATATACAGTTCGTTCTGTACCTGCTGATGTCATCCGGCTGGTCTGTGCGCTACCACTTGTCCTGCAGGGCTTATCAGGTCCTCCCTTATGTGCAGCATCATCCCTCCAAATGACACGTGGTTCTGATCTGGCAGTCTGTACTATGCGCATCTAGGTCAGGGAGAGATAGAGAGAGCGTGTTCACTGAGCGCTCTCTCACTATAGATAGTGGCAGTAAGATCAGTGCAGGTTGATGAGTGAGGTCACAGCGTGTCTAGTGGGTGCCGCACATTTACAATGGAAATGTAATCCCCACACACGGCTGCATTTAAAAAAAAAAAGAGGGGGCTGTACTTAAATGTATACATGACGGGAGAGAGATGCCAATCATCCAGGCTCGTCACAAACACGGCTGTGCTCTTCTTGCATATCTGCCACAACTACAAGCTTCTTTATTTTTGAAATACTAGCATAGATGGACATAAGACCTTCATTTTTATTCAATACTAAGTGGTGTGCATCCATTGGGAGTGAGTTGTGGTGATGTGAAAGTTCTGCTTTAAATACATAACATCATTATTATTATTATTATTAATCTTTATTTATATAGCGCCAACAAATTCCGCATCGCTTTACAGTAGGGAATAGACATACAGAGGTATTAAAGGGATAGTAATGTTTCATAATAAAAACAGCTCTAATTAATCATCATAGTATTTGGACTCTGGAGAGTGTTATTTCAATTCTGTCAGAGTTGTAGTACAAGAGTAATTCAATGACAAAGTATCCCCCTCACACCCCTTTTACTGATGTAACACTGTTCAGCCAGATCAGAAGGGAGGTGCCCAGGTAGACTGCAGAGAGGGACAATCTTCAATTAAGAAAAGGGAAAAACCTGAAAAACTTGTCAAGGGGGGCAGGGATTACATTGTTCTCATAGGAAGAAGATTATCCCCTTCTGTTATCTGTCTGGTCTATGGACTGGATTCCACATCTGAGAAGAGATGGCTTACACTGGGTAAAAGGGGCGGGAGGGGAAACTTTACTTGTGAATATCTCTCAAACCATAAAGGTTTGAGAGATAAGACTTATATCGTTCTTTATGTTTTTTTAATGCCTACAAAATAAAATAAAGATAAAATGAAGTATTAGTATCCCTTTAAATAGTACAATCAGATGTGCAGAACAGAAGGATCAGAGGACCCTGCTTTTGAGAGCTTACAGTCTAGACGAAGGTGGGTTTGACACAGAAGGAGTAATGTTAGTATTGTGGGAAATTCACCCGTCGGACACTGTTGCTATTCTGATGAGGTTATCAGAGGAATGTTCATTGTGATTTCTCTTGTTCTGCTCTACAGAACCGCTCAGTGTTCTCCTTCCATTACATTGCAACAACCGTGTGTTTTACTTCTAACTCAAAAGCCAATCTGAGCACCAAACAGAACGGTGATTTCCTCAAGAAGGAAACTTGCTATCAAATAAGATGAAATAAAATTGCAGCTTGTGTTTTCCTGAAACAGAGATTGAATTTGAGCAGTGACCTAAAGTAAAATCATTTATTGATCATCTGATAATATTATCTGTTGCTTTCACTTAAATATTGAGAATAAAACTTTTGTTTTCTTATTTTTATTTTATTTAATTCTTTAACCCCTTTGTGAAGAAAAGTGTTGTGCTCCCCCTGGTCATTAAAGGGATAGTAATACTACGTTTTATCTTTATTTTATTTTGTAGGCATTAAAAAACATGAAGAACGATATAAGTCTTATCTCTCAAACCTTTATGGTTTGAGAGATATTCACAAGCAAAGTTTCCCCTCCCTCCCCTTTTACCTAGTGTAAGCCATTTCTTCTCAGATGTGGAATCCAGTCCATAGACCAGACAGATAACAATAACTTCTTCCTATGAGAACAATGAAAGCCCTGCCCCCCTTGACAAGTTTTTCAGGTTTTTCCCTTATCTTAATTGAAGATTGTCCCTCTCTGCAGTCTACTTGGGCACCTCCCTTCTGATCTGACTGAACAGTGTTACATCAGTAAAAGGGGCGGGACGGGGATACTTTGTCATTGAATTACTCTTGTACTGCAACTCTGACAGAATTGAATTAACACTCTCCAAAGTCCAAATACTATGATGATTAATTAGGTCTGCTTTTACTATGAAACATTACTATCCCTTTAAAGGGATAGTAATACTTTATTTTATCTTTATTTTATTTTGTAGGCATTAAAAAAACATGAAGAACGATATAAGTCTTATCTCTCAAACCTTTATGGTTTAAGAGATATTCACAAGCAAAGTTTCCCCCTCCCGCCCCTTTTTCCTAGTGTAAGCCATCTCTTCTCAGATGTGAATCTGGTTGTAAGACCAGACAGATAACAGAAGGGGACAATCTTTTTTGTATGAAAACAATGAAAGCCCTTCCCCCCTTGACAAGTTTTTCAGCTTTTTCCCTTATCTTAATTGAAGATTGTCCCTCTCTGCAGTCTACCTGGCACCTCCCTTCTGGTCTGGCTGAACAGGGGGTGATACTTTGCTTGTGAATATCTCTTAAACCATAAAGGTTTGAGAGATAAGACTTATATCGTTCTTCATGTTTTTTTAATGCCTACAAAATAAAATAAAGATAAAACGAAGTATTACTATCCCTTTACGCAGTTAAAGCAATAGTAATACTTAATATATAAAAAATATGTTGTAGGGTTTAATCCCCTGAGTAAAAGAATGTTCTCCCGCTGCTGCGAGGTGTTTTATTCAAAACTGAATTTTTTATGTGCAGTATCACAGTGTCCTGAAATTGTACAGTGGCGCTAATGCTACACCATCCTATGGAGATTTGTGGAGCTTTATGGTCAACTGACCAGAGCTGCAAAGGTCTCTCCTAGGCAGAAATGTTCAGTTGTGTTCCTGCAAAAAAAATCAGTGAAAACCATGTGGTTGTCCGCTTTAAATACAGTGATTAAAATATTTGCCATTTTTGCCCATTGGCAAAAAAATGTTGCCATTTTTTCAATGGCTAGAAAGTTTTCACCCCTTTAATCATGTTGTTTTTGCCTTTTCCCTGTAAAAATGTGCTGTTTTCCAGGAAGTAAAACACAATACAAGCAGCTACAGAGCGAGAGAGTGGTGCTTGGCTTTTGTGCTGTGAATAAAGAAACTGAAGCAGGAGAGGCTCATAGTGACTGCTATCACTATGAGCAAGTTTTAATAACAAGAAAATGAGGCCCTTTAACACACGTTATGAGTCCAGTGAGTCTGAAGAGGAGGAAGTGACCACTACCACCAACATGAAATGGTCTGGGTGCTCTGGTTCTCCAGACTTAATGCTGGCAGTCCTCCTACATCAGAGGTTTTCAACCCGTGTCCTCAGTGGCCACTAACCGGCCAGGACTTAGGAATTTCCCTGCTAGAACACAAGTGTGTTGATCAGAGGCTCGGTCATATTGATTAACCCCTTAAGGACCGGAGGTTATGGGACATTTCCGTCCCATAACGACCGCATAGGGGCACGTTGACGCGCCGGTACACGTGACCTGTCACGTGTATCGGTGCGTCACTATGGGGCTTGAAAGAGATCGCTCCGATCTTGGAGCAGTCTATTTCATGCCCTATTTTTACTTACAGCGCTCCCGGTAGAGCGCTGTAAGTAAAAAGTACGTGACGTACTATGACCGTCATCGGTCCTTGAGTATACCAAGGACCGTGACGGTCCTGGTACGTCACTGGTCCCTAAGGGGTTAACTCACCTGTGCTCTTAAAAGGAAATTCTCAAATCCTGGCCTGTTAGTAGCCACTGAGGGCACAGGTTAAGAACCACTGCCCTTCATCACCCATAGGGATCTTGGGGAAAAGTTTTGTCAAGGGCAGAGGAAGAAGAAGGTAGTAGAGTGAACAGGACATGTCAGCTACCTCTGCCTGCTGCCACTGCTGCGCCTGCTGCCAGTGTGTCTTGTTAATCTCAGATGGGGGGGAAGATGATGCCAAGTGTGACAGTAGGGGACTCTAAGTAGTCTGCCACTAGGACTACTACTAATAAGGTGCAGCAGCTTGTTCAGAGTATTAGGAGTGAAGGAGGGGTGATCATCATATTACTAGTGAGGAGGACTGAAACTGATGTGGTTGGTGTTAGTAGTAGTAACAGTGATGGTGAAGCAGCTGGTGGGACTAGTGTTAGGGGAGTGGTATGGGGAGTAATGCAGAGCATCCAGACTAGAGGTAAAGGGAGACCACACCATTCCCCCATGGCTTTGTCCAGGTGGAACATGATCCTAAAGAAGGCAGAATTGTTGTGGCGTTCAAAGAGGAGGAAGCTTCCATCAACTTCTTGCTCTAGGGTAAATACATCTTCTGGCGATCCACCTCGTTCATCATTACCTCCCCCACCAGTTGATAGCCATTCAGTAGGTGTCAGGATGTGGCCAGTTGCGTCCACCCGTTTCACTTTCTGTGGTGCACTGCCACACATGGCAATGTGGGGGAGCATAATTGCAACTAGTGCATAAAGCGGCATCTGAGGAGATTCCATTCTGCAGAATATGCTAAGCTGGTGGCAGGGAGGGTTTATCATTACTATTAAACTGTCAGCAAGTTGTCATGTGTCCTTAGCGGGGAGTGGGCAAGGGGCATAGTGACAGCATCGGCACTTGGTTTCTGGTGGGGGAATTTCACACTGGTGACTCTAAGTGTCATGTTGTTTGGATAGAGTTATGCCAGGTGTTTGACGTGAGTGCAGATGTACCCATTGTTCCCAGTCCTTCCCTTATTTACCACACACACTGTGCACATTGCAGTTGCTGATGAGAGGCACAGTTCCTGCTTTCAAGTGAAAATGTATATTCTAATAACAACACACCCATAATTTTGAGGAGGATCAGGTGTAGAAGAATTACCAACTTCTTCTTTTCTCCACATATACCTGAAGTGGTGAGGCTAGTTGTGGTGCTGCTACTGCCTCAGGTGCATCACTGGAGCTAGTAGTGGCAAGTGGAATCATGATCATCATCACCCATATCTCTGCTGTTGTTGATCCCATTCCCTTTGAGCTGCCTAATAATCCTTCTGTTTAAAGAACTCAACAGCAGCAGCAACAGCAGCAAGAACAGCAGTTGCAAATTCTGCAATTACACCTGGGCATTTGACAACTGCCAGTGGCCACTGGCCAACATGACATGACCTGCTGGCACTCAAGGCTTGTACTTAAAAAAAAAAAAAAAAAAAAAAAAAAAAACCCACAGAGGCCTAAAAAAAAAATGCATTTTTGTGGCTTGTTTCTAACAAGCCTAAGTCATACAAATCAATGTTTCCTTAGGGCTTGTGCCAAACAAGCCTAAGTCCTACAAATCAATGTTTCCTTAGGGCTTCTGCCAAACAAGTCTAAGTCCTACAAATCAATGTTTCCTTAGGACTTGGGCCTAACACAGATCTTATTATCTACAACTAATCAATGTTTCCTCAGGGCTTGTGTCATTAGTAAGAAGTCTAAGTCCTACAAATCAATGTATCCTCAGTGCTTGGGCCTAACACATGTCTAAGTCCTACAAATCTTCCTCTACAAAATACTCTCTCCCTTCAAGTATTAGTCTACCCCAGTCGCAGCTTACATCAGGGGTCCCTGCCTCTGTCATATTATGTACCAATTTTTTATTTTATTTTGTTTATTTATTTTTTTTATTAACTGCCCCCCCAACACCAGTCAACAACCCCCCAAAACAAATTCCCTGTTCAGCTGATTCCTTCTCCACACCCCACCAACACAGGCACCCTCATGCCCCTTTTTTACTATGCATTTGGGAAATAAAATAACATTTGCTATGTGTTGTGTGTAACTTCAGTGTTCCCATGTATTTCAATGGAATGAGCTAGGTGAAAAATGAGGAAAAAACTGCACTTTTCGCAGGAAATTAATCACAAAGTGGGAAGTGGCATTATTCACCAATTTTGGTTTGAAGCAAAAATGATTGCCCGTCCCTGTTTGGGACACCCCACATTATTTATGAACACGATATTATTTTAGAAGTGCTGCAAAATTACTTCGAGAAGTTTCAGAGGTTATTTAAAATTTATCAGAACTCTCCATGTTTTCTAAAGCTTGTTGTACCTCCAAGCATGGGAATTAACTAATTCCTCCTGTTAATTTGAATAGTCTTTTAGAAGCAGTGCAATTAAATAAAGCTTAACATAATGCTTGTAATGGTCATGGATTTAAATTAATAAATCTGAAGCATTTTATAGTAGCAAAGCATGGATTTTAAAGACCCAAATAAATGAAAGGTACAATTTACATTTACAGGCAATCATCATGTTCTACTAAGACTCCTCTATTTAAAGCGGAACTGTCATGTATCTATAAATACTGACGTATAGTGTTGCCTGTCCCATCCTAGTGTATTACTGTTTAAAGGGATAGTAATGTTTCAATATAAATCAGCTCCAATTAATCATCATAGTATTTGGGCCATGGAGAGTGTTATTTCAGTACTGTCAGAGTTGTAGTTTAAGAGTAATTGAATGATAAAGTATCCCCCTCCTGCCCCTTTTACTGATGTAACACTGCTCACCTAAGAACAGAAAGGTGGTGTCCAGATGGATCGCAGAGAGATACAATCTTCAATTAGCATAAGGTAAAAACTAGTGTTGAGCGAGCATGCTCGGCCGATGCTCGGATCGGCTCGAGCATCGCTCTGCTCGGCACATGGCGGTACTCGTACGAGTACCGCATGTGCTCGCCCGCCATGTTCGGGTCTCCTCCCCGCACGTTTTGCGGCTGCTGCGCAGCCAATAAACGTGCAGGGAGGCTCTGACATCGGTGTAATGCCAGCAGCCATGTTGGCTGCTGGCATTACACTGATTGGCTGGCCAGAACCCGTGGTCAGGTGCTGTATAGCACCTGACCATCGAGTTCGGCTCAGTCTGAGCCAGGGAGAGCTGAGGATAGGAAGGGAAAGGCAGTGTAGGGAGGAAAAAACAAAAATTGTGACAAAAAAGAACCAAAAGTCCTTTTTAGGACTACTGTGTGTGGGGGCAGCAGGTTATATTGTGTGTGGGGGGAAAAAAAAAAAAAAAAAAAAAAAAAAATATTCTGTGTAGTGTGAAAAGTTGCAGATTAGAGCACATTCTGTTTAGTGTGCACAGTTGCAGATTAGAGCACATTCTGTTTAGTGTGCAAAGTTGCAGATTAGAGCACATTCTGTTTAGTGTGCAAAGTTGCAGATTAGAGCACATTCTGTTTAGTGTGCAAAGTTGCAGATTAGAGCACATTCTGTTAAGTCTTCAAACTAAAATATCAAAGTCACGTATTCCATTCAGTGTGCGTCGCCGCAGTTTAGCAGCACATTCTGAGTACTGTGCAGAGTTGCAGAATAGGAAGAAATACTGTTAAGTCTTCAAACTAAAATATCAAAGTCACATATTCCATTCAGTGTGCTTCGCCGCAGTTTAGCAGCACATTCTGTGTACTGTGCAGAGTTGCAGAATAGGAAGAAATACTGTTAAGTCTTCAAACTAAAATATCAAAGTCACATATTCCATTCAGTGTGCTTCGCCGCAGTTTAGCAGCCTATTCTGTGTACTGTGCAGAGTTGCAGAATAGGAAGAAATACTGTTAAGTCTTCAAACTAAAATATCAAAGTCACATATTCCATTCAGTGTGCTTCGCCGCAGTTTAGCAGCCTATTCTGTGTACTGTGCAGAGTTGCAGAATAGGAAGAAATACTGTTAAGTTTTCAAACTCAAATATTAAAGTCACATATTCCATTCAGTGTGTTTCACCGCAGTTTAGCAGCCTTTTCTGTGTACTCTGCAGAGTTGCAGAATAATAAGAAATACTGTTAAGTTTTCAAACTCAAATATTAAAGTCACATATTCCATTCAGTGTGTTTCACCGCAGTTTAGCAGCCTATTCTGTGTACTCTGTACAGTTGCAGAATAATAAGAAATACTGTTAAGTTTTCAAACTCAAATATTAAAGTCACATATTCCATTCAGTGTGTTTCACCGCAGTTTAGCAGCCTATTCTGTGTACTCTGTACAGTTGCAGAATAATAAGAAATACTGTTAAGTTTTCAAACTCAAATATTAAAGTCACATATTCCATTCAGTGTGTTTCACCGCCGTTTAACAGCCTATTCTGTGTACTCTGTACAGTTGCAGAATAATAAGAAATACTGTTAAGTTTTCAAACTCAAATATTAAAGTCACATATTCCATTCAGTGTGTTTCACCGCAGTTTAGCAGCCTATTCTGTGTACTCTGTACAGTTGCAGAATAATAAGAAATACTGTTAAGTTTTCAAACTCAAATATTAAACTCACATATTCCATTCAGTGTGTTTCACCGCCGTTTAACAGCCTATTCTGTGTACTCTGTACAGTTGCAGAATAATAAGAAATACTGTTAAGTTTTCAAACTCAAATATTAAAGTCACATATTCCATTCAGTGTGTTTCACCGCCGTTTAACAGCCTATTCTGTGTACTCTGTACAGTTGCAGAATAATAAGAAATACTGTTAAGTTTTCAAACTCAAATATTAAAGTCACATATTCCATTCAGTGTGTTTCACCGCCGTTTAACAGCCTATTCTGTGTACTCTGTACAGTTGCAGAATAATAAGAAATACTGTTAAGTTTTCAAACTCAAATATTAAACTCACATATTCCATTCAGTGTGTTTCACCGCAGTTTAGCAGCCTATTCTGTGTACTCTGCAGAGTTGCAGAATAATAAGAAATACTGTTAAGTTTTCAAACTCAAATATTAAAGTCACATATTCCATTCAGTGTGTTTCACCGCAGTTTAGCAGCCTATTCTGTGTACTCTGTACAGTTGCAGAATAATAAGAAATACTGTTAAGTTTTCAAACTCAAATATTAAACTCACATATTCCATTCAGTGTGTTTCACCGCCGTTTAACAGCCTATTCTGTGTACTCTGTACAGTTGCAGAATAATAAGAAATACTGTTAAGTTTTCAAACTCAAATATTAAACTCACATATTCCATTCAGTGTGTTTCACCGCCGTTTAACAGCCTATTCTGTGTACTCTGTACAGTTGCAGAATAATAAGAAATACTGTTAAGTTTTCAAACTCAAATATTAAACTCACATATTCCATTCAGTGTGTTTCACCGCAGTTTAGCAGCCTATTCTGTGTACTCTGCAGAGTTGCAGAATAATAAGAAATACTGTTAAGTTTTCAAACTCAAATATTAAAGTCACATATTCTGTGTAAGATGAAGAAGGCGGGTAAAAAGGGACGGGGAAGTGGACGTGATCCTGAAAGTTCAGGGCGCGGGTCAGGACGCGGAGAAACTGTGCCTGGTGCCAGAGCACAAGAAAGAAAGACATCCACCATACCTAGCTTCATGTGTAATTTTACAGGGCGTCGCAGGACATCACTCTCGAGGTCCGACCACTGCGAACAGGTGGTCGGTTGGATGACAGCTGATACTGCTTCCAGTCGGTTAAGCACCACCCTGTCTTCCACCAAGTCCACTCTCAGTAGCCAAGAGTCTGGTCAACATAATCCTCACTCTGATCATCCTTCCTCCCACCATACACGGTCTGGTCAAAGAAGTGATCCCACACTGGGATATAGTGAGGAGCTCGTCTCATCACCAATCCTTCATTTGACCCTCTCTCCAAGCACGCTTGCAGAGGAACATGACATCTTGTGCCCTGATTCACAACCTCTAGAGGCTACCCAATCTCAAGAAGATGACAGATGTGAACGGCATTTAAGGTCAAAGGAAGTAGTGGATGATGATGATGATGATGAGACACAGTTGCCATTAAATCAACCACTATTTCCGTCTCAAGACCTTGTTGAGGAGAATGTTATACAGTTGTCAATGACTGAGTATGTGGTGGGATCAAGACTTGAGGAGGATGATCAGAGTGAGGAAGTGGAGGAGGACTTGGTGGACGATGAGGTGACTGACCCCACCTGGGAAGGTGTAGAGCCGAGCGATGACAGCAGTCCTGAGGGTGAGCCATCTGCAGCACCGCAACAGGCTGGAAGAGGCAGTGGTGTGGCTACAGAAAGAAGGCGGACCGCACCAAACCGGCCCGCAAATGTTCCACGGAGCACCCCCTTGCGTAAATCTACCTTGCCAAGGGGTAGGTGTTCCACGGTATGGCGTTTTTTTAAGGAAAGTGCGGACGACAAAAGAATTGTAGTTTGCAACCTGTGCCACACCAGAATGAGCCGAGGCATGAACACTAGAAACCTCACCACCACCAGCATGATCCGACACATGGCATCCAAGCACCGTAGTAAGTGGGAGGAACGCCTGGATCGCCCATCTGTGTCTGCAGGCCACACCACTGCCTCCTCTTCCCCTGTTTTCGGTGCCGGCCAATCGCCTGTCGAAGGCGCAGGCCCGCATACCTCCCGCCCTGCACCTGTACCATCTGAAGCACCATCAGCGACCACATCCACTTCCCTGTCCCAGCACAGCGTCCAAATGTCGTTACCCCAGGCATTTGAGCGCAAGAGAAAGTACCCAGCCACCCACCCACAGGCCATAGCACTAACCTCACACCTTTCCAAATTACTGGCCATCGAAATGCTGCCATTTAGGCTTGTGGACACTGAGTCCTTCCGCAGCCTGATGGCAGCAGCTGTCCCTCGGTACGCGGTCCCCAGCCGCCACTACTTTTCCCGGTGTGCCATCCCCGCATTACACCACCATGTGTCCCGTAACATCACCCGTGCCCTGACCAACGCAGTTACTGGGAAGGTCCACTTAACGACTGACACATGGACAAGTGCTTGTGGCCAGGGACGCTACATTTCCCTGACGGCACACTGGGTGAATGTCGTGGAGGCTGGGAGCGACTCGGACCCTGGGATGGCACGGGTGCTACCCACGCCGAGGATTGCGGGCCCTACCTCCATCAGGGTTTCCACCAGCACCTACGTTATTGGCTCCTCCTCCTCCGTTTCCACCTCCGAATTCTCTACACACACCGCCACTCCCCCATCAGCCAGTAGCTGGAAGCAGTGTAGCACTGCAGTGGGGAAGCGTCAACAGGCCGTGCTGAAGCTGATCTGCCTTGGGGACAAACAGCACACGGCCTCAGAGCTGTTGCAGGGGATTAGTCACCAGACCGAGCAGTGGCTCTCGCCACTCAACCTGCAACCAGGCATGGTTGTGTGTGATAATGGGCGTAACTTGGTGGCGGCTTTGGAGCTCGGCAAGCTCACACACGTACCATGCCTAGCGCATGTATTTAATTTAGTGGTGCAGCGATTTCTAAAAACCTACCCCAATGTGCATGATCTCTTGACCAAGGTGCGCCGCGTGTGTGCACATTTCCGTAAGTCATCAACAGCTTCAGCCGGCCTGTTGAAGCTGCAGCAGCGCTTACAATTGCCAGCTCACCGGCTGCTGTGTGACGTGAGCACGCGCTGGAACTCCACCTTCCACATGTTGGCCCGGCTTTGTGAGCAGCAGAGGGCAGTAGTGGAGTACCAGCTGTTACACGGTCGTCGCCTCTCCGTTCAACTTCCTGTAATCAGAAGTGAGGAGTGGGAATGGATGTCAGACCTCTGTGAGGTTTTACGCAATTTTGAGGAATCGACACAGATGGTGAGCGGCGATAACGCTATTATCAGTGTAACCATCCCACTTCTGTGTCTACTGAAACGCTCGCTGCTCACAATTAAAACCGACGCTTTGCATGTGGAAGAGGTGGAAATGGGGGAGGAAGAGCTTACACAAGGTGATAGCCAGAGCACCCTCACTTCGTCTTCTCAGCGACAATTGGAGGAGGCGGAGGAGGAGGAGGAGGAGGAGGAGGAGGAGGAAGACACGGTTGTCTCCGCTACAGAGGGTAGCCATGGAACTTTAGTTCCATCTCTTCAGCGTGGGTGGGCAGAAGAGGAGGAAGAGGATGAGGAGATTGAGAGTCATCCTCCTGGTGAGGACAGCGAAATCTTGCCTGTTGGTACTCTGGCACACATGGCTGACTTTATGTTAGGCTGCCTTTCCCGTGACCCACGCGTTACACGCATTTTAGACAACACGGATTACTGGGTGTTCACCCTTCTGGACCCCCGCTACAAAGAGAATTTCTCATCTCTCATTCCTCCGGTGGAGAGGACAAGCAAAATGGTGCAATACCAGAAGGTTCTTGTTGAAAAATTGCTCCAAAATTTTCCATCTGACAACGCTGGCGGCAGAGTACGTGCTACCTTGGCCAACCGAGAAGGGGAGAAAAGGGGAGCACACAGCAGTTCCGAGAAAGGCAGGGCAACACTCTCCAAGGCGTGGGACACCTTCATGACACCCCGCCAGCACCCTCACCCTGATGCGCAGCCTAGTGTCACAAGGAGGGAAAAGTTTTGGAAGATGGTGAAGGAGTACGTAGCAGACCGTGTCAGCGTCCTCAATGATCCCTCTGTGCCTTACAACTACTGGGTGTCCAAGCTGGACACGTGGTATGAACTGGCACTCTATGCCTTGGAGGTGCTGGCCTGCCCTGCCGCCAGCGTTCTGTCTGAGCGGGTATTTAGTGCTGCTGGTGGCATCATAACAGATAAGCGTATCCGCCTTTCCACCGACAATGCTGATAGGTTGACACTTATAAAAATGAACAAGGCCTGGATTTCCCCTGACTTCTCCACTCCACTGGAGGAAAGCCCCGGGGGAACATAAACTCACTTTATATATGTTATTTACAATGATGGGAATACTCTGTATTCCCATTCACCCCTTCCACCCAAAAAACGGGTATATGGTTGACTCTTAATCTTCTCATCCTCCTCCTCCTCTTCCATATGCCCTGGGATATAATTTTTATATAGGGCCAGCTCACCAGCGGGCCCTGTGATATAATTTTTATATAGGGCCAGCTCACCAGCGGGCCCTGTTTGACAATTTTTATATAGGTCAGCTCACCAGCGGGCCTTCTCATATAATGTTTTATTGGGTCAGCTCTCTAGCGGGCCCTCTCATATAATGTTTTATAGCGTCAGCTCACTAGCGGGCCTTCGCATATAATGTTTAGGATGGTCAGCTCTGCAGCAGACCCTCACCCATAATGTTTTAGATGGTCGGCTCAGCGCACGTTTCCCTCTTAATCATGGCCTCAGTTCAATAAAATCAAGGAAATTTTTGGGAGAATTTGCCTCTGTGCACGTTTCCCTCTTAATCATGGCCTCAGTTCTGAAAATCAAGGAAATTTTTGGGAGAATTTGCATCTGCGCACGTTTCCCTCTTAATCATGGCCTCACTTCCGAAAACCAAGGAAATTTTTGGGAGAATTTGCAGATGATATACAAGTAAATATACAGCAAATATTGTTTGGTAACAATTTTTCGCCTAAAGTTGTTTTTATTTTCCTTTTTGTGTGTTTTATGGTCAGTCTGTAAAAATGGCGTACTACGGGCGAAAGATCGTTCCCAGCAGCGATGTTGGAGTCCAAGATGCATCCAGACATCCTCCCTATGCTGTCCCTGAACCATTTCTGTGGTGTTTCCATCCTTTTCTGCCCTTTTCCTATGGACCAGGCACCCTCCCCTCATCAGAGCAGGGGGTGCCTGGTGTAATGCTCGAGTCCTCCCATTGACTTCAATGGGGCTCGGGTGCTCGGCCGAGCACTCGAGCCTCAGGGGGTGCTCGGTTAGAGCACCCGAACACCCGAGCATTGGGGTGCTCGCTCATCACTAGTAAAAACCTGAAAAACCTGTCAAGGGGGCAGGGTTTTCCTTATGATTACAATAAGAAGATTGTCCCTTGCTGTGAGCTGTCTGGTCTCAAGATCAAATTCCACATCTGAGGGGAGTCGGCTTACACTAGGTAAAAGGGGCGGGAAGGGGATACTTTATCATTCAATTACTCTTGAACTACAGTATTGAAATAACACTCTCTATGGCCCAAGTACTATGAAGATTAATTTGAGCTGCTTTTATTTTGAAACATTACTATCCCTTTATTAATGTAGTTTCTCTAAGAAATCATAAAACAAAGTACAACTGTTTTGCTTCGGAGCGCAGCCATATTTGCGACGTGCTGCTTAAGCAGGTGGAACTTAGAGATAGACTGAGCTGCCCATGAACGCGCACAGTAACCTGGACGTGCTTCAGATACAGCACGCATACAGGCATGGAAATAAGGAGGTCAGTCTTCCAGGGATGAAGACAGATTTCAGCATTACTAAGTTCGGCACGGTTAGGAATGCAATGGAATGCAAGAGGACATCACGTGACAAGTTTAACATTACATATCTTGCCTTTATGAATGATTTCAACAAAAAGTTACACAACAATATAGTACTTTAAAACTACACTTTCTTGTTACGTAAAGTTAAGGTGAAAGTTCCCCTTTCAATCACTGGGACTTTTCGGTTCCACTCTATGGTGAAGTTGACTTGCTTCAGAATGTCATCTAAATGCAACCCATAAGTACAGGTGAGCCTGTCTTATTCTTGAAAGCTTACAATCTAAAGATAGTGGGGCAACAAGTAAAGCAGGAGGCAAACTGTCACGAGGCTGCTGGTCAGGAAGGGGTGCTGACCACAGCCACAAAAGTAAATAATTAAAGTAGAACCCAGAGAGCAAAGAAACTAGCACACACAATTAAAGGGGACACCAGTGTATTCAACATTTGCATACATGGACAATTAAACAGCACTGCAAAACAAAACATACAATGAAACTGAAAAGGGCAGTGACTCAGGGCTACTAGGGACAGGACCTCTGGGCAAAACTAGGGACTACTGAAAACGGAGAACAAGGGCTACTGAGAACGGAGAACAAGGGCTACTGAGAACGGAGAGCAAGGGCTACTGAGAACGGAGAACAAGGGCTACTGAGAACGGAGAACAAGGGCTACTGAGAACGGAGAACAAGGGCTACTGAGAACGGAGAACAAGGGCTACTGAGAACGGAGAGCAAGGGCTACTGAGAACGGAGAACAAGGGCTACTGAGAACGGAGAGCAAGGGCTACTGAGAACGGAGAACAAGGGCTACTGAGAACAGGGACAAAGTCAACACTGGAACTCTGGGGGTGCAGCTGGGCTCAAGGAAGACAAGGGGGGCAGCTGCTTGCGGCACAAGGGGTACAGCTGCTCTGGAACACAAAGAGTGCAGCTGCGTCTGTAACTCCAGGGGTACATCTGGTTCTGGAAGTCAAGGGGTGCAGCTGCTTGCAAGACAAGGGGTACTGCCGCTGTGGAACAAGGGGGACTGCAACTCTGGAACCAGGGGGTCCGCAGCCTGCACTGGAACCAGGGGGTGCATGGCCTGCACTGGAACTCGAAGAGTGCACAGCTTGCACTGGAACACGAAGGGTGCAAGGGGGTTCACGGCCTGCACTGGAACTTGAAGGTTACACAGCCTGCACTGGAACATGGACACAGGAGAGCAACAGTCAAATACAGGAACACAGGAGGGCAATTGGCAGTACAGGAACACAGGAGGGCCCAGGGTCAATGGGACAGAAACTAACAGGGACTGGACAGGATGTCTAGGCAGAGAAGTCAAGTATAATGTGGCCCAGAGCAAGGGGAGAGACTGCACTAAATAGGGCAGAGGTGAATGCAGGTGATAGGGGCCAGCTGGGAACAAAATCAGGCCTCTAATTAGATAGCTGCAGCCTTCAACAGCACCAGGGGAAGACAGTGGCACTGAGAGGTACTGCTCCAGACTGAGGAGAGGACAGGGTCATGACACAAACATACGTGGTATTAGAAATGGATAGTCAGCAGTATAGGAAGAGGTTAAGTTGGTACAATTATAATTCTGTTACTGAAATACAACCCTTTGAGTGCCAGAGCTGTATCCAATGCGTTGAGTTACAAGGCAAGGACCTCCTTGGTTGGAGAGAGTCGAACCTGCGGTATGCTCAGCGCTTCATGGAATGAAGAGGCCTCTACAACAGAATGAAGAGTGTGAGTCCTGTTTCGCAAGTCACGATAAGAGTGAAAGGGAAGCCCCATCTACAAGGCAGCCTATGCTCCTTCAAGATCCCGGTTAAGAGCCTGAGAGCTCTCCTTTGCTGTAAAGTTAAAGCTGATAGATCCTGATATAGGTGAAGGGAATGGCCATCAAACTGCAACTGTAAGAAAACATATTAATCAACTGATGTTAATTCCATTCATAGACTATGAGGACGTAGTATATGCTCTCATGCTGCAAATTTGACACTGTATAACTAATTATACTGCTTTGCCCTCCAATCTAACTACAATACCCATCATTATGATATGTTTAAAGAACTAAATTGGCTAACACTTGAATCTAGAAGTGCCCTTCACCTTTCCTGCTTAGCTTACAACCACTTCTCTGGAAAGCTATCAGTCTACCTGAGCAGTATGATCACTCCAGATCTCCATACCAACTATATCCTCCACTGCTAACAACTCACTGACTATTCCACACTACCTGAGCAGTATGATCACTCCAGATCTCCATACTAACTATAACCTCCACTGCTAACAACTCACTGACTATTCCACACTACCTGAGCAGTATGATCTCTCCAGATCTCCATACTAACTATAACCTCCACTACTAACAACTCACTGACTATTCCACACTACCTGAGCAGTATGATCACTCCAGATCTCCATACTAACTATAACCTCCACTACTAACGACTCACTGACTATTCCACACTACCTGAGCAGTATGATCACTCCAGATCTCCATACTAACTATAACCTCCACTACTAACAACTCACTGACTATTCCACACTACCTGAGCAGTATGATCACTCCAGCTCTCCATACTAACTATAACCTCCGCTCCACTGCTAACAACTCACTGACTATTTCACACTACCTGAGCAGTATGATCACTCCAGATCTCCATACTAACTATATCCTCCACTACTAAAAACTCACTGACTATTCCACACTACCTGAGCAGTATGCTTACTCCAGATCTCCATACTAACTATAACCTCCACTACTAAAAACTCACTGACTATTCCACACTGCCTGAGCAGTATGCTCACTCCAGATCTCCATACTAACTATAACCTCCACTACTAAAAACTCACTGACTATTCCACACTACCTGAGCAGTATGATCACTCCAGATCTCCATACTAATTATAACCTCCACTACTAAAAACTCACTGACTATTCCACACTACCTGAGCAGTATGATCACTCCAGATCTCCATACTAACTATAACCTCCACTACTAAAAACTCACTGACTATTCCACACTACCTGAGCAGAATGATCACTCCAGATCTCCATACTAACTATAACCTCCACTACTAACAACTCACTGACTATTCCACACTACCTGAGCAGTATGATCACTCCAGATCTCCATACTAACTATAACCTCCACTGCTAACAACTCACTGACTATTCCACACTACCTGAGCTGTATGATCACTCCAGATCTCCATACTAACTATATCCTCCACTGCTAACAACTCACTGACTATTCCACACTACCTGAGCAGTATGATCACTCCAGATCTCCATACTAACTATAACCTCCACTACTAACAACTCACTGACTATTCCACACTACCTGAGCAGTATGATCACTCCAGATCTCCATACTAGCTATAACCTCCACTACTAACAACTCACTGACTATTCCACACTACCTGAGCTGTATGATCACTCCAGATCTCCATACTAACTATATCCTCCACTGCTAACAACTCACTGACTATTCCACACTACCTGAGCTGTATGATCACTCCAGATCTCCATACTAACTATATCCTCCACTGCTAACAACTCACTGACTATTCCACACTACCTGAGCAGTATGATCACTCCAGATCTCCATACTAACTATATCCTCCACTACTAACAACTCACTGACTATTCCACACTACCTGAGCAGTATGCTCACTCCAGCTCTCCATACTAACTATAACCTCCACTGCTAACAACTCACTGACTATTCCACACTACCTGAGCAGTATGATCACTCCAGATCTCCATACTAACTATAACCTCCACTACTAACAACTCACTGACTATTCCACACTACCTGAGCAGTATGATCACTCCAGATCTCCATACTAACTATAACCTCCACTGCTACCAACTCACTGACTATTCCACACTACCTGAGCAGTATGATCTCTCCAGATCTCCATACTAACTATAACCTCCACTGCTAACAACTCACTGACTATTCCACACTACCTGAGCAGTATGATCACTCCAGATCTCCATACTAACTATAACCTCCACTGCTAACTACTCACTGACTATTCCACACTACCTGAGCAGTATGATCACTCCAGATCTCCATACTAACTATAACCTCCGCTCCACTACTAACAACTCACTGACTATTCCACACTATCTGAGCAGTATGATCACTCCAGATTTCCATACTAACTATAACCTCCGCTCCACTACTAACAACTCACTGACTATTCCACACTACCTGATCAGTATGATCTCTCCAGATCTCCATACTAACTATAACCTCCACTACTAACAACTCAATGACTATTCCACACTACCTGATCAGAATGATCTCTCCAGATCTCCATACTAACTATAACCTCCACTGCTAACAACTCACTGACTATTCCACACTACCTGAGCAGTATGCTCACTCCAGCTCTCCATACTAACTATAACCTCCACTGCTAAAAACTCACTGACTATTCCACACTACCTGAGCAGTATGATCACTCCAGATCTCCATACTAACTATAACCTCCATTCCACTGCTAACAACTCACTGACTATTCCACATTACCTGATCAGTATGATCTCTCCAGATCTCCATACTAACTATAACCTCCACTGCTAACAACTCACTGACTATTCCACACTACCTGAGCAGTATGATCACTCCAGATCTCCATACTAACTATAACCTCCACTACTAACAACTCACTGACTATTCCACACTACCTGAGCAGTATGATCACTCCAGATCTCCATACTAACTATAACCTCCACTGCTACCAACTCACTGACTAATCCACACTACCTGAGCAGTATGATCTCTCCAGATCTCCATACTAACTATAACCTCCACTGCTAACAACTCACTGACTATTCCACACTACCTGAGCAGTATGATCACTCCAGATCTCCTTACTAACTATAACCTCCACTGCTAACAACTCACTGACTATTCCACACTACCTGAGCTGTATGATCACTCCAGATCTCCATACTAACTATATCCTCCACTGCTAACAACTCACTGACTATTCCACACTACCTGAGCAGTATGATCACTCCAGATCTCCATACTAACTATAACCTCCACTACTAACAACTCACTGACTATTCCACACTACCTGAGCAGTATGATCACTCCAGATCTCCATACTAACTATAACCTCCACTACTAACAACTCACTGACTATTCCACACTACCTGAGCTGTATGATTACTCCAGATCTCCATACTAACTATATCCTCCACTGCTAACAACTCACTGACTATTCCACACTACCTGAGCTGTATGATCACTCCAGATCTCCATACTAACTATATCCTCCACTGCTAACAACTCACTGACTATTCCACACTACCTGAGCAGTATGATCACTCCAGATCTCCATACTAACTATATCCTCCACTACTAACAACTCAATGACTATTCCACACTACCTGAGCAGTATGATCACTCCAGATCTCCATACTAACTATATCCTCCACTACTAACAACTCACTGACTATTCCACACTACCTGAGCAGTATGCTCACTCCAGCTCTCCATACTAACTATAACCTCCACTGCTAACAACTCACTGACTATTCCACACTACCTGAGCAGTATGATCACTCCAGATCTCCATACTAACTATAACCTCCATTCCACTGCTAACAACTCACTGACTATTCCACATTACCTGATCAGTATGATCTCTCCAGATCTCCATACTAACTATAACCTCCACTGCTAACAACTCACTGACTATTCCACACTACCTGAGCAGTATGATCACTCCAGATCTCCATACTAACTATAACCTCTACTACTAACAACTCACTGACTATTCCACACTACCTGAGCAGTATGATCACTCCAGATCTCCATACTAACTATAACCTCCACTGCTACCAACTCACTGACTATTTCACACTACCTGAGCAGTATGATCTCTCCAGATCTCCATACTAACTATAACCTCCACTGCTAACAACTCACTGACTATTCCACACTACCTGAGCAGTATGATCACTCCAGATCTCCATACTAACTATAACCTCCGCTCCACTACTAACAACTCACTGACTATTCCACACTATCTGAGCAGTATGATCACTCCAGATCTCCATACTAACTATAACCTCCGCTCCACTACTAACAACTCACTGACTATTCCACACTACCTGATCAGTATGATCTCTCCAGATCTCCATACTAACTATAACCTCCACTACTAACAACTCACTGACTATTCCACACTACCTGATCAGAATGATCTCTCCAGATCTCCATACTAACTATAACCTCCACTGCTAACAACTCACTGACTATTCCACACTACCTGAGCAGTATGATCACTCCAGATCTCCATACTAACTATAACCTCCACTGCTAACAACTCACTGACTATTTCACACTACCTGAGCAGTATGATTACTCCAGATCTCCATACCAACTATAACCTCCACTACTAACAACTCACTGACTATTCCACACTACCTGAGCAGTATGATCACTCCAGATCTCCATACTAACTATAACCTCCGCTACTAACAACTCACTGACTATTCCTCATTACCTGAGCAGTATGATCACTCCAGATCTCCACACTAACTATAACCTCCACTCCACTACTAACAACACACTGACTATTCCACACTACCTGAGCAGTATGATCACTCCAGATCTCCATACTAACTATAAACTCCACTCCACTACTAACAACTCACTGACTATTCCACACTACCTGAGCAGTATGATCACTCCAGATCTTCATACTAACTATAACCTCCACTACTAACAACTCACTGACTATTCCACACTACCTGAGCAGTATGATCACTCCAGATCTCCACACTAACTATAACCTCCACTCCACTACTAACAACTCACTGACTATTCCACACTACCTGAGCAGTATGATCACTCCAGATCTCCATACTAACTATAAACTCCACTCCACTACTAACAACTCACTGACTATTCCACACTACCTGAGCAGTATGATCACTCCAGATCTCCATAATAACTATAACCTCCACTACTAACAACTCACTGACTATTCCACACTACCTGAGCAGTATGATCACTCCAGCTCTCCATACTAACTATAACCTCCACTCCACTACTAACAACTCACTGACTATTCCACACTACCTGAGCAGTATGATCACTCCAGATCTCCATACTAACTATAACCTCCACTGCTAACAACTCACTGACTATTCCACACTACCTGAGCAGTATGCTCACTCCAGCTCTCCATACTAACTATATCCTCCACTACTAACAACTCACTGACTATTCCACACTACCTGAGCAGTATGCTCACTCCAGCTCTCCATACTAACTATAACCTCCACTACTAACAACTCACTGACTATTCCACACTACCTGAGCAGTATAATCACTCCAGATCTCCATACCAACTATAACCTTCACTACTAACAACTCACTGACTATTCCACACTACCTGAGCAGTATGATCGCTCCAGATCTCCATACTAACTATAACCTCCACTGCTAACAACTCACTGACTATTCCACACTACCTGAGCAGTATGGTCACTCCAGATCTCCATACTAACTATAACCTCCACTACTAACAACTCACTGACTATTCCACACTACCTGAGCAGTATGGTCACTCCAGATCTCCATACTAACTATAACCTTCACTGCTAACACCTCACTGACTATTATACATGACAAGACAGAAGCTGGTCGATCTATCTTTTCCTTCAGAGCGCCAAAAGCCTGGAATAACTTACATGAAAAAAATCAGATCTTCTCCTAGTCTAAAATCCCTAAAAATAACTGTTTCTTTGTATATAAAAATATTATGGCAAATATAGTCGTTGATACCTTTTATTGGCTAACTAAGAAGATTAAGGATGCAAGCTTTTAAGACCTTAGGTCTCTTCCTCAGGCATGTTATACAGATAAATATGAAAACATCTCTCTTATATACAAGTACACATTGTATTGTTTAGAATGGAAATCAGATAAGGAAGTTCAGTCCAGACTCTGGTCTTTGATCAGTCAATGTTAGAGGAGAGTGCTGTAAATTGCAGTCTTCCTCTGAGGTGGCCAAGGTATTTACGATTCCATGAGACTGTTGTAAAGGTTAATCCACAATGTGATAATGTGGCAGGAATTCTCTGTCTTTATTCAAACCATAATTTAAACTCCAAATTGGATCAATAATTTTACCTCCCATATTTTTCTCTCTCTCTGAGTGTTGAACAGTCCCATCAGTTCAGTCAATGTCCCTGACACTGTGTCCATTTTGACAAAAACATTCTACCACTGATGTCTGTCTTTTTGTTAACATTGGATCAGGAATAATTAAACCTTTTATGTAATGGCTGTCCAGTTTCACCCACGTAAAGAGCTGTTGGACATTTTGCACACATGATGAGGTATATTACATTGGATGATTTGCAGGTACCATTGATCTTATGGTGTAACTGGGTGTTTGGAATGGTACCTTGTCAGTGGTGTAAATGTGTGACCAGGTTTTACACCTCCTCTGTAGGCAGGGACATGTGCCATTTATATTATTATTCAGGACACTCCTTCAGACAGCCTCCCAATTTAAAACAACTGATGGTAAGGAGAGTAAGGGATTTATTTGTGCATTAAAGGAGCAGTAAACTTTTATTTATGAAAACACATATTTTATAGCGCTTTTCCTGCTGAATAAAACAAGGTCACTCCCATCGCTGTCAGATGTTTTATTCAAAATTTATAGCAGTTTAAATAATCAGGAAGTGAATTTACTGTGTTTACTTCCTGATAGTTCTAACTGACAGGAAGTGAATTTACTGTATCTACTTCCTGATAGTTCTGACAGGAAGTGACAGGCAGTTTCACGTTCTATGGAGAACTGTATGTCTCTGACTTTTCTCTCCATTAGAATCTAACAGGAAAACTAATTAGAATTTGACCACTAGAGGGCACTGCTAATGTAAAAAAACATGGGTTTAAATTGTAATAACCCTGGAAATATAAATCTCTCAGCAGTGGGAGTACCCTTATTTTACTCAATAGTAAAATTCCTACAATACATATTTTTTCATAAAAAAAGTTTACTGCTCCTTTAATCATTCGCCCATTCAGCAACTTACAGATTGTCAGTGGCCATCTCTTACTCATCAATAAGCGATAGCCAGATAGATCAGCAAATTTGATCCGCTAGCTTCAAGCTGACGGATGCCATTCCAATGTATGGGGCGAACACACGCATACACATTTTCGCTTATGTGTAAGCATGGGTTTTTCCCCTGACTGGCCAATTTAAGGAATTTTTTCTGCTTTGCGTACACTCCAAATCACTGATGAATACCCAAAGGTATCCATCAATGATCACGGTGAAGAGCAGCGTATTTAATATGCTGCTTTTCCCGCAGTTTGATGAATCCTGGCATAAGTTATGATATTTAGTTTTATTTATTCGTCATTTTATTTAAATTGGACAGTACTGGCCAGCATGCCAATTGGATACTGATTTTCCACACTACTCTCTCTATTACCCTCATACTAATGTCCGACATGTCTCTCAATCCCAACTGTCATTCCCTGCCAGCCAGATACTAAAATCCCACACTGTCCCCCAACCCCCCCATTTTTTTTTTTACCTTTCCCAGTCAGCCAGCTTATTTTCAATGCATTGCACAACCTTCTGATCATAGAAAGTTAATGTTGAAAAATATACCTTGATATAGATTTATAGTTCGTTAACAATATCATTGTGACACTGTCTCAGATTGAAAATAAAAATTGTCTTTTATTTTTTCTTGAGTTTTTTTTTTAAAAAGTCATTTTGGAAAAAAGTGAACAGATAAGAAGCACATGTTTCAGAGAACAGAAAAATCACCAGGATCTGTCAAGAAAACAATATGTAGTTTGTCAAAGTTACTTACAGGAAAATAACCGTTATCATGGTTTAAGCAAGGAATAAAAATGGCATAGCAGGCATGGATCCAGAAAGCGGTATCTTAGGCAAAACATATTCAACTCTCAATATATTCTAATCAAAAACAAAAACTGACACATTGTGCACATGGTGAAAAGTCTGTGATGTTTTAAACCACATGGGATCTTTCAAGTCATTTCTTTAAAACAAAGCCATAAAAGAATGTTAAAGCAAAAATTCAGCTCGCTTTAATATAAATTGATATAATGCAATATTCCCAAATATCTGTTCTAAAGTTTCCGTGCTTTGGAAGACCTTAAAGGAGAATTAACGCCTTCTAATAATAACCTCCTACTTAAGGACAGCAAATCCTAATGGCCCCAATGAATTTTACTTTTGCTCCTTGAAACAAGGGATAACATTTTTTTTCATGTTTAATTCTTTATTGAATCAATAAAATAAAAGAACATTCCAGATGGTTACAATACATATGAAAAGCAGCCTCTGACTAAGTTATATTATTCATTCTTATCGTGCCCTTTAACACTAAGAGACCAGTTCAATGCTCAGTAACATTAATAGTATGTCCAGGGACGTAACTTTTATTATATACTTATTACAATCTTGTTCATTGTCCTTTACTAGTCCGGACACTAAATTAAAATCACATAAAACAACATCTCTATGGTGGTCTAGTAATCCGCTCTTAGGTACCACTATTGAGCTTATACCTCCAAAGTGTAGGAATGATAATGTGTCTCTTATATCTTACTAGTTGAACAGCCCGTTACACGGGCCACAGTGCCACTGCCACCCGGTCGAGGGGCACTCACGTGCAGTGAAGACTGCCCGCGCCACGGCTGATACAGAGCTGGACGCTCTGAGGTCTGTATCAGCCGCAGCGCAGGCAGTCTCTACTGCGCATGTCGCGGCGTTACACACGTTTTGGCGAATTATTATATAGGATTACTTATCTCGTGGAGTATTAGAGCATTTAAAACGTCTACAGTACTATTATTAGTGTTTCACCACTTTAAATGAATCTAAATAGGAGGTTTACTTAACCAGAACACCTCATCCGGATTTCCCAGTATATCTAAAGTGATAGCCCTTAATCTGATGTATATTCATCCACCTGTTATCATCAGTCACCTATGGATGCCAGGCTGTATAAGCCTCTGGACTTCCACGGTAAATGTGAAACTTACTTCAGGTGTTAATGCGATGCCATCCTCAAAGTGTAAATCCTAAGATAGCCCTGTCAATTGAGGTATAAATTCAATCGGGCATGCAGTGAAAACCAAAGTACTGCACGACCTCTATACGCTATGAGCGCCGGTGGTTCGGTCCCTAATGCTAGTCCCTTGCTCATAGCTTGTAGAGATCGTGCAGTACTTTGGTTTTCACTGTATATAATAAAGTTACGTTTTTTGAGGGTCCCTGGATATACTATTAATGTTACTGAGCATTGAATTGATCTCTTAGTGTAAAAGGGCACAATAAGAATTAATAATATAATTTAGTCAGAGGCTCTTATACACTGTTTTCTCTTGTTACATGTTATTATTTAGACCTGCAATGCAATTTAACTTTGAATTGTCCCCTATATAAATAGAAAGGTCTGTAATACATATGAAAAATAAGATACAGAGAAATCATTGAACACAGATATAGATAGGGTTTCAGATTATGTAATCATAAACATTGGTACAGGCAAGATGGCAATAATCAATGTAAACCCAAATCAACAGTAATGTCCATACTGAGCTGTTGTGTTCAGGTGGTGTAACCATCTCAAAATTAGAGACTCGAGAAGAATGGGTGACCCATTTATGGGGAGAATTAGGGAGTATAGAGAAAGAGAGAGATGGGGAAAAGAGGTGTATAAAAAGATGAGGGGGAAGAAGAGCACAGGAACACAGGAACATGATGGTCGGGATCAAATGGGCAGGACCACCGGCCAAAGGATGGAATAACATCTGTAATCGGTTCTGGATGTTATGTCTATGAAGGTGGATATGACAGTTGGTAACAGGACCTCGGGTACTCGGTTTACTATTGAAATGTCGCCCTGTAGTTGGCGACCATCAAAAGGGCACGAACATAATGTCAAACACAACCTAATTAAACCTTCATTAGCATATGGCACATCACTGAAAAGGCTTCATTAGCATATGAAACATCACTGACAAACATAATTAGTATAGGAATCTCACTGGTACCACAGTGGTACATCAGTTAGCATACATTAGCATATGGTAACAATTGTGAATATCTCCTTAACTGTACATTTGCTTTTGGCTAACATGACACACAGACGGTTTTAATGCAGTTTTCAAATACGCAAACTTGAATTAAAGTTAAAGGGATAGTAATGTTTCATAATAAAAACAGCTCTAATTAGTCATCATAGTATTTGGACTTTGGAGAGTGTTATTTCAATTATGTCAGAGTTGTAGTTCAAGAGTAATTCAATGACAAAGTACCCCCCTCCCACCCCTTTTACTGATGTAACACTGCTCAGCCAGAGCAGAAGGGAGGTGCCCAGATAGACTGCAGAGAGGGACAATCTTCAATTAAGATAAGGGAAAAACCTGAAAAACTTGTCAAGGGGGGCATGGCTTTCATTGTTTTCATAGGAAGAAGATTGTCCCCTTCTGTTATACGTCTGGTCTTTGGACTGGATTCCACATCTGAGAAGAGATGGCTTACACTAGGTAAAAGGGGCAGGAGGGGGAACTTTGCTTGTGAATATCTCTCAAACCATAAAGGTTTGACAGATAAGACTTATATCGTTCTTCATGTTTTTTTAATGCCTACAAAATAAAAATAAAATGAAGTATTACTATCCCTTTAAAGTATCACTTTAATGCCTTAACAAACTTCTAATGAACTCGCTTTCGATATTGGTGACCGGATTATCAAAACATCCACCAGCGGTGTACACATAGATGTCGCCTGGTTTATGAAGATCTATTAGTCTAGGATTGTTTCATGTGTGTAATAATGAGGGTCCATTGATTATTAGATTTAGGTCCTATACAGTACATTCCTTTAGCAAGTGGTAGTGTTGTAGTTATGCTACTGGATTGGTGTGGGTGCTCGATAACTGCAGTCCGTCACTCTGCCTCTGCTCCCCTCCCTCTATCCAGCCTCCTCCAATGACAGAGGCTTTCTTCCTGTAAGCTGGAGCACTCTCATTGGCAGAGATCAATATCTAGCCAATGAGAGCACTCCAGCTTACAGGCAGCAAGCTTCTATCATCGGAGGAGGCTGGATAAAGGGAAGAAAGCAGAGGCAGAGTGACGGACTGTGGTTACAGAGCAGGTAACCGCAGTCTATGTGGAAGTAGGTGCACAGCAGCATTTATTACTTACATTTCAACCAACTAGAGCTTTAAAAAAAAAATATATATATAAAAAATTAATACACATTTACACATATTCACTGTGTATAGAAACTATACAGGCTAACTTGTATAGTGGTGATACATCCCCTTTAAAGAACACTAACAGACATTCAGAATTAACTTGATCATAATACATTTTTTTACCCAGGCATACATTCTTAACTCTTTCAGTGCCACTGGGGTATGCAATGAACATCCCTATAGCACTGAAAGGGTTAGAGAACTATGCTGTGTAAGATGCTGAAGCCTGAGTGGACCCTCTCTGCTCCCCCCAGTGGACAAGTGGGGGAACAAGGAGAATGCACTCCAGGGTTGTCAGTCTGCTGGCAATGTGTATGGGAGGGTATCCACTACATTGTACAACAACCCTGCATGCTAATGAAGATATTCTCCCTCCCTACCCTTGTATTTCTAATTCTTAGTGCATAGGGCGATGTGTGTGTCTATATCGCCAAGATGATGTGTTCACCACACATTACCAGACACACATCGTCATAACATTGCCCCTTAGTGCATTTCCCCCCTGAACATAGTTCACCTTGGGGAGTTATCCACTAAGCAGTGATAAAGAGGTGATAAAGTGGAGGTGACTTCCCCAGTGATATCACTTCTCCAGTTCCTATGTTATTCTATGGAACCAATGCACTACGATTTCCCAAGTGGGACAAATCTTTGCACATGGGCTCCATAGACTGACATAAGAATTGGAGAAGTGAAAATGATATCACTGGAGAAGTCATCTCCACTTTATCACCTCTTTATCACGTCTTAGTGCATAACCCCCGTGTAATTCTTTTGTAGTCTATGTGAGAGGAGAGACACTGGCTTAGAGGTGAACTAACATCCTATATAATAATTCACTAAAACGTGTGTAACGACCAGTCATGCGCAGTAGAGACTGCTGCGCGTGCTGCAGTCATGCACAGAAGAGACTGACCGAAGGAGCGTCCAGCTCTGTATCAACTACAGTGCGGGCAGTCTCTACTGCGCATGACTGCCCCGCGACCGGCTGGCAGTGGCATTGTGTCCTGTGTAACGGGCTCTTCAACTAGTTTATAATAATGGCATAGATGATTATGAAAGGGATTCCAAAGTTTCAATTGTTCATGTTGGTCATATTTTTTTATTTAAATCTATAGTTTTAGATCATTTTCCTTTTAGTTATTTCTCAGTTTATGCAAATTAGCCAATACTTCCTAGTAGGAAGTGACAGTTTGGAGAGAGAGAGAGAGAGAGAGAGGAATTTTAGTATCTGAATGGTATGACATAGCACTGGCTGGTATGAAGTGGCAGTTGGGAGGGGGGTAGTGGGATGTAAGTGTCTGGTAGGAAATGGAAGTTGGGAGGGACAGTGACATGTTACTAGCTGTCTGGTTGGAAGTGGCAATTGGGAGGGAGAGTGGAGTTTTTTTATCTGGCTGGTAGGAAGTAGAAATCAGGAGGGAGAGTGGAATGTTAGTGTCTGGCTGGTAGGAAATAGCAGTTGTGAGGGAGAGTTGAATGTTAGTAGCCGGCTGGAAGGAAGTGACAGTTGGGAGGAAGAGTAGAGTTTTATTATCTAGCTGGTAGGAAGTAGAAGTTGGGAGGGAGGGTTGAATGTTAGTGTCTGGCTGGTAGGATGTGGTAGTTGGCAGGGAGTGTGGAATGATGGTATCTGGGTGGTAGGAAGTAGAAGATGAGCAGGAGAGTGAAATGTTAATATCTGGTTGGCAGGAAATGTCAGCTGGGATGGAAAGTGGAATGTTAATATCTGGCTGGTAGAAAGTGGTGGTTGGGAGGGAGAGGGGAATGTTAGTATCTGGTTGATAGGAAGCAGAAGATGAGAGGGAGAGTGGAATGTTAGTATCTGGCTGGTAGTATCTGGAAAATGTCAGATGGGAGGAAAGGTGGAATGTTAATATCTGGCTGGTAGGAAGTGGCATTTGGGAGGGAGAGTGGAAAGTTAGTAATCTGGATAGGAAGTAGCCGATGGTAGGGAAAGTGGAATGTTAGTATCTGATGCACCGGTACTGCCTAATTTCCATAAAATAACAATGTCTCATAAGAGATAGTTTTAAATATGGAATGTCTAACATAAATATAGATGATTTTGAAACCTGTTTCAGGTCATTATAAACGGTTAGTCCCTTTAATTCCTCTATAGACTGTGAATGTGACAGCTGCACACCTTTGTGACAGGTTTGGCAATGAAAATGTTTGTATGAAGGAAGCCCCATCAATGGCAGCCTCTCACTGTACTCAGCATGCAAAGTACTTCAATAATTGCTTCTCCACAATATCATTTTATTGATGCAAACAATGTATTGTAGAGCTTTCTAGCATTCAAGGGATTCAATTCCCGATTTAAATGTTTGACAATTTGTTTGTTCCTTGTGGTGCAGTCGGTTTTGCCTCAGAATCACTGCATTATTTCCTAGAGTAGGGCTTAAAATATGAAGTCCTTTGCTACTAGCCAGACCTGAAAAGTTACTCGCCACAGCAAGCCATAACATACCCACCAGGGCTGAATTTCTACTCGCCAGGGCTACATTTTCACTCACCATTGGCTAGTGGCGAGTGGAAATTTTGAGCCCTGTCCTAGAGTATAAGATTTCATAATAATAGACAAGGCTTTATTGAGATGGGTGGTGAGGAGGAGGGGTTTGCCCATAAAATGGGCAGAGAGTGGAAGGAACTGGGTCGAGAGTGGCCGTAGCTGGCAGTGAAGAAGGCAGAGTTAAAGGAGGGAACTCACTGAGCCTTGAGAATCAACCTCTGTCCCAGGAGACCAGACAATTAACCCTTTGAGTGCCAAAGGTGTACACAACTCATTTTACCGATCTGGCACTCAAAGGGTTAAGATAAAAGCCAGGTGAGATCTGTTGAGTTCCCAGATACAGTGTGCAGCCTCCATAGGTTCTTAGTGTAGAGCTTTGAAACTCCTCACTAGTGTCCTTGGAGCTGCTCTCGCAGGTCAAAGAGACTCAACTGTGAGACTTCAGAGTCTTGCAGTTCATCCTCTCTGGGACCAGTAAGGGGGAACTGGGGGTCTCATTCCCGACTCCTGCTCTGCTTCACTGTCACAATACAGCTTAAGATTAATGTGCAAGTTTGGTCTGAGAGAGACTGATCTAGCAATAGCATGAAACAAAGACAAGACTGTGCTACTTTCTGAATTTCTGGGTTAAATGGGTGTGTGTGTATGTGTGGTATGTAGTGAACTGTCAAAAATGTATGTTCATACACATTATTGCCCCTTGGTACTACCATTACACAATATCATATATTGTATTCAGAAATGAAATGTACCTTGCGAGCATCATCTAATTGAATTTTGTGTGTATTTGAATGATTAACATTTTTTATACTTGATATAATCCCTTGGAGAATAGTTGTCATTAATGTTTTTAACAAAGAAGAAAATTGCATGATATTTTTGTTGATTACATGTGGGGAACAGACATACCTGTCTGAGAATATGTAGGGTAGATGTTTTTGAGCCTGAATTCCTGTGGTGGAACTCTCTATATTGTCAGTCAAACATTCGGAGAAATCACATTCAACTTGGCTGACAATGGAGTGTTTATGTAGTGGGCAGAGTTTAGGTATTTGAAACATTGCCTTTAATTCTACAATAGACACTGTGAATAATGTGGATCAGAAGTCGCTGCTTGGATTTTCTCTAGATATCTAACATTGTAGCGGATTAACCCTTGGCACGAGTTTTGATAAATGAAATGGTGTGTGTTGATATACATACCTTATTCTTAATGTTTATATAAAGTTCGGGGATTGAAAAGAAGATGTATATATATCTTTTAAATTTTCATCAGTGACAAAAGGGTTAATAAAAATCGTATGTCGGATCCACATATTCATGAGTTGTTATCCACTGGAAGCCAGTTTGATACAATGTTTTTCATTGGCTACTCAGGCTTTTAAACAGACTAATCAGACGGGTAACTAATTGCCATCATGATTAAGCGTGTATAACGCGAAACATGTCGAATGGATTAGTGATTCTGCTGCTCTAAACCTGTACATTTGTACTTATGTTGCCCTCTGTATTACTGTGTGGTCCGTGAAGATTGAATTTTAAGCGACAAGATTAAAGGTATTACTTTGATTTTATTTGGTCTGTAATTGTATCATTCAAGTTGAGCGGATACTTTAAATGTTTGGTTGCAATAAGGAATCTTGGAGAGTTCAAGTAACCTGCATCCTGGTTTATACATTAAACAGACCTTACTAACACATATATGGAAAAGAGTGTTTGATAACAACAAGTGAGACTTAACTGATATACGTACTGAATGAATTATTGTTCACAAGAAACTGGAGCCGCTATATCTTTTTGTATGCATACACATTATTGCCCCTTGGTACTACCATTACACAATATCATATATTTAAAGAAACAAAAAGAAAAGAAATGTGTTCTTCATGATGCACTCTAATAAAATCTAACGTTTATTGTTTAATTTAAAATCAATGATGATTAGGGTTGCCACCCAGCCGGTATTTTACTGGGAGGCCGGTAAAAAATTGACTTCTGTCCAATGTTCAATCTATGGAGGGAATGCCTTGGCCGGTATTTTTTTGAAGAAAATGTGGCAACCCTAATGATCATCAGATGAGTTAAACTATTACAGAGACCTGCTGAAACAAAATTCCCATGGGTGAATGTTTGTCGTTCCTAATGTTGGCATAGTCACGAGACGCCAGGATCTCACTATAGACCTGGATCTCATTGTGCACACACAGTGCCTATTCCCAGAGTTCTTACAGTTTAAACCTGTGCTTTTTTACATTAGCTGTGCCCTCTAGTGGTCAAATTCCTATTAGTTATTCTGTTACATTCCAATGGAGTATAAAGTCAGTGACTTACAGTTCTCCATAGAATGTGGTAGAAACTGCTGAGTCACTTCCTGTCAGAACTGTCAGGAAGTAAATGCACAGTATTTGAACTATTATAATGGTTGAATAAAACAATGGACAGCGTTGAGAGTGGCCTTGTTTTTCTCAGCAGGAAAAGCTCTATAACACACAGGTTTTCATAAAAAGGTTTACCACTCCTTTAAATTCACTGAATAATATATTTTATTGTATTAGATTCAGTTTCTTCTTTTGCAGTATAAAGAGTTCTGGAATGGTTTAGTCATATTGCCAGATCAACTGCTCCTTGTTAAGTTAATGAACTCTTAATCTTTGATATGAATATGAGACCTGTAGATAAAATAACTTTGGTCTGCTAATAAAGGAACTCAGTGAACCACATAAACTTAACTTTGACTTCAAACTGAAAATGTTCCAACTGGGATATAAATGAATTAGTGAAATTATACCTCCAGGTGATCGCTGCCTGTCAGATCATATCTCTTCCATTTTCCTAGATGCGCTTTCGATGTAATCACTCTATGGTTTTATTTCTTATGCTCCAAGGGTTGCGTTCAAAGGAAAATAAATGTCTCTTTTCTTTCAGATGAGAGAAAATTACAAAAACCAAAAAAGACGATAACGCTTGTCAAAAATGAATGGACGAATCCACCTGAGTGTTGGGTACTTAAATATAGCACAGATCAGTTCATTTTAAAAATCTTGAACACACCGCACCCTGCTACAATCCATTGGCAGTGCTCTATGTTTCAGTGTACTTCAAAGGATACTACATGAGGGAAGTTCAGGCCTGGATTCCGTTCCAGCTGGATAGATGCTCTATGTGTCCTGAATTTGGCAACACTGGATGCATGGAAAGTTCCACTGCAATTCTGCTATTATATTGTCGTAGAATGGCCTTTGTAATGCTCCCTCTTGTGTCTGAAAACCTTCCCAGGCTCTGAAGTTTACGACAGCCAGTTCTAGAAAAGAGGCTTACTCGACTGTAAAATCATGTCCCCAAATGTACCCACTCTCTTTCTTATGCTCATCTAAGTCCCCTTTAACCCCTCCGATAGCAGGTAGCTTGTAAAACATTACTGTCAATGCATTGCAAGTGGTCTGGCATCGGATAGGTTAACTGACAGGGCACACCATTATTCCTTCCATATCTGGACTGGATGGGAACACAATGCATTCCTGGCAGCCCAACAATGAAGGGGTTAACGCATAGCGTGCCAGAGGGGTACAGAACGCATTGCAATGCGTTCCATACCCCCCTGACACTCAAAGGGTTAAACTTATGAAGAAAAAAGCATTCATTGTATAAGGGAAAATGGCCTTAAATATTTTTCCTTTTTTTGGGGGAGTGGTAACATTACCTCCACCCCCATCTCCCATCCTAACCAGATTAGGATGGAGAGTGTTCAAAAATTAAAAGGGGACCTGAAACTACCCTATATAATATTTTGCTAGGATGTTTGTCAGAAGCCGTCATGCTTAGTAGAGACTGCCTGAACGCACGGAATGCTGGGAGCACGGAATGCTGGGAGTTCTGTGCTGGGAGCATTCTGTGCTGTCAGGCAGTCTCTACAGTGCATGACTGCGTTGGCGGCAGGACACAGAGCAGGACCAGCCTCTTAACATCACCCGGACCTTGGCCCGTGTACACGAGCTTTTACACTTGTATATTTGTTATTGTGAAAAAGAGGGCACATTAATTCCTTCCTGTAACATATTAAAGGGATAGTATTGTGTCAAAATAAAAGTAGCTTCAATTAATCTTTATAGTATTTGGGCCATGGAGAGTGTTATATCATTACTGTCAGAGATGTAGTACAAGAGTAATTGAATGATAAAGTATCCCCCTCCCACCCCTTTTACCTAGTGTAAACTGCCTGCCCTCAGATGTGGAATCTGGTCCCTTGAGCGGACAGTTCACAGCAAGGGACAATCTTCTTACTGTGATCATAAGGAAAACCCTGCCCCATTGACAGGTTTGAGAAAAAGAACTGCACTACGTGGAGACAATAAAACCACCTTTATTCAGTAAAAATATTTAGTGGGCACCATCCTAGACAAAGAGTCTCACGCGTTTCGCACCTGAGTGGTTAATCATAGATGAGACAATGTTTCACTGGAGCTTGATTTGAAAGATACAACATTTTTCCATATTGAAGTGCCATTGATGTGTTTCATTTATATCTTTGAGCCCCTTGACAAGTTTTTCAGGTTTTTCCTTATGATCATTGAAGATTGTCCCTCTCTGTGATCCATCCGGACAGTCTGTTATGGCTGGCAAGCAAGACAAGGAGTCAGACGGTATAGTTAAGATCACCTTTATTAGAAATATATTAACAGTAATGCAAATAACAAATAACACACAGAGGGTGATCAAAGAAGCAAGTACTGTATCAGAAATATCCACCACACTGTCCGAGACTAGACCTCAGCCCACTGGAGTCTCGTGGTAATTAGAACGCCCAAAGGTAGCACTGACTCAGCCTGCAGTCAGTCTAGGAGAGGAGTCTTAATATTGTACGCAACCACGGAGACTACTGACTCACTCCTGCAGTCAGTAGCTAGGATTCTGCTAGAGCCCCAGGATAATACTAGGAAGGATATCTGTGGAACTGGGACCAACATACGGAGCGAACAGACAGAGCCCTCTAGTAAGCACCAGATAGGATAGTCAGACAAGCCAGGTCATACACGGAGCGTGTAGTCAGCCAAAGCCACAGGTTTGCACCAGATAGGATATCCACTGTATTGTTGGTATGCTGGATGCGCAGTGGACAGAGCCCTAGGTCAATACCAGAGTGGGTAGTCAGACAAGCCAGGTCATACACGGAGCGGGTAGTCAGCCAGAGCCACAAGTTTGCACCAGATAGGATATCCACTGAATCGTTGGTATGCTTGATGCGGAGTTGACAGAGCCCCAGGTCAATACCAGAGTGGGTAGTCAGACAAGCCAGGTCATACAAGGAGCGGATAGTCAGCCAGAGTCACAGGTTTGCACCAGAAAGGGTGCCTAAGCCAAATCGGAATGCACAAGGAGAATGGTCAGACAGAGCCACAGGTGAACACCAGAATGGATGGACAGACAAGCTGGGTTATACACAGGAATCAGGAATACCAAATAAATGAACTGCTCAGAACAACAACATAAGGGTGACTGAGTCAGGACTCGGTTTGCCCTTTAAACCCCTCCTCAGGAAGTAGGTAGGAGAAGCAGCTCAGAGGGAGGAAGTAGGTAGGAGGAGACTACAGGAAGCAATCACATAAAACAGAGGCCTGCAGCATGCTTGAAGCCTCGCGCCTGCAGATGACACATCTAGCATTGATGTGTCCAACCGCTGCGTTAATCCGGCGACATGGAGGGTCGCAATACTGAAATGCGCCCAAACCATGTCTACTGTTCGTGGAATGACTCCGGATTGTCAAGGTGAGCGTCTCCAGAAGCGGCAGCGCTGTAAGGTACTGTAACACAGTCTTACTGCTCTGAGGTGAGCAGTGTTACATCAGTAAAAGGGGAGAAAGGGGGATACTTTACCATTCAATTACTCTTGAACTACAGCTCTTACAGTATTGAAATACACTCTCTATGGCCCAAATACTATGAAGATTAATTGGAGCTGCTTTTATTTTGAAACATTACTATCCCTTTAAACAACCACAAAAAAAAAAAAAAGATATGTAACATTCAACCATTCAACAATATAAATTACTATGAAGTATATATAATATCTTAAGTAATTAAAAACAAAAGAAAATCAATATATGGAATCAATATGAAGGCTGGGGACCTCATATTGTTTAATTCACGGCCATGTAAGTAAAAGAAGAAAATACTGAAGAGGACCGAAGCACCTTGTATCAGTCCTCACACTTTGATTTCCAGAGATGTGCACAACGCGTTTCACAGCAATGCATTGCATAAACGTCTGGCACTCAAAGGTTTCAAAAATGCCCAGGGAAGGGTTTCAGGTCTCCTTCATCTATGCTTCCTAAGGGAGAAAAAGTAAAAAAAAAAAAAGAAACAAAATACACAAGCCATCCCCCCCAAAAACATTCCCCACCCACTTATAATGCTTGTAAGTAAAAACACATAGGGGGAGGTTCACTAAGTGATGATAAAGAGGTGATGACTTTTCTAGTTTATCACTTCTCCAGTTCCTATGTTATTCGATGGAGCTTGTGCACTAAGATTTCTTCAGCTTTGGAGATCTTAGTGAATAGGCTCCCTAGAATAACATAGGAACTGGAGAAGTGATATCACTGGAGAAGTCATCTCCACTTTATCACCTCTTTGTCACACCTTAGTGAATCTCCCCTCCAGTCAGCTGGATGTCGGATGTTCAGTCATGTTGGCTATGCCCTGGTCATATGCTCCAGACAAATAAAAAAATCCTTATAATATAAAAGGACAGATGTATGTTTGTCCGATGCAGTCATGCACAATAGAGACTGCCCGAACACAGACGAATGCAGTCATGCACTGTAGAGACTGCCCAAATGCAGATGTTTGTCCGATGCAGTCATGAGGAGTAGACACTGCCCGAAAGCACAGAATGCTGGGAGGTGTAGTTCTGCAGTTTTATGCACTTTGGCCTGTGTACACAGGCTTTCACACTAGTAAATACATAAAAGCCTACAAATTCTTCTGCCACTTTCATTGCTATTACTAATAATAATAAAAAAAAACATCCTAATTCTGTTTGGGTTGTTGTCCAGGCCTTTGTGAAAAATAATTAAACAGGATTGTCTAATATTCAAACAATCCCTGTTTAAATATTTTCTATTGGCTAGGAGGTTGGGTTAAATAGGATACTGAACATATAACTCCATATCTCCAAGCGCACGTTTTTACTGTGTATAGACTATTATAAAAGACTAGTTGAACAGCCCATTACACGGGCCACAGTGCCACTGCCACCCGGTCGCGGGGCAGTCACGCGCAGTAGATACTGCCCGCGCCGCGGCTGATACAGAGCGGGATGCTCCTTCGGAGAGCCCAGCTCTGTATCAGCCGTGGCGTGGGCAGTCTCTACTGCTCATGAGTGCAGCAGTGTCTACTGCGCATGTCACGGCGTTACACACGATTTAGCGAATTATTATATAGGATATTATATGACTGTATGGTTAAGTGTGGGAACCAGCATTTCCTGCAGTGCTATCCATTGATGAGAGTTATTACACCTAAACTGATCTGATTCACTCTGAGCTTATGACTATGTGCAGCCATTGTGTTAGGACGGAGAATACATTATCTTGGTTTTTTTTAACTTTAAAGATTCTACTGACCCAGTTTACTAGCTTAAAAAAAATCATGCAGGATAAATCCTAGCAATTCTCCCTGCCATTTTTGGTGACAAGCCATTTACTAGTTTGGGATGTAGGTCTGACTAAACTTTCTCATAGCCCCAAATGAGAATTTTTTTTTTTTTTCAACAGATAATAATTGAAAACTACACAACCGATTTGTATGAAACTTCTAAAGTTTGCAGGGACTGCCAGTCTTACCTGGAATCCAATTTCACTGCTTCAATCAAAAGATATAGGGAATATAAAAAGTTTAGAAATATAGAACCTTCATTTTAATGTAACTATGGAAGCCCTATTGGGCTTCTATAATATATATATATATATATATATATATATATAGGCCCATGTATGGGCAGAAACATCAATATAATAATATAATTACCAGGAAGGATGAATGGAGATTGTCTCTCATTTTCAAAGGATCAGTAAACTTTTTTTATGAAAAATATATATTGTAGGGATTTTCCTGTTGAGTAAAATAAGTGTACTCCCATTGCCTATAGATTTATATTTCCAGAGTTAATGTTTTTTTACATTAACAGTGCCCTCTAGTGGTCAAATTCTAATTAGGTTTCATGTTAGATTCTAATGGAGAGGAAAGTCAGAAAAGTCAGAAACATAACAGCTCTCCATAGAACGTGATAGTTCTGACAGGAAGTGACAGGCAGTTTCTATCAGGAAGTAAACACAGTAAATTCACTTCCTGTCAGAACTATCAGGAAGTAAACAGAGTAAATTCACTTCCTGTCAGAACTATCAGGAAGTAAACACAGTAAATTCACTTCCTGATTATTTAAACTGCTATCATTTTTTAATAAAACATCTGACAGAGATGGGAGTGACCTTGTTTTATTCAGCAGGGAATGCTCTGTAAAATATGTGTTTTCATAAAAAAAAGTTTACTGCTCCTTTAAGTATATTCTGGTGTGCAGATGCCATTACCCAGTTTAACCCTTTGAGTGCCAGAGTGGTATGAAATGCATTGCAAAGTAATGCATTCTGTACGACTCTGGCACTCAAAGGGTTAACGGTACTTAATCATTTTATCTCCCTCGGAAGGATGAAACGATGAATTGACCCTGCCGGCATGAGAACCTGCAATCCTGAGGGTTGAACAGAGTCTACAGCTGGTGAATTAACCAACTGAGTTATCTCACAGGCACTTTGTGACACTTTGAACTGTTATAACTTTAGAAGGAAGCATCTCATATCAATGGAAACACCTTGTTTTACTGAAAAGTTGTATGATGTATGGTTTTGAATAATAAAACTTTATTGCTTCTTGTACTCTCAGGTGCCTCTAATCTCAGCAAGCTAAGCGCTGCCAGTGATCTCACCCAGCCCTGCACACTGATGAAGTCACAAAAAGTAGAATTAGCCAATATCAGGGGTTAGAAACAGTTGGCTTTCCAGCTGTTGAGGACTACAATTCTCATCTTCCGCAACCAGCTAATTGGTGATTGAGGAAGATGGGAGCTGTGGTCTAAAAAAGCTGGAGAGCCAAAGCCTGTGCCCTATGATATTTTAACACCATAAAACTCTTAACCCCTTTGGATGCTGGGAATGACTCCAGTGCATTTCTGCCCAGCAAGGATGGAGGTCTGCAGCAAGATTGGACCTTATTTATAAGCAAAGTGGAGTAATTTTGGAACAAAACAGCTTCACTACAGGGACCATATAAAATATCCCCATTGATTTAAATGTTGATTTTTAACTCCTTGAATGTTAGATACATTTCCGACGCAGTGTGACACATTCAATTGGTTACCAATGTCCATTTAAATCAATGGAAATTTGGGATGTTTGCTTGTCCCCTATGACATATCTCTTCTTTATTTCATCCAACAAGTTAGACCGCTCCATTTCCAAGAGCGCTTCATGGCTTAACATACTGTATACTTCAAAATAAGAGTCTTATTCTGTGTGATAAAGTTCCTTCAAGCCTGTTAGCTGCTAATACATTAGGGGAAAGTCCACCTAAAATGTTAAAGGGATAGTAACCTTTTATTTAAATGTTACTTATACAACAGGTGCATAATAAATGCAGTCAAACTTCCTAGACTTTTAATTATATTATTCACCTTCACCTATTTATTCTACTCTTTCATGTCTGCCGCCCCCCCCCCCCCCGGAGCTAGAGACATCTCCAGCGCATTGCTCCAAAATGCACTGGAGATATCTCTAGTGATCAAGAGATTTAGAGTATAGATGCTAGCTTAGAGCACGTGATGTCATCATGACATCATACCTTCACGAGGATGCCGGTTCTGGTGCCATTCACATCTTGGAGGGTATATAGGGGACTTTGTTACATAGGATGCTTGTCTTGAGGAATAACACAAAATAATAAACTTCTTTTAAGAAGTTGTGAGAGTGCTGTTGTTCTTATATATATGGGAATATATTGGGAATGTTTTTGTTTTTTTTTAATAAATGTTATGATAGTGAAATATAGCGTAGGGTGTACGTGTCAGAAAGGTACACACAGTGATACACAGACACATGTGCAAACACACACATATACAGGGAGACACACAGTGATAGAGAAGCATGCAACACACATACATACACACACACGCATGCACTGACATACACAAACAGTGACACACAGATGCAAATCGGAACATACATACATACAGTGTGAGCAGTGTAAGCAACATACCTCCCAACATTTCATATGGCCAAGGAGGGACACTTGTGTTTTAGGTGGTGTTACTGGGGGTGTGGCTGGTGGTGTATTTTACAGAATTTTTAACCCTTTGAGTGCCAGGGGGTAAACAATGCATTGCATACCCCTCTGGCATTGAAACTGTTAGGTTACCCTCTATAAATGAATGATTTAGAAGAAGATGAAAGTATTTTTTTACACAGACTAATTTAACAGATATATACAGAAGTTTATACCCACATTACTGTGGGTTTTATTGATGTGGAGCAATCTGATAAACTGGTATATACACCACACAATGTGATCTCCTAAATAGAGGAGCGGAGGGATTTGGGTGTCAAACAGGGACTGTCCCTCCTATACTGTATAGTACCAGTCCTTATACACAGACACATGCAGACTGTGTACTATACAGCAGAGGTTCTCAGCCCATGCCCTCAGTGGCCACTAACAGGCCAGGACTTAGGAATTTCCCTGCTAGAACACAAGTGTGTTGATCAAAGGCTCAGTTGTATTGATTAACTCACCTGTGCTCTTAAAAGGAAATTCTAAAATCCTGGCCTGTTTATAGCCACTGAGAGCACAGGTTGAGAACCACTGCTATACAGTGCCAGACCATTATAGATAATTTTTTACCCTTTGAGTGCCAGGGGGTAAGCAATGCATTGCATCCCCTCTGGCAATGAAATGATTAAGTTACTCTTTCTGTAAGTGAATGATTTAGAAGATGATGAAAATATGTTTTTACACAGACTAATTTAACAGATATATACAGAAATTTATACCCACATTACTGTGGATTTTACTGATGTGGAGCAATGTGATACACTTGTATATTAGGGTGACCAGACCTCACCTTTAACCAGGGACGCATATGAAAAATGCATACTGCAGGGTTGCTTTGATTTTGGTGCACTCCTGAAATATGCCTATTTCCTATGTGTCCCCAGTTAAAGGTGAGGTCTGGTCAGCCTATTGTATATACACCACACAGTGTGATCTCCTAAATAGAGGAGCAGAGGGATTTGGGTCTCAGACAGGGACTGTCCCTCCTATACTGTATAGTACCAGTCCTTATACACAGACTGTATACTATATAATGCCAGACCATATATAAATTGTTTGTCATACATGCTATACAGTGAGCTATGTACAGCATGGAGATGATTGCAGGAACTGGCACCTCTACTTACAGACAGACTGACAAACAATCTGCTCTCTTTCTCTCTCTTTGTGCAATATATAAATACAGTCACACCCATGTCTCTGCCACTTACCAGCTCAGCAGAAGCCCTGCTCTGCACTGCCTGATCACCTCTCTGCTGTTGTTCCACTTTCCCAGCAAGCCAGCATCCTGCCTGCTGATTGTTTAGAAATCAGCTCACTTGTAATAATTAGCAGGGCTGTGCAGGCTCACATACAGGGAATGAAGAAGCTGCATAATACAGATTGGACCATGGCCTTCCAGCTGTAGCTTGAGCATAGTTCCCATCATCCTCAGCTGCTCAGTGTGTGTGTGTGTCTCTGTATGAGTGTATATATATGTGTGTATGTGTCTGCTGGGGGGGGGGGGCATGTGTGTGTGTCTGTGGTAGGGTGACCACGGGTCCCGGAATGTCCGGGACTGTCCCTTATTTTAAGCCTATGTCCCGCGTCCCGGGTCATCTCCCACCGAGACAATGAAGTGTCCCAGAATGAAGCCAAGCCACCCACACAGCAGCACAAACAGTCACTCTCTCAGTGACCTCCCAGTGTTTGTTGTGTTTTTTTTGTTTTTTTTATATATGCCGCCCTGGATGTCAGCCTGCAAGCGGTGTGTCACATCATGGACGCCGCGAAGGGAGCGCTTGGTAGCATAAATCAGCGCTCCCTCGCGGCGTCCATGATGTGACACACCGTTTGCAGGCTGACATCCAGGGCGGCAATCCAGCTGATCTCCTGGAGGCAAGCGCTCTAGTAATACAGAGCGCTGGGAGATGACATCATCTCCCAGCGCTCTGCATTACTGAGCACAGCGCGCAGGAGCTTCAGCTCTGTGCCGGAGGAGGCACAGAGCACTTTCCACACCGCTAGACTACCAGGGACTCAAGGTAGGGCATTAAGGGGCAATGTGGAGATGAAGAGGAGTAGGGTGACCACATGTCCCGGAATAGCAGAACGGAAATGTGGTCACCCTAGTCTGTGGTGTAGGAGTGAGTGGCAACCATTTTTTTTTTTCAGCCTTAGATAGTGGTGTGTGGGCTGGATAGTGGGGGTGGGCCAAAAATCACACCCCATTGAATCACCCAGTGAGAGCAGTAATACTTTTTACTGCCGCCCCTTGGTGTGTTTTGCGAGGCACAAAGTCTTCTTTTATATATATATACTAGCAATGTGGGACGGCGCTGCCTTTCAGGATACATGGGGAATTAATGCACACACACACGGATGCAAGACAAACGCACACAGAGACACACACGCAAATGCACACGCATGCACTGAGATGCATAAAGAGCGACACAGTCATACACACATACATGCAATGCACAACATGCAGACACATAGAGTGTGATACAGATATGCAACACACACAGTGAGGAACACACAGGCACACGCAGAGACACACACACAGACGTGAGTCATAAGGGGGTGACTTATGTGTCATTGTAATGAGTTTGTGTTTGTACTAATGCCTCCACTATGACATTCATTCATATAGTTGAAATGCATGTGGTAATGGCACATAATATGGTGGAAGGTGGATCGTGCTGGCTTCCGGGGTGTGAGTGAGTATGTGTGACTGAGTGGCATTCATTTATGTAGTTGAAATGCATGTGGTAATTGCACATACTATGGTAGAAGGTGGATTGTGCTGGCTCCCGGGGTGTGAGTGTGAGTGAGTGCGTGTGAGTGCGAGAGTGAGTGATTTCATGTGAGTGTGTTAGTGAGTGTGTGTGATTGAGTGAGAGTGTGTGAGTGTTAGAGAGTGTGAGTGAGTGGGAGAGTGTGTGAGCGAGAGGGTGTATGAGAGTGAGTGAGAGAGTTTGAGTGAAAGTGAGTGAGAGAGTGAGTGTGTGTGTGTGAGATTGAGTGTGTGTGATTGAGTGTGAGTGAGAGTGTGTGAGTGAGAGACTGTGAGTGTGTGAATTATTGTGAGTGTGTATGATTGGCTGTGTTTGAGAGTGTGAGTAGGGTTGCCACCTTTTCTTCAAAAAAATACCGGCCATGGCATTCCCTCCATAGACTTAACATTGGACAGAAGCCAATTTTTTACCGGCCTGCAGGTAAAATACCGGCTGGGTGACAACCCTAAGTGTGAGTGAGAGTGTGAGTGAGTGTGATTGAGTGTGTGTGAGTGTGTGTGTGTGTTTTTTGTCTGATGTGTTTGTGTCTGTGGTGTAGGAGAGAGTGGCAGCCATTTTGTTTTTTTCAGGTACTTGGATAGTGGTGGGCGGGCTGGATAGGGGGGCAGGCCAACTCCCTGCATGATTTAAATCACTCCCCCACTGAATCACCCACTGGGAGCAGTAATGCTTCCTTACTTAACCCTTTGAGTGCCAGAGGAGTATGCAACACATTGCTTTGCAATGCATTGTGTACCCCTCTGGCACTCAAAGGGTTAAGTTATGGTAACTTCAGCTGAGGCAGCGTAGCAATATGCTGAGGGAACAAATAGAAAGTGGTGTTTGAGGCTTGCCCTCTGTAACATACAGCAAAGCATCTCTCTCCCTTTAAGGAGAAAGGGCGGGAATCAGGAAGCAGGAAGTGGAGGAGTGACAGTTGAAAACAGACAGTGAGGTTGACTGAAGAGATGAAAAGAGTTAAATAAAAGAGTTGCTATTAAGTTTATCCCTGAGTTTGTATTTTATGGAAACATTACACCCTCGTACTGAAACAGAGTGTATGGAGGGTTACAGTTATCTGTGGGAGGTGACAGTGTGTTTGTGGGGTCATGATCCTGAGTGAGAGTGTGTGTCTGGACCAGGAGAAGTTATTGATATCCCCTACTTCAGGAGCGAGTGGCAGCTATATATTTTTTGTCAGTTGGATAGTGGTGGGCGGGCTGGAGGGGGCGGGCCAACTCTCTGTATGATAAACACGCCCCCATTGAATCACCCAATGGGAGCAGTAAAGTCCCCAATGAATCACCCAATAGGAGTTGTGTCTCCTAATGAGACATAAATTATGTAATGAGGCATTCTGTTCAATGTGTGTTTGTTTTCTGAGGAGACAAATTATGTTCCGTTTGTGAGGTACCATAAATTATGCAATGAGGCTCATTCTTTTATATATATATATATATATATATATATATATATATATATATATATACTAGCAATATGTGACAGCATTGCCTGTCATTGTAGTAGGGTATGTGTTATGTAGCATTTTTTGTTTGAAATGTTGTAGGTGACATGTTGAAGGTATTTTGTAAGAATTTTTTGTGTTTGTTTGTATTGTACATTTCATTTAGCTGTATTGACTGATTATGTTTTTTTTGTGTACTGTGTGAAGCAGAAAGAATCATATTGCACACATACATAGACACACACAGATACAGTGACATATACAGACATTGATCATACATACACACGTACATACATGCGTACACACACACACATACAGATATTTTTACGGTCCTGTAAGTGCCAGAGGGGTAGGCAAGGCATTGGTCATTGTGTTGCTTAATCCTCTGGCACTTAAAGGGTTAACCAGCTGTCCCAGTATGTAGCGAGAGTAATGGAGTCCACAGTCCCTGAAGTGGACTCTGTACATTCACACTCAGAGGCTGCCAGACAACCGCCAGCCTGGCTCCCTGGCCAGGAAGACACCTCCTGCCCCAGGTCTCGGCCAAGAGCGTTACTAGGGACGCAGCCCGGGCACCAAGAGCGGGAACTGAGGAGGGATGGTGTGTGTTGTTGGAGCAGCTATAGTGCGGTATGTATTTTTTTTGTTCCAGGGTACTTACACAGTGCAGGTGTGTGACCACGGGCAGAGAGCGGCGGTGAAGTAAAATAAGGGTACTCCCACTGCCTAGAGATTTATATTTCCAGAGTTATTACAGTTTAAACCCATGTTTTTTACATTAGCAGTGCCCTCTAGTGGTCAAATTCTAATTAGATTTCCTGTTAGATTCTAATGGAGAGGGAAGTCAGAAAAGTCAGAGACATACAGTTCTCCATAGAATGTGATAGAAACTGCTGAGTCACTTCCTGTCAGTTAGAACTATCAGGAAGTAAACACAGTAAATTCAGTTCCCAATTATTTAAACTGCTATAATTTTTGAATAAAACACCCGACAGAGATGGGAGTACCCTTGTTTTATTCAGCAGGAAATGCTCTGTAAAATATGTGTGTTCATAAAAAAAGGTTTACTGCTCCTTTAAAAATGAGAGACAATCTCCATGCATCCTTCCTTTCCTGGTAAGTATATTATTACATTTATGTTTCTGCCCATACATGGGTCCCTATCTATCTATCTATCTATCTATCTATCTATCTATCTATCTATCTATCTCTTTATATTATAGAAGCCCAGCCCAATATGGCATCCATAGTTACATTAAAATAAAGGTTCTATGTTATATGACTTTTTAGATTGTCTATATATTTTTTAGAGAATTGGATTCCAGGTCAGACTGACAGTACCTTCAAACTTCAAAGTTTCACAAAAATTGGCTGTGGAATTTTCAATTACTATGTGTTGAAAAAAATAACATTTTTCTTATTTGGGGCTATGAGAAAATTTAGTCAGACCCACATCCCAAACTAGTAAATGGCTTGTCAGCAAAAATGGCAGGGAGAATTGCTTTGATTCATCCTACATCATATTTTTTTTAAGATAGTAAACTGGATCAGTAGAATCTTTAAAGTTAAAAAACAAGATAATGTATGCTCCATCCTAACACAACGGCTGCACATAGTAGTAAGCTCAGAGTGAATCAGATCAGTCTACGTGTAATAACTCTCGTAAGTGGGCAGCACTGCAGGAAAACAAATGAGATTTCCTCATCTACAAAATGTCCTTTGGAACAAATTATGATAATTCAATGCCAAAAATAAATTGTTAAAGCCGTAGTTAAAGTGGATCTATCACATATAGCTAAGTAATGCTCATTGGATAGAGCATTTAGCGAAAAAGTTTAATACGTTACTCATTTAAAAAAAAACAAAAAAACAACAACATTATCTGCGCAAAAAATGCAAGTTTAAAACATGCCCAGCAGCCTACTTCCTGCTTGCAGCACTGCCTCTGCTCCCGTCCCACTACCCAGCATCCTCCAATGACAGATGCTTTCTTTCTCTAAGCTGGAGCAATCTCATTGGCAGTGATCAATATCTAGCCAATGAGATTGCTCCAGCTTAGAGACAGACAGCCTCAGTCATAGGAGGATGCTGGGTAGTGGGACGGGAACAGCCTCTGTGCAGCAAACAGTTTGCCACGGAGGCAAGCGGAAGTAGCCTGCTGGGCACATTTTAAACATTCATTTTTGCGTAGATAATGGGTTTTTTTTTAAAAATGAGTAACATATTTAACTTTATCGCTAAATGCTCTAACTAATGAACATTACTTTTCTATATGTGATAGATCCACTTTAAGTTCTCACTCAAACTCACAAAAGCCAGGAAATAGAGATTACATTCTTCCAGCTTAACTCTACTCCCCCATGTGTTTTCAAAAAACACTAAAAAAAACTGGATTCTGATTCCCATAGCTGGGAACTGTCTGGATTTGCCCCGGAGACTCAAAAAAAAAAAAGCTAATACATATCTGCATACCTGGGAACTTCCAGTTGAGGGCTACCCGGAGGGTAGTCCTCTGTTCACCAGGGGGTGACAAAAATTACGCTAATCGCGCCAAAAAGGGGCGGGGCTTGCCGCGAGTGAGGGGGGGACTTAACCCTTTGAGTGCCAGAGTGGTACGGAATGCATTGCAAAGCAATGCATTCCTTACCACTCTGGCACTCAGAGGGTTAAAGGTGTCACACAGAAGGCTGGGGACTGAGGATCAGCTGGAGAAAAAGCGGATGTGGCAGAGTTTCAATAGAAACTCTCCACATCCGGAGGAATCAGCCTCTGCCCCAGAGACCCGGTAAAGTTCTGTCAGAACCGGAGTCTCCGGGGCAAATCCGGAGAGTTCCCAGGTATGCATATCTGTTGACGTTTCGGTTCTTTAGGAGCCTTTATCAAGATTAGGTTGTGTGATGGCTCTTGGTTAATGCACCAGCTGTGGAATCTGCACAAACCTCAGGGTTGCAGGTTGTAGTCCCCAGCAGAGTCACATATCTGCCAACCCACACTGGGTCAGCATGGCAGATTATGGTCCATACCCTCAGCTTGCTGAAGAGACCTTCATCCTGCAGTGGGTGGTTAAGAAATAAGGATGAAGGTGTACGACCTTACTAGTTTTCAGAAAGAGTGAATATATATTCAGGGTGTCACAGCAGCCATTCTGTGTACAGACATATAAAAGGGTGTCAGGGTGTCACAGCAGCCATTCTGTGTACAGACATATAAAAGGGTGTCAGGGTGTCACAGCAGCCATTCTGTGTACCGACATATAAAAGGGCGTCAGGGTGTCACATATATATACATAGCCTTCAAGCAAAATTGGTAGAGGCTAAAAGAGTAATAAAAACCCTTGGTTATTCTAAGAATAAAATAAATCTGCTCTAACTAGATATGAAAAGTGTCAGGCTAAATGGGCCAGTTGGTTCTTATCAGCTGTCAGATTCTGTTTTATCTGTAGAAGAATTGATGCTTCAGCAAATGCATTAGAATTTAGGAAAATTGGAGGAATGGTCAAAGTATGGGATCTACAGTTCATCGCTGCAATTTGAAAGACCAGAATTATATATTGTAGGGATTTTCCTACTGAGTAAAATAATGGTACTCCCACTGCTGAGAGATTTATATTTCCAGAGTTATTACAGTTTAAACCCATGTTTTTTAACATTAGAAGTGCCCTCTAGTGGTCAAATTCTAATTAGATTTCCTGTTAGATTCTAATGGAGAGGAAAGTCAGAAAAGTCAGAGACATACAGTTCTCCATAGAATGTGATAGAAACTGCTGAGTCACTTCCTGTCAGTTAGAACTATCAGGAAGTAAACACAGTAAATTCACTTCCTGTCAGTTAGAACTATCAGGAAGTAAACACAGTAAATTCACTTCCTGTCAGTTAGAACTAGCAGGAAGTAAAAACAGTAAATTCACTCTCTGTCAGAACTATGAGGAAGTAAAGCTAAAAAAAAATTCCCTTCCTGGTTATTTGAATTGCTATAAATTTTGAATAAAACATCTGACAGCAGTGGGAGTGACTTTGTTTTATTCAGCAGGAAAAGCTCTATAAAATATGTGTTCTCATAAAAAAAGTTTACTGCTCCTTTAAATGGATAGTAATGTTTCACAAAAACAGCAGCTGCAATTAATCTTCATAGTATTTGAACCATAGAGGGTGTTATTTCAGTACTGTCAGAGTTGTAGTACAAGAATAATCCTATATAATAATTCGCTAGAATGTTTGTCAGAAGCTGTGCTGTCATGCGCAGTACAGAATGCTGTCATGCGACGTACAGAATGCTGGAAGCACGGAATACTGGGAGGTGTAGGAATGTTCGGAGCACAGAATGCTGGGAGTTCTGTGCTGGGAGCATGGAATACTGGGAGGTGTAGGAATGTTGGGAGCACAGAATGCTGGGAGTTCTGTGCTGGGAGCATTCTGTGCTTTCAGGCAGTCTCTACAGTGCATGACTGTGTCGGCGGCAGAACGCAGGGCAGGACCGGCCTATTAACCCTTTGAGTGCCAGAGGGGTACTCAGCGCAATGCGTTGCATACCCCTCTGACACTCAAAGGGTTAACATTGCCCGGACCTTGGCCCATGTACACGGGCTTTTACACTAGTTGAATGATAAAGTATCCCCCTCCTGCCCCTTTTACCTAGTGTAAGCCACCTCCCCTCAGATGTGGAATCTGGTCCACAGACCACACAACTCACAGCAAGGGACAATCTTCTTACTGTGAGAACAATGAAAGCGCTGCCCCCCTTAACAGGTTTTTCAAGTTTTTCCCTTTTGCTAATTGAAGATTGTCCCTCTCAGCAATCCATTTGGATACCACCCTGCTGCTCTGAGGTGAGCAGTGTTACATCAGTAATAGGGGTGGGAGGGGGATACTTTATAATTCAATTACTCTGGAACCACAACTCTGACAGTATTGAAATAACACTCTCCATGGCCCAAATACTATGAAGATTAATTGGAGCTGCTTTTATTATGAAACATTACTATTCATTTAACAACAGTAGTATTAGCCAGCATAATGACCTCATTACTAAGAAATCCTACTTCTGCCGAGATCGACGGCCAGGCAACAGCGCAGACATCTTTGTTTACAGACATCTGTGCGCCTGAGCTGTCAGTCCCAGTCTCCTCTAGGAGGCGTTGCATGGTACCTTTAAGTACCAGAAAGGAGTGATGGTGCAGGTGTGTAGATGCCTTTAAAGCCCTGTTGCCTGGCAGTCAGTCTCTGTAGAAGTAGGATTTCTCTGTAACGCGGTGATTATGCTGTATAATACTACTATTGTTAAGCTTATCACTAGATGCCTAATTGTTGGGGGGGTGTCTTTATTTGGGGTGATAGTTCCCCTTTAAGTGATGTAATATAGTTCAGGAGGGAAGTATATTTCAGAATGCAGAATACTAGAACTAGAGGTCATTATTAAAAGTTCAAGGGTGGAAAGCTCAGAAGTAATGTGTGTATGTACTAATTATAGGAAAGATGACATGATCATAGAATATCATTTCAGCAGAGGTGGTAGGCCTAATTATGTGACAGATAGGAACCAATTGGCACATCTAGTCCAGTCATTTTCCTATTTATATAATATGCAGCTCTACATCGTTCTTAGAATAGACATGTCCCATGTATTTTTAATTAATTTACTGTATTAGCCTCTACCACATCCACCGGAAGGCTGTTCCATGAATCTATCTCTCTCTCTGTAAAGTAATACTTACACACATTACTTCTGAATCTTCCACTCACTAAGGGAATTAAAAAATGTCTAATCAGAGGACTATGTAAGAGTGAATGTTAGATAGGAAAACAGTTCTTATCTGCTTTCAAATTGTATTTTCTAAGTTTCAGAAGTGTTTGTTTTCTTGTCTTTCTCTTTTTTGCTTTTATTTAAAAAAACCTATAAAATTGACCACTAGGTGACACTGTTTTATTATTCCGTATGGGGAATTTCTGTCATCAGATGTAAAGCTCCCCAAAGGCTGAAATATAAAGGAATTGTCTTGAGATGTATTAGATTTTGAAAAAAAACTCTCTCTGTAGTGGGAGACCTTGATTTTCTTAGCAGGAAAATCCCTATAATATTTCAATATTTCATAAAAATACATCACTGATCTTCAGAGCCTTTGTCTGTTGCTGGGTCCCCCAGGACAGGTCTGAGAACAATTGATTTAGTTTAGTATGAGCAAAATACATGAGGTAAATCATGTGAAATGCATCAAGGTCAACATTGTGTGTTTTTTCTTTTAAATGAAAAGTTATTGAAACATTTCTTCTACATCTCTGATGCAGATGTTGCATCAGTACTCAAGTCTCTGGTGGTCTCATCTATCAACAGGATAAAATGAAGGAACCTTCGACCATGTCAGATCCAATACATGTCACATGTTGAATTTCTTATAAGAATTGTATGCTCTGGGAAGGGACATTTATTTAGATCAAAGCTTTATGTGACAATATGGTTTTTGAGCAAAAATGTTCAATCCATAATTACCTTACATTTGTTTTGTAACAGTCTAAGAAATCATAAAACATGTTTGGATGTCCATAACATATTTTTTTTCTTTAAAAACAGGATATGTATTTTTTTTTATCCCTATAAAACTTTATCAGTTGCTGATTAAACTGCACCCCCAATTTACGTTACTCGTTTGGTTACCGATTTCCAGCAGACACAGTCAATCATTGGGTTATAAGCTATTGTAGACTACAACTACCATTGTGCCCATTCAGCTGGTGGCGGTTGAGGATGATAGGAGTTTAGTATCCACCAGCTGGAGGTCCAAGTATTTTCTACCCTTGCTGTACAGCCTAGAACTCTCCATGACTATGTATGGAAGTCTATGGTGAATTGGTCCTATCTGAACATGGATATCACATTGGGCTTTTCTCCATTCCTCTGATGCTTTGCACCTCTCCCCATTCATGCATTTGTTCCAGCATAGTCCAAGACATTTTAAAGACTTTTGATTGCAGTTTGGATAATTTGGTTTTCCATATGAAGCTGTTTTGAAAGATCCAAATCACATCTTCAAAACAGCGTCACTGACCGAGATGTATGTCCTGGGCACTGGTCTGAACATTATATGGAACTTCTTTTGCATGTCCCACTCCATAGGGCACATCACCCACTATCACTCTATTTTCTCTCTCTCTCTATCCTTCTCCCACCCATTTTTCCCACTCTCTCCTCATCCTTATCCCTCCTGTTTTCCCCATTCTGTCATTTCCTTCTGCTGGTATATTTAAGACACCCCTCCACCAGCCCACACTCCCTTTTACATGTTCTGGGTCCCTCTCCCATTTCTATACTCAACTCCCTGATATTCCTGCCTCATCTCTCTTCTGCACTGTTCCCCACTCCTGCTTTCTCATTCTCACATGCTCCTACCTGCTTTTCCATCATAATCCTTTCCCGTTTTTTTCCTTCTTCTTCCTCCCCCATGTCTCCCCAAGATTATTTGTGTATCACTTCAAACAGATCCTCTGGATTTATCTAGAAAATGAATCCCAAGCATTTTTCTCATCTCTAGTCTTGGCTACACTAAAAAACTTTGATGGCCAATGAGATTTTTTTGTTAGTGCCCATTAAGGATGGGCAAAAAGTCCATTTTTTTACCTTTGTGAATTTTTATGGAAAATCAACAATTTTCTGCTTTTTTCATGAAAATTCCTGTCCGTAGAAAAAAATACTTAAGATTTCTACTTTTTCTCCCCTACCAATGAATCTTCCTGGGGAACTTTCCATTTTTTCATCAATTCTTTCTTTGGCCACAAGAAGGTTCTCTATGGAAATGTCGGCGTCTATTTGCTGACCACGAAAAGGGCGACCTCATATTATCACCTTCATTGCAATGGCAAGATCACAGTGTAGCTCACTGAAGGGTCGCCGTGCCTTGTAGAATATCACCCTCTTAACTTTATTACTATCACCTTTCTGAGGCACTGAGATATGTGGCTAAGTTCCATTTATATAAATGCATTCAAAAAGTTATAGACATTATAGACCATTATAGACCATCATTGCAGTGGTTGCTGCTGGTGACCTGTTTGCCTGTTGACGTCTTCCGATTCTTCAATATCCAATTGTCAGCTGACTTGGAATCGGAAGGTGTCAACAGGCAAACAGGTCACCAGCAGCAACCACTGCAATGATGATTTGTGCAACAGTTAAGTTTATAACTTTTTGAATGCATTTATATATATGGAACTTAGCCACATATCTCAGTGCCTCAAGGAAGGTGAAAGTAATAAAGTTAAGAGGGCGATATTCTGGCCACACGTCTATAAGGCACAGAGACCCTTCAGTGAGCTACATTGTAATCTCGGCATTGCGATGCAGGCGACAATATGAAGTCGCTCTTTTCATGGTCGGCAAATAGATGTCAACATTTCCATAGGATACCCCACAATAATTTTGGATGCAATAAAACTGCTGCTGAAGTGAAAAAATCAACAGCTGAAAGTAAATGTTGTGTCCAGAATAAGTCCTACAGCATTATATATCTACATACATTACTAGTTACTTGCAGTGGGTGTGGGGACTGTATGATTATTTTCTCACCCTCCTCTATGCCTTAGATTTCCACCACGACAGTAGTAGGAGACATGGTGTTATTTTTAGGGAGAAAAATATTGTCTCGCTCCATGCAACATCTACAATACTACTATCATATGGTGCTTGACCCTGGGCACTTTTAGGAGTACTTCTACTACTGCTAGTTGTGGTACTTCTGATTTTCTGCTGTTGTGTCTTCAAAATTATGGATAGGACTAACATTGCTTAATTTATTATTTTAATACCTACAATATTAGCTTTTATTATCACTAGACTTTACTATCCCTTTAAGCTTACACTGCATGTGGATGGCTTATATACAATTTTACCTGCAACGAATATGGACAGTGCATGGAGAAATAGAATGTATGTATGCAATCAATTTACAAATGTTTACAAATGGATCTATATAGAGTGAAGCTGCATTTTGTCATGAATATGTAAGAGCTAAAGCTATGAATAGTGAAAGTATATAATGTTATATGAATATGTAAACAGATAAACCTAAGAATAGTTGGAATGGAATATTGACACTTAGCACAAAGTACACCTGCTGGATAAGACCCTCTACACACATACCAATTGCTTATTCTGGTTACCAGCAGCGACAGCTAGAGTGTAGAATTAGAGGTGGCTAGAAAAAAATACTTTCAGTGGAAAGACAGTACTTTTAAATTTAAAGGGACAGTAATACTTAAGATGTAAAAAAAATATATGTTGTAGGGTTTATGTCCCTGAATAAAACAAGGGTACTCCCACTGATGAGAGATATTTTATTAAAACTTGAATTTTTTTAGGTGCAATATCACAGTGGCCTGAAAAGTTACAGTGGCGCTGTTGCTACACCATCCTATGAAGATTTATGTTCTGCAGACCAGAGCTGTCCATAGGATGGTGTAGCAACAGCCCCACCGTAAATTTTCAGGCCACTGTGATATTGCACCCAAAAAATTCAAGTTTGAGCTGTTATAATTTTTAAATAAAATTTCTCTCTGCAGTGGGAGTACTCTTGTTTTACTCAGGGGGATAAACCCTACAACATAATTTTTTTTTACATTTTAAGTATTACTATCCCTTTAAAGAGAGATTTTAGTTGTATTAGTTTTAGCAAACCCCTACCCAGTCATACACGCTATTGTTTTATGACACAACAATACATGAAAAGAGAAACAGAAAAGGGACATGGGGGAGAGCTATATAGTGAAGTACATCCTGTATTCAAAACTCCTTAAAGGGATAGTAATGTTTCATAACAAAAGCAGCTCTAATTAATCATCATAGTATTTGGACTTTGGAGAGTGTTATTTCAATTCTGTCAGAGTTGTAGTTCAAGAGTAATTCAATGACAAAGTGTCCCCCTCCCGCCCCTTTTACTGATGTAACACTGTTCAGCCAGATCAGAAGGGAGGTGCCCAGGTAGACTGCAGAGAGGGACAATCTTCAATTAAGATAAGGGAAAAACCTGAAAAACTTGTCAAGGGGGGCAGTGCTTTCATTGTTCTCATAGGAAAAAGATTGTCCCCTGCTGTTATCTGTCTGGTCTATGGACTGGATTCCACATCTGAGAAGAGATGGCTTACACTAGGTAAAAGGGGCGGGAGGGGGATACTTTGCTTGTGAATATCTCTCAAACCATAAAGGTTTGAGAGATAAGACTGATATCATTCTTCATATTTTTTTAATGACTACAAAATAAAATCAAGTTAAAATGAAGTATTACTATCCCTTTAATATTGTAATCAATAGATAGGTACTCACAATGTGGATAAACGAGTAGCATCAAGCGCTTGTGGAGTGTTCATTCACCAGACTGAAACCCCAACAAAATGAGGAATTCGTTATGCAAATGAACACAAAAACAAAAGACAGGAGAGCATCCACTAAGTGCCAGTAGAATGTTTCTGAATGGTATAGTATGGAATACTTAAAATCCAAAGGTTAGACCAATGATAGATCTCAACCACCAGTCTAAAAGTATGCAGGAACTGTAGGTGCAAGTCTTCCCCAGCATGAGACTCCGGTAAGCAACAGTGACCAATCAATGAACAGATAATCCATGAGCAGAAGAATATGATAGAACTAAATTATTTTATTGGAACAAATAAGCTCTAATAAAGCTTTAGTGCACTTTGTGTTTATTTTTATTTGTTTCAATAAAATCAGTCCCCTCATGCCTTTAAACCGGTGGCTGCAATCCATCCGCCATCTAATGTACGAATGTAAGTCCTCCATACTCTACCATTTAGATACAATCTACTGATATTTTGTGGATGCTCTCCTGTCTTCTGTTTTTTTTGTGTTTTCAGGCAGCAACGCAGGCAAACCTCCACAGCTCTAGCTATGATAGGTATATCTGCTGCTGTTGAAAGTGCAACGCCATTGACATCTACTCCTAATACATTGTTACATCCAGCAGTAGTAGTCCCTCAGGACCTCCTCAGTCTTTGAAATCTACAGTATGGAGACACTTCACTAATGATCCGTAAGATAACCGTTTTCTGTATAAAAAACTTGAATAAGAGTTAAACAGGATTCCGTCTAGGCGCATCCTCATTGAGATCCCACCTGAACCACAACCAAAGGTCTGATCAAGAGACAAATCAGCAGCATCCTGTCAGATGTACAACATTTAGCAGTTGTAGAAGCACTCCTAAAAGTTCATGAGGATCAGGTGCACAAAGTAGTGCAATTTGAAATATTGGGAGGTATACATGTGTGTCCATGTGTGCATGTCTTTTGCATGTCTCTGCCACTCACTGAGTGTATGTGTCTGCCTGTGTGTTGCATATGTCTGTGTTCATCAGTGTGTCTACATTTCACACACGTGCACCCAACTGTCATAACATGACGGGCAATGCCGTTCCACATTGGTAGTATATCTATATATATATATATGAGAGAGAACCTGCGTCCCCTGCCACACTCACCCAGGGGCGGCTGTAAGGAAGAGTTAGCTTGCCCCCCAACATCAGTCTTAACCCTTTGAGTGCCAGAGGGGTACGCATACATTGCAAAGCAATGCAGTGCGTGCCTCTCTGACACTCAAAGGATTAACCCTCTCCTCCACAACTCACCTACTGCTACATCACTTCTCTCGACTTACAACTCTTACAGTAAACAACTCATGGCACAATAATATAACCCACCAACCAGCAGCTCCTATTTTGCTGGGGAGCCACACATTGATCACTTCTTTCAAAGAGCATAAAAACTTCTGTTTCCACCCCCTGTCCCATAATGCACTGGGATACTCAGAGGCAGATTGGAGTCAGATAAGTGGAGTCAGCTGGGGAATAGGTTAGAACACACAGGCCTTCACTTTCCATGCTAAGAACTGGGGCTGATGGACTCACTTTGTTTCAATTTAACCCTTTGAGTGCTGTTGCAATGCCTTGGATACCTCTCTGGTACTCAGAGGGTTAAGCCCATTAACCCTTGGAGTACCAGAGATGATATACAGCACATTCAGGGCCTTATTCATCAAGCTGGAGAGCTGCCTTTAAAACCTTTTTACAACTCTTATCAGCATATCTACATCACCACTGCGTCTGTCACACACTGTCTACATATGTGACATACGTCCATGTATGTGTGTGTCTCACTGTATGTATGCTTTTCACAGTGTGTGACATGCTCTGTCTCTTTAAGTGCGTGTCTGTAACACTGCATATTTCTGTTTCACACAATGTCTCTCTGTGTAAATAATATGGTGGGCAACGCCGTCCCACATTGCTAATATATATATATATATATATATATGTATGTATACTGTATTTATACTGAGGCAGACTTGATAGAAGATGAGATTGAGAATTTTGTTGATGGTCAAGGCAAGACATCATACTCCATCAATTCTATTCTATGTTTCCTATGACTGCAACACACCATGATATTAGTTCTTCTGAGGACATAAGTGGAGAAATAAATAGCTGAAAGTACAAGTTGTGAGCCCTACAACAATGTCAATACAAAGAACTCTCCGATTATCTGCAGTGGCAAAAAAGGAGAGAACTTTTGCAGTGGAGAAAAGAGGAAAAATGTAGTGAAAAAGCGAAAGATCATTGATTTTTCACGAAATTACTTTTCAGCCACCCCTACTCCTGACTTCTGTGGAACTGTTTTTATATCACTTGCAATACTATAACCCTTATATGACTCAATTAAAAAATCATAAATCTATACATATCTCTCTCTCTCTCTCTGTCTCTCTCTCTCTGTCTCTCTCTCTCTCTCTCTCTCTCTCTCTCTCTATATATATATATATATATATATACACACACATACACACATTTTATAATTAAATAAATATCAAGAGAGTTTTCTTCGCACCTGGTCACATAAACCCTAGATCTGGTTCGGTAAATGTGATTTAGAAAAATGGAAATTTAAAAGCAAAAACATTTGTTCAATTCAACTTTAAACGTCTCACTCAAATAAAAAAGAATGAGAATGTTCAGCTCTAACGTTTTTGAAGTTTATGAAATGTATTAAATTAATGAATTTAATATAATTACAAATTAGATGTAATTTGCAGAGAAAATGTGGGGGGTGCAAATTTTATCCCCAGAATGTTCCAGAATTTGAATGAAATCTTAGTTAGAATTATATTATTTTATTTTATTACAAAATATATTCTAGTATCATGTTTATTGAAGAAAACAGATTAAATATTTTAAAGTAGCAGTTATCCTCTAACCCAGGGATAGTCAGCTATTGTGGACAACAATTTCTTTCATCCCTTACCAGCCAACAGACCTGTCACCATAGGATATGTTTAGTTAATTTAGAAGAGAATAGAAAACTACCTATACATTGTATTAGCCATTTCTTTGTAATCTAAAGTGTTTTTGAAAAACTATCATTTACTTGTTGGTAGCACAGTCTGACACTTTATTTTAATTAGCTTCTGTGCTGAGCCAAAAGTAACACACACTGGGGTGTGTCTAATAACACAGTGAGTGAAAATGTTGCCTTAAATATAACTAATTAGCATACTGTATATGGAATTAGAATAAAGAGCCATGCTGTGCAACCAAAATATAAATGTTAATTTAAAAAAAAAAAAAATATTTTGCAGCAAAATGGCTACTACAACCTATAGATTTTAAGTCTATGTATAAAAAATAAACTTAGCTTGGATGATAGCACCACAAATGTATATCCTCCTTTGGATGGAGAAAAGTGGACTTGGCACCCTGATTTTTATTTTTTACATATCTGAAAACTTAAAGGAGCAGTAAACTTTTTTTTTAATTAAAACAGATATTTTATAGAGCATTTCCTGCTGAATAAAACAAGGTCACTCCCATCACTGTCAGATGTTTTATTCAAAATGTATAGCAGTTTAAATAATCAGGAAGTGAATTTACTGTGTTTACTTCCTGATTGTTCTAACTGACAGGAAGTGAATTTACTGTGTGTTTACTTCCTGATAATTCTAACTGACAGGAAGTGAATTTACTGTGTTTACTTCCTGATAGGTCTAACTGACAGGAAGTGACAGGCAGTTTCTATCACATTCTATGGAGAACTCTGGAACTATAAATCTCTCGGCAGTGGGAGTACCATTATTTTACTCAGTAGGGATATATATATATTTTTTTTCATAAAAAAAAGTTTACTGCTCCTTTAATTCAAATCTGCCTATGTGTCATGTCAAGTCAGACAGATGTATAGTCCAGGAGAAATTCACACATATTTCTGGAAAAAGTGAAATTGAAATTCGCCTGGTCCAGCATAGCACTTAATTTGCATATGAAACATCACTGAAAACCTTCATGTATATGAAACATCTCAAAAAAGGCTTTGTTAGCATATGAAATGTCACTGGTACCACACAGGTACTGGGTAGCATATATTAGCATACAGTTCTTAGTACGAATATTTTCTTAACTGTAAGTTTGCTGATCTTTCGGCTAACATGACAAATTGGTAATTTTTATTGAAGTTTTCAAACATCCAAACTAGAATCAAGGTGACAGGTCCACAAGGATTTTCCCTACAGCATTTCTCTTCTAATTGTTCCACTGTCAAGTTTTGACACTTATGACATTAAAATGAAAGGGATCTTTTGCATGATTGCATTTCAGTTGTTACTGTAACTTCCATTAAATCTGCCCCTAAAAGCACTGGTAGGAACAGATCACTTCTTACACTTTTCAATTTTATAATTATCTATGATTAATTTCAGACCCTTTCTAAGCATCTAAGAGCAATTTAATCTTCTCAAAGCATTCATACCTGAAGGTTAGAATTCAGAGTCAGAAAATCATGACACATTCATTTTTGGTTCATTAATTCGTTTGTTAAGAATTTTGCTGTGGAGAAAAGAACAATGTAAATGGGATCTTTAAATGAATGCAGTTATGTTTTAAAGGGACCAGAAAACAACTTTGGTGATTTTAAAATAGCTTTCAAAATCACAGATATGTTGTATTATGCTAATGAAGGCATTATTTGAAGGTGTTTCTTGAAATAGACATGTATTACCCTCCCCTGACACTTAACTATTGGGTGAGGTGACAGTGATTGGAAGAATTAATGTAAGGCTGACAGGATGCTCCTGCATGGCAGGGATAGTAATACTTAGTTTTATCTTTATTTTATTTTGTAGGCATTAAAAAACATGAAGAACGATATAAGTCGTATCTCTCAAACCTTTATGGTTTGAGAGATATTCACAAGCAAAGTTTCTCCTCCTTCCCCTTTTACCTAGTGTAAGCCATCTCTTCTCAGATATGGAATGCAGTCCATAGACTAGACAGATAACAGCAGGGGACAATCTTCTTCCTATGAGAACAATGAAAGCCCTGCCCCCCTTGACAAGTTTTTCAGGTTTTTCCCTCATCTTAATTGAAGATTGTCCCTCTCTGCAGTCTACCAGGGCATCTCCCTTCTGCTCTGGCTGAACAGTGTTACATTAGTAAAAGGGACGGGAGGGGGATACTTTGTCATTGAATTACTCTTGAACTACAACTCTGACAGAACTGAAATAACACTCTCCAAAGTCCAAATACTATGATGATTAATTAGAGCTGCTTTTATTATGAAACATTACTATCCCTTTAATTACCATCATCTATACATCGAAGTAACTCAAAAAACTAGTTTTCTAAATAAAAATTGCCAATGCAAAGTAGAGAAGATTTTGAAAACATTTTCAAAATCACCAGTGTTGTTTTTAAGTGATAGGGTCCCTTTAAAGCAAGTGTTGTCAATCTTTGGGCCACTAGCTGGTTAGGAAAGATAGGACACAATATTTAAATAATAAGGTGTTTAGTAAAGCTAATCTGCATATGAATTCAGTGTTGGCCTAAATATTAAAATATTCAACAAGTGTGACAAACGTGTTCTAAAAATGAATTAAATTTAGCAGTTTGTTCTTGGGGAAGGTAATCCAACAATATGTGCCTCCCTGTGCCATTATATAGAATATATTTCCGTATTCATATGAGTCAGGTCCCTCCCACCCACAGGGAGTCTGGCAAAAAATGTCAGGCAAATCATCTCTGCATAAGAGGAAACAACAAAACTCCAGATGCCGGTTTTGATGTTTAGTGGGCCTCCTTTGGCCTTTAGTGGGCCTCTCCTGTGAGATGCATCTGATTCCGTGTAGACCAGGGGTGACCAAGTTTGGTCCTCAATGGCCAACAACAAGGCAGGATCTATGGATTACCCTGACTAAATGTGGGTGAGTTAATCAGTGGCCCATTCATTTTGATTTACCCACCAGTGCTCAAACAGGGGAATCCTTAAGTCCAGGACTGTTGATAGTTCTTGAGGACTGAACTTGGACACACCTGTTCTAGTGTTGAGCACATACAAAAGGTAACAGATGACAACGCACTGTATATCTTGCATAAAATAAACAAAAACATATGGTAAATAAATTAGAGATCTTGTACACAATCTAGGTATGACACAATTTTAGGTGCTTTGGAGTAGGTGCTGTGGAGTTCATGCAGTCTATCAGCATCTGTCGGAGTACTTGAGTACTGCCAGGGCTGGATTTACCAGTAGGCAGAGCAGACAACTGCCTTGATCTCCAAATTCTGAGTGAGAGTGCCTCATCTATGCTGGCCATAACCACATTCTGGACTTTGGGTGTGACCAGAGCAATCTCAGTATGCCCGTACAGACTATTATTTAACCCCTTGGATTCTAGGAAGATCTCCAAAGCATTACTCCGCAATGCATTGGAGATCTCTCTAGCAACAAAGCGGGTTAAAGCTTTTTCTTGTTCTTGCTTGTTATAGACTAAGGGTATTTTCTGTGCCAGGAAGCAGTAGATGGGTCTGGGGTTGGTGTCATATGAGGAGCGAGGTGTGTGGCAAGGATCGGAGCAAAGGATATCTAGAGTTCCTCACCTAGGAGCACCTGGAATGTAAATCTCTTCCTAGGTACAGCTCAGTCATTTTTTTCTTTTATTTATTTTCATTTATTTCTGTCCTCCTGATAAAGTGGTGTGTGCACCACGAAATATGTTGAGGGTTTTTAATTTATTTTAATACATTTTTCTTTTTGTTTGGTCTGCTGTGAGAAGGTTTATTCTACTGATAGAAACTTGAAATACCAAATTGGTGAATGCTGAATCGAGAGGTCCTACTGCGGGGAGGATCAGCATCAATATTCTCTGCTGGCTTACAATATCGGTGTCCATAGTTTGGTGCTGGTGTGATCTCCCGTGTGACTATACTCAGTCATTACATTCTTGTGCAGTAGCTCAATGATTGGTCAACAACGGTCCATCTCTTCCAGTATCTTCCTTTATTTCTTTCTGTTTTCAAGCACAGTCTCGAGGTCGTGTCCGGTGGTCCTTTTATCTGAATGGAGGCAGAGTCAATATCCTCCACAGGCTCAATTTGTCATCTGGGTCACCGATGACATCTATTCAAGTGTGAGTGTAAATATTTTTTTGAATATTTATTATTCTGTCCCAATATACTACACCTCTCCTTTTTTCTTTGCATTTTTTCTTTTCCTCTATTGAGAAATTTCTATGTTCACATCAATCTGGTCCTGCCTACAGACTGTCCAGTACAACAACGTCATGCGAATGTCCCCTTGCACTAGAGAGAGAGAGAGAGAGCAATATGTTTTACAGTAACATAGTAATATAGTAAATTAGGTTGAATAAAGATACAAGTCCATCAAGTTCAACCTTTGCCTCATACCCCAGTGACTGAGAATTTTATAGCTTTCCTGCTACCAAATAAGGTAGTCTTTATCAGACCTTCCTGATCTGCCTAGTGATAAACAGTATAACTCTATATGTTCCCTTATGAAAGAAATATATCTAATCTTCTCTTAAATGTATCCATTGTATCTGCCATAACCACCTCCTAGGGGAAGGAATTCCACAATTTAACAGACCTTACTGTAAAATACCCCTTCCTCTGCTGAAGTCTAAACCTCCTTTCCTCTAATATCAAGGGGTGTCCCCTGGTCACCTGATCTGGCCTTGGAATAAATAGGTCACCGCTGAGATCTTTGTATTGACCTCTCATATACTTGTACAACGTGACAAGGTCTCCTCTTAGTTGTCTTTTCTCTACAGTAAATAAACAAAGTTTGTCTAGTCGTTCCTCATAAGTCAAGTCCTCCATTCCCTTAAAGTGTATCTACCACCTGAACACAACTTTAGCTTAAATAACTCCCCATCTGTTGATTAACTGCTTAGTAGCACTAGTCACCAGAATTATTACCTTGACAAATAGATTTAGCCTTTCTTTCTGGGCTGACAGCATCACAGAAAGCTGACATCTTGCCATAATGATGTCCACACGCCTGAGCTGTCAGTTCCTTTTGGAGCCGGACGGCTCAAAGCAACACCTCCTATACCCGGCTGGGACTGACAGCGCAGGCGCGCAGACCTCATTATGGCAAGGTGTCTACGTTCTGTGATGCTGTCAGCCTGGGAAGAAAGGCTAAATCTATTTGTCAAGGTAATAATTCTGGCGACTAGCCCTACTAAGCAGCTAGTTACTAGTGATGAGCGAGCACCCCAATGCTCGGATGTTCGGGTGCTCTGACCGAGCACCCCCTGAGGCTCGAGTGCTCGGCCGAGCACCCGAGCCCCATTGAAGTCAATGGGAGGACTCGAGCATTACACCAGGCACCCCCTGCTCTGATGAGGGGAGGGTGCCTGGTCCATAGGAAAAGGGCAGAAAAAGATGGAAACACTACAGAAATGGTTCAGGGACAGCATAGGGAGGATGTCTGGATGCACCTTGGACTCCAACATCGCTGCTGGGAACGATCTTTCGCCCGTAGTACGCCATTTTTACAGACTGACCGTAAAACACACAAAAAGGAAAATAAAAACGACTTTAGGCGAAAAATTGTTACCAAACAGTATTTGCTGTATATTTACTTGTATATCATCTGCAAATTCTCCCAAAAATTTCATCGATTTTCTGAAGTGAGGCCATGATTAAGAGGGAAACGTGCGCAGAGGCAAATTATCCCAAAAATTTCCTTGATTTTCAGAACTGAGGCCATGATTAAGAGGGAAACGTGCGCAGAGGCAAATTCTCCCAAAAATTTCCTTGATTTTCAGAACTGAGGCCATGATTAAGAGGGAAACGTGCGCAGAGGCAAATTATCCCAAAAATTTCCTTGATTTTCAGAACTGAGGCCATGATTAAGAGGGAAACGTGCGCAGAGGCAAATTCTCCCAAAAATTTCCTTGATTTTCAGAACTGAGGCCATGATTAAGAGGGAAACGTGCGCTGAGCTGACCATCTAAAACATTATGGGTGAGGGTCTGCTGCAGAGCTGACCATCCTAAACATTATATGCGAAGGCCCGCTAGTGAGCTGACGCTATAAAACATTATATGAGAGGGCCCGCTAGAGAGCTGACCCAATAAAACATTATATGAGAAGGCCCGCTGGTGAGCTGACCTATATAAAAATTGGCAAACAGGGCCCGCTGGTGAGCTGGCCCTATATAAAAATTATATCACAGGGCCCGCTGGTGAGCTGGCCCTATATAAAAATTATATCCCAGGGCACGCTGGTGAGCTGGCCCTATATAAAAATTATATCCCAGGGCATATGGAAGAGGAGGAGGAGGATGAGAACATTAAGAGTCAACCATATACCCGTTTTTGGGGTGGAAGGGGTGAATGGGAATACAGAGTATTCCCATCATTGTAAATAACATATATAAAGTGAGTTTATGTTCCCCCGGGGCTTTCCTCCAGTGGAGTGGAGAAGTCAGGGGAAATCCAGGCCTTGTTCATTTTTATAAGTGTCAACCTATCAGCATTGTCGGTGGAAAGGCGGATACGTTTATCTGTTATGATGCCACCAGCAGCACTAAATACCCGCTCAGACAGAACGCTGGCGGCAGGGCAGGCCAGCACCTCCAAGGCGTAGAGTGCCAGTTCATACCACGTGTCCAGCTTGGACACCCAGTAGTTGTAAGGCACAGAGGGATCATTGAGGACGCTGACACGGTCTGCTACGTACTCCTTCACCATCTTCCAAAACTTTTCCCTCCTTGTGACACTAGGCTGCGCATCAGGGTGAGGGTGCTGGCGGGGTGTCATGAAGGTGTCCCACGCCTTGGAGAGTGTTGCCCTGCCTTTGTCGGAACTGCTGTGTGCTCCCCTTTTCTCCCCTTCTCGGTTGGCCAAGGTAGCACGTACTCTGCCGCCAGCGTTGTCAGATGGAAAATTTTGGAGCAATTTTTCAACAAGAACCTTCTGGTATTGCACCATTTTGCTTGTCCTCTCCACCGGAGGAATGAGAGATGAGAAATTCTCTTTGTAGCGGGGGTCCAGAAGGGTGAACACCCAGTAATCCGTGTTGTCTAAAATGCGTACAACACGTGGGTCACGGGAAAGGCAGCCTAACATAAAGTCAGCCATGTGTGCCAGAGTACCAACAGTCAAGATTTCGCTGTCCTCACCAGGAGGCTGACTCTCAATATCCTCATCCTCTTCCTCCTCTTCTGCCCACCCACGCTGAAGAGATGGAACTAAAGTTCCATGGCTACCCTCTGTAGCGGAGGCAACCGTGTCTTCCTCCTCCTCCTCCTCCTCCTCCTCCTCCTCCGCCTCCTCCAATTGTCGCTGAGAAGACGAAGTGAGGGTGCTCTGGCTATCACCTTGTGTAAGCTCTTCCTCCCCCATTTCCACCTCTTCCACATGCAAAGCGTCGGTTTTAATTGTGAGCAGCGAGCGTTTCAGTAGACACAGAAGTGGGATGGTTACACTGATAATAGCGTTATCGCCGCTCACCATCTGTGTCGATTCCTCAAAATTGCGTAAAACCTCGCAGAGGTCTGACATCCATTCCCACTCCTCACTTCTGATTACAGGAAGTTGAACGGAGAGGCGACGACCGTGTAACAGCTGGTACTCCACTACTGCCCTCTGCTGCTCACAAAGCCGGGCCAACATGTGGAAGGTGGAGTTCCAGCGCGTGCTCACGTCACACAGCAGCCGGTGAGCTGGCAATTGTAAGCGCTGCTGCAGCTTCAACAGGCCGGCCGAAGCTGTAGATGACTTACGGAAATGTGCACACACGCGGCGCACCTTGGTCAAGAGATCATGCACATTGGGGTAGGTTTTTAGAAATCGCTGCACCACTAAATTAAATACATGCGCTAGGCATGGTACGTGTGTGAGCTTGCCGAGCTCCAAAGCCGCCACCAAGTTACGCCCATTATCACACACAACCATGCCTGGTTGCAGGTTGAGTGGCGAGAGCCACTGCTCGGTCTGGTGACTAATCCCCTGCAACAGCTCTGAGGCCGTGTGCTGTTTGTCCCCAAGGCAGATCAGCTTCAGCACGGCCTGTTGACGCTTCCCCACTGCAGTGCTACACTGCTTCCAGCTACTGGCTGATGGGGGAGTGGCGGTGTGTGTAGAGAATTCGGAGGTGGAAACGGAGGAGGAGGAGCCAATAACGTAGGTGCTGGTGGAAACCCTGATGGAGGTAGGGCCCGCAATCCTCGGCGTGGGTAGCACCCGTGCCATCCCAGGGTCCGAGTCGCTCCCAGCCTCCACGACATTCACCCAGTGTGCCGTCAGGGAAATGTAGCGTCCCTGGCCACAAGCACTTGTCCATGTGTCAGTCGTTAAGTGGACCTTCCCAGTAACTGCGTTGGTCAGGGCACGGGTGATGTTACGGGACACATGGTGGTGTAATGCGGGGATGGCACACCGGGAAAAGTAGTGGCGGCTGGGGACCGCGTACCGAGGGACAGCTGCTGCCATCAGGCTGCGGAAGGACTCAGTGTCCACAAGCCTAAATGGCAGCATTTCGATGGCCAGTAATTTTGAAAGGTGTGAGGTTAGTGCTATGGCCTGTGGGTGGGTGGCTGGGTACTTTCTCTTGCGCTCAAATGCCTGGGGTAACGACATTTGGACGCTGTGCTGGGACAGGGAAGTGGATGTGGTCGCTGATGGTGCTTCAGATGGTACAGGTGCAGGGCGGGAGGTATGCGGGCCTGCGCCTTCGACAGGCGATTGGCCGGCACCGAAAACAGGGGAAGAGGAGGCAGTGGTGTGGCCTGCAGACACAGATGGGCGATCCAGGCGTTCCTCCCACTTACTACGGTGCTTGGATGCCATGTGTCGGATCATGCTGGTGGTGGTGAGGTTTCTAGTGTTCATGCCTCGGCTCATTCTGGTGTGGCACAGGTTGCAAACTACAATTCTTTTGTCGTCCGCACTTTCCTTAAAAAAACGCCATACCGCGGAACACCTACCCCTTGGCAAGGTAGATTTACGCAAGGGGGTGCTCCGTGGAACATTTGCGGGCCGGTTTGGTGCGGTCCGCCTTCTTTCTGTAGCCACACCACTGCCTCTTCCAGCCTGTTGCGGTGCTGCAGATGGCTCACCCTCAGGACTGCTGTCATCGCTCGGCTCTACACCTTCCCAGGTGGGGTCAGTCACCTCATCGTCCACCAAGTCCTCCTCCACTTCCTCACTCTGATCATCCTCCTCAAGTCTTGATCCCACCACATACTCAGTCATTGACAACTGTATAACATTCTCCTCAACAAGGTCTTGAGACGGAAATAGTGGTTGATTTAATGGCAACTGTGTCTCATCATCATCATCATCATCATCCACTACTTCCTTTGACCTTAAATGCCGTTCACATCTGTCATCTTCTTGTGATTGGGTAGCCTCTAGAGGTTGTGAATCAGGGCACAAGATGTCATGTTCCTCTGCAAGCGTGCTTGGAGAGAGGGTCAAATGAAGGATTGGTGATGAGACGAGCTCATCACTATATCCCAGTGTGGGATCACTTCTTTGACCAGACCGTGTATGGTGGGAGTAAGGATGATCAGAGTGAGGATTATGTTGACCAGACTCTTGGCTACTGAGAGTGGACTTGGTGGAAGACAGGGTGGTGCTTAACCGACTGGAAGCAGTATCAGCTGTCATCCAACCGACCACCTGTTCGCACTGGTCGGACCTCGAGAGTGATGTCCTGCGACGCCCTGTGAAATCAGACATGAAGCTAGGTATGGTGGATGTCTTTCTTTCTTGTGCTCTGGCACCAGGCACAGTTTCTCCGCGTCCTGACCCGCGCCCTGAACTTTCAGGATCACGTCCACTTCCCCGTCCCTTTTTACCCGCCTTCTTCATCTTACACGATATATATGACTTTAATATATATGAGTTTGAAAACTTAACAGTATTTCTTACTATTCTGCAACTCTGCAGAGTACACAGAATAGGCTGCTAAACTGCGGTGACACACACTGAATGGAATAAGTGACTTTAATATTTGAGTTTGAAAAATTAACAGTATTTCTTACTATTCTGCAACTCTGCAGAGTACACAGAATAGGCTGCTAAACTGCGGTGACACACACTGAATGGAATAAGTGACTTTAATATTTGAGTTTGAAAAATTAACAGTATTTCTTACTATTCTGCAACTCTGCAGAGTACACAGAATAGGCTGCTAAACTGCGGTGACACACACTGAATGGAATATGTGACTTTAATATTTGAGTTTGAAAACTTAACAGTATTTCTTACTATTCTGCAACTCTGCAGAGTACACAGAATAGGCTGCTAAACTGCGGTGACACACACTGAATGGAATAAGTGACTTTAATATTTGAGTTTGAAAAATTAACAGTATTTCTTACTATTCTGCAACTCTGCAGAGTACACAGAATAGGCTGCTAAACTGCGGTGACACACACTGAATGGAATAAGTGACTTTAATATTTGAGTTTGAAAAATTAACAGTATTTCTTACTATTCTGCAACTCTGCAGAGTACACAGAATAGGCTGCTAAACTGCGGTGACACACACTGAATGGAATATGTGACTTTAATATTTGAGTTTGAAAACTTAACAGTATTTCTTACTATTCTGCAACTCTGCAGAGTACACAGAATAGGCTGTTAAACGGCGTTGAAACACACTGAATGGAATATGTGACTTTGATATTTGAGTTTGAAGACTTAACAGTATTTCTTCCTATTCTGCAACTCTGCACAGTACACAGAATGTGCTGCTAAACTGCGGCGAAGCACACTGAATGGAATATGTGACTTTGATATTTTAGTTTGAAGACTTAACAGTATTTCTTCCTATTCTGCAACTCTGCACAGTACACAGAATGTGCTGCTACACTGCGGCGAAGCACACTGAATGGAATATGTGACTTTGATATTTTAGTTTGAAGACTTAACAGTATTTCTTCCTATTCTGCAACTCTGCACAGTACACAGAATGTGCTGCTAAACTGCGGCGAAGCACACTGAATGGAATATGTGACTTTGATATTTGAGTTTGAAGACTTAACAGTATTTCTTCCTATTCTGCAACTCTGCACAGTACACAGAATGTGCTGCTAAACTGCGGCGAAGCACACTGAATGGAATATGTGACTTTGATATTTTAGTTTGAAGACTTAACAGTATTTCTTCCTATTCTGCAACTCTGCACAGTACTCAGAATGTGCTGCTAAACTGCGGCGACGCACACTGAATGGAATACGTGACTTTGATATTTTAGTTTGAAGACTTAACAGAATGTGCTCTAATCTGCAACTTTGCACACTAAACAGAATGTGCTCTAATCTGCAACTTTGCACACTAAACAGAATGTGCTCTAATCTGCAACTGTGCACACTAAACAGAATGTGCTCTAATCTGCAACTTTGCACACTAAACAGAATATATATATTTTTTTTTTTGTTTTTTTGTTTTTTTCCCCCCACACCAAATAACCTGCTGCCCCCACACACAGTAGTCCTAAAAAGGACTTTTGGTTCTTTTTTTTTCACAATTTTTGTTTTTTTCCTCCCTACACTGCCTTTCCCTTCCTATCCTCAGCTCTCCCTGGCTCAGACTGAGCCGAACTCGATGGTCAGGTGCTATACAGCACCTGACCACGGGTTCTGGCCAGCCAATCAGTGTAATGCCAGCAGCCAACATGGCTGCTGGCATTACACCGATGTCAGAGCCTCCCTGCACGTTTATTGGCTGCGCAGCAGCCGCAAAACGTGCGGGGAGGAGACCCGAACATGGCGGGCGAGCACATGCGGTACTCGTACGAGTACCGCCATGTGCCGAGCAGAGCGATGCTCGAGCCGATCCGAGCATCGGCCGAGCATGCTCGCTCAACACTACTAGTTACCAGATGGGGAGTTATTTAAGCTAAAGTTGTGTTCAGGTGGTAGTTCCGCTTTAATTAATTTTGATGCTCTTCGCTGTACCCTCTCTAGTTCTAGTATATCCTTTTTCAGAACCGTGCCCAAAACTGCACTGCATACTCAAGGCGAGGTCTTACCAGTGATTTGTATAACGGCAAAATAATGTTATCCACTCTTGCTTCAATACCCCTCTTTATGCAAGACAGGATTTTGTTTGCTTTTGCTACTGCTGTTTGACACTGGTCACTGTTTCCAAGTTTGTAATTTACAAGGATACCCAGGTCTTTCTCTAGCAACGAGTCCCCTAAAATTATTCCATTAAGTTTATAAATAGCCTTGGGATTATTTCCTCACAAATGCATGACTTTACACTTCCCCACATTAAACTTCATATTCCATTTGTTTGTACAGCTTTCAAATTAACTGCACTCAGACCCCTTTCACACTGTTGGCATCATCACAGCACTGCACAGATGGACTTAGCATCCAACATATTAACCCTTTGAATGCCAGAGGGGTATGCAACCAATTGCAAAGCAATGCGTTGCATACCCCTCTGGCACTGAAAGGATTAAAGGAAAATGAAAACCTGCTACTATAATTATGTACGGTTATTTTTTTAAACATTTTGTATTACCATCTAAGGAACAGCATTTTATCTTTGATGCTTCAATCCAAATATCTCAGCACAAACCTTTTTTTTGCTGATATACATACAGAAATCCTTGTCACTATGCTGTAGGGAGACTGATGTACTAAGAGGGGAAACCTAATGAACTGTCACCCACTATTTGGTGACCATTGAATGGCTACCCTTAAGCGTGGGACACCAGAATGCCCTTTTGATGCGGGCAACATTATACTCTCGCCCTTTTGATAGTCGGCAAATAGAGGTCCATGAAAATGAAGATACTCCAGAGGATCGGCCTTGATGATATAAAATCCTGTTTATTGAATTTCAAACATGTATGCAAATATCAGGTCTATAGGACTCATAGTATCACGCATTTCACACTATGCGTGCTTAATCATAGACACTATGATTGTCTATGATTAAGCACACATAGTGCAAAACGCGTGAGACTATGAGACCTAGAGACCCTGATGTTTGCATACATGTTTGAAATTCAATAAACAGGATTTTATATCATCAAGACCGATCCTCTGGAGTGTGTGCTTAAGGGGAGTGACCACCTCTCCGGATTGAAGTGGCATCTGGTGAGTGATTTGAACTTTCTTAGTCTGCAATATTGACAGTGCCACCATTGTGAAGTTGTATGTGTTCGCCAAATAGAGGGTGACATTTCAATAGTAAACCCTAAGAAGGGTAGTATGGAGTAGAAGAAGTGGAGTCATTATAGGGTTCAATCGATCTATGGTGGAGCTATGGCACGTTTCGCGCTGAAAGTGCTTAATCATAGATTGTATATTCCAAAACAACTAACACTAAATGTTGATGGAGAAAATTTCCCTTCTCCATTCAGGACTTGCAGATATCCAAACACGGCTGCTCATACATGATGTAATCTCCACAATAAATATTTATTTAAAATAAATATATAACGGAATAGGTAAAACAAACAGAATACAACACAGTCCTTTTCTAATGTGTTTCACTGTTCAACAATGCTGCTTTCTCAAAGATAATAGCCAGCGAGTGAAGCTATTTTCCTGAGGTCACTTTAAAAAAAGAAGCAATGTTATCAGCACTGAGTGAATGCAAGATCTAATGAGGCAACACCACTTTCACAAATCATACAAACGTAAATTAGTTACTGCAAATGAATGTTAACACTCAATTTGTGTGTGGTTTAAAAGCAGTTGCTCCTGTATAAAAAATACTGCTTACGATGTTAGACATGTAGGTATGTAAAACATACTAAATAAAAGCAACATATTTTGGTGTTTACTTATTGATAACAAACTGTGAGGTCCAATGTAATGGAAATCAGGCAACAAACGAGGTCTCTGGCGCCGTTACCGGATTTCTCTCCCTGTGATGCGGCTACAAATGGAACGTCATGTCGGGACAAGTCACAGGGGTCTGAGGAATGGGACTTAAAGGGGACTCTTTAAAGGGATAATAATGTTTCATAATAAAAGCCGCTCCAATTAATCATCATAGTATTTGGACTTTGGAGAATGTTATTTCAATTCTGTCAGAGTTGTAGTTCAAGAGTAATTCAATGACAAAGTATCCCCCTCCCGCCCCTTTTACTGATGTAACACTGCTCAGCCAGAACAGAAGGGAGGTGTCCAGGTAGATTGCAGAGAGGGACAATCTTCAATTAAGATAAGGGAAAAACCTGAAAAACTTGTCAAGGGGGGCAGGGCTTTAATTGTTCTCATAGGAAGACGATTGTCCCCTTCTGTTATCTGTCTGGTCTATGGACTGCATTCCACATCTGAGAAGAAATGGCTTACACTAGGTAAAAGGGGCGGGAGGGGAAACTTTGCTTGTGAATATCTCTCAAACCATAAAGGTTTGAGAGATAAGACTTATATCGTTCTTCATGTTTTTTTAATGCCTACAAAATAAAATAAAGATAAAACGAAGTATTACTATCCCTTTAAACCATTCCTGGAATAAAATACGCCAGACAGGATAACAGGAATCCAATGACACTTTATTTGGGGAAACACGGATCATATATAGAACATAAATGAAAAGTAAACATAGAATACAATTCAATCTGGGTGCACTGATCTCCTGATCTCCAGCCAATGGGAATAGGATCGACAAGGGACATCAAGCGGCTATCAATCAGCTGGCTGTCTACCGCACGAGTTGTCTACTTTTGAAAATGAGGACTGGGAGACTTGGACTGCCCTGACATAGAACTTTACTCTGGTAGGGCAGCCAGAGTAGGCAAGGAAGAAACAGTGATAGGAATCAGAGCAACAGGGCACAGTACATAATTGAATACAGTCCAGTATAATCATCTTGGTTATCAGGCTTGCTTGTAACAAACCAAAGGTCCATTACATCCAGTCCTTGTAGATTTCAAACATTATGGGACAGATTCCCTGTTGAGTGCAAGTATCATGAGTCAGTGCAGCTGATAAACTAAGAACTGCAGCAATTCTGGGACAAAATGATTGCACTGTAAGGAACACATAGAAATTCATATTGATTTCAAATGGGCTTTTAATCCCTCTCAATGCTTTGCAATGCATAGTAGATCTCTGACCTCTGTAATATGCAAGGGCTTAAAAGGATAGTAATGTTTCACAATAAAAGCAGATCTGATTAATCTTCATAGTATTTGGGTCATGGAGAGTGTTATTTCAATACTGTCACAGTTGTAGTTCAAGAGCAATTGAGTGATAAATTATCCCCCTCCCTCCCCTGTTACTGATGTAACACTGCTCACCTCAGAGCAGCAAGACTGTCCGGATGGATCACAGAGAGGGACAATCTTCAGAGAAAATAATGGAAAACCTGAAAAACCTGTCAAGAGGGGCAGGGTTTTCATTGTTCTCACAGTAAGAAGATTGTGCCTTGCTGTGAGCTGTCGGGTGAAGAGACCAGATTCCACATCTGAAAAAGGAGGCTTACACTAGGTAAAATGGACGGGAGGAGGATACGTTATCATTCAATTACTCTTGAACTACAACTCTGACAGTATTGTGCTGTTTTTGTGAAACATTACTATCCCTTTAACACTTTAAGTGTCAGAGGTGTTACCAATACTTTGCTTTTTTTGCAATGTGCACCAAAAGAATTTAAAGCCGAATTTAAATCAATGGGAATTTTGGAAATTTACCATTGTCCTCCATGATGTAGTTTGTTTCCCTGGAATTGTATCAGCTGTTCTTAGTATATCAGCCTCAGTATCTTTGTTGATTGCAAGCTGTAAGGGTCAGTTTGCTTTTGAGAGCATGCCCTCTGGGCTTACCTGGGAACTTTTCTGGGCATCCTCTGGTGCTGCTGGGGGCTATAACTGCAGCGAATCTCTGCAAAAAGGGTGTGTGGTTTACCCGCAAATGAGGGTGTGGCTTTCTGGTGTCACGTGGGAGGAACTGGGTGGGGAAGGAGGAAAAGTGGGAGGAACTTGGTGGGAAGGAGTAGAAGTGGGCAGAGTTTAAAAGCAAACTGCCCACATCTGGAGACCCGGTAATTCAGTCTCAAAACTGGGGCAAATACGGAGAGTTCCCAGGTATGCCTCTGGATTACAGATTCCAAGTATCATAACTATTTTCATATAATGGATGTTTGACAATTAAAGCAGCTCCAATTAATCTTCATAGTATCTGGGCCATGGAGAGCATTATTTCAATACTGTCAGGGTTGTAGTACAAGAGTAATTGAATGATAAACTATCCCCTTACTGCCCCTTTTACTGATGTAACACTGCTCTCCTCAGAGCAGCAAGACTGTCCGGATGGATCACAGAGATGGACAATCTTCAGTGATCATGAGGAAAAACCTGAAAACCTTCTCAAGGGGGCAGGGTTTTCCTTATGATCACAGTAAGAAGACTTGTCCCTCGCTGCGACCTGTCCAGTCCCAGGACCAGATGCCACATCTGAGGGGAGGTGACTTACACTAAGTAAAAAGGGCCGGAGGAGGATATTTTATCATTCAATTACTCCTGAACTATAGCTCTGACAGTATTGAAATAACACTCTCTATGGCCCAAATACTATGAAGATTATTTGGAGCTGCTGTTTTTGTGAAACATTACTATCCCTTTAAAAGCACCGTCGATCAGCTTCTTTTTTTTTTTTTTTAAATTGTCAACTCTGTGTACTGATTCAATGCATGAAAACACAATTGTTAAGTTGAGACCACTGCTTTATCTCCCTAATAATCTGTGCTAACCCCCAAGCCCAGGGGCTGATTGTAGGTGAATGCCAGCCCGGTCATTTTTTTTTAAAGCGGCCCACTAGGTGCACCAACGTCCCTATCGACGCCCCCTTGTGGACCCTGTGCAGTATGGGAGAGCAGGCGCCAGGATATTATGTCATATCCTGGCGCTCTGCATTAACCCACTGAGTGCCAGAGGGGTACGCAACGCATTGCAAAGCAATGCCTTGCGTACCCCTCTGGCACTCAAAGGGTTAACAAGGAACGCGAAGGCTGTCACAGAGAGTGCCTGTGGCAACACAGACCTCTGGGGATGGTGGGGAGATCTCCCGCCCATGCCCAAGACCAAAAGTTGCCGGACTTGACTGAGTGACACCAGTTCATCGTTTTTAAAAGAGCTGAAGTTTGAGTATTTTGGCTTAGTGTTTGGCATTGAAATGTCTAATGTCAGTGACACCAAGGGGACTGTGAAGAAGAATTGCTTGAGAATTCCATTAAAAATGTAATGGTCTCTGTAGTACAGAGCAATATCTGTCTGTAATCCAGACAGGGTGAAATAGGAGATGCAGAGAAGGAATAATCGAGAAGAGGGGATGATACACTTAGATGATTCAGGCACCAATCCCCGACAGATCCTTTGTCATTATTTGTCCAAAAAAAAAACAACTCAATTTACCACGTCTACTTTATTTATAAAATGTGATGTATTTTTGTATACTTTCATTTTTTTTTTTGCTATCTGAACGACAAGGACAAAAGAAGAATTCCCTCTGGGTGTTCAGGCGTATGTATCTACAAAGTACTTCTCCTTTATGGGACAGAATGGTCTATGATCTATGATTACAATATAGAATTATTGGAATAAGGGATTGTAAACAGCTGCCTGAACACTGGCTTCTCTGAAGATTCTGATTTGCTTGGATGGCAGGAAGGCGATTGTCTGTTGAATGCATGGAAATATTCTAATGCTAAAATACAATTTGATTTGATATGAAAGAAAATGTTGGAACACCGGGGCTGAAGTGACCAGTAGGTGGAGTAGGCAACTGCCTTAGGGTACATATTTCGAAGGGTGACTCAGCTTTGCTAGCCACACCCACATTTCAAACTGTGTGTGTGGCCATTGGCCAGAACAATCTCAGTGTCCTTGCACCAGTTTAGCTACCCCTTTACATACCTCCCAAGTGTCCCTCTTTAGGAGCGATAGTTCCTCTTTGAGACCCAAATCCCTCTGTCCCTGTTTTCTACCCTGTTGTCCCTCTTTTTAGGAGATGAGACTGTGTGGTGTGTATATAAGTGTATCACCCTGGTGTGCCTGTGTTTAGGAGATCAGACTGTGTGGTGTGTATAGAAGTGTATCACCCTGGTGTCCCTGTGTGTAGGAGATCAGACTGTGTGGTGTGTATATAAGTGTATCACCCTGGTGTCCCTGTGTTTAGGAGATCAGACTGTGTGGTGTGTATAGAAGTGTATCACCCTGGTGTCCCTGTGTTTAGGAGATCAGACTGTGTGGTGTGTATATAAGTGTATCACCCTGGTGTCCCTGTGTTTAGGAGATCAGACTGTTTGGTGTGTATAGAAGTGTATCACCCTGGTGTCCCTGTGTTTAGGAGATCAGACTGTGTGGTGTGTATATAAATGTATCACTCTGGTGTCCCTGTGTTTAGGAGATCAGACTGTGCAGTGTGTATATCAGTGTATCACCCTGGTGTCCCTGTGTTTAGGAGATCAGACTGTGTGGTGTGTATAGAAGTGTATCACCCTGGTGTCCCTGTGTTTAGGAGATCAGACTGTGTGGTGTGTATATAAGTGTACCACCCTGGTGTCCCTGTGTTTAGGAGATCAGACTGTGTGGTGTGTATAGAAGTGTATCACCCTGATGTCCCTGTGTTTAGGAGATCAGACTGTGTGGTGTGTATAGAAGTGTATCACCCTGGTGTCCCTGTGTTTAGGAGATCAGACTGTGTGGTGTGTATATAAGTGTATCACACTGGTGTCCCTGTGTTTAGGAGATCAGACTGTGTGGTGTGTATATAAGTGTATCACCCTGGTGTCCCTGTGTTTAGGAGATCAGACTTTGTGGTGTGTATAGAAGTGTATCACCCTGGTGTCCCTGTGTTTAGGAGATCAGGCTGTGTGGTGTGTATAGAAGTGTATCACCTGGGTGTCCCTGTGTTTAGGAGATCAGGCTGTGTGGTGTGTATATAAGTGTATCACCCTGGTGTCGCTGTGTTTAGGAGATCAGACTGTGTGGTGTGTATATAAGTGTATCACCCTGGTGTCCCTGTGTTTAGGAGATCAGACTGTGTGGTGTGTATAGAAGTGTATCACCCTGGTGTCCCCGTGTTTAGGAGATCAGACTGTGTGGTGTGTATAGAAGTGTATCACCCTGGTGTCCCTGTGTTTAGGAGATCAGACTGTGTGGTGTGTATATAAGTGTATCACCCTGGTGTCCCTGTGTTTAGGAGATCAGACTGTGTGGTGTGTATAGAAGTGTATCACCCTGGTGTCCCTGTGTTTAGGAGATCAGACTGTGTGGTGTGTATATAAGTGTATCACACTGGTGTCCCTGTGTTTAGGAGATCAGACTGTGTGGTGTGTATATAAGTGTATCACCCTGGTGTCCCTGTGTTTAGGAGATCAGACTTTGTGGTGTGTATAGAAGTGTATCACCCTGGTGTCCCTGTGTTTAGGAGATCAGGCTGTGTGGTGTGTATATAAGTGTATCACCCTGGTGTCCCTGTGTTTAGGAGATCAGACTGTGTGGTGTGTATAGAAGTGTATCACCTGGGTGTCCCTGTGTTTAGGAGATCAGGCTGTGTGGTGTGTATATAAGTGTATCACTCTGGTGTCGCTGTGTTTAGGAGATCAGACTGTGTGGTGTGTATATAAGTGTATCACCTTGGTGTCCCTGTGTTTAGGAGATCAGACTGTGTGGTGTGTATATATAAGTGTATCACCTGGTGTCACTGTGTTTAGGAGATCAGACTGTGTGGTATGTATAGAAGTGTATCAACCTGGTGTCCCTGTGTTTAGGAGATCAGACTGTGTGGTGTGTATATAAGTGTATCACCCTGGTGTCCCTGTGTTTAGGAGATCAGACTGTGTGGTGTGTAAATATAAGTGTATCACCCTGGTGTCCCTGTGTTTAGGAGATCAGACTGTGTGGTGTGTATATAAGTGTATCACCCTGGTGTCCCTGTGTTTAGGAGATCAGACTGTGTGGTGTGTGTATAAGTGTATCACCCTGGTGTCCCTGTGTTTAGGAGATCAGACTGTGTGGTGTGTATATAAGTGTATCACCCTGGTGTCCCTGTGTTTAGGAGATCAGACTGTGTGGTGTGTATATATAAGTGTATCACCCTGGTGTCCCTGTGTTTAGGAGATCACACTGTGTGGTGTGTATATAAGTGTATCACTCTGGTGTCCCTGTGTTTAGGAGATCAGACTGTGTGGTGTGTATATAAGTATATCACCCTGGTGTCCCTGTGTTTAGGAGATCACACTGTGTGGTGTGTGTATAGAAGTGTATCACCCTGGTGTCCCTGTGTTTAGGAGATCACACTGTGTGATGTGTATATATAAGTGTATCACCCTGGTGTCCCTGTGTTTAGGAGATCACACTGTGTGGTGTGTATAGAAGTGTATCACTCTGGTGTCCCTGTGTTTAGGAGATCAGACTGTGTGGTGTGTATATAAGTATATCACCCTGGTGTCCCTGTGTTTAGGAGATCACACTGTGTGGTGTGTGTATAGAACTGTATCACCCTGGTGTCCCTGTGTTTAGGAGATCAGACTGTGTGGTGTGTATATAAGTGTATCACCCCGGTGTCCCTGTGTTTAGGAGATCAGACTGTGTGGTGCGGATATAAGTGTATCACCCTGGAGTCCTGTGTGTAGGAGATCAGACTGTGCGGTGTGTATAGAAGTGTATCACCCTGGTGTCCCTGTGTTTAGGAGATCAGACTGTGTGGTGTGTATAGAAGTGTATCACCCTGGTGTCCCTGTGTTTAGGAGATCAGACTGTGTGGTGTGTATATAAGTGTATCACCCTGGTGTCCCTGTGTTTAGGAGATCAGACTGTGTGGTGTGTAAATATAAGTGTATCACCCTGGTGTCCCTGTGTTTAGGAGATCAGACTGTGTGGTGTGTATATAAGTGTATCACCCTGGTGTCCCTGTGTTTAGGAGATCAGACTGTGTGGTGTGTGTATAAGTGTATCACCCTGGTGTCCCTGTGTTTAGGAGATCAGACTGTGTGATGTGTATATAAGTGTATCACCCTGGTGTCCCTGTGTTTAGGAGATCAGACTGTGTGGTGTGTATATAATTGTATCACCCTGGTGTCCATGTGTTTAGGAGATCAGACTGTGTGGTGTGTATATAAGTGTATCACCCTGGTGTCCCTGTGTTTAGGAGATCAGACTGTGTGGTGTGTATATAAGTGTATCACCCTGGTGTCCCTGTGTTTAGGAGATCAGACTGTGTGGTATAGAAGTGTATCACCCTGATGTCCCTGTGTTTAGGAGATCAGACTGTGTGGTGTGTATATAAGTGTATCACCCTGGTGTCCCTGTGTTTAGGAGATCAGACTGTGTGGTGTGTATATAAATGTATCACCCTGGTGTCCCTGTGTTTAGGAGATCAGGCTGTGTGGTGTGTATAGAAGTGTATCACCCTGGTGTCCCTGTGTTTAGGAGATCAGACTGTGTGGTGTGTATATAAGTATATCACCCTGGTGTCCCTGTGTTTAGGAGATCAGACTGTGTGGTGTGTATATAAGTATATCACCCTGGTGTCCCTGTGTTTAGGAGATCACACTGTGTGGTGTGTGTATAGAACTGTATCACCCTGGTGTCCCTGTGTTTAGGAGATCAGACTGTGTGGTGTGTATATAAGTGTATCACCCCGGTGTCCCTGTGTTTAGGAGATCAGACTGTGTGGTGCGGATATAAGTGTATCACCCTGGAGTCCTGTGTGTAGGAGATCAGACTGTGCGGTGTGTATAGAAGTGTATCACCCTGGTGTCCCTGTGTTTAGGAGATCAGACTGTGTGGTGTGTATAGAAGTGTATCACCCTGGTGTCCCTGTGTTTAGGAGATCAGACTGTGTGGTGTGTATATAAGTGTATCACCCTGGTGTCCCTGTGTTTAGGAGATCAGACTGTGTGGTGTGTAAATATAAGTGTATCACCCTGGTGTCCCTGTGTTTAGGAGATCAGACTGTGTGGTGTGTATATAAGTGTATCACCCTGGTGTCCCTGTGTTTAGGAGATCAGACTGTGTGGTGTGTGTATAAGTGTATCACCCTGGTGTCCCTGTGTTTAGGAGATCAGACTGTGTGATGTGTATATAAGTGTATCACCCTGGTGTCCCTGTGTTTAGGAGATCAGACTGTGTGGTGTGTATATAATTGTATCACCCTGGTGTCCATGTGTTTAGGAGATCAGACTGTGTGGTGTGTATATAAGTGTATCACCCTGGTGTCCCTGTGTTTAGGAGATCAGACTGTGTGGTGTGTATATAAGTGTATCACCCTGGTGTCCCTGTGTTTAGGAGATCAGACTGTGTGGTATAGAAGTGTATCACCCTGATGTCCCTGTGTTTAGGAGATCAGACTGTGTGGTGTGTATATAAGTGTATCACCCTGGTGTCCCTGTGTTTAGGAGATCAGACTGTGTGGTGTGTATATAAATGTATCACCCTGGTGTCCCTGTGTTTAGGAGATCAGGCTGTGTGGTGTGTATAGAAGTGTATCACCCTGGTGTCCCTGTGTTTAGGAGATCAGACTGTGTGGTGTGTATATAAGTATATCACCCTGGTGTCCCTGTGTTTAGGAGATCACACTGTGTGGTGTGTGTATAGAACTGTATCACCCTGGTGTCCCTGTGTTTAGGAGATCAGACTGTGTGGTGTGTATATAAGTGTATCACCCCGGTGTCCCTGTGTTTAGGAGATCAGACTGTGTGGTGTGTATATAAGTGTATCACCCTGGAGTCCTGTGTGTAGGAGATCAGACTGTGCGGTGTGTATAGAAGTGTATCACCCTGGTGTCCCTGTGTTTAGAAGATCAGACTGTGTGGTGTGTATAGAAGTGTATCACCCTGGTGTCCCTGTGTTTAGGAGATCAGACTGTGTGGTGTGTATATAAGTGTATTACCCTGGTGTCCCTGTGTTTAGGAGATCAGACTGTGTGGTGTGTAAATATAAGTGTATCACCCTGGTGTCCCTGTGTTTAGGAGATCAGACTGTGTGGTGTGTATATAAGTGTATCACCCTGGTGTCCCTGTGTTTAGGAGATCAGACTGTGTGGTGTGTGTATAAGTGTATCACCCTGGTGTCCCTGTGTTTAGGAGATCAGACTGTGTGGTGTGTATATAAGTGTATCACCCTGGTGTCCCTGTGTTTAGGAGATCAGACTGTGTGGTGTGTATATAATTGTATCACCCTGGTGTCCATGTGTTTAGGAGATCAGACTGTGTGGTGTGTATATAAGTGTATCACCCTGGTGTCCCTGTGTTTAGGAGATCAGACTGTGTGGTGTGTATATAAGTGTATCACCCTGGTGTCCCTGTGTTTAGGAGATCAGACTGTGTGGTATAGAAGTGTATCACCCTGATGTCCCTGTGTTTAGGAGATCAGACTGTGTGGTGTGTATATAAGTGTATCACCCTGGTGTCCCTGTGTTTAGGAGATCAGACTGTGTGGTGTGTATATAAGTGTATCACCCTGGTGTCCCTGTGTTTAGGAGATCAGACTGTGTGGTGTTTATATAAGTGTATCACCCTGGTGTCCCTGTGTTTAGGAGATCAGACTGTGTGGTGTGTATATAATTGTATCACCCTGGTGTCCATGTGTTTAGGAGATCAGACTGTGTGGTGTGGATAGAAGTGTATCACCCTGGTGTCCATGTGTTTAGGAGATCAGACTGTGTGGTGTGGATAGAAGTGTATCACTCTGGTGTCCCCGTGTTTAGGAGATCAGACTGTGTGGTGTGTATATAAGTGTATCACCCTGGTGTCCCTGTGTTTAGGAGATCAGACTGTGTGGTGTGTATATAAGTGTATCACCCTGGTGTCCCTGTGTTTAGGAGATCAGACTGTGTGGTGTGTATATAAGTGTATCACCCTGGTGTCCCTGTGTTTAGGAGATCAGACCGTGTGGTGTGTATAGAAGTGTATCACCCTGGTGTCCCTGTGTTTAGGAGATCAGACTGTGTGGTGTGTATAGAAGTGTATCACCCTGGTGTCCCTGTGTTTAGGAGATCAGACTGTGTGGTGTGTATATAAGTGTATCACCCTGGTGTCCCTGTGTTTAGGAGATCAGACTGTAAGGTGTGTATATAAGTGTATCACCCTGTTGTCCCTGTGTTTAGGAGATCAGACTGTGTGGTGTGTATATAAGTGTATCACTCTGGTGTCCCTGTGTTTAGGAGATCAGACCGTGTGGTGTGTATATAAGTGTATCACCCTGTTGTCCCTGTGTTTAGGAGATCAGACCGTGTGGTGTGTATATAAGTGTATCACCCTGGTGTCCCTGTGTTTAGGAGATCAGACTGTGTGGTGTGTATATAAGTGTATCACCCTGGTGTCCCTGTGTTTAGGAGATCAGACTGTGTGGTGTGTATATAAGTGTATCACCCTGGTGTCCCTGTGTTTAGGAGATCAGACTGTGGGGTGTGTATAGAAGTGTATCACCCTGGTGTCCCTGTGTTTAGGAGATCAGACTGTGTGGTGTGTATAGAAGTGTATCACCCTGGTGTCCCTGTGTTTAGGAGATCAGACTGTGTGGTGTGTATATAAGTGTATCACCCTGGTGTCCCTGTGTTTAGGAGATCAGACTGTGAGGTGTGTATATAAGTGTATCACCCTGTTGTCCCTGTGTTTAGGAGATCAGACTGTGTGGTGTGTATATAAGTGTATCACTCTGGTGTCCCTGTGTTTAGGAGATCAGACCGTGTGGTGTGTATATAAGTGTATCACCCTGTTGTCCCTGTGTTTAGGAGATCAGACTGTGTGGTGTGTATATAAGTGTATCACCCTGGTGTCCCTGTGTTTAGGAGATCAGACTGTGAGGTGTGTATAGAAGTGTATCACCATGGTGTCCCTGTGTTTAGGAGATCAGACTGTGTGGTGTGTATATAAGTGTATCACCTTAGTGTCCCTGTGTTTAGGAGATCAGACTGTGTGGTGTGTATATAAGTGTATCACCCTGGTGTCCCTGTGTTTAGGAGATCAGACTGTGTGATGTGTATAGAAGTGTATCACCCTGGTGTCCCTGTGTTTAGGAGATCAGACTGTGTGGTGTGAATAGAAGTGTATCACCTTGGTGTCCCTGTGTTTAGGAGATCAGACTGTGTGGTGTATATATAAGTGTATCACCCTGGTGTCCCTGTTTTTAGGAGATCAGACTGTGTGGTGTGAATAGAAGTGTATCACCCTGGTGTCCCCGTGTTTAGGAGATCAGACTGTGTGGTGTGAATAGAAGTGTATCACCCTGGTGTCCCTGTGTTTAGGAGATCAGACTGTGTGGTGTGTATATAAGTGCATCACCCTGGTGTCCCTGTGTTTAGGAGATCAGACTGTGTGGTGTGTATAGAAGTGTATCACTCTGGTGTCCCTGTGGTTAGGAGATCAGACTGTGTGGTGTGTATATAAGTGTATCACCCTGGTGTCCCTGTGTTTAGGAGATCAGACTGTGTGGTGTGTATAGAAGTGTATCACCCTGGTGTCCCTGTGTTTAGGAGATCAGACTGTGTGGTGTGTATATAAGTGTATCACCCTGGTGTCCCTGTGTTTAGGAGATCAGACTGTGTGGTGTGTATAGAAGTGTATCACCCTGGTGTCCCTGTGTTTAGGAGATCAGACTGTGTGGTGTGTATATAAGTGTATCACACTGGTGTCCCTGTGTTTAGGAGATCAGACTGTGTGGTGTGTATATAAGTGTATCACCCTGGTGTCCCTGTGTTTAGGAGATCAGACTGTGTGGTGTGTATAGAAGTGTATCACACTGGTGTCCCTGTGTTTAGGAGATCAGACTGTGTGGTGTGTATATAAGTGTATCACCCTGGTGTCCCTGTGTTTAGGAGATCAGACTGTGTGGTGTGTATATAAGTGTATCACACTGGTGTCCCTGTGTTTAGGAGATCAGACTGTGTGGTGTGTATATAAGTGTATCACCCTGTTGTCCCTGTGTTTAGGAGATCAGACTGTGTGGTGTATATAAGTGTATCACCCTGGTGTCCCTGTGTTTAGGAGATCAGACTGTGTGGTGTATATAAGTGTATCACCCTGGTGTCCCTGTGTTTAGGAAATGAGACTGTGTGGTGTGTATATAATCGTATCATACTGCTCCACAGTAATAAAATTCACATAAATGTTTAGTTAATCTTCAGTATAGGTGTATGTAAATGAATCTATGTAAATAAAATAATTTGGTCTTGCTTAATATTCTTTATTCAGATACACAAAGAGGTGTCAATAGGTCACAAAGTAACCTAAAAATTCTCAGCAATGCCCTGCCCACCAGCCACACCCCCAGAAACATCACCTAAAATACAAGTGTCCCTCTTTGGCCATTTGAAATGTTGGGAGGTGTGCCTTTAGAGGCCATTATTTAACCCTTTATATGCTACAGAGATCTCAGGTGCATTGTAAACGCAGTGCCAATGGATATCTCTCTACCAAACAAAGTGTTTTAATTTGCTTTTTTTGTTCCTGCTTGTTATAAGCCAAATGTATTTTCTGTGCTAGGAAACAGCAGATGGGACTGGTGGTGAGGTGATTTGAGGAATGTGGGTGTGGCCATGGGAGGAGCTAAGTGCACACAGAGTGCATTACCTAAGGGTGTCTGGGGTGTAAATACAGACCTGTGAACACACACACATATACACATTGACACACACACACACACACACACATATTCACACACACACATACACACACATACACACATATATACACACACATATATATGCACACTCACACGAACACACACACACACACATATACACACACTCACACAAACACACACACACATATACACACACATATACACACACACAGACACATATACACATACAAAGAAACACAGTGGCGTAACAATAGGGGTCGCACCTGCGACCGGGCCCGTCACTCCAAGGGGCCCGGCCGCCCCCTGTGAACCCATCACCACTCGCCCACAGCCCTGCCTGCAGCAGCTCAGCTGCTGTCCCGGCGCTCTAGTAATGCAGAGCGCTGGGAGATGACATCATCTCCCAGCGCTCTGCATAACTAAGAACAGCGCGAGAGGTGGAGGTAGGAGGTACGCATGGGGCAACTTGAAGATGGGGCAGGGGGCCCGGGCCCAGCGGCAATTCCTGCACCAGGGCCCGGTGGCTTCTAGTTACACCACTGAATAAACACACACGCATATATAGATACACATACACAGACACACACATATACACACAAACACACACAGACACACACACGTATACGCAAACACACACATACAGACACACACATATACACACATACACATATATACACACATGCACACACACACACACATGGACATACACACACACATGCACACATACATATATATGAGAAGAATGTAGGTCTCTGCCAATGCAGTACCACTAGCGTTAGCCTCCAACGAGAGGAGCTGCACTTTGAGGTACGTACTACAGAATAAAAATGCTTTAGTGCAAAGCAACGCTCACACTCTATCAGCAATTCCCTATCCCCTGCCTCATAGCATGTACTAGAATGTGGGGTAAAGTTACAGCTTCCATCTGTTGCCCTGTTTAGTACATGGTGTTCAACAAGATATAGAGGAAGTGAACCCCTCAATCTATATAGTGTCCCATTGCCCTACATTTAATGCAAGTTACTTTGTGGGGAGGCTTTTGTGCATATGTAGCTTAGTAAATTGACCTTGGGCATGAGTTCTAAACAATCAATTCCTGCTCTAATCATATTTGCACATACCCCCACTAATGCACTAAGAACTGGGAGTACATGCACTAAGGTGTGATAAAGAGGCAATAACTTCTCCTGTGTAATAAATGTTTCAGTTCCTGTGTTATTTTATTGGAGAGCTTTAGTTGTAGACTACAGGGAGAGATGTATGTGCCTAGGGAGGTACACTATCCTGCTCTTCATCATCCTGCTGACCTTGCAACTCAGCAACTGCAGGAATCACAGCAGCAGCAAAGTCCTCAGTGTCACTCCTGGTAGTGGTGGTGGTGATGCCCATCTCTATTTGTATCTCGCACTCTCATTCCTTCTCACTTTCAATTAAAAAGGCCCTCGTTGTCTCCTGCACGTCAGCTGCTCCACCATCACCCTCACCACCACCAGTCCATCCTTGCTGATGCTCTATGAGAGTCGCACTGGTTGATGATGATGACAAATGTGACAGAGGGTCCTCTACTGTCACACTTGCCAACTCTTCTTGAGGTGAAGAAGGCAGACTGGCAGCACTAGCAGCAGGCACAGGCAGCTGATCTGTGATAATGATAACACTGTGTCACGGTTTCATTGAACACTCAGACAATTTGGTAGGATAAAATAGAAAAGCTTTATTAGACAAGATAAAGTGCAACAAGGCACTACACGGGTCCAAACTCTACAAGCAACAGTAAGATAGTTTGAAACAGGTCAGGGCTATACAGATAGCAATAATAATGATAAGGCTCTACCGGCCTTACCGAATACCGGGTAAGGCAGCCTGGTAACTGGTGCAACAAGGAATAAAGGAGGCTTTATTGGCCTTACCAAATACTGGGTAAGGCAGCCTGGTAACTGGTGCAACAAGGAACAGAGGAGGCTCTACCGGCCTTACCAAATACCGGGTAAGGCAGCCTGGTAACTGGTGCAACAAGGAATAGAGGAGGCTCTACCGGCCATACCAATTACCGGGTAAGGCAGCCTAGAAACTGGTGCAGCAGAGAGAGAGCACTGACAAGTAATAACACCGCTAGTGACCGGTGCACTCAGGAAGTAGCACGAACGGAGGCCCCACTGAATCACAGGCAGTGTAGTGTAATGAGCTGACAACTGTAACCGCTAGTGACCGGAGAGCACAGACTGGGTATTATGTAATGGAGGCCACACTGAATCACAGGCTGAGCGAGTGTAACGAGCTGACAAGTGTAACCACTAGCGACCGGAGAACACAGGCTGGGTAGCATGTAACGGAGACCCCACTGACTCACAGGCTGAGAGTAGCGTAACAGAAGGCAACAGTAGTGAATGACTGACAACTGTAACCGCTAGTGACCGGAGAGCACAGACTGGGTATCACGTAACGGAGGCCACACTGAATTACAGGCAGAGAGTAGCGCAACCAGAGGCAAGAATAATGAAAGGACTGACAACAATATCGAGGGAAGCACAAAGAGCGTTAGTCAGCCAATGCCTGGATCAGTACCAGAGAGCGGTAGTCAGCCAAAGCCTGGATCGGTACACAAAGAGCGGTAGTCAGCCAGAGCCTGGGTTGGTACACAGAGAGCGGTAGTCAGCCAAAGCCTGGATCGGTACACAGAGAGCAGTAGTCAGCCAAAGCCTGAATCGGTACACAGAGAGCAGTAGTCAGCCAAAGCCTGGATTGGTACACAGAGAGCGGTAGTCAGCCAAAGCCTTGATCGGTACACAGAGAGCAGTAGTCAGCCAAAGCCTGAATCGGTACACAGAGAGCGGTAGTCAGCCAAAGCCTGGATTGGTACACAGAGAGCGGTAGTCAGCCAAAGCCTTGATCGTTACACGGAGGGAGGAACAGGAACATGGTCAGATGAAAACCGGATCAACACGGAACAGGAGCACAGAATAACGTAAGGTCAGGAACACTACGAAAGGGCACCGGCCTAGTGACAGGAGGGAGTATATAAAGGCTATCCCTGGGAGGGTCTAGCCAGCTAGCACCAATAAGAGTCAGCCAAGACAAACCCGGAAGTAGGAATGTTGCATAGAGAATCACGGGCACTGTGATACACTGCTAGCCAGTTCTGCCTTCCTTAGCATCAGGTCCCATATGCACAATGCCGAATGTTGAGGGATCTCTTGACCGCTAGTCTGGCCATTCAGCATAACTTCCTCTTCTACCTCAGCAGGAGGATCTACAACGGTCATGCTAGTCCCACCACCACCTGCTTCACTATCATCACCATCATCATTACCCCCTCCCTCACCCCTAACACTCTAGTAGTGGGACTGATTGAGGAAGGCAAGTGTGATTTAGGTTCCCTTGCTGTCACACTTGCCATCTCATCCTCGTCCTCCTCAGAATTAGCAGGCAGACTGACAGCAGTAGCAGCAGGTGCAGTCAACTGACCTGTGCTGATCACACTGTTACCCAGGTTTGCCTTGGTTACAAATTCCCCCCAGATCCCAAGGGACAATGTAGGGGGACTGGGCATCATTGCGTCTGGGGTATCAGGGCTGCCAGACCCTTCTATGCTGGTAGTGATCACTTCCTCCTCCCTCTCTGGCTCACTGGACACATCACTGTCCTTCCAGCTCCTCTTTTTATTGTGAGATGGCTGATCATACTGGTAGACCACAGTCTGAGCCTCTGCCGCCCTTATTTCACTATACAGAACCCTGAAAAATAGCCTAGCACCCTCTCTGTCTCTCTAGCTGCTTGTGTTGTGTTTCACCTCCTGTAAACGTCAAGTTTTTGTCGCAAAAACACAAAGTACATGTAAGTAAACAGGTGGGAACTTTGTAGCCATTGAAAAGAATAGCGAAAACATTTTGGCAGTAGGCAAAAAAGGAGACCATTTTAAGGGGTTTGTTTAAGGTAGATTTTCAAGAGAAAAAGCAGACAACCGTGTGTTTTTTGCTGATTTTTTTTTTTTTGGGTGGAACACAACGGGACCTTTCGTCCACCCCATACCTGATCCATAAAATATCCAATTTTCCTTTTTTTTTGTTAGTTGCCCATGAGAGAAACTCGTATTTAAGTATCAGTACTCCTTTAACCCTTTGAGTGCCAGAGAGGTAAGCAATGCGTTGGATACCACTCTGGCACTCGAAGGGTTAAAGGGATAGTAATACTTAATTTTATCTTTATTTTATTTTGTAGGCATTAAAAAAAACATGAAGAACGATATAAGTCTTATCTCTCAAACCTTTATGATTTGAGAGATATTCACAAGCAAAGTTTCCCCTCCCGCCCCTAGTGTAAGCCATCTCTTCTTAGATGTGGAATCCAGTCCATAGACCAGACAGATAACAGAAGGGGACAATCTTCTTCCTATGAGAACAATGAAGGCCCTGCCCCCCTTGACAAGTTTTTCAGGTTTTTTCCCTTATCTTAATTGAAGATTGTCACTCTCTGCAATCTACCTGGGCACCTCCCTTCTGATCTGGCTGAGCAGTGTTACATCAGTAAAAGGGGCGGGAGGGGGATACTTTGTCATTGAATTACTCTTGAACTACAACTCTGACAGAATTGAAATAACACTCTCCAAAGTCCAAATACTATCCCTTTAAGTGCCTAACCCCTTTGAATGCCAGAGAGGTACGCAACGCATAGCAGAGCAATGCGTTGCGTACCTCTCTGGCACTCAAAGAGTTAAAATATGATTTGCTTTTCCAGACGAGGAACCAAACCCTAAATTTCCAGAGCTTATTAACTTAAATTATGAATGAGCCTTTAAAAACGAGACGTATTATATGACTAAGTGCTCGCGTTTTATTGCCCTGCTGCGATACAGTATGAGAAAAACAGCAGCACTTTTAAAAACTGCACTTTCTATTATTCAGCCTTAATTACACAATTCTCCAGAGGCTCATACAAGTCTCAGGAGCAAGCTCTGATTTCTTTAAACCCGCTACTCCTCTTATTACTTAAATAGTGATTGTTTTCCAAAGACAAAGTAAATTTTGATTTGCCGTTTCAGGGAACCCACTTAGCATCTGAAGCACCTTTTCACCACAATGCATCATTAAGTAATATCTACAGAATGAATATAAAAAGTACAATATTCCCCATTTCTCTGCCTCTGAATTACCTGCCGTATTGATTTCATCAAGGAAATTGCAGTACAAATACAATTCCGCTCAGTTCTGCTGCTTCCTCATCCACCGCATGCACTCGTATGAGCCTGAAATGGCTTGTGATAGTATTTGCTTTACTTTCAACAGCTGCTGGTTTTCAAATGGGCTTTATGCAGTTACAGTAATATAACTTGAAATTAGGAATAAGATCAGGTTTCTACAAATATATGAAGGTGCGTTTTTAACTCTACATCTCAAAGGGGTATGCTCAGCATTGTCATTTATTTATCTGAAACAACAGTATATGAGAGATTTACCTTATTTATTTGTCAGTTTATGAAAAGTAGACAGTACTGTCCATCATGTCAGCCTGATACTAAAATTCCGTACTGCTCTCCATCCCAACTGTCACTTTTTACCAGCCAGACACTAACATTCCACATTCTTTCACCTGCCACTCTCTACCAGCCACATACTAACATTCCACACTGTTCCTCATCCCACCTACCACTCCCTGTTAGCCAGATACAGTCCACATTGTGCCTTGCCATAACTGCTACTCTCTGCCAGCCTAACAGTCCCCTGTTATTCCTCACTCCAACTGCCACTCCTTGCCAGCCAGATATTAACATTACACACACTGCTCCTCATCCCAACTGTCACTCCTTGCTATAAAGATACTAACAGTTCACATTGCTCTAATTCCCACCTCCCACTCCTTGCCAGAGAGATACTAACATTCTACATTGCTCTACATCCCAGCTGTCAATCCATGCCAGCCAGATACTAACATACACTGCTCTCCATCTCAACTGTCACTCCTTGCCAGGCAGATACAAACATTCCACTCTGATTTTCCTCCCACCTACCACTCCCTGCCAGACAGTTAGTAATATTACACACTGTTTTCCCTCCCACCTACTACTCCTTGCCAGAGAGATACTAATGTTCCACATTGATCTCCACCCCAACTGTCACTCACCGTCAGCCATATACTAACATTCCACACTGCTCTGTATCCCATCTGCTACTCCTTGATGCTGAATGCTAGTTCATTTGCATAAACTGCTAAATTAAAAAAGCTAAAAATCTTATATACTATTGTTTGAAATAAAAACTGGGTAGCATTAACTGAGTGCCAGAGTGATACACGATGTGTTGTAAAGCAGTGCGTTTCCTACCCCTCTGGCACTCAAAGGGTTAATATGTTAGCACTTCAAAATGAAGCAATTGTTGCAAAGTGATAGCTCCATAATGGATGATATACTAAGAAACCCGCTAGAAGCTGATTGACTGGGAGGTCGTCAGCACATATCCCAGCCTATGGAAGGCTGGGAGCCATTTTGAACAGAGACTGGCCGTATAAAAGCCAATCTCTGTTCAAATTTCCCACAGAAAGGCTCGGGCAACGGCCTGAGAGGTAACTGTGTGTGTGTGCATGGGGGGCGGTGTTCCTGCTGCCACCAGAGACAGCGACAACAGCAGTGGTGGAGGCAGCTGGACTTTAACCCCTTAAGGACCAGTGGCAAGGCACTTAAGGACCACAGAGCATTTTTTTTCTTATTATTATTGTAATCAGAGGAGTGCAAGGGGTGGAGCTCCTCATTAGCATGGAGGGTTATCAAACAGCTGGTAATTAGGAATGGACGCCCTCACTTACACATCGCCAGCAGATCCACAACCCTATAGTCTGAGAACATCCTCTCTGTTCCCCCCATTTATCCATTGGGGGAGCGGAGAAGATCCTCTCAGACTTCAGCACCACAAGCGACATCCATCTTGTAACACTTTCAGTGCCATAGGGGTCTGAATTGCATACCCGTGTGGTAATAAAAAGGTTGAAGGCTGCACTATTAACCCTATGAGTATCTGAGGGGTTTGCAACACAATGCTTTGCATTCCCCTCTGGCATTCAAAGGGTTACCAACATTTTTTTAAAACATTTCTTTAAGTGAAACTAGCACCTAACCCACTAGGCTAGATAAGGTGCATTTCCCAGGCATTGCTAAACAGACCCCTTTATCTTTTTTCTTCAGACCAAGAAACAATACTCCGTGTAAGTGAATAAAAGATCCATTTATTTTGCAAATGCTCAGTATGTTTCAGTAATTGCTGCTTCCCCAAGCGGGGGGTCTCCTCTGGCAGCTGAGGCTTCCCCAAGCTGGGTGTCTGCTTGGTAAAGCATCCTCTGATGGAGGAGTTCTCTCGTTGGGAATGTGGCTAAGTAACCAAAACCAACCGACAGTCTAATCCCAGTCTAATGAAGATTGTAAATACTGAGGTTCAGGAGGCTTGTGGTGAATCATAGTAACATAGTAACATAGCAACATAGTAAAATAATAGCATAGTAACATAGTAACATGGTAACATAGTAACATGGTAACATAGTAGCATGGTAACATAGTAGCATAGTAACATAGTAGCATAGTAACATAGTAGCATAGTAACATAGTAACATAGCAGCATAGTAACATAGTAGCATACTAACATAGTAGCATACTAACATAGTAGCATACTAACATAGTAAAATAGTAACATAGTAGCATAGTAACATAGTAACATACCAGCATAGTAGCATAGTAACATAGTAACATAGCAGCATACTAACATAGTAACATAGCAACATAGTAGTACAGTAACATAGTATCATAGCAACATAGTAACATAATAGAATACTAACATAGTAACATAGTAACATAGTAATATAGCATCATAGTAACATAGTAACATAGTAGCATAATAACATAGTAACATAGCAGCATAGTAACATAGTAACATAGTAGCATAGTTGATGAAGCTGAAAAAAGACATGCATCCCTCAAGTCCAGCCCATACCATATCACCCCTATTGATCCAGAGAAAGGTACAAAAACTCCATCAAAGCCATTTTCATTTAAAAGAGCAGTACACTTTTTTTTTAATGAAAACACATATTTTACAGAGCTTTTCCTGCTGAATAAAACAAAGTCACTTCCATCGCTGTCAAATGTTTCATTAAAAAATTATCGCAGTTTAAATAATCAGGAAGTGAATTTACTGTGTTTACTTCCTGATAGATCTAACTGACAGGAAGTGACTCAGCAGTTTCTATCACATTCTATGGAGAACTGTATGTCTCTGACTTTTTTGATTTTCCTCTCCATTAGCATCTACAGGAAATCTAATTAGAATATGACCAATAGACGGCACTGCTAATGTAAAAAAACATGGGTTTAAACTGTAATAACTCTGGAAATATAAATCTCTCTGCAGTGGGAGTACCCTTATTTTACTGAATGGGAAAATCCCTACAACATATATTTTTTCATAAAAAAAGTTTACTGCTCCTTTAAGTCCCAAGTGGATAAAAAAATTCCTTCCTGACTCCAAATGGCCATCAAATATTTCCCTGAATCAACAAGCTATCTGCTTTGAAGCCAACTGTCATAATTCTCAATATCGTTCTGTGCTAGATAGGTTTGAAGCCAACTGTCATAATTCTCAATATCGTTCTGTGCTAGATAGGTTTGAAGCCAACTGTCATGATTCTCAATATCGTTCTGTGCTAGATAGGTATCCATTACTTTTTTTGAACGCAGTTACAGTACCTGCAAGCACAACATTTGAGGCAAAGAATTCCATAGTTTTACTGACCTTACTGTGGTAAGTCTTAACTTGTTCTTAGCTCAGCACTTTACGTAAATAATTAATTGGATAGTTCATTGTATTGACCTTGAATGTATATGTAAATGGTAATCATATCACCCCTTAGACGTCTCTCCTCTAATGTAAACAAATCCAGTTTGGCTAGTCTCTTTATAACTCAGATCCTCCAATCTCTTTATCAGTTTTTCTGCACGCCCCTGCACTTTTACCAGTTCAATAATGTCTTTTTTAAGAACTGGTGCCCACAGCTGTACTCGGTATTCTAGATGAGGCTTTACCAAGGATTTATACAGAGGTATAATTATATTACCATCCTGTGTATCAATACCCCTTTTAATGCAGGCTAGTACCCTATTTGCTCTAGTAGCAGCTGAGTGACTCTGCATACTGCTGGAAAGTCTATTGTCTATCAGTACTCTTAAATCTCTCTTATGAGGATTCCCCAAGTTGTTCCCATTTAGTGCATATGTAGCATGTTATTTCTAAAATAATTATTAATGCACACAAATATTTTTTAATCAATAGACATGCTGAGAGATGCATATTTCCTGGGTTATTACAGTTTAAACCTCTGATTTTTTACATTACTAGTGCTTTCCAGTGATCAAACTCCAGTTAGTTTTTCTGTTGGAGAGGAACAGTTCTCCACAGAATGTGATGGAAACTGCTGACTCACTTCGTGTCAGTTAGAACTTTTAGGAAGTAATCACACTGTAATTCCCTTTGATTATTTGAAACATTATAACATTTGAACAAAACAACTGACATCAGTGGGAGTGCCCTTGTTTTACTCAGCAGGAAAAGCTCTATGACATATGTTTTCATAAAAAAAGTTTACTGCCCATTTAAGATTACTGTGCAGTGTATGGAGTTTGAGGTCCTATAGTCCTGTCAGAATATCATGTCGCACCTCCATCTACATGACACCTAGGACTAGAAGGTATTATATCTTCAGCGAAGGAGCAAATTAAAGGGATAGTAATGTTTCATAATAATAGCAGCTCTAATTAATCATCATAGTATTTGGACTTTGGAGAGTGTTATTTCAATTCCGTCAGAGTTGTAGTTCAAGAGTAATTCAATGACAAAATATCCCCCTCCCGCCCCTTTTACTGATGTAACACTGCTCAGCCAGATCAGAAGGGAGGTGCCCAGGTAGACTGCAGAGAGGGACAATCTTCAATTAAGATAAGGGAAAAAGCTGAAAAACTTGTCAAGGGGGGCAGGGCTTTCATTGTTTTCATAGGAAGAAGATTGTCCCCTTCTGTTATCTGTCTGGTCTATGGACTGGATTCCACATCTGAGAAGAGATGGCTTAAACTAAGTAAAAGGGGCGGGGAGGGGCAACTTTGCTTGTGAATATCTCTCAAACCATAAAGGTTTGAGAGATAAGACTTATATCATTCTTCATGTTTTTTAATGGCTACAAAATAAAATAAAGATAAAATGAAGTATTACTATCCCTTTAAATCTTCAAGACCATTATGATTGTTTGACCACAGTAAGGTGATGGTGGTGTGTGTGTGGGTGGGGTTGGAGATTATTAATAGATCATAGTCCTCATCCTTTGTTGACTGAAGAAGGGGGGAAAGATGTGTGTATGAGAAATAGTACAACATATAGCAGTTTGACATTTTACATTAAGTTTCTCCAAAATTGTTATGAAAACATTTGATAAAAAAATGTTATCTTCCATCATTTACGTTTAATCTAAATAAAAAATGTTCTAAAGGCTATTTAGAAAAAGTCATCCTGTTTACAAAATGTGACAAATTGTTGTAACGCTCTGTATATTCTCAATTACGCTAATTTAGCAACCATATTGTAAACTGAGGAATGTTCTAGGGTGTTCATGGTGGGTTTTCTCCAATATTTTCAGTGCAGAACATTAATTAGTCTCCTCATACAACACAGATAATCACTTTCTCCAACTGAGAGATTCTATTATGGTTGCCAAGGAACAACGGCAAAATATATTACAATATTAATACTCAAAGCAATAATATTTAATTCTCTATTACTTCCTTTTTTATTCCTTGGGTAGATGCGCTTACATTTATATTATAGATATTTGTCTGGTGGCATTAATATGAGTTTAAGAGGGTGAAAATCAAAGGAGGATCTTTTCTCAGTGATCTGAAAACTCTAAATTTCAGCATGTATATTTTACACATTTTGTCTTGGATTATCATGAGCTTTAAAGGGGAACTATCACCCCAAATAAAGTCTCCCCCCAACAATTACCCATCTAGCGAGAAACTTAACAATAGTAGTATTACCCAGCATAATTACCCCTTGAGATTAGAGGAAAGGAGGTTTAGACTTCAGCAGAGGAAGGGGTGCAGGCCATAGTCTTTGTTGGGTGGGGTGGGCCCGACTGTTCAAGGTATTGACAGTCGGCCCTTGTGGCGGGTAGTCCTTGCCTAGTTTGTAGAGACTCCCTTTGGGAGTTTGCACCAGACTTACATCGCGGGTGGTGAAGTTACCCATTGAAACTAAGGTGGATGGCCAATGGGGTAATTACTTGGGGAGTCAGCTGTAAGTGCAGGAAGGTTCAGTTGTAAGTGCTGAATAATGTTGGGTTCAGCTTTAAGTGCTGAATAATGTTGAGTTCAGCTGTAAGTGCTGAAGAATGTTGGGGTCAGCTGTAATTTCTGAGGAAGGTTTGGGTCAGCTGTAGTGCTGAAGTGGTGGGATTCTAGCATGAGACCAGGCAATATGGCCATGCCTGAGTTCTAGAAATGTGGATTGGCAAGGGATGTCAGTTAATGATTGATTAATGATTAATTACTGTTATTGTTGCATAAGAATAATGTGACTGGAAATATTTAAATAAAGCTGTGGCCTGATACCCCCAAGAGTTTGTGTATGTGGTTATTTAGGGGGATCATACCATCTCCTTATGACATGAGTACTACAGCAATATATCACTTGAAAAATGTGTTAGCATGAAGAATGCATTTGTCCTTTGCCCACAACACTAATTTCCTGCTTAAGTGACACTGGCACATATTCATGATGATGTCAAGTGATTAAAAAAAATAAAGTACAACCTACAATGTGGCAGATGTATATTTTAGTGGTGGTGGAGAGGGACTGGCATGGCGTGATTTGTTTATGTATTTTTACCATTATCATACGCTATCCTCCTCAGATTATTGACTCACATCACTTATTGGTCATAGCAGTGGGGTAGATGGTGGCAACCCTTCTTCACATCCCTCCTCCACCTCCTCATCTGTGCTGCTGTTAATATATTTGTCCCGGATTTGTCTGTCATGTATGGTTTCTGCTACCTGATACTCAGATGATATGAGATGTTGGTTCATTTTTAAGAAAGTTAGTCTCCCAACATTGCTGCTTGATAGTCGTGTCCTGCGGTCATTGACAATATAACTAGCTGCACTGAAAGCCCTCTCAGACTCAACGCTTGCTGGAGGACAACTAAGGTTTTCCACTGCAGTACGTGTCAATGCTGGCCACACACACTGCTTTATTTGCCAGTAGTCCATGAGTCATTGTTTCTGCCTAGAATGTAACTATCCTGCAAGTATGCAGAAACCATCTCACATGCAGCGGGACCACTTCTAGGAGCTACATTGTGTTCCTGTGTGTCAGTTACCTATACTCAGGGAGCAAGTCCCAAAGAGATATGCCGCCACCACCACCACTACCAGTGTTAGGTTTTTGTCGCCTCTGCTAAGACCTTTGTTGTCATTCTGGTAAGAATCCTCATTCATGCTCCTCGTTTTTTTCTGCAATAAAAATATCAGGGGTAGAATTTCACTAATTCCTACTCCAATGCCATTCACCAGCATGTTTGCATCCTCAAAGCGTTTCAGCAGCTCACATATATTGCACATTAGTTGCCACTGGCCAGGTGACAAAGAGGCTCCCTCCAAAGCCTTCCAGTTTTGCATAGTGTACTTGCTAATGGCCTTATTCTGCTCGTGCAAATGCTCTAGCATGTACATGGTGGAATTCCACCTGGTAGGGACCTCCATTTTCAGCTGATAATGGGGCAGGTTGTTATGCTTTTGTATGGAATATAGAGAATTGCGCGCACTGTAGGAGCGACTAAAATGGACACAGATTTTGAAAGCAATAGTAAGCATCTCTTTGAGGGAGTCGGGATTCTGACAGGAATCTGGTCACAACTAAATTTAGCACATGGGCAAAGCACGGCACATGCACATACCACCTATTCTCAAAGCAGCGATTATGCTGGAGCCATTATCAGCAGACACAAAACCAGCTTTTAAGGAGCGGGGTACAAGCCATTCCTCTATCACCTGCTCTAGCTTACTTAGAACATCTACGGCTTTGTGGGACTGTCTCTCAAAACTCTGCATGCACAAGGTGGAGTGACAATGGGATGGGCTATCCTGCTGCGGTCACCTTTTAATCACAGTGCCACAACCAGAAGCACGAATACTGGCTGTCACCTAATGCTGTAAGCTAGTGTTGTCCACTGTTGGTGCTGTGAGGGAAACCCAGTGAGCAGACGCAGTCATATAGTCTGTGCTCTGCCCACTTATCCACATATCTATTGTCAGGGGATTTTCTTGCCCTTTGACACCACAATAACCACCTGCTTGTACAATTCAGGCACAGCCATCCTTGCAAAATAACTGCGGCTTGGGATATTCCATTGTGGAGCTACACATGACATCAGTTCTTTGAAACCTCAGTTTTCCACAAAAGAATACGGCAGCATGTCCATTGCCAACATCTTGGCAACCTTGCCATTCCACAGACATACTATGGGATTGTTTTTGACTCCTTCCCAGGAACTCAGTCAGTGTGAGTTGGCAGGACATAGCAGAAGAAGCCTGAAACTTTATTGCTTTAACAGCATGACTAGAGGAAGTGGTGATGGTAGATGCACCATGTGTGGGCAGTCTATGACACTTGCCATCTCCTACAGCAAAGCCAGAGTCATCATACTCCTCTACAGTAGGAGCCATAGGTGTTATTTGGACTGAACTATCTGTTGGCACACTCTGACACTTAAATAACTTTACTACTTCTTTTTACTGCCCTAGAGCCCTGGGAACTTTTTAAAGTACTTCTGCTGCTGCTAGTTGTGGCACCTTTGGCCTACTGATAGTGTGTCTCACAGTGAGACCTGTGGTTGTGCTTCAGGTGGGATCTCATAGAGGAAATGCCTAGGTGAAAGTTGGATTTCCCCCTGCTCACGTGCTTTTTGCACAGACAACAGATAACAACATGCTTAGCTTGAGGATCCTGAGTGACATATCTCCATACTGTGGACTTCATGGAATGAGGGGTTCCTGAGGTGGTGCTGCTACTACTACTACTGGGGCTAGATGTTGATGCATTTCTACTGCCACTACTAGTAGGTGTCAAAGGTGCAGCACTTTACAGAAGCCGCAGCAGAGGCATTTGTCATATCTAACACTGTGTTGCTGTTGTTGGGTACTCAACACAGGTGTGTGTGTGGCTGAGTGGGACTTGGACTTTGAAGAAGCGATGATGCTGATGATGACTGATAGGGTGACTTTGTGCTTTTTGACATCTGTACTTGTCAGACTTTCAAATGGCTTTCTCAAATACTTTATAGACAGGCAAAGTGCTCCTTAAAAGTGGTGGAAGATTCAGCCTTTGACTTTCTGCTAACCTTATAGCCCTGTCATCATCCTCACTCTCAACTTCATCTGTATCTGAACAAGAGGATGCTCGAAAGATATATTCTAGGTCAGCATTATCATGAGTCATCATTAGGTCATCCTCAGCAGCATCAGCATCACCTGACAAATTTTGCCCACTTCCCTTATATTCCTCTAAGCTTTTAGAGGTCTCAAACAATTTCTTTTTACTTGTACTATAACAAAATTCACTACTAATTTGAGGACAGGTGTTTTGGTGCTTGTTTGTCTCACTATCTGATGCAGCAGGTGGTTCAGCTGCTACACCTTCCTCTATGATGCTGTTGCCAGCATCATCAACTCTTGAATGTGACTTGTTGTCATCTTCAGTGTTCTTCTTATATGGTCCTTTATTTCTACTGGCACTGGTGGTGCTGGACCTAGTTTTGCTGGGACCTTGACAAACGGCATCCTCCCTTGGAGTAGAGGGATCATCATCATTGACTGCACACGCTGCAACAACCATTGCTGCAGTTTTTGAACTACTACTTTACTCTCACGTCCCTGCTTTTCTCCACCCCTCCCCCTTCCCCTTGTGCGTTTGCTGGACATTATTCAACTACACTGTGTTTTTTTACTGTACAGTACACAACACTGATGGAGCTGTATGATGCCTTGCCTAAGCCCAGTCAGCTGTCTGTCACTGTCACCTAAGATATTTAGTTCTTTATTCTTATTTATTTATTTTGTTTTAAGTTGTCCACCCTGTTGTCTTATCACAGTCTGTACAAAAAAATTATAACTGAAAAACAAAATCAAAAACTTCTTTCCCCAGACTTCCCCACCCAGCACAGGGACAATAACAGCAAGATCAGCAAGCAAATAGGTCCCTAGTTTCCTGTGTCTTGCCAGTCAGTCACATGGAATTTTGGAGTATTTGGGGTTAACCGCCTTCCTCCCTTCTTCTTCCCAGAGTGCCCCACTGACTCTCCTAATACACAGAACAAATGGCCTACCTAAAAGATTTGCTAAACTAAACTAAACTAAACTTCAGTTCCCCTATCTTCTCTAGCTCAAACAAGGTGCTGCTCTCTCCTCTCACAAACACAGAATGACTGCTGTGAGAGCCTGACACCCTTTTATATGACTGTACAAAACTTTCATGTGGTGGAGAAAAACTTTTCTTCCCATTGATTTCAATGGGTGCAAATGGCGGGAAAAAATCCTGTCAAAGGGGGCAGGATTTTTATTGTTCTCACAGTAAGAAAATTGTCCCTTGCTGTGAGCTGTCTGGTCTTAAGACCGGAATCCACATCTTAGGGGAGGCGGCTTACACTAGGTAAAAGGGGCAGGAGGGGATACTTTATCATTCAATTACTCCTGAAATACAACTCTGACAGTATTGAAATAACACTCTCCATGGCCCAAATACTATGAAGATTAATTGGAGCCGGTTTTATTTTGAAACATTACTATCCCTTTAAATGCAGCCAACTGCCTCACAGGCATTAAAATAAAATTCCCATCTTTTTAAATGGGTCGGCTTTCCACACTTTGAATTCTATAGAGGTCTCAAATACATTGCAAAGGAGAACAATCTCAGCTTAAAACATACAAATGCAAAGAAAAGCTAAAAAATATATATATATGAATATAAACTGACCAAATTAGTCCAGTATATAAAATGGAGAATTCAGCAATATATATATATATATATAAACTTATCCTCCAGACATTCAGAGCAAGGGTATTGTGATGGCCACGCCCAGAACTCAGCACAGTGAGGAATGCAAGGGAGGCTCCTCCCCTCAGAATTTGTCAGTCTAATGGGAAACACGACCTTATGTCTATATAATATTATTTTAATGAATGGTTTGAAGGGATGAACTTTAAAGAACCATTGACATTTTATTATGGCTCTGGATAACTTTATCAAGGGTTGTATAAATATATGTATCTATGTACATCAGAGGAAATATGTTAAACCAACTGATTAAACCAGAGCTTTCCAAACTTTTCATGTTGATGACACACTTTTTAGACATGCATCATTTCTCGACATATTATTTCAGGTTTACTATCAAACCGGAGGATAAACTAACGCCTTGTAAGAGATACGGACACATACATAAATTGTAATAGCGAAATGTATGGGGACACAACATATTTCATGAAAACCTATCACTTATATTTTTAACAGTTATATGATTTGTGAGATAATAACATACATTTCCAAGATGTTGTCATTTATGAGTAACAATATGTAAATATGTGTAAGAATGTAAAAAATTTTAATATCACCAATAACTACTTCTTACCATTTTAATGAGATGTATGAGGTTGATGGGATGAACACAGTTTTTGAATATTCAGTGGAATATTAGAAAAAGACACTCGCATTTCATCATCAGGCATTTTTAAGTTCCCACATTTCAGTGTCTTTACGTTTGTCATCGTCGAGAGGAGATTGAGCAGCAGCCAAGAAGGTGTTCTATACAAAAACCGGACCCATGGAATTTCTCAAACGTGTCACTTCAGGTGCGGCCGAATCACCGGAAATGTGGATTCAGCTGTTTCGACCCGATTATGCATACTGAGCATGCGCAGTACCTGCATGATCCCTCGACCGCGGTGTGCATACACAGATATGACGGAAGGGGGATATAGTAGTGCACCATACTAAATGGCACCTTTGCTGTGTAAAATGCAGGCAAGTTCACATAGACTCAGAGGATTCTCATTATGGTCACGTGACACACCTACACACTGCAGTCGACACACTAACATGTCACGACACACAGTTTGGAAAGCTCTCGATTAAACATATCAACTACTCTGCTATCAAGGCCCCAGTTTGCTCTTGGAAAACACCAGCCAAGACCTGTAGTACATGTTTTATTGGAGAAATAATTCTACTTCCCATTGATACAAAAAAAAAACGCAGAATGCAAGTACTCAATAAATTGGTCATACTTTCCTTGGCATTGAGCATTCCTCCTGTATTTAACCCTTTTGCGTGCCAGAGGGGTATGGAATGCATTGCATACCCCTTTTGCACTCAAAGGTTAATCTACCCCAGTGCTTCCTGCACTCAGTAGACGCCTACCTTTGGTAATCTCCCTCTCTCTACATTTGCTGTGACTTTGGTAAAACACTTTTTTTCAGTTTAACTTGTGTTATGACAGGATAGCTTATTTTTTAGATTATCTAAGTTTTCCACTGTCAATATTTACAAAAGATACGGAGGTTTTCATTAAGAATGTTTCTAGTTGAATTCTAAAAAGAAAACAAAAAAACCCATACACACATCAGACAAGCTGAAAAAAATGACTTTCAACTAGAGGTTGATTAAAGTGGAGATTTGATTTGCACTAAGCCTGGATTCACGTAGAGACTTGTAGCTCTTACTTGTAGCAAGACCTCAGTGTAAACACACCTTGGATGTTCTTATGTTCCCCAAGTAATTCAGCTGCTGGGGGGGCTTATTGAGTGTATTCCAGAGGTGTGACTGATGAGCAGGACATGTGGGCATCAGCCAGACATGATTGGCTGATGTCCACGTGGGGTTCTCTTGATTGGATCATTGAGGTGTCAGTGAGCACCACGAGTCAATCTCCCCTGTGAATGATCTGTACAGTAGCCCCACTGGCCGTCATGCAGATCATCTCTGTTGCATCCTTGTTTTGTGTTCAGATGTGACCACAGTAATGATGCATCGATCTGTGTTGGGGCTTTGACACATGAATTACCCATGTGAACAGCTCCATACCCGGCATTAGTGCAGTGACAGTAACTCTGCCTAATGAAAACATCTTGGCTTTCACCAAACACACACACACACACACTGACAAATATATATATATATGTTTGACAAATGCAGACATATGCACAACAAATACATAATATACATATATACACACATACCATCACTCACACATATACACACACTCACACAGACACACACATCCAGATAAACACATACCTATACATTTACACATGTACACACACAGGCACAAAGAGACATATACACAAAAACATACACACAGACACACACACAGGTGCACACACACACTGACACATACAAACACAGACACACACAGAGGTGCACACACACAGACACATACAAACACAGACACATACACACACACACACACACAGACACATACACACACACACACACACACACACACACACACAGACACATACACACACACACACACACACACAGACACATACACACAGACACACAGACACATACACATACACACACACACACACACACACACACACAGACACATACAAACACAGACACACACACACAGACACATACAAACACAGACACATACAAACACACACACAGACACATACAAACACAGACACATACAAACACAGACACATACAAACACATACACATACAAACACACACAGACACATACAAACACACACAGACACATACACACACAGACACATACACACAGACACACACACACAGACACACACACACAGACACAGACACACACGCAGACACACACACAGACACACACACAGACACAGACACACAGACACAGACACACAGACACACACACACACGCAGACACACACACAGACACACACACAGACACACACACACACGCAGACACACACACAGACACACACACAGACACACACACAGACACACACACAGACACACACACAGACACACACAGACACACACAGACACAGACACACACACAGACACACACACAGACACACACAGACACACACAGACACACGCACACACATACAGATGCTGATATGGACATGCACAAACTCACACACAGAGATTATTTATACACACATGGACAGACATAGACACAGACACACAAAGGCATATACACATGCACACACACACGCAGTCATGCACACAGCTATATACATGCACACACAGACATATACATACATACATACACACACGCACATATATATATACAGACAAACATAAACACACACACTCACACAGAAATACACACACAAATATATACACAATGACACACATATCCAGATGTGCTGCCTTGCTCATTCAGTAAGTGGTAGTAGCTGCCTCAAGCTGTTCTTCCTTGTCTACACCATTAGTAAACAGGAAGTGGTACTTCTCCTTTAATATTTTCACAATTATTTCTCCACCTCTACTAATGGATCTTTCCCAGCATTACACATTGCAGTGTGTTTCTCTTTTCAGGAGACTAATAGAGTAAAAATGGAGTGTCAGACGGGTACGGAACATATAACTTTGCAATGAGTTCTGTACCCCCCAGCATTCAAAGGGTTATTGGCTGAGGGCAAATTCTCCTGCGGATCATCTAATGTTGTTTACCTCATCATGTGTGTGAAATGTCCCCAAACAGGACTATATAAGAATAAGTATGACTTCTCCCATGTCCTGTATGAACAATAAAAGGAAGACCCCAGTGTTTCAACATTTTTGCAGATCTGATCAAAGCATTAAATATCTCAACGTGACTGTACTGATGGGAAACAATAGGACATAGAGAGACAGAAACATCTGGGAGTATACATGGATAACCAAGTTCAACACTGAACTGCGGCCTAAACCACAACAGGGGGATTGTGTTTGAACTGCCATGTATTGTGAATTCATTCTTCATTCTTATTACGCCTGAAGAAAAGACCTAGTTTTCTTGAAATCTTGCCTCCTATAGCCACTCAGTCAGCCAATAAAGGTATCATTTTCACTCTGCTTGGCTTCTACTTTTTCTATGGCTAAGATGGTACCACACTTTATCCTTATTACAATGGAAGACACCCCAATGTAACAAACACACAGATAAAGTTGAAGAACCTCCTAAAGAAACTTGCACAACTGGACAACATGCGAAAATTAAAATCTCATGCCTAAAGGCCTCATCCTAAAGAACTGTACTCTACACACCTGTAATAGCCGGCATGCACAGCACTTATGTACTAGAGCCTCAGAAAAGCTGCATAATAATCTTATTGGGGTCTGTTACAACATTAACACGCAAGGCCGCATGGCCAGCACTTAAGGACTGCTGGGCATTTTTTTTTTGGGAAGTGGACTTGGGGTCCTTGAACGGCCTGCAGCTGTGTGGGGACCCCTGTATTCCATGACGTAAATATACGTCATAGGTCCTTAACATAAGTTTTCCCATGACATATATGTACATCGTGGGTCCTTAAAGGGATAGTAATACTTTGTTTTATCTTTATTTTATTTTGTAGGCATAAAAAAAACATGAAGAACGATATAAGTCTTATCTCTCAAACCTTTATGGTTTAAGAGATATTCACAAGCAAAGTACCCCCCCCCCCCGTTCAGCCAGATCAGAAGGGAGGTGCCCAGGTAGACTGCAGAGAGGGACAATCTTCAATTAAGATAAGGGAAAAAGCTGAAAAACTTGTCAAGGGGGGCAGGGCTTTCATTCTTTTCATACAAAGAAGACTGTTCCCTGCTGTTATCTGTCTGGTCTATGGACTGCAGTCCACATCTGAGAAGAGATGGCTTACACTAGGAAAAAGGGGCGGGAGGGGGAAACTTTGCTTGTGAATATCTCTTAAACCATAAAGGTTTGAGAGATAAGACTTATATCATTCTTCATGTTTTTTTAATGCCTACAAAATAAAATAAAGTTAAAACGAAGTATTACTATTCCTTTAACATAAGTTTTCCCATGACATATATGTACATCGTGGGTCCTTAAGGGGTTAACAGACATCAAGGACATGAAAAATGTACTGCAGCTATACTACAAGAAACTACAAACGGTTCTATAATAAATAAAGCCAAGGAGCTAGGCAGACTAAGGTGAAAGAAAGGGCATTTAAATGAACCAATAACACGTGCAGAACAGAAGATTTGTGGTGTCAACCTCTCAGAACACAAGCCAAGCAAAGAGGAGTTATCTGTACATTGAAAAGGACTTTCATTCTGCCCAACCAAACCTAAGGATCAAACTGAATTCTGCAGTGATTTGGAGGAGTTCTTCAGAAGATTTAGACTCAAAGAATTATTTCATGACAAAGGAAAACAATGAATCACCCCGAAACTACAGAACTAGATCCCAAGGGTGGATTTCTTCTATATGCTTCCTAAAATATACAAGGAAGGGAACACTCTGGTAGAGGCACACAAACTATATATATATCTGGCTGGGTGGAGAGCATTCGCAAACCATTAGTCAAAAAAACACCTAGATACAGTACTCAACCAATCTCTGAAACATATGGAAAGAAAGAAAGGAGCAGGGGAGGGCTGGTAACATGTGGCCTGGGGGGGCACATACAATCAAGTGGCCCATTTCTACTATTGTTCAAGCCCACTGTCTCAGCCCACCTCTTTTGTTAATTTTAAAATTGGCATTAATATTATGAAGTAAGGCAAACGATACCACAGAGCTTACAGTTGAAATGGAGCTACAGAGATTGCAATTGAAGTAAAAGCTACACTAGTGATACCATAGAGCTCACAAGGGAAATGGGTTATGATACTAGTGTAGATCCACTTGGATTGTAACTCTATGGTATCATTGGTGTAGCTCCATTTCAGTTGTAAGCTCTGTGGTATCACTACTGTAGCTCCATTTGCAGCACCAGGTGAGAGATTGAGTGAGGCAGTGGCCCACTAAACTGGACATATGACTGGCCCAGGGGGCAATTGCCCCCCAGGCCAGCCCTCCCCTGAAAGGGAGGAGCTCATAGGGTCAAACCTTCTTAAGTCCAATATATATATTTTTCGTATTTATATTTTTCTATATTCATCTCTGTACTTACCTCGATATATAGATTATGCGCTTGCGAATAAGGTTGGCTTGCGTTGCCAAGCTACAATGCGGGGATATCGTGTTTCTCCATCCTTCATTTATTTTTCAAACCTAGCCCAATATGTACATTGTTTTTATATCTATGCCGTTATATTGATTATGCACTTGAGCATAAGTTCGATTCATGTGACATAATCACAATGTTACATTTGTGTATTTATCATTTTTGTCTTTACGCCGTTATATTGGTTCATGCGCATGCGTCTAATCTCGGCCTGGGTTGCTAGGTTATAATGTTGTATCTGTAGTAGGAGGACATCGTTTTGTGATGCATAAAGTTTTATTTGGAAAGCGCATGCTCATTATTTAGGCGTGTACATGAATATATCCCTTTTTTGGGAGTTTCTCATATATTAAAAAGCCATGTTTTAATTTATGCTGTATTTGTATATTTATAAATCTTGCACATATAATTAATTTATCTTTAATCCCTGGATTCATTTACCGGGGATTGCGAGATATGAGTGTCACATGATTTTTTCCGACTCACGTCTCGTGATCCCGGGATTTAATTACATTGGCTCATGAGGGATTCAAAAATACCATTTGGAACGTTTATGGTTATCCCCTGGCGAAGCCTTTCGGGTAGGCTGACCGTACCTCACCTTTAAAAAGGGACACACATGAAAAATGCATACTACAGGGTTGCTTTTATATTGGTGCACTCCTGAAATATGCCTATTTCCTATGTGTCCCTTTTTAAAGGTGAGGTATGGTCAGCCTACTTTCGGGCGACACGCGATGGGATGTATGCATGGGGGAGACCTTTTCCTTGATTGTTTGCATTCAGATGATGATAAGTAGCTTGTCTATTGTCACGGATTTGTTTGCCAGATATTTATCTATTGTCACTATTATTTGTTATTACACTTTGGTGTTTCACCTGGTATAGATTATTTGATATGCACTTTGAATCAATTATTTTATTATTTTTTGTGATGCATTTTTAATATCGCGCTGCTTTGCGCCACATTCAGCAGGTCGCAGTGTTGAAAAGGCGGACATGACAATCTCGCATTGCATATCAGCGCGAGATGGTCATGTCGTGTCTTTAAACAGCGCGATCTGTATCAGTAAACTTTTGCGCCACTACATAATATTCGCAATAGGACAATTGCAATATATCATCAAAAAGCAGAGATCATAGTATCCCCAACTTATGAACAAATCTTTTTACTCATATGCATGCAAACAGAACAAACCACTTTGCAATTATTCCCAGCCGGCATGACCATCTCCCTCTGATATGCAATGCGAGATTGTCATATCCGCCTTTTGAACACTGCGTCCTGCTGAATGCAGCACAAAGCAGCGCGATATTAAAAATGCACTATTTCAAAAGTAAACCCTCTTCATATATGTATTAACAATCTTCAGATAATTGTTTTCTACTCACAGTTAGCTGTCAACCAGTTATATATCATATAACCGGTGTATGGCAAGAGAGGATATCAACCTGCCTCTGTTCAGGCTTTCCCAGTCTCTGCTCCAGAGTTTCAAAGAAACCCAAAGGTGATCAGTCAAAGATCCACAATCTCTGCGTCCAGAAACACGTTGATGTTTTTGCTTTAATTTTTAATGTTTATAAAATAAATTGGATTTTATTTTTTGATTGCCTACTTGTGGATCTTGGCCCGTGTACACGGGTTTTTACACTAGTATATTAATAAAGATACATACATACAGCTCAGCTGGTTTGCCCCAGGTTTTCTCAAGTTTCCATTTAAGCATGAGTCCCATAGAACTCTGAGTACCTTTCTGGCACCCAAGGGGTTAAGAAAGACAGCCAACTTTCTTAGACTTTAATTGCTCCCAGTGCAAAGATGCTATCAGGGATGATAATGTAGACTGCTCCATACTGAAATGAAGATGCGCAAGTCAATATATTGCTGTGATCTGCAGCAGATTAGGCCACTGTGATTAATCTTCAAAGTGCCAGAGGATAAGCAAGTTTGTTAAAAAAACGGATAAAACCCAAAGCAGATAATTGCAGTGAGATTAGAAGACCTCCTCTTTATTTTCACACAAACTCATCTCTTAGTTGTCACTTTACTTCAGTTACTGCAGACGTTGAGTTTATGATTTATCAGACCTGTGATTAGCAACTTTTTGCTCACCAGATTTTGGAGACTGATACACACACACACACAGGTGTACACACACACACACACACACAGACACACACACACCTATACATGCACACACACACACAGACACACACACCTATACATGCACACACACATACAGACACACACACACAACTATACATGCACACACACACTGACACACAGACGAATACATACATATATTCTCTCACACTCAGTTTCACACGCACATACACATATAGACATTCACTCTCTCTCACACACACACACTCTCTTGCACATTCTTTCACACATACATCTTCAGTCAGTCATGAATGTCATGTCCATTGAGATGGACATAAACAGAACCCTAAGGATACCGATGCCCAAAACACGGGTATTAGAAGGGGAAAAAGCAGTCCCCTTATTGAGGCACACAAAGACAGCAAAAATAGCAAAAAATATATATGAAGTTTATTATTGGTACAAAATATATGATATCAACAGGAGATAATTAAAAACATTAAAAACAAATCATGGGGCACACACTTGCTGTTCTTTATATGCTCTCCCAGATCTAGTCCAATATATATATTTTTCGTATTTATATTTTTCTATATTCATCTCTGTACTTACTTCGATATATAGATTATGCGCTTGCGCATAAGGTTGGCTTGCGTTGCCAAGCTACAATGCCGGAATATCATATTAACTTAATGCAGATATCGTGTTTCTCCATCCTTCATATATTTTTCAAACCTAGCCCAATATGTACATTGTTTTTATATCTATGCCGTTATATTGATTATTTTCGCTTAAGCATAAGTTCGATTCATGTGACATAATCACAATGTTACATTTGTGTATTTATCATTTTTGTCTTTACGCCGTTATATTCGTACATGCGCATGTGTCTAATTTCGGCCTGGGTTGCTAGGTTATAATGTTGTATCTGTAGTAGGAGGACATCGTTTTGTGATGCATAAAGTTTTATTTGGAAAGTGCATGAGCATTACTTAGGCGTGTACATGAATATATCCCTTTTTTGGGAGTTTCTCATATATTAAAAAGCCATGTTTTAATTTATGCTGTATTTGTATATTTATAAATCTTGCACATATAATTAGTTTATCTTTAATCCCTGGATTCATTTACCGGGGATTGCGAGATTTGAGTGTCACGTGATTTTTTCCGACTCACGTCTCATGATCCCGAGATTTAATTACATTGGCTCATGAGGGTTTCAAAAATACCATTTGGAATGTTTATGGTTATCCCCTGGCGAAGCCTTTCGGGTAGGCTGACCATACCTCACCTTTAAAAAGGGACACACATGAAAAATGCATACTACAGGGTTGCTTTTATATTGGTGCACTCCTGAAATATGCCTATTTCCTATGTGTCCCTTTTTAAAGGTGAGGTATGGTCAGCCTACTTTCAGGCGACACGCGTTGGGATGAATGCATGGGGGAGACCTTGTCCTTGATTGTTTGCATTCAGATGATGATAAGTAGCTTGTCTATTGTCACGGATTTGTTTGCCAGATATTTATCTATTTTCACGATTATTTGTTATTACACTTTGGTGTTTCACCTGATATAGATTATTTGATATGCACTTTGAATCAATTATTTTATTATTTTTTGTGATACAGTTCTATTATGGTAGATCATTTTGCTACCTATTATTAATTCATCTGGATGCTTTACTACAATCGTTGATGTTTGTTTGGCTCAGAATTGAGAATTTGGCATTAAGTGCCATTTGGACTTGTGTCCACAGATTTATAATATTTTGAGCCAATCACCAACAATTATACTGGATGATAATAATTTGTGTGCCCCATGATTTGTTTTTAATGTTTTTAATTATCGCCTGTTGATGTAATATATTTTGTACCAATAATAAACTTCATATTTTTTGCTATTTTTGCTGTCTTTGTGTGCCTCAATAAGGGGATTACTTTTTCCCTTCTAATACCCGTGTTCTGGGCATTGGTATTCTTAGGGTTCTGTTTAGTTCTATGTGTTGAGTTCCAGAGAGCACCCCACTACTTTAGTGGATTTAGTCAGCTGTATTATTACATTTGCCAGTGCCTACTCCTGTTTTTTTCTTTGTTTACATTGAGAAGAACATGATAGTGGCTGGCAGGACCATAGGACCACAAACTCTGATCACTGCACATGGTAATACTAACCCTTTAAGGAACAAGGGGGGTTACAATGTATTGTATTGCAATGCCGTGCTCACCCAGAGGGGTGAGCATGGCATTAGTTCTGTGACTACCAGTGGATGGCAGAACATGGCCCGGGCATCAGACAGTGCAAGTATAGTTCTGTCACTACCAGTGGTGCAGTAGAACAAGGCTGGGGTGTCAGACAATGTCTGTGTGGGTCTGTGACTACCAGTGGACAGTGGAACAAGGCTGGGGTGTCATACAGTACATGTGTGGTTCTGTGACTGCCAGTGGACATTGGAACAAGGCTGGGGTGTCAGACAGTGTATATGTGGGTCTGTGACTACCAGTGGACAGAAGAACAAGGCTGGGGTGTCAGACAGCGTATGTGTGGGTCTGTAACTACCAGTGGACAGTGGAACAAGTCTGTGGTGTCAGACAGTGTATGTGTGGGTCTGTGACTACCAGTGGAACAAGACTGGGGTGTTAGACAGTGTATGTGTGGGTCTGTGACTACCAGTGGACAGAGGAACAAGGCTGGGGTGTCAGACAGTGCACGTGTGGTTTTGTGATTACCAGTGGTGCAGTAGAACAAGGCTTGGGTGTCAGACAGTGTAAGTGTGGTTTGGTACTACTGGTAGTGCAATAGAACAAGGATGGGATGTCGGACAGTGCATGCGTGGTTTTGTGACTACCAGTGGAACAAAGCTGGGGTGACAGACAGTGCATGCGTGGTTCTGTGACTACCAGTGGAACAAGGCTGGGGTGACAGACAGTGTATGTGTGGGTCTGTGACTACCAGTGGTGCAGTAGAACAAGGCTGGGGTATCAGACAGTGTATGTGTGGTTCTGTGACTACCAGTGGAACAAGGCTGGGGTGTCAGACAGTGTATATGTCGTTCTGTGACTACCAGTGGAACAAGGCTGGCGTGTCAGACAGTGCATGTGTCTTGTTGTGACTACCAGTGGTACAGTAGAACAAGGCTAGGTTGTCAGATAGTATGTGTGTGGTTCTGTGACTACCAGTGGACAGTGGAACAAGGTTGGGGAGTCGGACAGTGCATGTGTAGTTTTGTGACTACCAGTGGTGCAGTAGAACAAGGCTGGGGAGTCAGACAGTGTAAGTGTGGTTCTGTGACTGCCATTGGTGCAGTAGTACAATGCTGGGGAGTCAGACAGTGTAAGTGTAGTTCTGTGACTACCAGCGGTGCAGTAGAAAAAGACTGGGGAGTCAGACAGTGTATGAGTGGTTTTGTGGCTACCATCGGGCAGTGGAAAAATATGAGGTGTCACACAGTGATTATTTGGTTCTGTAAACTACCAGTGGACCCTGGAACAAGACAGGGGTGTAAGACAGTGAATGTGTGTTTGCCTGGGGAATATGTTATATAGCTACTTAACTGATACATAGTTTGGTGGATGTTTTGCAGAGCTACATGATTCACACCTAACCTGCTGGATGTTTCCTAGTTACCTTGTCTGATGACATTAACGTAACAGACATATGTAGTCCTGTAACATATATATTTTTGGAGTTTTCTTTAGTACTGGAAGGCTCTCTGTTATATTGCAACAGGTGTACACAATTCATTACTAAAACTGTCATGTCATTATGGTTTTCTCCTGACTTAATAAAAGACATTGCACATTGCACATAAAGCACATAACAGTTTCACTTCACTAATATTCTGGTGCTAATGTAGTGGATGCATGATACCAGTCTAACACACTAGATGCCACATAAGAGTTTGCCTTAAAAATATGAAGTGCATTGCCGCCAATTATAAAATGCTGCTGTACATGTGACAGTCCCTTCTACTAAACCCAAAACATCTCATAAACGTAATCTCCCACAGTGGGTCACTTTGTGTAACGTTTAACCCCTGTAGTGCCATGATAGTCACCTATATGACAACACAGAGATTACACTCTACAATGTATGACCCATATGACACCACAGAGTTTTCAGTCTACAGTGCATGACCATACGACACAATAGATGTTACAATTTTACTGTGGATCTTTTACTGTGAAGTGCAAGTTCTCTGTACCATGGGGGTCACCAACATGACACTACTAAGCTTCAATTATATGCCCAGCATGACACCAAAGAACTTACAATATATGACCCATGTGGAACCACAGAGCTAGCAATCCAAAAGAAAAACCACAGTAGGTCACATCCTGTGAAGTCCAAGTTCTGTGGTTTCATGTGGGTCACAGATTGTAAGCTCTGTGGTGTTAGAGCAGATATCTCAACTATCTTTGATCCAATAAGTTCCAAACTCCATACTCCAAAAGCTATGCACACAACGCTACGTGCCATAGTTACATGCACAACGCTACATGCTATATGCGACACGCAAAATGCTATGTGGAAAACACTATATGCCAAAGGCTATACACTATACTTCAAATGCAATATGCCAAATGCTATACACACAGCGCCTTACTCCGAATGCTATACTCCAAATGATATATACAAAAACTGTATGCTACATGCAAGACGTCAAACGCCATATGCCAAATGCTCTACACTAAATGCAATGCACCAAAATCTGTACTCTACCTGTCAAAAACTACACACCAAACGCCACTCACTAAACACAATATACAAAATGCAATATGGTATAGAACAAACGGTACATGCAATACAGAAGAAGCTGTACACCAAAAGATATATGCAATACACAAAATTATATATGAAAAATGCAGTGCGCAAAACGCTATACACCAAGCGCTATAAGCTAAAAGCAATGTGCCAAACACTACAAACGCGACATATAAAACACCACAAGCTATAGCCAAACTTTATACAACATACATCAAACGCTATATGTCAAAAGCAGTACCAAACGATATACGCCATATGCCACTCTCTGTATGCAAAACCCCAAACGCAATACGCCAAGTGCAATATGCCAAGTGCAAATTGTCAGATGATATACGCCAAAACCTAAACACCAAACTCTAAAAGCAAAACTCAATACGATATACAGCAAAAGCTACATGCCAAACGCAATGCACAATACATCAAACGCCATCCGCTAAACACCATACGCAGAAGTAATATGTTAAATGCTACACACAAAATGCTGTAAGCTAAACGCAATACAACAAATGCTAAATGATATATTACATATTCCAAACACTGTATGCCATATACAATACGTAAAACATTATGATATACGAAAAACATTATGCATAATAGGCAAAATGCTGTACACAAAACCCATTGGGCAAAAGCTGTATGCAAAATGCAATATGCTATGTTCAAAACGCTGTACTCAAAACGCAGTATGCAAAACATATGACGCTATTATCAAAGCACTATATGCAATACATGCAAAACACAAAACACACATGCTCTCGCTCACACGCGCTTTCACTCCATGCTCTTGTTCACACATACTCACACACGCTTTTGCTCAAACATCCTCTCATGCACTCTCAGATGCTCATGCACGCAGTCACACTCACACATGACCTCATGCTTCACACTCACACACTCACATCACAAGCTCACATAATCACACACACATCACAAGCTCACATAATCACACGCACATCACAAGCACACACAAACATCTCAAGCTCACACACACACACATCACATCACAACCTCACATAAATCACACACACATCACAAGCACGCATCACAAGCACACATATCACAAACACACATATCACAAGCTCACACACACACTCACATCACAAGCTCACATACATCACACACACATCACAAGCGCACACACACATCACAAGCACACACATCACAAGCTCACACACACTCATGTCACAAGCTCACATACATCACACACACATCACAAGCACACACATCACAAGCTCACACACACTCATGTCACAAGCTCACATACATCACACACACATCACAAGCACACGCATCACAAGCACACACATCACAAGCGCATATACACACACACTCACATCACAAGCTCACATACAGCACACACATCAGAAGCACACACACATTCACATTTACACTAGGGTTCACTGGTGGAGAATAATGTAGCACATTCCTTTGCAATAGTGTTGAGCGAGCATGCTCGGCCGATGCTCGGATCGGCACGAGCATCGCTCTGCTCGGCACATGGCGGTACTCGTACGAGTACCGCATGTGCTCGCCCGCCATGTTCGTGTCTCCTCCCCGCACGTTTTGCGCCTGCTGCGCAGCCAATAAACGTGCAGGGAGGCTCTGACATCGGTGTAATGCCAGCAGCCATGTTGGCTGCTGGCATTACACTGATTGGCTGGCCAGAACCCGTGGTCAGGTGCTGTATAGCACCTGACCAGCGAGTTCGGCTCAGTCTGAGCCAGGGAGAGCTGAGGATAGGAAGGGAAAGGCAGTGTAGGGAGGAAAAAAACAAAAATTGTGAAAAAAAAAGAACCAAAAGTCCTTTTTAGGACTACTGTGTGTGGGGGCAGCAGGTTATTTGGTGTGGGGGGAAAAAAACAAAAAAAAAAAAAAAATATATATATATTCTGTGTAGTGTGCAAAGTTGCAGATTAGAGCACATTCTGTTTAGTGTGCACAGTTGCAGATTAGAGCACATTCTGTTTAGTGTGCAAAGTTGCAGATTAGAGCACATTCTGTTTAGTGTGCAAAGTTGCAGATTAGAGCACATTCTGTTTAGTGTGCAAAGTTGCAGATTAGAGCACATTCTGTTAAGTCTTCAAACTAAAATATCAAAGTCACGTATTCCATTCAGTGTGCGTCGCCGCAGTTTAGCAGCACATTCTGAGTACTGTGCAGAGTTGCAGAATAGGAAGAAATACTGTTAAGTCTTCAAACTAAAATATCAAAGTCACATATTCCATTCAGTGTGCTTCGCCGCAGTTTAGCAGCACATTCTGTGTACTGTGCAGAGTTGCAGAATAGGAAGAAATACTGTTAAGTCTTCAAACTAAAATATCAAAGTCACATATTCCATTCAGTGTGCTTCGCCGCAGTGTAGCAGCACATTCTGTGTACTGTGCAGAGTTGCAGAATAGGAAGAAATACTGTTAAGTCTTCAAACTAAAATATCAAAGTCACATATTCCATTCAGTGTGCTTCGCCGCAGTGTAGCAGCACATTCTGTGTACTGTGCAGAGTTGCAGAATAGGAAGAAATACTGTTAAGTTTTTAAAACTAAAATTTAAAAGTCACATATTCCATTCAGTGTGCTTCGCCGCAGTGTAGCAGCACATTCTGAGTACTGTGCAGAGTTGCAGAATAGGAAGAAATACTGTTAAGTCTTCAAACTAAAATATCAAAGTCACATATTCCATTCAGTGTGCTTCGCCGCAGTTTAGCAGCACATTCTGTGTACTGTGCAGAGTTGCAGAATAGGAAGAAATACTGTTAAGTCTTCAAACTAAAATATCAAAGTCACATATTCCATTCAGTGTGCTTCGCCGCAGTGTAGCAGCACATTCTGTGTACTGTGCAGAGTTGCAGAATAGGAAGAAATACTGTTAAGTCTTCAAACTAAAATATCAAAGTCACATATTCCATTCAGTGTGCTTCGCCGCAGTGTAGCAGCACATTCTGTGTACTGTGCACAGTTGCAGAATAGGAAGAAATACTGTTAAGTCTTCAAACTAAAATATCAAAGTCACATATTCCATTCAGTGTGCTTCGCCGCAGTTTAGCAGCACATTCTGTGTACTGTGCAGAGTTGCAGAATAGAAAGAAATACTGTTAAGTCTTCAAACTAAAATTTAAAAGTCACATATTCCATTCAGTGTGCTTCGCCGCAGTGTAGCAGCACATTCTGTGTACTGTGCACAGTTGCAGAATAGGAAGAAATACTGTTAAGTCTTCAAACTAAAATATCAAAGTCACATATTCCATTCAGTGTGTTTCAACGCCGTTTAACAGCCTATTCTGTGTACTCTGCACAGTTGCAGAATAGGAAGAAATACTGTTAAGTTTTCAAACTCAAATATTAAAGTCACATATTCCATTCAGTGTCTTTCACCGCCGTTTAACAGCCTATTCTGTGTACTCTGCACAGTTGCAGAATAGGAAGAAATACTGTTAAGTTTTCAAACTCAAATATTAAAGTCACTTATTCCATTCAGTGTGTGTCACCGCAGTTTAGCAGCCTATTCTGTGTACTCTGCACAGTTGCAGAATAGGAAGAAATACTGTTAAGTTTTCAAACTCAAATATTAAAGTCACATATTCCATTCAGTGTCTTTCACCGCCGTTTAACAGCCTATTCTGTGTACTCTGTACAGTTCCAGAATTATAAGAAATACTGTTAAGTTTTCAAACTCAAATATTAAAGTCACATATTCCATTCAGTGTCTTTCACCGCCGTTTAACAGCCTATTCTGTGTACTCTGCAGAGTTGCAGAATAGTAAGAAATACTGTTAAGTTTTCAAACTCAAATATTAAAGTCACATATTCCATTCAGTGTGTTTCAACGCCGTTTAACAGCCTATTCTGTGTACTCTGCACAGTTGCAGAATAGGAAGAAATACTGTTAAGTTTTCAAACTCAAATATTAAAGTCACATATTCCATTCAGTGTCTTTCACCGCCGTTTAACAGCCTATTCTGTGTACTCTGCACAGTTGCAGAATAGGAAGAAATACTGTTAAGTTTTCAAACTCAAATATTAAAGTCACTTATTCCATTCAGTGTGTGTCACCGCAGTTTAGCAGCCTATTCTGTGTACTCTGCACAGTTGCAGAATAGGAAGAAATACTGTTAAGTTTTCAAACTCAAATATTAAAGTCACATATTCCATTCAGTGTGTTTCAACGCCGTTTAACAGCCTATTCTGTGTACTCTGCACAGTTGCAGAATAGGAAGAAATACTGTTAAGTTTTCAAACTCATATATATTAAAGTCATATATATCGTGTAAGATGAAGAAGGCGGGTAAAAAGGGACGGGGAAGTGGACGTGATCCTGAAAGTTCAGGGCGCGGGTCAGGACGCGGAGAAACTGTGCCTGGTGCCAGAGCACAAGAAAGAAAGACATCCACCATACCTAGCTTCATGTCTGATTTCACAGGGCGTCGCAGGACATCACTCTCGAGGTCCGACCAGTGCGAACAGGTGGTCGGTTGGATGACAGCTGATACTGCTTCCAGTCGGTTAAGCACCACCCTGTCTTCCACCAAGTCCACTCTCAGTAGCCAAGAGTCTGGTCAACATAATCCTCACTCTGATCATCCTTCCTCCCACCATACACGGTCTGGTCAAAGAAGTGATCCCACACTGGGATATAGTGATGAGCTCGTCTCATCACCAATCCTTCATTTGACCCTCTCTCCAAGCACGCTTGCAGAGGAACATGACATCTTGTGCCCTGATTCACAACCTCTAGAGGCTACCCAATCACAAGAAGATGACAGATGTGAACGGCATTTAAGGTCAAAGGAAGTAGTGGATGATGATGATGATGATGAGACACAGTTGCCATTAAATCAACCACTATTTCCGTCTCAAGACCTTGTTGAGGAGAATGTTATACAGTTGTCAATGACTGAGTATGTGGTGGGATCAAGACTTGAGGAGGATGATCAGAGTGAGGAAGTGGAGGAGGACTTGGTGGACGATGAGGTGACTGACCCCACCTGGGAAGGTGTAGAGCCGAGCGATGACAGCAGTCCTGAGGGTGAGCCATCTGCAGCACCGCAACAGGCTGGAAGAGGCAGTGGTGTGGCAACAGAAAGAAGGCGGACCGCACCAAACCGGCCCGCAAATGTTCCACGGAGCACCCCCTTGCGTAAATCTACCTTGCCAAAGGGTAGGTGTTCCGCGGTATGGCGTTTTTTTAAGGAAAGTGCGGACGACAAAAGAATTGTAGTTTGCAACCTGTGCCACACCAGAATGAGCCGAGGCATGAACACTAGAAACCTCACCACCACCAGCATGATCCGACACATGGCATCCAAGCACCGTAGTAAGTGGGAGGAACGCCTGGATCGCCCATCTGTGTCTGCAGGCCACACCACTGCCTCCTCTTCCCCTGTTTTCGGTGCCGGCCAATCGCCTGTCGAAGGCGCAGGCCCGCATACCTCCCGCCCTGCACCTGTAGCATCTGAAGCACCATCAGCGACCACATCCACTTCCCTGTCCCAGCACAGCGTCCAAATGTCGTTACCCCAGGCATTTGAGCGCAAGAGAAAGTACCCAGCCACCCACCCACAGGCCATAGCACTAACCTCACACCTTTCAAAATTACTGGCCATCGAAATGCTGCCATTTAGGCTTGTGGACACTGAGTCCTTCCGCAGCCTGATGGCAGCAGCTGTCCCTCGGTACGCGGTCCCCAGCCGCCACTACTTTTCCCGGTGTGCCATCCCCGCATTACACCACCATGTGTCCCGTAACATCACCCGTGCCCTGACCAACGCAGTTACTGGGAAGGTCCACTTAACGACTGACACATGGACAAGTGCTTGTGGCCAGGGACGCTACATTTCCCTGACGGCACACTGGGTGAATGTCGTGGAGGCTGGGAGCGACTCGGACCCTGGGATGGCACGGGTGCTACCCACGCCGAGGATTGCGGGCCCTACCTCCATCAGGGTTTCCACCAGCACCTATGTTATTGGCTCCTCCTCCTCCGTTTCCACCTCCGAATTCTCTACACACACCGCCACTCCCCCATCAGCCAGTAGCTGGAAGCAGTGTAGCACTGCAGTGGGGAAGCGTCAACAGGCCGTGCTGAAGCTGATCTGCCTTGGGGACAAACAGCACACGGCCTCAGAGCTGTTGCAGGGGATTAGTCACCAGACCGAGCAGTGGCTCTCGCCACTCAACCTGCAACCAGGCATGGTTGTGTGTGATAATGGGCGTAACTTGGTGGCGGCTTTGGAGCTCGGCAAGCTCACACACGTACCATGCCTAGCGCATGTATTTAATTTAGTGGTGCAGCGATTTCTAAAAACCTACCTCAATGTGCATGATCTCTTGACCAAGGTGCGCCGCGTGTGTGCACATTTCCGTAAGTCATCTACAGCTTCGGCCGGCCTGTTGAAGCTGCAGCAGCGCTTACAATTGCCAGCTCACCGGCTGCTGTGTGACGTGAGCACGCGCTGGAACTCCACCTTCCACATGTTGGCCCGGCTTTGTGAGCAGCAGAGGGCAGTAGTGGAGTACCAGCTGTTACACGGTCGTCGCCTCTCCATTCAACTTCCTGTAATCAGAAGTGAGGAGTGGGAATGGATGTCAGACCTCTGCGAGGTTTTACGCAATTTTGAGGAATCGACACAGATGGTGAGCGGCGATAACGCTATTATCAGTGTAACCATCCCACTTCTGTGTCTACTGAAACGCTCGCTGCTCACAATTAAAACCGACGCTTTGCATGTGGAAGAGGTGGAAATGGGGGAGGAAGAGCTTACACAAGGTGATAGCCAGAGCACGCTCACTTCGTCTTCTCAGCGACAATTGGAGGAGGCGGAGGAGGAGGAGGAGGAGGAGGAGGAGGAGGAAGACACGGTTGCCTCCGCTACAGAGGGTAGCCATGGAACTTTAGTTCCATCTCTTCAGCGTGGGTGGGCAGAAGAGGAGGAAGAGGATGAGGATATTGAGAGTCAGCCTCCTGGTGAGGACAGCGAAATCTTGACTGTTGGTACTCTGGCACACATGGCTGACTTTATGTTAGGCTGCCTTTCCCGTGACCCACGCGTTGTACGCATTTTAGACAACACGGATTACTGGGTGTTCACCCTTCTGGACCCCCGCTACAAAGAGAATTTCTCATCTCTCATTCCTCCGGTGGAGAGGACAAGCAAAATGGTGCAATACCAGAAGGTTCTTGTTGAAAAATTGCTCCAAAATTTTCCATCTGACAACGCTGGCGGCAGAGTACGTGCTACCTTGGCCAACCGAGAAGGGGAGAAAAGGGGAGCACACAGCAGTTCCGACAAAGGCAGGGCAACACTCTCCAAGGCGTGGGACACCTTCATGACACCCCGCCAGCACCCTCACCCTGATGCGCAGCCTAGTGTCACAAGGAGGGAAAAGTTTTGGAAGATGGTGAAGGAGTACGTAGCAGACCGTGTCAGCGTCCTCAATGATCCCTCTGTGCCTTACAACTACTGGGTGTCCAAGCTGGACACGTGGTATGAACTGTCACTCTACGCCTTGGAGGTGCTGGCCTGCCCTGCCGCCAGCGTTCTGTCTGAGCGGGTATTTAGTGCTGCTGGTGGCATCATAACAGATAAGCGTATCCGCCTTTCCACCGACAATGCTGATAGGTTGACACTTATAAAAATGAACAAGGCCTGGATTTCCCCTGACTTCTCCACTCCACTGGAGGAAAGCCCCGGGGGAACATAAACTCACTTTATATATGTTATTTACAATGATGGGAATACTCTGTATTCCCATTCACCCCTTCCACCCAAAAAACGGGTATATGGTTGACTCTTAATCTTCTCATCCTCCTCCTCCTCTTCCATATGCCCTGTGCTATAATTTTTATATAGGGCCAGCTCACCAGCGGGCCCTGTGATATAATTTTTATATAGGGCCAGCTCACCAGCGGGCCCTGTTTGCCAATTTTTATATAGGTCAGCTCACCAGCGGGCCTTCTCATATAATGTTTTATTGGGTCAGCTCTCTAGCGGGCCCTCTCATATAATGTTTTATAGCGTCAGCTCACTAGCGGGCCTTCGCATATAATGTTTAGGATGGTCAGCTCTGCAGCAGACCCTCACCCATAATGTTTTAGATGGTCGGCTCAGCGCACGTTTCCCTCTTAATCATGGCCTCAGTTCAATAAAATCAAGGAAATTTTTGGGAGAATTTGCCTCTGTGCACGTTTCCCTCTTAATCATGGCCTCAGTTCTGAAAATCAAGGAAATTTTTGGGAGAATTTGCCTCTGCGCACGTTTCCCTCTTAATCATGGCCTCACTTCCGAAAACCAAGGAAATTTTTGGGAGAATTTGCAGATGATATACAAGTAAATATACAGCAAATATTGTTTGGTAACAATTTTTCGCCTAAAGTTGTTTTTATTTTCCTTTTTGTGTGTTTTATGGTCAGTCTGTAAAAATGGCGTACTACGGGCGAAAGATCGTTCCCAGCAGCGATGTTGGAGTCCAAGATGCATCCAGACATCCTCCCTATGCTGTCCCTGAACCATTTCTGTGGTGTTTCCATCCTTTTCTGCCCTTTTCCTATGGACCAGGCACCCTCCCCTCATCAGAGCAGGGGGTGCCTGGTGTAATGCTCGAGTCCTCCCATTGACTTCAATGGGGCTCGGGTGCTCGGCCGAGCACTCGAGCCTCAGGGGGTGCTCGGTCAGAGCACCCGAACATCCGAGCATTGGGGTGCTCGCTCATCACTACTTTGCAATGCTTTGTACACCTTTTTTGGAGTTGAAAGGGTTAAGCAATGACAATTCAACAAGTTAGTCATTAACTCCCTTAAGGATCCATGATGTGCCAGGACCGTCATGGGAAAACTTCCCTAAAGGACCAGTGATGGTCATGGATTTCAGGGCTCCCCACGCAGCTGCATGCTGTTCAGTGAGCCCTGAACCAGATCGCTTAAAAAAAAAAAAAAGCTCCGTGGTCCTTCAGTGCTGGTCCTTACTGTTTTATTAACCACATGGGTAGAGCTAGTAACATATACTTTCCAATTGAATCCAATTGTACTACAAGACATCACACCTCCAATCAAAACTAGATTTGCTGAAAGCATTTTTTGTCTAGTAGGGAAGGTATTATTCAGCTGGTAGCTTGTAACATTAGTATGTTAGAGATAGGTGACAGCGCATTTCAGTTGGGGATTTTCTGACAACATAAATGATTAATTCTTGTCTGCAGAAGTAAGCTGCCATTGCTGCCTTCTTGAGTTGAAGCCTCAGTTTGCCTTTTAATAAATTTGCAAGCTATGTGTTTTATATGTTCAAATCTAAGGCTATAGCACCCATCCACCCAGACAATAATGATTGTGACAAGCCTTTAATGAATTCTACATTCGGTCTTGTACCAAAGCCTGTGTCACAAAGACCAGCTAAATCAGTGTGGGCTCCCATGTGGGTGGATGTCTGTGCTGGGATTGTCTGTGAGCTGCAAGAGGAAAAATGAAATGAATATTTTAGTAATAACGATTCCGTTCAATCAATCCCTGATTTATGATGAAATTGTGACTAGTGAAAAGGAGCCTGGAAGTAATGTATTAAACACATTGATTGAGAGCTCCCCTGTGAGATTACACTGGGGAAAGTTATAGTAATCCTCAGATTGCAGACGTCAGATCTATGGGTGAGATAAATTAACTGTTTAATGACCAGAGGGGTTTGCAAAAATGTGTGAATTGCACTCTCCTCTGGTCCTTAAAGGGATAGTAATACTTCATTTTATCTTTATTTTATTTTGTAGGCATTAAAAAAACATGAAGAACGATATCAGTCTTATCTCTCAAACCTTTATGGTTTGAGAGATATTCACAAGCAAAGTTTCCCCTCCCGCCCCTTTTACCTAGTGTAAGCCATCCATAGACCAGACAGATAACAGAAGGGGACAATCTTCTTCCTATGAGAACAATGAAAGCCCTGCCCCCCTTGACAAGTTTTTCAGGTTTTTCCCTTATCTTAATTGAAGATTGTCCCTCTCTGCTGTCTACCTGGGCACCTCCCTTCTGATCTGGCTGAGCAGTGTTACATCAGTAAAAGGGGCGGGAGGGGGATACTTTGTCATTGAATTACTCTTGAACTACAACTCTGACAGAACTGAAATAACACTCTCCAAGGTCCAAATAATATGATGATTAATTAGAGCTGCTTTTATTATGAAACGTTACTATCCCTTTAAAGGGTTAATAAAAGCAGAAGAACACTGCTCATGTATATGAAATTGCAACATAATTTTGGAGACGTCTCTAACATTGCACCCCTCCCCCCAGTTAACCCTTTGAGCACCAGAGGGGTATGCAACACATTGCTTTGCAATGCGTTATGTACCCCTCTGGTACTCAAAGGGTTAAACATCTGGATTCTAGGGAGGTCACCAAAGTAATGCATTAGAGATGTCTCTAGCATTCAAGGGGTTAATAGGGTTTAACATAGGTTAATAGGAGTTAGCATAGTACCTATAATATTGCCTGGGTAGACTGGTAACCATAATCACTTAACCTTTTGATTGCCAGAGAGGCATCCTATACATAGGGTTGTAATGTGGCACTCCAGGGGTTAAAGGACATCTATCATGATTATTATTATTATTGGCAGATCTGCCCTCCTGTGTGTAGACCTGCCAGTCAAGTGGATGTGGTATTTTCCCTAGCAGCAGGGTGGGAGATTGGGGGTGTGAATGGTACATGGACGATGCAGTATGCAGGACAGTTTCCTGCCCTGTGCCATGCAGATCCCCATAGATCTCTGTGTCTGTCTCCCTCCCACCAAATAAAATGTGTGACTGTCCTTATTATTGGCCTCTGACCGTGCTTATGTCTATTTTTATATTTGTTTCCATCAGTGTTCTTCTCTCTTTGTGATGTTTCTTCTCTGTGTAGCTGTTTCTCCTTGTTTGTGTATGTTTGTCTCTTTGTGTGTGTGAATAAACACCTGTCTCTCTGTGTGTATGTGCATCTGTATCTGCAGGTGTACATGTATCTGTGTGTATGTGCATCCGTACCTGCAGGTCTACATGTATCTGTGTGTATGTGCATCTGTACCTGCAGGTGTACATGTATCTGTGTGTATGTGCATCCGTACCTGCAGGTCTACATGTATCTGTGTGTATGTGCATCTGTACCTGCAGGTGTATATGTATCTGTATCTGTGTGTGTGTGCAGCTGTATCTGCATGTGTACATGAATATGTATCTGTATCTATGTGTGCATGAGCAAATGTATCTGTGTATGTGCATCTGTGTCTTTGTGTGTACATACATCTGTATGTGTGTGTGTGAATCTGTATCTGTGTATGTTGTATACACATCTGTGTATACATGCATAAGCATGTGTGTGTGCATCTGTGTCTATGTATGTACGTGTGTGTGTGTGTGTACATCTGTATCTGCAGGTGTATATGTATCTGTGTGTATGTTCATCTGTATCTGCATGTGTACACGAATATGTATCTGTATCTATGTGTGCATGAGCAAATGTATCTGTGTATGTGCATCTGTGTCTGTGTGTGTGTACATACCTCTGTATTAGGGTTGCCACCTTTTCTTCCAAAAAATACCGGCCATGGCATTCCGTCCATAGACTTAACATTGGACAGAAGCCAATTTTTTACCGGCCTGCCGGTAAAATACCGGCTGGGTGGTAACCCTACTCTGTATGTGTGTGTGAATCTGTATCTGTGTATGTATACACATCTCTGTGTACATGCATAAGCATGTGTGTGTGCATCTGTGTCTGTGTATGTATGTGCTTGTGTACATCTGTGACTCTGTGTGTGTGTGTCTGTGTACACTTGTGTATGTGTGTGTGTGACAGAGGGGCAGAGAGGGATGTTGGTAGAGAGAGAAGTGGGGAAAGAGAATGGAACAAGGGAGGAGTGAGTATTGAGGGAGGAGAGAGGAATGGGGGGAGAGGAATTGAAGCGTTGGGATAGAGGAATGGGGGGAGAGGAATTGAAGAGTTGGGATAGAGGAATGAAGGAGGGAAAAGAGTGGTGGAAATAGAGGAATGGGGGAGAGGGGAATGGGGAAATGAAATTATGGAGGAATTGGGGGAGAGGAATGGGGGATTGAGGGATGAAAAGAGAGAAAGGAATGAGGGGGACAGAGAAAGGAATGAAGGTGAGAGCTGTTATAAGGAACCTACAGCAGGCGTGCCATGTGACCCCCTAGCTAATAAACTGTGGCCCTCCAACAGAAGTTCTCATATTCTGATCTAGATCAGTTGGATTTGCTCTCACCTTCTAGACCAGTGTTTCTCAACTCCTGTCCTCAGGACCCACTAACAGGCCAGGATGTGATGATTGCCGTGTTAGAGCACAGGTGAGTTAATCAATGTGAATGAGCCTCTGATCACATGATTTCCTTGTTAGACCACAGGTGAGTTAATCAATGTGAATGAGCCTCTGATCACCACACCTGTGCTCTAGCAGAGAAATCCCTAAGTCCTGGCCTGTTAGTGGGTCCTGAGGGCAGGAGTTGAGAACCACTGTTCTAGAGCAACAGTAGGCAACCTTTGGCTCTCCAGCTGTTGGCTGTTTGGGATGACCGGAGTTGTAATACCCAAAACTTTTAGCCAAAAGTTCCCGTCACCGGGTCTAGAGGTAAGGTAGACACTGGACTCATTATCAGAACAGCCCCAAACATCCACTCATTTAAGTGAGATTTTTAACCTTTTGAGTGACAGTGGGGTACGCAATGCATTGCAGAGCAATGTGTTACATGCCCCTCTTGCACCCAAATTGTTAAACCCCACAAATGATAAATTAGTTGGAGACCGCTAAAGCATTCAGGGCATAAAAAGTCTCATTTAAATCAATGGAATATTTATTTGTCCCCCATTGTGCTACTGGCCTTCCCCATATTGTTCTGCTTCTCTAAAGTACGTCAGCTTTAAAGGTATAGTAACCTTCGGTTTTGACTGTATATTCTACAAGTGGATAATATGTAAAGTCATCATAACTATTTTTTACACGTTTATATCCCTGACTGTGATCTTCCTAATAATCTCTGTTCCCAATGAATTATCTGGTAAGCATACCTGGGAACTTTCAGTTGAGGGCTACCCGGAGGGTAGTCCTCTGTTCAGCAGGGGGTAACAAAAATGACTCTAATCGCGTCAAAAAGGGGCGGGGCTTAACTCGAGTGTTGGGGGGATTTAACCCTTTGAGTGCCAGAGTGATACGGAATGCATAGCAAAGCAATTCATTCCGTACCACTCTGGCACTCAGAGGGTTAAATGTGTCACACAGAAGGCTTGGGACGGAGGCACAACAGGAGAAAAAACAGATGTGGCAATGTTTCAATAGAAACTCCCACATCCAGAGGAATCTGCCTTTGCCCCGGAGACCCGGTAAAGCTCTGTCAGAACCGGAGTCTCCGGGGCAAATCCGGAGAGTTCCCAGGTATGCTGGTAAGTCAATCATCAAAGCAGGAGAGTGATACAATCCCTGCAGTATTTAGTGCTCTGGATGCTGTATTCTATCATTATTGTGTAGAATCCTGTTTACACTGTTTATCCATGTTTTAACAGTCCTTGATAGAAAGCTGAAAAGATACAAATAGACAAGTGCAACCACAACACCTGTGCTACAGGTTATGTTTTGTCTTTCAATTCAATACACTTGATACCAAATATATTTTCATGACTGCAGGCTGATGAAGCTTCCACTGACTCCAAAGATGATTAATACATTTTAAATTATAAAATGTAGTTCCTACTGCTTAACCACATATACAAAGTATAATATGTGGATCACAACAGGAGCTATAAGATAATATATGCGAAAACAATCTATAACCCTAATGAGTCAAATAGGGATTATAAAAAACATTGTGAACTCATAAAAAATAAAAAAATAAAAAAAAAATCTTTATTATATAAAACACGCCTCTATTCTTGGTATTAGCGAAGCGCTTAATTTGCTTCCATTTAGGACCATTTTTTAACTAAGTGCTTAAAGGGATAGTAATACTTCATTTTAACTTTATTTTATTTTGTAGGCATTAAAAAAACATGAAGAATGATATAAGTAAAGATGAGCGAGCACCCCGATGCTCGGGTGCTCGGGTGCTCTGACCGAGCACCCCCTGATGCTCGAGTGCTCGGCCGAGCACCCGAGCCCCATTCAAATGAATGGGAGCACTCGAGCATTAAACCAGGCACCCCCTGCTCTGATGAGCGGAGGGTGCCTGGTCAATGTCCCCCTTCATCTCCGCTATGCCCCTCTTCCACAATGTCCCCCTTCATCTCCTATGCCATAGCGGAGATGAAGGGGGACATTGTGGAAGAGGGGCATAGCGGAGATGAAGGGGGACATTGTGGAAGAGGGGCATAGACTCTATGCCCCTCTTCCACAATGTCCCCCTTCATCTCCGCTATGCCCCTCTTCCACAATGTCCCCCTTCATCTCCTCTATGGCATAGGAGATGAAGGGGGACATTGTGGAAGAGGGGCATAGCGGAGATGAAGGGGCACATTGTGGAAGACGGGCATAGCGGAGATGAAGGGGGACATTGTGGAAGAGGGGCATAGAGTCTATGCCCCTCTTCCATAATGTCCCCCTTCATCTCCGCAATGCCCCCTTCATCTCCGCAATGCCCCCGTACCTCCATTCCCTGGTGGTCCAGCGGAGCGTCTTCGGATCTGTGCCTCTTCCGGCACAGATCCTCTTCACCCGAGCATGTCGGGCGAGCACATGGCGGTACTCGTACGAGTACCGCCATGTGCAGAGCAGAGCGATGCTCGAGCCGATCCGAGCATCGGCCGAGCACGCTCGCTCAACACTAGATATAAGTCTTATCTCTGAAACCTTTATGGTTTAAGAGATATTCACAAACAAAGTATCCCCCCCCGTTCAACCAGATCAGAAGGGAGATGCCCAGGTAGACTGCAGAGAGGGCCAATCTTCAATTAAGATAATGGAAAAAGCTGAAAAACTTGTCAAGGGGGGAAGGGCTTTCATTGTTCTCATACAAAGAAAATTGTCCCCTTCTGTTATCTGTACTGTCATACAACCAGACTCACATCTGAGAAGAGATGGCTTACACTAGGTAAAAGGGGCGGGGAGGGGAACTTTGCTTGTGAATATCTCATAAACCATAAAGGTTTGAGAGATAAGACTTATATCATTCTTCATGTTTTTTTAATGCCTACAAAATAAAATAAGGTTAAAACGAAGTGTTACTATCCCTTTAATTTGCTTCCATTTAGGAAGACATATATACCATTGATCTTGATTGAAAGCTGTCTGTAAATGGATCCAGGAAGATCAAACTCTGACTGAAAAGTGTAAAGATTTGAAAATGGGGAAGAAAATATAGGACCACTTGGGTCTCTGCCCATCTACTGCAAGTTCATCCTGTTTGATAGCAGATCTGTCTGATTTATTGGATATTTTTGTTCAATTAAGTTTTTAATTAGGTGTTTTAATTGCAACCAATCGGACAATGGCACAGATAGACTATTTTTTATATAGATAGGTACTGTAATGCACATTTGGTGATGCCTCAATAATGATGTGAATTAGGCAGGACTCGCTTACATATGAAGCACCTTTGCTAGGTAAGCGAGCGTAACACTTTGAGTGCTATAGGGGTATGCAACGGATTGCGTGGAAATCTCTCTAGCATTTGAGGGGTTAAAAGCCCCAGTTAACTCAATTAAATGTTTAGGCAGTTAAAGTGAACTGGATGTGGGTCCAGGATGTCTGAAGATCATTATGTGTGATCATTGTTAGACTGATGGAATCTTGTGGGAATGTGATACATTCTAGATAACAATTCTCAACTCAAAATATCAGTAGAAAACAATGGGGAATTCATTAGCAGAATACACCAATTCCCTGTGGATAACAATGAACCATTTGAGTAGGACATTTGTGCTGCAGTGAATCAGGTCTGTCACCTTTGGTGAGAGTCTCTTGGTGTCATAAACAAGTTACCAGCGCTAAACAAAAATGTAGGTAAGTTTGTGTCAAATGACAGTATCCCTTACTTAAAGGGATAGTGATTTATCAGCTCAGATCGTTCAATATAATGAACTAGCAATTTGGGACAGTGTTGCCCGTCATGTTATGCAGGGAATGTTTTTTTTTTTTTTTAAATATATGTTATGATAGTAAATTATAGCGTAGGGTGTACGTGTCAGAAAGGTACACACAGTGATACACAGACACATGTGCAGACACACACATATACAGGGGGGACACAGTGATAGACAGAGATGCATGCAACAAACATACACACATGCACTGACATACACAAACATTGACACACAGATGCAAAGCAGAACATACATACATACATACATACATGCAGTGTGAGCAGTGTAAGTAACATAACTACCAATATTTCAAATGGCCAAAGAGGGACACTTGTGTTTTAGGTGGTATTACTGGGGGCATAGCTGGTGGTGTATTTTAGAGAATTTTTAATCCTTTGAATGCCACGTGGTAATCAATGCATTGCATACCCCTCTGGCATTTAAATGGTTAAGTTACTTTTTCTGTAAGTGAATGAATTAGAAGAAGATGAAAGTATTTTTTTACACAGACTAATTTAACAGACATTTAGAGAAGTTTTCACCTACATTACTGTGGTTTTTATTGATGTGGAGCAATCTGATACACTTGTATATACACCACAAAGTGTGATCTCCTAAATAGAGGAGCAGAGGGATTTGGGTGTCAAACAGGGACTGTCCCTCCTATACTGTGTAGTGCCAGTCCTTATACACAAACAAATGCAGACTGTATACTATACAGCAGAGGCTCTCAGCCCATGCCCCCAGTGGCCACTAACAGGCCAGGACTTGGGAATTTCCCTGCTAGAACACAAGTGTGTTGATCAGAGGCTCAGTTGTATTGATTAACTCACCTGTGTTCTTAAAAGGAAATTCTAAAATCCTGGCCTGTTAATAGCCACTGAGAGCACAGGTTGAGAACCACTGCTATACAGTGCCAGACCGTTGTAGAGAATTTTTAACCCTTTGAGTGCCAGGGGGTAAGCAATGCATTGAATCCCCTCTGACATTGAAATAGTTAAGGTACTCTTTCTGTAAGTGAATGGTTTAGAAGAACATGAAAGTATTTTTTACACAGACTAATTTAACATATATATACAGAAGTTTATACCCACATTACTGTGGGTTTTATTGATGTGGAGCAATCTGATACACTGGTATATACACCACACAGTGTGATCTCCTAAACAGAGGAGCAGAGGGATTTGGGTCTCAAACAGGGACTGTCCCTCCTATACTGTATAGTGCCAGTCCTTATACACAGACTGTATACTATACAATGCCAGACCATATATAAATAGTTTGTCATACATGCTATACAGTGAGCTATGTACAGCATAGAGATGATTGCAGGAACTGGCACCTCTACTTACAGACAGACAAACAATCTTCTCTCTTTCTCTCTCTTTGTGCAATATATAAATACAGTCAGACCCATGTCTCTGCCACTTACCAGCTCAGCTGAAGCCCTGCTCTGCACTGCCTGATCATGTCTCTGCCATTGTTCCACTTTCCCAGCTTCTCTGTGCAAGTCAGCTCCCCAGCATCCTGCCTGCTGATTGTTTAGAAATCAGCTCACTTGTAGTAATTGGCAGGGCTGTGCAGGCTCACAGACAGGGAATAAATAAGCTGCATAATACAGATTGGACCATGGCCTTCCAGCTGCAGCTTGAACATAGTTCCCATCATGCTTAGCGTGCGTGTGTGTGTGTCTCTGTATGAGTCTGTGTATATGTGTGTATGTGTCTGCCAGTGTATGGGGGGCATGTGTGTGTGACTGTGGTGTAGGAGTGAGTGGCAGCCATTTTTTTTTTCAGCCTTAGTTAGTGGTGGGCAGGCTGGATAGTGGGGGTGGGCCAAAAATCACACCCCCATTGAATCACCCAATGGGAGCAGTAATCCACTTTACTGCCGCCCCTGGGTGTGTTTTGCCAGGCACAAAGTCTTATTTTATATATAATGAATAGTACTGCTGTGTGATGCTCTAATTCTTCGAAACTGTTTAGTTACAATGTAATTAGATGCCCAGGTTGATCCCTCATGTCTATTTTGCCAGTGTGAGTATTTCAGTCTGAGATCTGACAGCAGATCACAATGAGGGACAATCTTCAGTTAGTATTAGGAAAAAGCTGCCCTACTTCAACAAGGAGGCAGGGTTTTCCCTTATACTGACTGAGGGAAGACTCAAGCGACCGGCCTTCAGATCTCAGGGGAGGCAGTTTCAGAACTGCAAAAGGGGCATGAGGGCTCGACTTCAGCATCTAATTACATCACAACTAAACAGTTTTGTAGAAGAAGAGCGTTACGCAGCAGTACCATTCATTATGTTGAACTATCTGAGTTGTGTTTAAAATGATATACTGTATTATTATCCCTTTAAAGAGATAGTGATGCTTGGCTTTAACATACTTTAATTCTATTACTGAAATTTAAGAGCAATGAGAGATCTGAGTCACAGTCTTAATAAATTAGTAAACTTTTAATGAAAAAATACGTATTGAGAGTTTGTTCCTGCTGAATAAAACAAGGGTGCTTCTAATATTGGGATATATGTCTTTCCAGAGTTATTAAAGTTTAAACTATTGTTTTGTTATATTAACAGCGCCATCTAAGGACCGGGAAAATCTGAGGTCGTTTTCCCTTAAGGACCGGAGCAATTCTGACCTTTTTGACTATATCTTTGTTCAACAGCGTTTTCCCTCTTAGGCTTTTATTCCACCCCTATAAATTATATACTGTTTTTTTAAGCATAAATAGGGCTTTCATTTGATACCCATATTTATATGGATAACCCACCATTCACTTTATTAAAATTAAAAAAAAGGTAAAAAAAAAGGTAAAAAAAACACCATTTTTTTATTTTTCTCTTGGGATCAATTGGCCACAAAAGGGTTAAATTTTTATGGAGACTGCATGAAAGGTATGACCGGTCAGTCATACCTACAAAATGCGAAGTTTAAAGTGGCCACTGTCCCCCCTGGGTGAAAATCCCCATGTCCCTTTTTCCCACCCTATTTTGACACTTTTTTGTCCCTGGCATTTGGTGGTGTATATAAGTGTATTACATGGCTCCACAACAATCACACTTGCAATATTGTTATTTATATTTTTTTTTAAAAATAAAAATATTTTTGTAAAAAAAAAAAAAAAAAGTGTGTTTGTGTTTTTAAAAAAAAAAAAGTAAAAAAAAAAAAAAGTCTAAAATTGCAGGTCAAAAATTGACCTGCATTTAGCCAGCTCCTGCACCAGTAGTGAAGGGGTTAATACCCCCAACTGCTGTATTTTTTTTAACCACTAGGTGTCTCCCGTCTACTTCTGTCTCCTTACTTTGAGAGCAAGGGAGACAGAGGCAGACGAGACAGGCCACAGACCAGCATGCTTTGCATTCTGCCTTTGTCTGTCACTTATGCCGGTACATGTGATCTCTGATACGGCGATCGCATGAACCGGAAGAAGGGCTGAGACTGAATGCTCCGGTCTCGGAGCGCTCAGTCTCAGCCTGGATTTAATGATAGCAGCGTGCACGGAGGCACGCTGCTATCATTTAAGCCATGACGGTCCTGGACCGTCATGGGTCGTTAAGGGTATAACAACCCATGACGGTGCAGGACCGTCATGGGTCCTTAAGGGGTTAAGAAGTTATGACACATTTACTCACATCCTGATCATTTGAACAGTTATAACTTTTGAATAAAACAACTGCCAGAAGTGGGAATTCTCTTGTTTAAACTTAGCAGAAAACGCACTGCAACATATTGGTTTACATAAAAATGTTCACTGCGCCTTTAAAAAATGTTAACTTTAGGAAGATATTATAATTGTATTATTCCCAATCTGTCCCTTTTTTCTTATTTCTTCCACTTTTCCAACAAAGTCTGACCATGTGGACATAACACCAAAGTTTGGGTTTCCATGGCAACCCTACTTGGCAATAGAAGAGAGTAACACTTCCCTGTATGTGTGAGTGCGATAAATTACAAGCGAGAAATAACCCATAAGGCCAATCTCCTAATTGCGGCTCACCAAAATGAGTCAATGTAATGTTTTTATTGGTACAAACATATAAGCATTAAAAAATACCAGAAGTGTTAAAAACAATTAAAAACATACATGATTGACTCTCTTGGCCACATATGTAATGCAGTTTTTAAAGGGATTGTAATGGTTAATTTTAAGGTGATTTACTATTGTAGGTATTAAAAAAGATTAACATCGATGTAAGTCTTATCTCTCAAACCTTTATGGTTTGAGAGATATAACTTGCTACAGTTACCTCTTCTGGCTGTTTCACTCAAGTCTGCCATCTAGCTGACAGCTGCAGATTCCGGTTCATTTGAGCAGACGGAGGCTCTACAGCAGAGCCTAAATTGCTCTATTTAGAAATAAATACTTCATTGGAACGGTCTACAAATCGTGCTTGCAAACCAGGTACACTTTGTAGACCATTTCAATTAAGTATTTATTTCTAAATAGCGTGATTTCGGCTCTGCTGAAGAGCCGCCATTTGGTCAAATGAATCTGGTCAAATGACCGGAATCTGTAGCTGTCGGCTAGATGGCAGACTTCACTGAAACAGCCAGAGAGGGTAACTTTAGCAAGTTACATCTCTCAAGCCGTAAAGGTTTGAGAAATAAGACTTACATTGATGTTAATCATTTTTTTAATGCCTACAATATTAAACCATCTTAAAATTAACCATTACTAACCCTTTAATACAATATACCAACACATTCGAAATGAGACTGTCTATTATTACAATGCTCCCACTATAGAAGTATTATAACAACAAACATAAAAAACAATGTGCAAAAGATAGGTTGATAAACGACATGCCATTCGCCAAGAAAAATCTCAGGAGAATACATACATATCTAAACCTCCAAAACTGGTGCAAAATGTGCAAAACTCAAGTACATACTGAACAATACGAAATAGTGTGAGATGGAACATTCAGTAGCCCAACCTAACAACACCTGGACAATCTGTCTGACTCATTTGATTTGAAAGATACAGGCAACTGATATCCAAGTAATGTCCTCGTTGATTTTGCTGTTATTATCTCTGTGTTGGATGTGTTCTGGGTGTGTTAGAAGGGAGCACAGGAGGTTGACCCCAAATACTCCAACATTCTGTCTGACAATTTGATTTGAAAGACACGGGCAGCTATGATCCAAGTTCCTTGCTGATCTGGGGAAAGAAGTTGTTGATATTTTTTTTGTAATTATTTTTTTTGGACAGTGGTAAGATAGGGTGGACAGATGTCTGATTGGGACCCTGATGGGAGGTGTGTGACTGAGCCAGACTTGATAGAAACATCACACTACAACAGTTGTGTTGTGTACTTTAGAGTAAAAACACACACAGTATTTGAGTAACGTCCAGCAAATGCAAAGCGGCAGGGAGGGAAAGGTGGAGTAGTGCAGGGACTTTGGAGTAAAGTGGTAGTTCAAAACTGAATGCAGCAATGGTTGCTACAGCATGTGCAATAAATGCTGATGATCCCATCTCCTCCCGGCGGGAGGAGGATACAGTTTTATTAAGGTCCCACCAAATAGTTCCACCACCACCACCAACAAGCACCAGTACTATAAAAAAATATAAGAAGAAAACTGAAGGCAACAACAAGTCTCATTCTAGAGTTAATGACGGTATAATGGAGGAAGGTGTAGCCTCTACCGCTGCTAGACATACTGCACCTTTTGACACCTAGTAGTAGTAGCAGAAGAATTGCATCGACATCTAGCCCCATTAGTAGTTGTAGCAGCCCCTCGAAGTCGCAGTTCATGAAACCCACAGTATGGAGATACTTCACTCAGGATCAAAAGCTAAACATGTTGCTATTGTTGTCTGTGCAAATGCACGTGAGCAGGGGAAATCAAGTCACAACTAGGCACTTACCTCACTGAGATCCAACATGAAGAACAAGTCTCATTGGGAGATACTCTGTGAACATGTCACAGGAGCACAACTAACAGTAGCAGAAGTACCCAAAAAGGTGCACAGGGCTCAGGGGCAGATAGAGAAGTAGTGATGTTAATGTGAGGATGTTTCAGTTACTGGGGGATGTGTACTAAAGGGATAGTATTACTTGTATTTCTTTTATTTTATTTTGTAAGGCATTAAAAAAACATGAAGAACGATATAAGACTTAATCTATCAAACCTCCTAAGGTTTATGAGATATTCAAAGCAAAGCTTATTCCACCACCTCCGCCCATTTAAACTAGTGTAGCCATCTATATTACGATTGTTGGAATAGTCATAGCAGACAGTTAAAAGCATCTTCTAAGAGACATATAATCGCCCATGAAGCAGCCCCTGACCAGTTATTTCAGGTTTTTCCCTTATCTTAATTGAAGATTGTCACCATCTCTGCGTACTACCTGGGCACCTCCCTTCTGCTCTGGCTGAGCAGTGATACTACATCAGTAAAAGGGGTGGGTATGGGGGACACTTTGTCATTGAATACTCTGGAACTACAACTCTGACAGAATTGAAATAACACTCTCCAAGGCCCAAATACTATGATGATTAATTAGAGCTGATTTTATTATGAACATTACTATCCCTTTAAACATTGACCCTTTTGTCATCGAAGAAAACTGGGACTGGAGAAAGTCCCATGTCCTGGAAAGAAACTTTCTCCACCGCAATGAGTGAATTCACAGGACCTAGCGACAGCCGGCAGGACTATGACAAGCGGCTGGTTTTTAGCACGTCGGCCGTCCTCTGATTGGGCAATTGGAGTTAAAGGGCCGGCATTGACATAACATAGGGAAAAGTAGGCTCCTCTCTGATTGATCCTCCATTTAAAGGGCAACTGGCAATGTGCGTGGAAAACGTCAGAGCCATCCTGATTGGCCGATGAACTCAGAGACAGAGTTAAAGGGACTCCAATGACTTTGCATGGAGAAATGTCAGTGGTAACAGAATTGGCTGTTCTGCGGTAGCTCGCCAGCTCATTGGTTAAGAGCTAAAAGAGGCCAAAGTCAGAGGCTCCATCGAGTCTGCTACCCCTTTGTTCTCAGTTTACCTCCCTGACCATTGTATTCAAACCCCAGCCCTTTGATCCATTGTGTACCACTTATCAGTCCCTTTGTTCCATAATGTAATCATGTCCAACCATTTGTATCGTATATTTGCCATATGTCTCAGTCTTTTGTATGCTTTGTCTATTCCTTGGAGGTGTAATGTGATTAACGGTGTATATAAGTCCACAAGTTGTTCAATAAACTGTTCCATATTTTGCCCCTCCAAACCTGTCTTGTCTGGTTCTTGGGGGATATCAGTTGGCGGATAGCGGAGATCGGGATGTTGGTGCAGCAGAAGCGTGAAGTGACAGTGGTACTGATCTCTAGTACCGGACTCACGTCACATGTTATTGATGTGTCAGAGAGTGTGCCACTGCCAACAGGTACTTCATTCCAAATAACACTATGGTTCATGCTGCAGAGAAGTATGTTAACTCTGGGTTTGCTGTAGGAGGATGACAGTAGTCATACTTAGAATGCCTACACGTACATCCACCACCCCCACCACCTTCACAAAGAGATGGCATTGAAGCAATAAAGTTACACAATTATTCTACTATGTGCTGCCATCCCACACATACTAAGTTCTTGGAAACAAGTCAACATCTGCACAAACATAATGCAAAAGTACATATATGGAATAGTAAACTTGCCAAAATGTTGGTGGTTGACATACTGGCCTATTCATTTGTTTGAAAACAGATGCTTATAAGGAACTGATGTCATGAGCTGAATATCCAAGCCAACCATTATTTTACAAGGATGGTTGTGCCAATGTTACATAAACAGGAAGTTAGTGTTGTGGGCAAAGGACAAAAACACTCAGCCTGCTACAACCATTTCAAGGTATATGTTGTTTTAAGACTCAAAATTTTGACTTTTCAGCTATTTATTTCTCCAATCGTCAACATCCTATAGAAGTAATATTTTGGGAGAAATGTTGCAGTCATAAGAAACATAGTTAAAATAATTATTGGCAATGGTAAAAATGAGGAAAATTGTGCAGTGGGAGAAAAAAGAAATCTTTCTTGAAAAGAGTTAAAAAATTGTTAGTTTTTCGAGAAAAGTCATGCGAGAAATGTTTCTGACTTTATGCCCACCCATAAGATGATATAAAACCTGGTAATTGATTTACTCAAACAGCTCAATATAAGCTTGTGTATAAATATTTAGTGACATTTTCTTTAAGTACTAATGCCAAAGAGTGTTGACTTTTTTGAAAGAGTGAGAAATGGTCTTTTCCAATAAGAATTGTGTACACACTATATGAAAAAAGAAAGTCAGTAACTTTTACCAATGTTAAAATCTTAATGCCAGAATAACTTGGAAAGTATATGAGATATTCACTCTTGAGTGCACACAGATACCCAATGCAATTCAACACAATGGGGTACATGTAAAAGGAGTATAATGTGGAGATAAAATCTCCAGTGATATAACTTGTCCAGTTCCTCTGTTATTTTGCAGAGACTATGCACTAAGCTCTTCAAAGACAGAGAAATCTTAGTGCATGCTACTAATAGAATAATATAGGAATTGGAGAAGTGATGTCACTAGAGAAGTCATCTCCACATTACTCATACTTACATTACCATTAGTTCACTACCACAAATGCATGGATGCTTCTTGGACACTCAAATGGTTAAAGGGATAGTAATTGTTTCATGATAAAAGCAGCTCAATTAATCTTTTAGTATTTGGGCCGTGAGAGTGTTATTTCAATACTGTCAGAGTTGTAGTTCAAGGCAATTGAATGATAAAGTATCCCCCTCCCACCCCTTTTACTGATGTAACACTGCTCACCTCAGAGCAATAAGGTGGTGTCCAAGGGGATTGCAGAGAGGGACAAATCTTCAATTAAGATAAGTGTATAACCTGAAAACCTATCAATGGGGTCAGGGTTTTCATTTTTCTCACAGTAAGAAGATTGTCCCTTGCTGTGAGCAGTCTGGTCTGTGGACCCGATTCCACATCTGAGGGGAGGTGGCTTACTATAGGTAAAAGGGGGCGGAGGGGATATTTTATAATTCAATTACTCATTAACTACAACTCTGACAGTATGAAATAACACTCTCCATGTCACAAATACTATGAAGATTAATTGAGCTGTGTTTTTGTGAAACATTACAATCCCTTTAATAAATTTGGCCAGTTGTGAATTTTAGCAACAATTCTTTAACATACACTAAGAATGGGTTTTTATACATCCACCTCCAATCAGCCTTCATGTACAAAAAAAAGTGTCACAGTACATTGTTTCCAGTGCTCACCGCTTCAGCGATGCTCTGGCGTCTTTCACGCGTCATCTGCAGGCAAAAGGCTTCTAGCAGGATGAGGTCTAGTTTGTTGTTTTGTGGTACGTGATAGATTCAGTAGGTCATCCTACCACTTCTCTTAGCTGCTACCTACTTACTTCTGTGGAGGGGTTTAAAGGGCAGACTGAGTCCTGACTCAGTCACCTTACATTTGTTGTATATTAGAGTTCATTTCTTGTATTCTGATTCCTGTGTACTGATCTGTCTTAGTCTGTCCATCCATTCTGGTGTTGACCTGTGGCTCTGTAGGACTATTCTCCTATGGCATTCCGATTTGCTCAGATATCCCTTCTGGAGCAAACCTTGGGGCCTCTGGCTGACTACACACTCGTGTATGACCTATGGCTTGTCTGACTACCCACTCTGGTATTGACCTGGGGCTCTATCCACTGCGCATCCAGCATACATATGCTCCAGTGGATATCCTGTCTGGGTGCAACCTGTGGCTCTGGCTGACTACCTGCTCCGTGTATGAGTTTGGCTCGTCTGACTATCCTATCTGGTGTTTACTAGAAGGCTCTGTCTGTTCACTCAGTTTGTTGGTTCTGTTATTCAGACAACCTTCCTAGTACTGACGCGGGGCTCTAGCAGATTCCTAGCTACTGACTGCAGCTGAGTCAGTATCTCTTGGGCGTTACCTTACCACGAGACTTCAGTGGGCTGAGGGCCTAGTCTCGGACAGTGTGGTGCAGAGATTAGGAGATTGCTATTCCTGATACAGTGCTCGCCGTTTCTAATCACCCACTGTGTGTATATTTATATATTGCATTACTGTCATATTCTCATAATAAAGGTTCTATTAACTATACCGCCCAACTCCTGGTTTTTCTTACCATCTGTAACAAAAAAGTGACATAATTCTGGGTCAGACTAACTGTTCCTTCTAAATGGGATCTATAAAATTCTAAACATTCCTATTGATTTAAATGGGCTTTTAACCCATTGAAGGCTAGAGAGGTCTCCAGAGCATTAAAAAGTAATAAGTTGTTCCATTTTTTCTTTTGATTATAAGGCCGCAAAAATCCTGTTTACTATGATTTCTGGGATATCGAACTGGGTGACCAATAACAGGAAAGGAAATATGTTCACTTATTCATAAATAATGACTATTTGGGAATGATCCTATGAAGATAGTGAAGTAAGGCAAAGTAGAAACATTGAGTATATACCTGTATGTGTGTATGTGTGTGTGTGTGTATCTCTCTCTCTCTCTCTTATATATATATATATATCTCAAACAAAAACAGGTGGAGGAAAGCACGCACAGGAAACTTCTTAAGTTGTGAGCAAAATATAGTGTGTGTATGTATGTGATGTATGTGTATGTATATATCTACCTATATAATTCTAATAATAATTCTTTATTTTTATATAGCGCACACAGATTCCGCAGCGCTTTACACTCATATTGGTTCCTGTCCCCATTGGGGCTCACAATCTAAATTCACTTATCAGTATGTTTTTTGGAGTGTGGGAGGAAACCGGAGTACCCGGAGGAAACCCACGCAAACACTGTGAGAACATACAAACTCATTGCAGATGTTGACCTTGGTGGGATTTGAACCCAGGACCCCAGCGCTGCAAGCCAACAGTGCTAACCACTCTATGGGCACAAGTTGTATATAGGCCTGCACGCTCATACTGGATTGTTGGCACTGTAGCATTCTTAATATGTGCAATCTTGTTTTAACTCTCTCCCCTCCCATACCATCTCCTGTATTTTTCTTACCTTTCTCCCCCCCACACACTCTACCTTGCACAGGGTATTTACGACCCTCTGCAAGAAGAGTATGGCTTTTCTCTTGGTCCCTGTCTTATCAGCAGTCCCTCTGTGTTAACCCCAGCAAACAACACAGCTACGAATTCAATGTATTAACTGTATTAACTGTGAATTCTGTGGCTTTGTGCTCAGAAATGCTTTAGACTTGAGAAAGGGAGTTTATCCCGAAAGCTTGTCAGTCCATAATTCTGTTAGTCCAATAAAAAAGGTATTACAAGATATTAATTCTGTTTGTTATTTTACATCTACCTACTGTATTATTAAAGATGAACGAAGTTTCTATATTTCTTTTTCAGGAAGACTTGGCAGATATTGGAACAGCTCTGATTTTTTCTGAGATAATTGTCATGGGGGGGAGAGAGAGAAAGAAAGAGAAAGATAAAGCACTTCACAATTCTTTACAGACATTTTTTTCTCTGAAGACGTTAGTTTCTTTTTAATATTTTTCAATTAAGGTAAGGTATGTCTTTTTGTAGATGATACCAAGATCTGCAACAGGGTAGACATACCTGGGGGAATAAGTCAAATGAATTTGTATATATATATATATATATATATATATATATATATATATATATATATATAAAAGAAGACTTTGTGCCTGGCAAAACACACCCAGAGGAGGCAGTACAGAGGACTACTGCTCCCATTGGGTGATTCAATGGGGGTGTGATTTTTGGCCCGCCCCCACTATCCAGCCCGCCCACCACTATCTAAGGCTGAAAAAAATGGCTGCCACTCACTCCTACACCACAGACACACACACATGCCCCCCCACACACTGGCAGACACATGCACACACACACGCATGCTGAGCAGCTGAGGATGATGGGATCTATGTTCAAGCTACAGCTGGAAGGCCATGGTCCAATCGGTATTATGAAACTTCTTCACTCCCGGTCTGTGAGCCTGCACAGCCCTGCCAATTACTACAAGTGAGCCAATTTCTAAACAATCAGCAGGCAGGATGCTGGGGAGCTGACAGAGAAGCTGGGAAAGTGGAACAAAGGCAGAAACATGATCAGGAAGTGCAGAGCAGGGCTTCAGCTGAGCTGGTAAGTGGCAGAGGCATGGGTGTGACTGTATATATTATATTGCACAAAGAGAGAGAAAGAGAGCATATTGTTTGTCAGTCTGTCTGTAAGTAGAGGTGCCAGTTCCTGCACTCATCTCCATGCTGTTCCGTCTGAGACCCAAATCCCTCTGCTCCTCTGTTTAGGAGATCACACTGTGTGGTGTATATACCAGTGCATCAGATTGCTCCACATCAATAAAACCCACAGTAATGTGGGTATAAACTTCTGTATATATCTTATAAATTAGTCTGTGTAAAAAAAATACTTTCATCTTCTTCTAAATCATTCACTTACAGAAAGAATAACTTAACCATTTCAATGCCAGAGGGGTATGCAATGCATTGCTTACCCCCTGGCACTCAAAGGGTTAAAAATTCTCTAAAATACATCACCAGCCACGCCCACAGTAACACCACCTAAAACACAAGTGTCCCTCTTTGGCCATTTGAAATGCTGGGAGGTATGTTACTTACACTGTTTACACTGTTCACACTGTATGTATGTATGTTCTGATTTGCATCTGTGTGTCACTGTTTGTGTATGTCAGTGCATGTGTGTGTATGTATGTGTGTTGTATGCTTCTCTATCACTGTGTGTACCCCTGTATATGTGTGCGTTTGCACATGTGTCTGTGTATCACTGTGTGTACCTTTCTGACACGTACACCCTACGCCGTATTTCACTATCATAACATTTATTAAAAAAAACAAAACATTCCCTGCATAACATGACGGGCAACGCCGTCCCACATTGCTAGTAAATTATAAGAATGGACAAGTGTGAGAGACAACAGAGAAAAGGGATTTGGGAGCAATTATGTTGCATGGCTTAAAGGTAGGCAGGCAATGTAACAAAGCAGAGGGGAATGCAAGCAGGGTTCTGGGTTGTATAACTAGGGTCATGCCACTCTACAGATCTCTAGTTAGACCTCACCTAGAGTGTTGGGTACAGTACTGGAGACCCCATCTCCAGAAGGATATAGATAATCTAGAGAAAATTCAGAGAAGGGCTACTAAAATGGTGACTGGTTTACAGGAATATAAATATCAGGATAGACTAAAGGATCTGAACATGTATAGCTTGACTGAGAGAAGTGAGAGAGGGGATACGACAGAAATATCCAAATACATGAAGGAATTCAACAAAGTGCAGGAGGGAAGTACATTTCATAGGAGTAAAATGTTAGGACAAGAGGCCATAGGCTAAAACTAGAGGGACACAGGTTTAGATGTAATGTTAGAAAGTTTTACTTCACTGAGAGGGTAGTAGATAAGTTGAATAACCTACCAGCAGAAGTGTTAGAGGTTAATACCATGACGGAATGTAAGCATGCATGGGATAGGCATAAGGCTGTCCTGAGCATAAGACAAGACCAAGGACCAAACAAGATTTGAGGTTTTTACAGTAGGAAAATGGGCAGACTAGATGGACCAAATGATTCTTATCTGCCTTGGAAATCTCAGGGCACATAAGAAATTAGCTTAATTTCTTAATGTATTTAGAATCAGATGAGCTTTTGTTAATAAGGTAAAAAAAATGCATTGCTTCTTAAAAAAAAACCTACACTGTTGCATTTGTAAAATTTGCATTAAAAATACAGTCAGCTTTAGATGCTTTAAACCTTTTATTAGCATTGCTAAATTCTCTTAGGAGCAATCAGAAATTTTATTAGCATTAATATTTCTTTAGAGACAATGTCAGTTTTTCTCCGAAAATATTAGCTGCCCAGCTGAATCAGTAACGACAGTAGGGCACACAAATCCGAATTGCAGCCTAACGCTTGTCACAGCTTCCTTTTCTCCCAATATCAATGTCAAACATTGACCATTAGCTAGTTTCAGTTTCACCATCCGCCACTCTCCCAAACACTAATGGCTCTAATAAACCAATCTATATGAGGTGCAAACGGCAGTGTTTTAACAGTCCAGCAGAAAATTAGCAGCCAAATCAAAACCACATGCCCAATGGTCAAAAACTATGTATCTCTAACCCAAAAAAGATCAGCGCTCAATCTTCTTAAAAGAACAGAGGATACAATATAATAATAATAATATCCTAATAATTAAATAACTCATACCTAAATCACATAGAATGAAGAAAAATAGACTTGTGTATCTAAATTTTTAATCTGAATAGATCATTTACATCCTCAATATAATTTAAAAACAACACATCCTAAAATACATACAGTCCAATGTCTCGGACAACAACCAGTGAGCTACCAATCAATTCCCAGCAGCGGATGTATGTAGGAGAGGTTCTGTTCTTCCTGCGCTAAAACAGAAACCTACACCCTATACAGGGTCGTCTCTACCACAGCTCAGGTGTCATCAGAAACATCAACCTACAACCAAACCAACCGCAGGAAATCAAAAACAGCGCACTGGAAATATCCTTCCAGTCACCGGACTCTAAAATGATAAGACTAGATATCTCCCAAATTTCTCCTTAATACAAGGTCCATATCATCCATATATAAGACTGTATAGATTTATTGTATAGATACATTTAATGAAAAGCTACTTCCCGATTCCCCTATAGGGTTTTTGGTTGGAAGTGGTGTATCATATATTAGAGATTGGACTATATTGAGTTTCAGGTGACATTTGTTGTCTCATGGACCTTGTATGAAGGAGAAATTTTGGAGATATCTAGTCTTATCATTTTAGAGTCCGGTGACTGGGAGGATATTTCCAGTGCGCTGTTTTTGATTTCCTGCGGTTGGTTTGGTTGTAGGTTGATGTTTCTGATGACACCTGAGCTGTGGTAGAGACGATCCTGTATAGGGTGTAGGTTTCGATTTTAGCGCAGGAAGAACAGAACCTCTCCTACATACATCCGTTGCTGGGAATTGATTGGGAGCTCACTGGTTGTTGTCCGAGACATCGGATTGTATGTATTTTAGGATGTGTTGTTTTTAAATTATATTGTCATATATCAAGGGGGGCAGGGCTTTCATTGTTCTCATAGGAAGAAGATTGTCCCATTCTGTTATCTTTCTGGTCTATGGACTGGATTCCACATCTGAGAAGAGATGTCTTACACTAGGTAAAAGGGGCAGGAGGGGAAACTTTGCTTGTGAATATTTCTTAAACCATAAAGGTTTGAGAGATAAGACTTATATCATTCTTCATGTTTTTTTAATGCTTACAAAATAAAATAAAGTTGAAACGAAGTATTACTATCCCTTTAAATTAAATATAGAAAACATTTCAATAGAAGACACAGTGGATCTCATCTTCAGACCTGGTAGTGCGTACATAGTGTTTTACAGTTTTTATTTTGTCTGCGATCACATTGAAGTATTTTACAAGGCTTAAGATGATGACACTTCAAAACATTTTTATCCTTTTGGAAGAATAGGCTATTTTTGCTTAGAAAGGCTGTTTGTTGTCTTGTCAAAGAAGCATCTTCTCTAAGGCTCTAAGAACAGTTGACAAAAGCACAAAGACTTAAAAAGTTTTGGGATTTCACAAACTACTACCTGCACTCTAATGGGTCTGGTTAAGAGTGTTGCTAATTAACCTAAAACATTAAATAATCAACATCTCTGTTGCACTGGGTTTTAAATGAAAGCATAACCTGCTGGCTGTAATTGGGATGAGCAACTTGGAATATTAGTGACACTTTCTAATAATAAAACCTAACTTTAATCTGGGTGGAAAATCTTATTTGCCACTATGCATAAATTAAGCTTTAATTAATGCTGGATATCAGACATGATTTTTTTGCAGGACACCAGGGGAACAAAATCCTACCACTGAATGCTTCTTATGTGATAATAATTGTTTTTGATTATTTTAGAGATATTTCATTTGAAAAAAAAATAATTAGAACCATATATACATTGTCTGGCGCTCCAGACTTGTTTCCCAGTAGACACAGAAAAATACATAGACTGACACCCCAACCTTGTTCTACTGGTTGACACAAAAGTGCACATACACTGACACTCTAACCTTGTTCTACTGGTTGACACAGAACTAGACATGCACCTTATCTTGCTGCACTGGTAGTCTCAGGACCACACACACAGCCTTGTCTCATTGTCCAGTAGTATTCACAGTAACAAGCATACTCTGTTTGATACCCCAGCCTTGTTTCACTTTCACTCATAGTCCCAGAACCACACATACATTGGCTGACACCTCAGCCTTGTTCTGCAGTGTACTGTTTGTCCCTGAATCACACATACATGTCTGACACTGTATTCTAGTTCTGTTGGTAGTCACAGAAATACACATGCAGTCTTGTTCCATTGTTCTCTAGTATTCACAGTAACAAACACACACTGTTTGATACCCCAGCCTTGTTTAATTTCCCCTGGCAATCCCAGAGCCACATGTACACTGGCTGACACCTCATCCTTGTTTCGCTGTCTACTGTTTGTCACAGAATGACACATAAACTGTCTTACATGATAGTATTGGCCCACTGTCCATTGGTAGTCATAGAACCACCCATACACTGCCTGACACCCGAGCCTTGTTCCCTGGTAGTCCCAGACACACACATAAACTGGCTGAAACCCTATATTTTTTGTATTGTTGGCTGGTGGTCACAGAGACCCATATACGCTGTCAGACAACCAAGCCTTGTTCCACTGTCCACTGATAGTAAAAGAACCACTCATACACTGTCTGACACACCAACCTTCTTCCACTATCAACTAATTGTCACTGTACCACATATCCACTGTCTAAACTCTGTCCTTGTTCCATTGTCCACTGGTAGTCACAGAACCACACACACACACATACACACACACACACACACACACACACATACACACACATTGTCTGACAACCCAGCTCAATAGAATTGTTTGACAAGATCTATTCCTTATAAAATCATGTCAATTTCCACTAAAAATGTAGTTTTTCCCAATATATTCCTGAATGTAATTTCATATAATCCTTTAATCATTCCCATACATGCATTGTCTGACACATCTGCCTTGTTTCACTGGGTATCCACTTAAAATGTCGCCCTCTATTGGTCAACTTACAAAACGGTGCATTTAACAAGTTGCCGCCATGATAAGGGCGACATGAGAATCTTGCCCGCATCAAAAGAGTGAGATTCTCTGGTCGTGGCCTTAAGCGTCACTCATTTTCTTTTTCTTCTTCACATTTTTTTTGCCACTTTGCCGCACACACCAACTGTTTCACTCTGTGTGTTGATCTCAATCACCATCCCTTATGCTGTGTTTTTTCTTCCCTGCCAGAAGTTCCAACTATATTTAACTTCTGCTTCAGGCATCCTTTGTCATTGCTCTCCATATGTGTGCATACTGCAAGGGTGTAATATCTTCGGATACTGAAGAAAATGAGTGATGGGTGCCACATGTCAAATCAGTGTGATTAAAAAGGTAGGTGTCCATGCCACAAGGGAAGGTGGGAAGGATGAAAAGACACATTGAAATGGATGGTGCTGGGATCAGCGCACACACAGTGAAACAGTTGATATGTGTGGGGCAAAGAGGCAAAAGCCATGCTGAAGCACGCAACATGAGAATCTCGCCCTTTTGATACGGGTGAGATTCTCATGTCACCCTTTTCAGGCTGGCGACATGTTAAAAGCGCCGTTTAGTTGGTTGACCCATACCTTTTTGATTGTGAACCGTTTCACTGTATACTGGCAATCACACAAACACACATATATTTCCTGACTTCTCAGCCATGAGCCACTGCTCCCTGGCATTCATAGGAGCTTGCATACTCTGACACAACAGCCTCATTCTTTTGGTAGTCACAGAACTACACATTCACTGTCTGACACTCCAGCCTTGTTCCACTGTCCACTGTAGAAACAGAACCAAACATACACTGTCTGACACCCTATCCTTGTTCCCTTGTCCACTGGTAGTCACAGAGACACAGATACACTGTCTGACACCTCAGCATGTTCTGTTATTCACAGATAGTCACAGAAATACACATACAACCCCCTGCCTGTTTCCACTATCCACTGTATAACAGAACCAAACATACACTGTCTGAAACAGTGCCTAGAGAGATCAGCTACACCTCACTGACGAGACCCAACAAGGCCAAAATGTACATCTGGGGGTGGCTGCTTCTCTTCTTCAGAGAGGAAGTGCCTGGCATTTTGTGGCTGGACTGCTGTTATGGCAGTACCAATATGATGTGCTTTAGGATATTTCCTCTCTGTGAAAGGCACTAGTGGGCTAAAAGAGATTGCACCCTGGGCAGGACGCCATTCCTATAGAGCCTGCAAATTTGTATTGCAAGCTCGTTCCTAATTAAGCGTCTCTGCTTCCACTTTACACTACCCATACTTATTTGATCAGACCTTAGGAAGAAAAGTTAACTTCACATAGCCTTGTTTTCACCTTGCATATACTAGTACAATGTAACAAAACTCCCTCTCAGGAGTCTTTTCTCTTAAGTACATAAATAAAGTGTGGCTAGACTTTCTTCTAACTTCCATTCCCCTAGTTAAGTCTGCACTCTGTTCAATACTAGAATGTATCTTTTACTCACAGGTACCCAAAACTGACCAACATATTCCATATCAGGTCTTTGTGTGTGACATGTTCAGTAGCAAAATCAGAATGTCTACTCTTGCATCAATATGTGTTTTTATGCAGGATAGTATTTTGTTTGCTTTTGCTACTGCTGTTTGACACTGACCACTATTGCCAACTTTGCAGTTTACATTTTCTAAAAGATCTTTCTCCAGTAACAAGTCTTCCACAATGCTCCCATTACCTCATTGCATGCCATAGAGGAGCAACGCATTGCATACCCCTCATAGATTAACCCCTTAACGACTGGTGACGTGCCAGGACCATCTCCGTTATTTCCCCTTAAGGACCGATGACGGTCCAGGCATGTCACATACTTTATGCTTACAGCACTTCTGTGGTAGCACTGTAAGCACAAAAGAGGTCTGAAATTGACCGCTCCAAGATCAGACCAGTCTCTCTCAGACCCCAGTTTGGCAAGCTTGTACACATGACCGGTCACGTGTGCCAACACACTGGCAACGATCAAAGCTGTTCTTAAGGGGAGGACACTTCCCGGAGTGCTGATCATTAACCCCTTAACGATCGACCATGGAGCTTTTTTTTTTTTTTTTTGCTCCTTCCCGTTCCGGACTCCCCGAACGGCGTGCAGCCAAAGGGGAAGCCCAGAATTCCATGACGGTCATAGTACGTCATGGGTCGTTAACTCAGATCGACCCATGACGTACTATGACCGTCAAGGGTCGTTAAGGGGTTACATACATAAGTAGTTTGTCATTTGTACTTCCCATATCTTTACATTTTCTTGCATTAACCTTTTGAGTGCCAGAGGGGTATCCAACGCATTGCTTTGAAATGCGTTGGATACCCCTCTAGCCCCTCAAAAGGGTTAAATTTCATATTCCATTTGTTTGCCCAATGGAACGTTCTGCTCTGAATGTATTCCATGTGAAATGTAGTGTGATTTGCAGATATTGTCATTTTCTATCCCTATTTTCAGGTTACTTATAAACGTTTAAAAGCAGTGGACCAAGTAATGAATCCTGAGGTATTCCATTCTCAACTATGACGGTATTTGATAATATTCAGTTTGCAACATACTGTTCCCTATTGTCAACCAATTTTCTATCCAATTACAAAGTTTATCCCCTAAACCAAATGTCTTTATTTTATGGGCTAGCCTCCTGTGTGGCACAGTTTGAAATGTATTTGCAAAGTCTAGATATATTACTTCTGCTCATAATCTAGGTTGCTACTTATTTCTTCATATAAGCTCAATAGGTTTGTTTGGCAAGATCTTTTCTTTATAAAATCATGTTGATTTCTGCTAATCATTTCTTTTTCCCAATGTATTCCTGCATATAATCCCTTATAGTCCCTACAAGCAGTTTCCCCACTCATACACTGGCACCCCAGCCTTGTTCCACTCTATAATGGTAATTGTAAATTCACACATATGGTGCCTGACATCACAGTCTTGCTCTACTGTTCACTGGCAGTAATGTGGTCACACTTACTCTGTTAGCCCTGCCTTGTTCCACTGGTAGATACAGAACTATTAATACACTGTCTGCCACCCCAGCCTTGTTCCACTGGTAGATACAGAACTAGTAATACACTGTCTGACACCCCGGCCTTGTTTCACTGGTAGATACAGAACTACTAATACACTGTCTGACACCCCAGCCTTGTTCCACTGTCCACTGGTAGATACAGAACTACTAATACACTGTCTGACACCCCAGCCTTGTTCCACTGTCCACTGGTAGATACAGAACTACTAATACACTGTCTGACACCCCAGCCTTGTTCCACTGTCCACTGGTAGTCACAGAACCACACATACACTGTCTGACGCCCCAGCCTTGTTCTACTGCACCACTGGTAGTCACAGAACTACACATACACTGGCACTCCAGTCTTGTTCCAGTCTATAATGGTAATCACAGATTCACACATATGGTGCCTGACATCACAGTCTTGCTCTACTGTTCACTGGCAGTCATGTGGTCACACTTACTCTGTTAGCCCTGCCTTGTTCCACTGGTAGATACAGATCTACTAATACACTGTCTGACACCCCAGCCTTGTTCCACTGTCCACTGGTAGATACAGAACTACTAATACACTGTCTGACACCCCAGCCTTGTTTCACTGTCCACTGGTAGTCACAGAACCACACATACACTGGCATTCCAGTCTTGTTCCACTCTATAATGGTAATCACAGATTCACACATATGGTGCCTGACATCACAGTCTTGCTCTACTGTTCACTGGCAGTCATGTGGTCCCACTTACTCTGTTAGCCCTGCCTTGTTCCACTAGTAGATACAGAACTACTAATACACTGTCTGACACCCCAGCCTTGTTTCACTGTCCAATGGTAGATACATAACTACTAATACACTGTTTGACACCTCAGCCTTGTTCCACTGTCCAAAAGTAGTCACAGAAGCACACATACACTATTTAACACTCCAACCTTGTTCTTCTGTCCTCCGTTACTTAGATATGTTCCACAGAAACCTCTTTGAGAACCACTTTCATATTACTTTCTTCAGTGACACAACTCTGTCTTTGGGCATAGCTTTAAAATAATGTGATTGCAATGCTTGCCATTTTTTGTTTGTTATAACTTGCAGAGTTGTATAGGATCCAGGCACTGGGAGCTGAGCAGATTAAGAGTGAGGGGTGGTGAACTTTGGTTGTCAACTGTTATTGTACTACAACTCCCTTTTCTTAAAGTGATCTATCACCACTTGACAAGTTTTTATCAACATGTAGAAGAGTTAGTGAATAATAATAAACATTTCTGAATTGCCAGTTTATTGACAGGAGACCTACAAATATACCAGCTCAGCTCCACTGGTGCTGTCTGGAAATGCCAGTAGCTACATTTTATGGTATGAACTAGAGCAGTGCTACTCAGCTCCTGTCCTCAGAACCCACAGCAGGATAGTTTTTAGGATATCCCTATTTAAACACAGGTGTATCAATTACAATTATTATTCTTTATAGTTTTTGGGCCATGTAGAGTGTTGTTATTATTTTCTACGATGTGTAGTTCCAGAGTAATTACATCATAAAGTGTTCACCTCCCACCCCAGGGACACTGTAGAATTCAATTACTCTGGAACTAAACATTGTAAAGAATAATAACAACACTCTACATGGCCCAAAAACTATCCTATATAATAATTCGCTAAATCGTGTGTAACGCCGCGACATGCGCAGTACACACTGCTGAGCGTGCTGCAGTCATGCGCAGTAGAGACTGCCCACGCCGCGTCTGATACAGAGCTGGGCGCTCCGAAGGAGCGTCCAGCTCTGTATCAGCCGTGGCGTGGGCAGTCTCTGCTGCGCGTGACTGCTTCGCGACCGGGTGGCAGTGGCACTGTGGCCCGTGTAACGGTCTGTTCAACTAGTAAAGAATAATTGGAGCTCTCTACTATTCCTTTAACCACATATGAACCAGCAGAGATAGCTTGAAAACATTATGTACTGTTCGTTTACTTTTAGTAGGAATGGGCAAAAAATCACTTTTTGTCTCTGCAATTTTCATGGAAAACTCACCATTTTCAGAAGAAATTCCTGTGGACAGAAACCCCATCAAATGTCTTCCTTTCCGCTAGGACTAAGAGAATCCATTGAAAACTTTGGTAATTTCAGCCTACGCCCTGGACATCCTATGGTGATTCGCACTCAGTGTTTTCCGGGACAAGGCTGGAGGACAGTATGTATGGTGTAGAAAACAAGCAGAAAAAGCTGTACTTTTCTCAGAAGTCCTTGAGGAAGGAGAAAAGTGGCATTTTTTTCTAATTTGAGGCAAACATTTCCCCCATCCCTAGCCCAGAGGACCCCCTGAAGGTTATCCTTTGAAAATGTCACACACAAAATAACGTGCAACTAAACAGCGCATTAACCATGTCATCTTGATGAAAAGGGAGACATGAGAATCTCTTCCTGCATCAAAAGCGCAAGATTCACATGTTGCGGCATTAAATATTGCTTCAACCCTTTATTGCATTGCACTGGTCACCTTCTGGCACCCAGGGGGTAAATGGTTGAAATCCCAGGGGATCAATGGCCAACATAATCGCCAGGCACTGAACCTTATACCAAATCTACCCCAGCAGTGATTAAAAATGTACCTCAATCTGACTTTATAATGTTGCTGGGCCTGGCTCTCTCTGCCCTTCTCTTCATGCTCTTCTCCGCCCTGTCATTCTGCACGCAGAGAAGGGGGGGAGAGAGAGCCTGCCGCAGTACTCAGCAACATTAAAAAATCAGACTGAGGTACATTTTAAACTTATCGCTCAGGTAGTTTTGCTTTAAGATTTAGTGACTGGGGATTACTTTGCCAGCTGCTCCCCTGGGACTTCAACCTTTTTAACCCTTTGGGTGTCAGAAGGTGACCAGGTGCAATGCTATAAAGGGTTGAAGCGACATTTAATGCCGCAACAGCAGAATCTCAGGCTTTTGATGCAGGGCGAGATTCTCATGTCACCCTTTTCATCACGGCGACATGGTTAATGCGCTGTTTAGTTGAACGCTATTTTGCATACGGCATTTTCAAAGTGAAACCCCTGAAATTACCGCCCTTCACACATTTCCCCCAAAGTGTTTCATTGGGAACCTTTACAAGAAACGTGCGCTAAAGTCTCCCATGTGAACAGGCCCAGGACTTTGTTGTTGGTACTGTTTTAACCCTTTAAGGTCCAAAGGGGTGTGCAATGCATAGCTTTTCAAAGCATTGCACTCACCTCTGATCCTTAAAGGGTTAACATACAGCCCCTCTGATTTAGGCTCATCCCTCCCAGCTCTTTGTCGTCTGTTTTTGATGTTTCTCTTCTTTCAAAATGTGCCGGTTCCTTTGCGCGTCGGCCCAGAATCCACATGGCAGCGTCCCTTTCAGTCCCATCTCTCAGTATCTCACTACATGCTCTTTTCATCTCCAATTTCCCTTGGTAACATTTTATTATTCATTTCTGCTGATGCAGGCCTCTTGGTATTTAATGACATTTGACAGACTCCATGGTAATAATCCGCTGCATTTTAGAATAAGGCATACAACAAAGAAAGGCACGGAAGCAGTTGACATTCATTTATAAAAAGGTAAAAAATGCATTATTTAATTACATTACTTGTTCAGAAAAGAGAAGTCAAGAAATATATTTTCTCTTGACTCTTATCATGCTATGTAATAATATCAGATTTTTTACTTTATGTGCTGTGAAAAAAATTCTACTTTTAAAACAACAAGGCTTGAATGAATGGACAGCTTTATTTATATACTGTAGCACCATGAGTGTACGCAGCACTTTACAATTTAAAGGAATAGTAACGTTTGCAATTAAGTAGATTGCCAAGTCTTCTTTCCTGTAATTCTAACAATTTGCACTATGATTAGCAACTTACTTTTATGTAGTTCTCAAGATATTAAATGTAGAAGGATCCCCCACCAGTGCCTAGGCCTAGGGCGGCACTTTACAGGAGGCGGCATAAAAAACTGCCCCTACCGCCCTAACGCTTGGCTTGTTTGGCCCTGTTCAGCACAGCGCACTGCTTAGTGTTAAGTGCGCATGTGAGTGTGTGTGTTTATATCAGCATACAGACAGGAATAGGTGGAGCTCAAAGAGGAAAAGGTGGAGCCTAATGAGAAAAGGGTGGGGCCAAAAGAGGAAGGGGTATGGTTTAGAGGAGGGGTGGATCATTAACGGGAAGAAGCGTGGTCTGGACAGGAAGGAGTGGGGCAAATGGAGATTGGGGGGGTGAGTTTAGTCAGGCCTAGGGCAGCACAAAACCTAAATACGCCACTGTCCCCCACCTGTCTCTTCTGGCCACGTCACACCGCCTCTCTGGTCTGAACGGATGCAGCGAGGGGCAAACATCAATAAGCAAAGGAAAATCCTGCCCTCCTTCGTCAAGAGGGACAGGGTTTTCCTTATAATTACTTACTGAAGTTTGTCCCTCACTGCATCTATCCGGTCACGGGACCGGATTGCAGATTAAGTGGGAGGCAGCCAGAAGGGGAGGACGGGGGATCCTTTTACATTTAATATCTTGAAAACTACATAAAAGTAAGTTGCTAAATACAGTGCAATGTGTTAAATTTACTATAAAGAAGACTCGGCGAGTTACTTAATTGCAAACATTACTATCCCTTTAAGGGTTTAGACAATACCGGGTGACAAGTGCTTGACAAAGTGAAACACTGGAAGTTAGGTCCCTGCTCAAAACCTTACAATCTAAAGGGGTACAGGGAGACATACAGAGTACAAAAGAGCTAAGTGCTCGGTTTCTGTTCGGGATAGGCTAACATACATAAGTAAATTATAAGAGCATTGGATATACTACATGAGTGCTTTTTAGTTAATTGAAGCATTGTTGAGGAGGTGTAATCTTAAGTGAGACTTGATGACTGCAAGAGAAGTGCAGTGGCCCAGGCTGGGAGCTAACACATTCTACAGGTAAGGACCAACAGAGCTGTAGACACAAAAAGGGCTGAGAAAAGAATGTTGTTGGCTGAACGTAAGTGTTGGGGTGGGGCATAGTGGGAGATCAGAGTGGAAATGTAGGCAGGGGTAGCAGAGAAAGGGGTCCTGAATGAAAGAAGCAGTATTTTTTAAGATATCTGCAGAATGATATGCAGCCATTGGAGTCACTGGAGGAGGGCAAAGACAAACCTAGGTGACAGGAAAGTAACTCGTGCTGCAACATGCTGTATGGGTTGAAATGTATAAAGCTGGGAAGCAGGAAAACCAGAGAAGAAGGTTACAGTAGTCCATGTGGGATAGGATGAGTACTTGTGAAAAAATGTTAGCTCAGAAAGAACAGAGGAAGGGATGGATTTTTGCGATGTTATGCAAGAGAAAGTGGTAGGATTTGGTGATAGCATTAATATGAGGAGAGAATGAGAGAGAGAGCAGCATTAATTATAACACCTAGACACCATGCTTCTGATACTGGAATTGTAGTACTGATATGTATTGACACCTGGAAGGGCATTGCAGGGCCAGGTCTAGGTGGGATGAAGAGTAGGTCAGTTTTTGACATGCTGACCTTGAAGACTTATGCTAGCACAAACCAGCTTCATTATAAGGAACAATTAACACCTTATAGCAATGTAGGGGATTTTGAAAGAGCTTTAATGTTAAAACAATTGTTTGAGATATTTAGCTTTATTTTTTAATTGATGCAAATTTGACAATACAAGCAGGTAGAGATGGGTAATTGTTTTGCCTCAAATTCCAAACATGCAAAAAAAAAGCACTTCTTGCTTCCATTATTGTCAATGAAATCAGTAATAATAATGTATCTCCCCCCTGTGTAGTGTTTCCTCAATGGACTCCTGTCGTGCTAAAGAATAAAAGTGTATGGGTTTGCTGCATGTTGTTAGTCCGTGATTGGGAGACAGAGAAAGCAGCTGAATATTTGATGCTATCTCGTGTAGAGGCAGACAGGCAAAGAGAGGGAGCTAGATTAACTTGATACATGAATGTTGGTAGTAGCTACTACCAGTTGTTCTGTGGATGTATGTAGGAAGTGAGAAAGGAATGTTAAAAAAACAAAAAAAAAACCTTTCACAGATAAGTGACAGAGTCATTTGTGCAGGTGAGGTGACCATTCTTGTCTGAGCTGTCTGTCTGAGCCTGAGACTCTACTGCAACCAAGTGACAGATGCTATGCAGAGAGACATAAATGCATCATGTATTCAAGACAAAAAGTTAGGTACAACTTGACATACTGTGTTACTTACATAGACTCACTCACAACTTATAACAAGATGGACACACATACTGAGATGTGGCGGTGCTTAGCCAGCTGCTGTGCACTTTATTCTTTATTGTAAGCTGCTGATTCTGAAGTTAACATGTATATCTTATACTGTCCTGTAAAAATTACCACTGCAGTCCATGGGCGAAAAAGATAAATCTGCTGAAATTTTGACATTAATAGTGTGTAGAGCTAAGCAGGAGAAAAGGGGCAACTGGAGTTCCTTGATTTAGACACTAGTGATGCTAATCAGTTGTTTGGATGGTAGCCAGGAGTGTAGGCATGTTTTTCAGAATGTGACACTAAGAGTGACAGGGGCAATAAAAAAATACTTTTGGATGACAGGTGACAGGGACACGCAGGAGATCCTATCCCAACACCTGGGCAGAGTCACTGACACCTACTGCTAGTACTATTGCAACAGCTTTCTACAATAGTAGTCATAGTAGTAGCAGCAGTAGTAGCAGTAGTCCCTCAGGAACCCCTCAATCTATGAAATCTCCAGTATGGCGATACAGTGCTTCACCAATTCTAAACTTTGCTATTTCTTATCACATCTAGGAGCATCCTCACTGAGATCCCATCTGAAGCACAACCATGATTCTGATTGGGAGACACACCAATAGCACATCAGAGGTGCAATGACTAGCAGGTTAGAAGAACATAAAAATGTACAGGGACAAGTGGCACATAATAATGACCAGGGGCAGGCTGACACCATTTGGCTTCAGGGTAAGCAGAAGTAAGTGGCCCTTAGTGAGCTGGCTTTGGCCCTCCGATTTGTTGTTCTTTATTGTTGAGAATTGGATTTAATGTTCATAAATAATGTCTAGAACTTACAATCTACAGACTAATTGACCCGTAGACCTTACTTTATACATATTAACTGACTCATAGAGCTTTCAATATACAGATTCATTTACCCATAGAGTTTACATTCTAAAATGAACTGATTCAGAGAGTTTACATTTTCTAGAGGCTGAACCACAGTGCCTGCAATCCATTGAGATAAACCAAATAAATTGAAATTCACAGAGACAAAAAGAGTTTCTAATCAACAAGGAACGTGACCCACTTTTTAAGGTACACTAATATAAATCCAGTCCTATGACAAGGTTAGTGTGACAGATATACACAATCGTATATACTCGTATCTATGCACTCCTTTTGCAAAATGTCAGGCACACACACAAACATATGCACACCCTCACAAACACACACACACAAATATACACAAACACACACTGCCTTTAAAGGGATACACACATGTAATCATGTACACTCATTTACATGGACATTTAAACACACTTTTAATTGCCCTGACACACCAGTGAACTCATTCACACGGTTCACTTTTAAAAGGTCACAAAAGAGTGTGCCACCATTTCACTCACTAATTGTCACCCGGTAAAAAATGGTGACATGAGAATCTCACACTGCATGTCAGTGTGAGATTGTCATGTCGCCTACGGAGTGTCGCATAGAATAATTCTAGAGCTGGCCACTGGGTCTCCCTATATCTGCTGCATAATAACTCAATGCTGGCACTGCAGGAGTTAAGACATGGGAACATTTCACTTACTAGTAAGCCCCTTCTCTGCGTGCAGAATGACAGGGAGGATAGGAGTACATAGAGAAGGGGAGTGAGAGGCTGCAGCGGCTTACTAGTAAGTGAAATGTTCCCATGTCCTAACTCCTGCAGTGCTGCCAGCATTGAGTTATTATACAGCAGATATAGGGAGACCCAGTGACTGGCTCTAGAATTATTCTATGCAACATTCCATAGGCGACATGACAATCTTGTGCTTTCATGCAGTGCGAGATTCTCATGTTGCCATTTTTAACCAATAGACATATTTAGTGAGTGAAGTGGTCACACGGTCTTTTACATGCAACCTTTTAAAAGGATACCATTCACACACATCAGTGCACCCATACATACATTCATACATACACTTGTAACCATACATGCAAATGAACATCAATGTGCAACACACATACACGCCCTGACGCATGCACACACTCACTCACGCATACACACACAAACAGACACACACATATGTGTGACTTTAACTCTTTGACTGTCATAGAGATATCCAACACATTGTGTAGCATAGTTCTCTGGCATTCAGAGTGTTAGAGATGCACATGGGAATTCAGGTACACCCCAGTACTTTCATAAACACACACACAATGCAAGTTCATACAACAGGTGGGCAACTTGCATATCTCCAGCTGCTCATTGCCATTTATAGTTCAACAATAACTAGAGGGCCACAGGTTGCTAACTGCTGGTGATGTGCATGACACAGCAGATTTTGCAATGTAATGTCCCGCATGATACAACAGAGCTTGCATTCCAATGTCCCACATGATACAAACCTTTTAATCTAGTACCCCACAAACCTTTGAATCTAGCTTGCAATCTATTCACCAACAAGGAACCACACAGCTTGCATTTTAATATATCATATATCAATTAAACCCTTGGATGCTACCTAAGATCTGAAACAGGGCTAGTCAATTGTTGGACCTTCATCTTTTGGGGGAATACAACTAATGGCATCCCAACCAGCCAAAGGCTGACTACCACTGATCTATAGTATATCACTCAAGGAGTTAAAATGTTGAAGAAAAATGAGATAAGTACAATATAAATATCCCAAAGATAATATAAAATAAAAAGGAAAAAGTGCCCAATAGCATAAAACAGTACACCAATCAATAAATGATAAGTGACAATGAAATGCACTCACATGTAAATGTGGTCAGAAAGCTGGTACCAGTCAAACTGACAAAAACACTTGTGGAGAGATTACTTCCGTCTCCGCGCGAAGGACTGGCAATCAGCAATACTCCACTCCAAATTCACATACAGACGGCCGGTTCAAAGTAATAAAATTTATTGGATAATCCATGTATATTAAAAACAATGAATAAAACAAACGGGCTTGAGCGCTAACGCATTTCGCAGCAACAAAGCTGCTTTCTCAAAGCACAGACAAGTAAAAAAAAAAAGAACAAAGAAATAAAATATAAAAAAATATATAAATATGTTAATTTATAGCTGTAAGGGCCAATCTTTTGCAAAGTTACCATGACATCTAGGCTTAACCCTTTGAGTTCTAGAGTGGTATGTAACGCATTGCTTTGCAATGCGTTGGGCACACTCTGGCACTCAAAGGGTTAAAGGGATAGTTATACTTCATTTTAACTTTATTTTATTTTGCAGCCATTAAAAAACCATGAAGAACGATATAAGTCTTATCTCTCAAACCTTTATGGTTTAAGAGGTATTCACAAGAAAAGTTTCCCCTCCCGCCCCTTTTACCTAGTGTAAGCCATCTCTTCTCAGATGTGGAATGCAGTCCATAGACCAGACAGATAACAGAAGGGGACAATCTTCTTAATGTGAGAACAATGAAAGCCCTGACCCCCTTGACAAGTTTTTCAGGTTTTTCCCTTATCTTAATTGAAGATTGTCCCTCTCTGCAATCTACCTGGGCACCTCCCTTCTGATCTGGCTGAACAGTGTTACATCAGTAAAAGGGACAGGTGGAGATACTTTGTCATTGAATTACTCTTGAACTACAACTCTGACAGAATTGAAATAACACTCTCCAAATTCCAAATACTATGATGATTAATTAGAGCTGCTTTTATTATGAAACATTACTATCACTTTAAAAATATTTTACTTTGTTATACAGGAGGCTCATCTTCTGTTATGGGACGTGAGTTCAGAAGTAGCAATATACACAGAAAGTAAAATCTTAATGAAAGTCTGAAAGGGAATATGAAATTTTAGAGCAGATAATATCAAACAGATGGCTTCTGAATTACCCAAGTCCTCTAGGCTGTTCCTGCATACATATGAAGATGTTTTTTGGAAGGCCTTCAAACAGAGCTTTATGCTTAAGGACTAGAAAAAGAATAGTCTGCTTCCGGATAGAAAAAAAACAAAACTCCTGTTAAAAAATACACAGGGAACAGAAAAAAACTGGAGCAATACAACAAAATTTTTACTCTGATCTAAAGACATTTTAAACACTTTAAATATTGCCACTGCAGAGTGTTTTGATTGCCTGTGGGCTAACCACTGAGTTGCCACTGTGCATAAGGAAAAAATATGAGATTACCTTGTAAGGAATACAATAAAGAAACACAAAAGACAACAGAAAGTAGATAGAGAATGTCAATGTTGAAGCAATGTCCCAATAGGTTACATCAGGGGCCCAAAAGATAAAAGGTACAATGCTGGAAAAAAGCCAGCTTCACAATATGGGAGAAACACAAATTTGCGTTGAGTTAACATAGTAGCATTGTAAAATAGTAACATAGCAGTGTAGTAACATAGTAACATAGCAGTGTAGTAACATAGTAACATAATAGCATAGTAACATAGTATCATACTAACATAGCAGCATAGTAACATAGTAGCATAGTAACATAGTAGCATAGTAGCATAGTAACATAGTAACATAGCAGCATAGTAATATAGTAACATAGTAACATAGTAACATAGCAGCATAGTAACATAGTGACATAATAGTATAGTACCATAGCAACATAGTAACATAGTAGCATTGTATCATAGTAACATAGTAACATAGCAGCATAGTAACATAGTAGCATAGCGGAATAGTAACATAGTAAAATAGCAGCATAGTAACATAGTAACATAATAGTATAGTACCATAGCAACATAGTAACATAGTAGCATTGTATCATAGTAACATAGTAACATAGCAGCATAGTAACATAGTAGCATAGTGGAATAGTAACATAGTAACATAATAGCATAGTAGCATAGCAACATAGTAACATAGTAGCATTGTATCATAGTAACATAGTAACATAGCAGCATAGTAACATAGTAGCATAGTGGAATAGTAACATAGTAACATAATAGCATAGTAGCATAGCAACATAGTAATGTAGTAGCATAGTAACATAGTAACATAGTAACATAACAGCATAGTAACATAGTAACATAGCTGACGATGCTGAAAAAAGACATACGTCCATCAAGTCCAGCCCATGTCAAATCACCCCTGTTGATCCAAAGGAAGGAAAAAAAAAAAACAACAACGTTGAAGCCATTTCCAATTTAGCCCCAAATGGGTAAAAAAAATTCCTTCCTGACTCCAAATGGCAGTCAGATAGTTCTCTGGATCTGCACTGAAGTCATTTGTCATCATTTTCAATATTGTTCTGTGCTAAATATGTATCCATTGCTTTTTTGAAAGCAGTTACATTGTCTGCAAGTACAACATCTTAAGGCAAAGAATTCCATAGCTTTACTGCCCTTCCAGTAAAATTCCCATGCCTTTGTTTTCATCAAAAGCACCGTTCTTCTCAATCTTAGCTCAGCTCTTTGCATTAATAATTAATTGGATAGTTCTCTGTTTTGACTTTTGAATGTATTTGTAAATGGCAATCATACCACTTCTTAGATATCTCTTCTCTAAAATAATCAAATCCAGTGTGGCTAGTCTCTCTTTATAACTCAGATTCTCCAATCCCTTTATCAGTTTTGTCGCACGTCTCTGCACTTGCTCCAGTTCAACAATGTCTTTTGTAAAACCTAAACCACTGTCAAATGTCCTCCTGAGTCCTGAGTTGCAACTGCTGTTCATACTGCTGCTGCTGAGTTGTTTAAACAGTAGGATGATTAGGCAGCTGAAAGGGAATGGGATCAACAATAGCAGTAACGTGGAAGATGGATGACGAAGGTTCCACTTGCCAGCACAATAAGTAGCCCCCAGTATATGTGGAGAAAAGAAGAAGTTGGCCATTAAATCTTCTCCACCTGCCCCTCTCCAAAATCATCATGGGTGTGTTATTAGAATATATATTTTTCCCTTGAGAACAGGAACTGTGGCTTCCATCAGCAAAAAGCAATGTGCACAGTGTGTGTGTGGTAAATAACATCTGGGGGCACAACTGTATCCAAACACCATGACACCCGAAACCAAGTACTGCCGGTGTCACTGTACCCCTCTTCCACACCCGGTAAGGACACATGCCAACTTGCTGACAGTTTAATAGCAGTGATGAACCCTCCCTGCCACCATCTTAGCATACTCTGCAGGATGGAATCTCCTCAGATGCTGCTTCATGCACTGATTGCGATTCTCCTCCACCACAATGGCAAGTGTGGTCAGTGCACCACAGGAGTGCAATCGGTAGAGACGAACTGCCACATCCTAACATCAAAAGAGTGGCTATCATTTGGTGGGGGAGGTAATGAACGAGGAGGATTGGCAGAAGATGTAGTTACCCTAGAAAATTAATAATGGATATAAAGATATACTCAGCCTGGGAGAAACTCCTTAGCCTTGCAAGAGACAGCACACTGAACCAAAGAAATTTAAAAAAGTATCAGTTTATTGAATCCATGCTAAACGTTTTTATTCCTACACGGACCTTCCTCAGGGCTGACCAAAAACATTCTGCATGGATTTAATAAAGTAATACGTTTTTTTAAATTTCTTTGGATCAGTGTGCTGTCTTTTGTGAGGCTAAGGAGTTTCTCCCAGGCTGAGTATATCTATATTTATCTATCTATCTATCTATCTATCTATCTATCTATCTATCTATCTATATATAAGAAGACTTTGTGCCTGCCAAAACACACCCAGGGGAGGAAGAAAGGAGGAGTTACTGCTCCCAGGTGATTCAATCATGCAGGGAATTGGCCCACCCCCTCTATGCAGCCCGCCCACCACTCTCAAAGTCAGAAAAAAACAAAATGGATGCCACTTGTTCCTATACCACAGACAAACACACATGCTCCACTCACACACACACAGTACCGAATACACACAGAGCACCTAACACACACATGCCCCACTCACACACAGAGCACCAAACACACCCATGCCCCACTCACACACAGAGCACCAAACACACACAAATTATTAGCACTATTACACAAGACCTGAGTGTGCACTTCTTTCATGGTAATTGTTGCCATTTCTATTTTTATATACAGCTTTGAAGTAGCACCCAGGAATTAAATTGTTTTGAATGATAGTTTGGTCCAATAGGAGTGCCCATCTGCTCATATATATCTATATCTTCAGGTCTCATTCTATTACATGTCAGAAAGGAAACCTAAGTGATTTTGAAAGCTTTCCCTCTAAAGCTACAGTGATACAAGTTTTGCTTTGACTTTAACAGTCTCCTTGAATATCCAGTGTTATGAACTTCCAGAAAATTGAGAACCTAGGCCGCCTTTAATTTGTCTGTGGTAAGTGATCTTAACCCTTCAGTGCTACAGAGGACTACAATGCATTACGGAGCCACGCTCTTTAGCGCTCACTAAAAACCAAGGAGTTTAAATGTGTGGAACCCCCTGTTTATTTTTCAACAGTCTCTAAAATATATTGTTGAATTTATTTTATTATGTCCTCTCAAAAATGCAAAATGCTTTAGTCACCAGGGGTCTGTCACATTTCTCAGAAAACCAGTTAATTTGAAATGATAGGCAGCAGGATTATGGAGAATTCATATCTTAGCCACACTGTAAGTCTTGCACGCCTGCAATGGGCTTATCCTTCCATCTGCCTGTGACAGAGGCAATGAGAAACGCTCGATCTATTCAGGTCCCACTGGGTTTTGTTGGGAAGTGAGAGATATGCAGAAAAAAGATTATACCAGCTATAGCCTTGCTATTTTTTTACTGCATTTATTTACATTAAAACTGGATTTAAATTGCACATAATTCAACCAAAAAAATCATCCTGAATGTACAGAACTATTAATAGTTATGGGAAATGTACAGAAAGGCATCCATTAACCCTTTAAAGGGATAGTACTGTTTCACAATAAATGCAGCTCCAATTACTCTTCAAAGTATTTGGTCCATTGAAAGTGTTAATTCAATTCTGTCAGAGTTGTAGTACAAGAGTAATTGAATGATAAAGTATCCCCCTCCCACCCCTTTTACTGGTGTAACACTGCTCACCTCAGAACAGCAAGACTTTTTGGATGGATCACAGAGAGGGACACTCTTCAGTGAGCATAAGGAAAAACCTGAAAAACCTGTCAATGGGGGGCAGGGTTTTCCTTGTGATCACAGTAAGAAGATTGTCTCTTGCTCTTGACCTGTCTGGACAAGAGACCAGATTCCACATTTGAGGGAAGGCGGCTTACACTAGGTAAAAGGGGAGGGAGGGGGATACTTTATCATTCAATTACTCTTGAACTACAACTCTGACAGTACTGAAATAACACTCTCCATGGACCAATACTATGAAGATTAATTGGAGCTGCTGTTTTTGTGAAACATTACTATCCCTTTAAGGACCAGAGGGTTGTCCAAACTCATGCCTTGCACACCCCTCTGGTCCTTAAAGGGTTAAACAATATATATTTTTTTCTTGCTTGATTTATCATGTTGTCTTTCCATAAAAACAGCTATTGAAGTTCATTATTATTTAATTTCCAAATAACGCAACGATCAGCAATTTACATATAACAAGCTAAATGGCCTTTACTTTTATACTTTTAAGGCAGAAGAGTAAAAGATGTTTACTGAGAATGAGGACTGCCAGAGGGGTATGCAATGCATTGCAAAGCAATACGTTGAGTACCCCTTGGACACTCAAAGGGTTAAAGGAACATCCTAGATATGCTTGACAAAGGGACCTAAGTGGCCTTAACCACTTAAGGACCAGTGGTCCAGGGAAGTTACGTTCCCTTAAGGACCGCTTTGATCCTTGCCGACGCGCCGGTACATGTAACCTTTTACGCGTACCGGGGCGCCACTTTGGGGCCTAAGAGAGACCGCTCCAGTCTTGGAGCGATCAATTTTAGGCCCCGTTTTTACTTACAGCGCTCCCGGTAGAGCGCTGTAAGTAAAAGGTATGTGACGTGTTATGACGTCACTGGTCCTTAAGGGTATAAGGACCATGACAGTCATAGCATGTCATCTGGTCCTTAAGGGGTTAAAAGCTTTCATTCTAAATCTACTCAGCCAATAAATGTATCAGTTTTACTCTTCTACTCTTTTGCCTATAAAGGAACACTAACGCATAAAAATAAAATCAGTTGCTATACCTTTAAATATCATTTCCATGCAGCTAAAGATAAAAAAGACCATCCTGTGTTGCTCCATACAAATTAAATGTGAACCCTTTGTAAAGCATATATCGTACCAATGTGTTAGTTTACTACTTTGAAAATAATGAGGATTTTGTTGCATAGTTTTGCCAAAGTATGTTTAAGCTTGCTTACCTCGTCAAGGTTCCCCATACCAAGCGAGTCCTAACTTACAAAAACATCCTAAAATAAAAACACATTTAAAAACAGCTCCTAAAGAAATAGTTTTTTGTGAAGCAAATTGGATGCCTAAATTAAAAACACTTAAAACATTGCTAACCAAAAAACAACATATCTAATATCCTCCTGGTTAGACTGACTAGCTGTAAATCATCTGAAGTGAGAAAGTGAGCAGAAACCCAAAAGGCAGTGGTGTAACAATAAGGGGGGGTCCCACCTACGACCGGGCTTGTCACTCCATGGGCCCGGCAGCCCCCTGTGACCCCCCTCCCCCACCCGGCTCCTGCAACAAGCTGAGGTCTGTGCCTCCTATACTGTATAGTGCCAGTCCTTATACACAGACACATGCAGACTGTATACTATACAGCAGAGGTTCTCAGACCCTGCCCTCAGTGGCCACTAACAGGCCAGGACTTAGGAATTTCCCTGCTAGAGCACAAGTGTGTTGATCAGAGACTCAGTTGTATTGATTAACTCACCTGTGCTCTTAAAGGGAAATTCTAAAATCCTGGCCTGTTAATAGCCATTGAAGACACGGGTTGAGAACCACTGTTATACAGTGCCAGACCATTGTAGAGAATTTTTAACCCTTTGAGTGCCAGGGGTAAGCAATGCATTGCATCCTCTCTGGCATTGAAATGGTTAAGTTACTCTTTCTGTAAGTGAATGATTTAGAAGAAGATGAAAGTATTTTTACACAGACTAATTTAACAGATATATACAGAAGTTTATACCCACATTACTGTGGGATTTATTGATGTGGAGCAATCTGATACACTGGTATATACACCACACAGTGTGATCTCCTAAATAGAGGAGCAGAGGGATTTGGGTCTCAAACAGGGACTGTCCCTCCTATACTGTATAGTGCCAGTCCTTATACACAGACTGTATACTATACAATTCCAGACCATATATAAATAGTTTGTCATACATGCTGTACAGTGAGCTATGTACAGCATGGAGATGATTGCAGGAACTGGCTCCTCTACTTACAGACAGACTGACAAACAATCTGCTCTCTTTCTCTCTCTTTGTGCAATATATAAATACAGTCACACCCATGTATCTGCCACTTACCAGCTCAGCTGAAGCCCTGCTCTGCACTGCCTGATCACCTCTCTGCTGTTGTTCCACTTTCCCAGCTTCTCTGTCAGCTCCCCAGCATCCTGCCTGCTGATTGTTTAGAAATCAGCTCACTTGTAGTAATTGGCAGGGCTGTGCAGGCTCACAGTCAGGGAATGAAGAAGCTGCATAATACAGACCATGGCCTTCCAGCTGTAGCTTGAGCATAGTTCCCATCATCCTCAGCTGCTCAGCGTGCGTGTGTGTGTATCTCTATATGAGTGTGTGTATATATGTGCATGTGTCTGCCAGTGTGTGTGGGGCATGTGTGTGTGTCTGTGGTGTAGGAGTGAGTGGCAGCCATTTTTTTTTCAGCCTTAGATAGTGGTGGGCGGGCTGGATAGTGGGGGCGGGCCAAAAATCACACCCCCATTGAATCACCCAATGGGAGCAGTAATCCACTTTACTGCCGCCCCAGGTGTGTTTTGCCAGACACAAAGTCTTCTTTTATATATATAGATTCTTAAAATCCATTCTTAAATTTTCTTTTTTAAATATATGTGTAGAATGTCCTTTATAAACACCATTTCGTTAATTTTCTGTGGCACTGGTTGTGACACATTCATCGACGCTCAAACATTTAAATAAAACCAAAAACATTTGAATGCACAAGGGACTGACAAGGGACTGACAGCGCAGGCGCACGGACGTCACTGTGAAGAGACGTCCGTGCTTCCTGCTCCTGTAAAACGCCGAAATCTTGAGAACCGGGTAAGATTTCTGGCGACTAGCGCTACTAAGCAGCTAGTCGCCAGGTGAGCAGTAAGTGGAGATTTAGTTATTGCGGGGTGAAAGTTCCCCTTTAATTTGCTGCTCTTCTCTTCAAAATTCCCACATCCTGATAATCACTAACATTTTTGCCTTTTTGCTAACTCCCTGAAATTTTCCCTGGGAACTTTACCAATTCCTGTGTGTTAGTCTCAGTAGTGTGTTTCTTTGAATACAAGTGTAGCAGGACATGGCTGGAAGTTGGAAGTTAGTGTGGTTCTGTTGCTACCATGGGACAATGCTGGTGGTGGGGTTAAGCAATAAGCATGTGTGGTTCTTTAGTTACTATGGGACAAGGAGGGAGGAGACAGTGTGGTACTGTGGTTATGGAGGGGCAATGCACTTTAGCATCATGAGTGTGTCTCTCTCTCTCTCTCTCTACGACTCATCCCACGCATGATTCTATAGCCGGGTTCTCTCTATGACTCTAGTTAGCCCGTCCCATGACTCTAAAGGGTGGGTCTATCTTTCTTTATCTCTCCTTCTCTGGTGGTTTCTCTTTACCTCCCAACACTTCAAATGGCCAAAGATGACACTTTTGTTTTAGATGGTGCTGCTGGGGGTATGGCTGGTAGATGGGAAATGTTGGGGGTATTTCATAACCTAGTGACACCTCTGTGTGTGTAACTGAATAAATGATTTAGAACAAGTCCAAAGTATTTTCTGTACACAGACTAATGTAGAAACACATATACTGACATTTAAACAACATTAATGTGAGTATTATTGCTGTGGAGCAATGTGATACAATTATATACACACCACATAATCTGATATCCTAAACACAGTGACACCAGGGTGATACACTTCTATACACACCACACAGTCTGATCTCCTAAACACAGGGACACCAGGGTGGTACACTTATATACACACCACACAGTCTGATCTCCTAAACACAGGGATACCAGGGTGATACACTTCTATACACACCACACAGTCTGATCTCCTAAACACAGGGACACCAGGGTGGTACACTTATATACACACCACACAGTCTGATCTCCTAAACACAGGGATACCAGGGTGATACACTTCTATACACACCACACAGTCTGATCTCCTAAACACAGGGACACCAGGGTGATACACTTATATACACACCACACAGTCTGATCTCCTAAACACAGGGACACCAGGGTGATACACTTATATACACACCACACAGTCTGATCTCCTAAACACAGGGACACCAGGGTGATACACTTATATACACATCACACAGTCCGATCTCCTAAACACAGGGACACCAGGGTGATTCACTTATTTACACACCACACCGTCTGATCTCCTAAACACAGGGACACCAAGGTGATACACTTATATACACACCACACAGTCTGATCTCCTAAACACAGGGACACCAGGGTGATACACTTATATACACACCGCACAGTCTGATCTCCTAAACACAGGGACACCAGGGTGATACACTTATATACACACCACACAGTCTGATCTCCTAAACACAGGGACACCAGGGTGATTCACTTATTTACACACCACACCGTCTGATCTCCTAAACAAAGGGACACCAGGGTGGTAAAAAGAGATAGAGGGATTTGGGTCTGAAATAGGCACTGTCTTATAGAGGGACACTTGGGAGGTATGGACCCCTAATATATCTTAAAAAAGGACAATTGGAAGGTAAGAACCCTAATATCTTCTAAGAAAGGACACTTGGGAAGTGTGGAACCCTAATATCTTCTAAAGATGGTCACTTGGAGGTAGAAACCCTTAATAGCTCCTAAAGAATGACACTTGGAGGTAGGAACCCCTAATAGATCCTACAGCAGAAAACTTGGAGGTACTGACCCCTAATATATCCAAAGAGGGACACTGGTGGGTATGGACCCCTAATATCTCATAAAGAGGGACACTTGGGAGGTATGGTGTAGTTACCTGTACCCATTATTCTATTGTATACATCCTCAAGGTAATACAATAACCCCATTTAGTTACAGACAGTGCACTTGTCCATTATTTTGGAACTGGACCGCCCTTATAGGTGGGATTAGTCTAATATGCATGTGGAAATTTCTCCTCCGTAATGGCACTAGAGAGATAAAATGTGATGCTATTGAGTGGTGACTAGCCGGAGAACAGGCAACTTTGCATTTGTTCATGTTCAGAGCCTCCCACATCTTTTGTCTTGTTTCTAAGAAACACTTAGGCTCTCTCCCTAAGTGGAAAGGGTAATCCAGACGTGAACCCCTTTTGCTCAGTGCCTAGAGAAGCCAGCTGCACCTGACTGATGAGGCCCAAACAAGGCCAAAACATACATCTGGGGTTAACTGGTTTTTCCCTTGCAGAGGGGACTTCCCATCATTTTGGAATTGGACCACCCTTATGGGCGGGATTAGTCTAATATGCATGTGGAAATTTCTCCTCTGTAATGACACTAGAGAGCTAAAATGTGACGCTATTGAGTGGTGACTAGCCGAAGAACAGGCAACTTTGCATTTGTTTGTGCTCCAAGCCTCTCACATCTTTTGTCTTGTTTCTGAGAAACACCTAGGCTTTCTCCCTAATTGTAAAGGGTAATCCAGGCGTGGACCCCTTGCTCTTAGTGCCTAGGGAAGCCAGCTGCACCTCACTAACGAGGCCCAAACAAGGCCGAAATGTACGTCTGGGGTTAGCTGTGTTTTTCTGTGCAGAGAGGACTTGCCCATCGTTTTGGAACTGGACCGCCTTTATGGGCGGGATTAGTCTAATATGTATGTGGAAATTTTTCCTCTGTAATGGCACTAGAGAGCTAAAATGTGATGCTCTTCAGGGTGACTAGCCGAAGAAAAGGCAACTTTGCATTTGTTCGTGCTCAGAGCCTCTCAAATCTTTTGGCTTGTTTCCAGTCTTATGGTGCCACTAAGTTTCTGTGAAAACTTTGAGAAAAAAAATTAATATTGTGTTTCAAATGCATATTTATTGAAATTGTGGTGCACACTGTATTTGTTTTTGTGATTAACATAGTAAATTAGTAACATAGTAAATTAGGTTGAATAAAGACACAAGTCCATCAAGTTCAACCTTCGCCTCAAACTGAGTGACTGAGAATTTTATAGCTTTCCTGCTACCAAATAATTTAGTATTTATCAGATCTTCCTGATTTGCCTACTAATAAACAGTATAACTCCTAATGTTCCCTTTTGAAATAAATGTATCTAATCTTCTCTTGAATGTATCCATTGTATCTGCCATAACCACCTCCTTGGGCAAAGAATTCCACAATTTAACAGACCTTACTGTAAAAAAAAACCCTTCCTTTGCTGACGTTTAAACCTCCTTTCCTCTAATCTCAAGGGGTGTTCCCTGGTCACCTGATCAGGGCTTGGAATAAATAGCTCACTGCAGAGATCATTGTATGGACCTCTCATATATTTGTACAATGTGACAAGGTCTCCTCTTAGTCATCTTTTCTCTAGAGTAAATAAACCAAGTTTGTCTAGCTGTTCCTCAGATTGTAAGAGCTAAGAATACCTTTATAGTTATGTATTTTTCCTTCAATAAATTGTAGAGAAATTACTTATAAAGTGTTTGGGTGCCCTGAAAGTGATAACACACAAAAAACAGCAACACTGCTCCTTCCGAATATGAATAAGGACCAGGTGGTCTGAAACGCGTTAGGTGTGCTCTTGTATTCTGTTTGTTTACCTTAGTACTTCTTTGGAGACAAGATTTTATTATTATATTTACAATAAAGAAGATTCTTTTATACGCTTCGGAAGGAGCAGTGTTGCTGTTTTTTGTGTGTTATCATTTGCATTTTGGAAGTGGACTCTTCCTGATACGGTGCACCTGTTCCTGGTGGAGGTGTTTGAGACGGAGAGATTGTTGTTGGATTGCATAGTTCCAGAGCGGGTACCGGTGAGTGAAGCACCCATTTAGAGGTTTGTGTCAGCTTTTTGTATTTTACCTCTTTGCAGAGCAGTAATAATTTACACCTGAGCGGTTTATTTTGAATTTTGGGTGCCCTGAAAGTCCCAGAAACTGTGTTATAGGAGCTGATAGCTCAATTTTTTCCCTCTTGTGTCTGCCCTTCCCGTGTGTAAAATTTGTACACTAGATCCAGCATTCATGGGTGTCTTTTTTTTTATTAAGTTTAATAGATTTTTATTATTTTTTACAGAATACAGAGTATTCAACAGATCCTCAGAAAGGACAGGACAGGACATTTGGTGATTGGTAACATGATAAAACACTGCATAATATATAGCTCCACATTGTCCACCAAACAAAGACAAGATATAGGTCAAAATATCACCATTATATAAACTTATATATAAATATATATAGCAATCTGTTAATCCACCGATTTCAAATAAATTCAACATTTACATCCACCAAACAAAGAGAAGATATAGGTCAAAATATCACCATTGTATAAACTTATATATAAATATATATAGCAATCTGTTAATCCACCGATTTTGAATAAATTCAGCATATTTATTCATGGGTATTTTAAGAATGAAAAATACATATTGTCACCCTCCATTTCCAGTCTCCAATCAAATATTTTGTGAGCGGAGACCAATGGAACATTTCTAATCCAAGTTAACCCTTTAGAGACAAGAAGGGTGGGGCACGCAACACATTGCATCCTTTAAGAGTTAATAAATACAATTTTATTTATTTTTTTATAGTAATTTTGAAATGTACAGCTGTGAAATAATCAGTGTGACTGCCCACTGTTTGTAAAATCAAATACATGGGCATACCTGGAGATCTTCAGCCCAAGCTCCCTGGAGTATAAAGGATGGGGAAGATAAGAGAAATTAAATGATGAGATTTGTGTCATGATGTGGGTGGGGCTTAATCTGGGTAGGTGGGATTGGAAGACAGAAAGGCTGGGTTTGCCCTGAAATGGGCAGGAAGGTGAACAGAATGGGTCAGGAGTGGGTGGAACCTGGCTCAGAGTGGGTGGGGTTCCAACTACAAGGGAACTCAGCCAGACATAGAAACAGCCTTTGTCCCTAGAAATTGGGTAATAATTATGTCTGAAAACTGGATTATTCAGGTCATATCTGTAGAGTTCCCAGGTAAAGCCATGGGTCATATGTCAAAGAGTAATTCTGGGGCAAATCAATTGCACCACCTTTTAATTTCTAGTTTATAGAGGGTGATGTGAATTACAACAAATGGGATCAATTCTGTATTAAATCAACTGCACCTCTGAGGACAAATGTACAACTTTTAACCCTTTGAATGCTAGAGAGATTTCTAGCATTAAAGAGGCAGTAAACTTTTATTTATTAAAAAAATAAATATTGTAGGACGTTTCCTGTTGAGTAAAATAAGGGTGCTCCCACTGCTGAGAGATACATATTTCCGGAGTTATTACAGTTTAAACCCACATTTTTTTTACAGTGGTAGTGCCCTCTAGTGGTCAAACTCCAATATAGTTATTCTGTTACATTCTAATGGAGAGGAAAGTCAGTAACTTTCAGTTCTCCACAGAATGTGATAGAAACTGCTGAGTCACTTCCTGTCAGTTAGAACTATCAGGAAGTAAACACAATAAATTCACTTCCTGTCAGTTAGAACTATCAGGAAGAAAACACAATAAGTTCACTTCATGATTATTTAAACTGCTATAAATTTTGAATAAAACAACTCACAGCAGTGGGTGTGACCTTATTTTACTCAGCAGGAAAAGCTCTATAATATATATGTTTTCATAAAAAAACTTTACTACCCCTTTAAAGAGGTTAAAAAAAGCAATTTAATCAATTTAATACCTATATTACGGTTGTATACTGTGTTTGCCTTATTGTATATCTTATATTATCCTCAATAAACTCTTGGAAAAAAAAAAGCAATTTATTTGTTCTATGGTTCAGTTAGTTTGTCCCTGAATTTTAGCCACATTTGATTTCATACCTATGGCCTGGTTAATAGCTGCCAGATACGCATTGGGGGCCTATCTAGAATTTAATGTATTGACAAACAATTTATACAAACTTGAATCGTCAATTTGCTCCTTATGGTTCGGTTGAGCTGCCCCAGAACTGCTACACTTTTGACTCGATGCCTATGGCCCCATGTAACATATGACTCGCCAGATATTTGCCTGATACGTGGAAATGAGTCGGATGACTTGCAGTATCACTGACAAGGCATTAGCAATCCCTGAGCAGTCTGGATGCCCATTCCATGCAGTAGAAAACGGCGGTAGGAGACGTTCCGGCAGGGTTTGTTAATGATGAAGAATGACCCATTATGTCAGTTTCAGCCTGCTTTGACAATTCATTTCATCTTACTAATAGTCCTTCTAATGCCTCACAGCCTATCTCTGGGACAACGCTTCTATGAAATATATTGAGAGGCCGAACAACCTACAACACATTTTACTTTTTGCAATATTTCATTTTGGCTGGGAAGAAGCATTTTCATTCTTTTTTTTTTTAAATTGTACTTCTATAACCACGCGGCGGCTTTCACCTCTGTTGAAGAAAAATTACCACATGAAAATAATACCCCCAAACTTACGTTTCTATGGCCATTATGAATATTGCCCTTGTGCCCTTTAAAAATAAAAAAAAATAATCTTCAATCAGTCCAGAATCTCAAGCCCATGGAGGCGGACATGATAGTTGCTAGGAGGACCTCAGACTCTCCTGTTCATGGTAATCTTAACCCATTAACCCTTTGACTGCCAGAGGGGTATGTACCGGATTGCAAAAGCACTCAAAGGGTTAAGGGCCAGGTGGTTGTGTGCAATACATTGTGAACCCCTCTGGTCCATAATGGGTTAAGTAGTTTCATGCAATTTGCCTGCTTCGGTTTGAAATGACTGCCAGCACTTATCATGGACCTAACACTTAACACCTAACCCTTTAACCCTTTGAGTGCCAGAGGGGTACGCAAAGCATTGCAAAGCAATGCTTTGCATACCCCTCTGACACTCAAAGGGTTAAACACCGGATTGGTGCACAATGCATTGCAAAGCAGACCATAGCAGAGTCTGAGGCCCTGTGATCCTGATAATGACTGTCATGTCTGCCCCCCTATGGAGATGACTCCTTGAAAATGTTAACTCTTGAACAAAGGCTCAGGAGCACGTTTCACAGGGGTCATTAGCATTCTCTTGCCATAGTAAAGTAAGTGAGGGATTACGATTAGGAAATGTTAATTCTCCTGTAAACCTCTAATGATCAGAAGGAAAGTACAATGATTTGCAAAGCAATGTGCAGTACATTCCACTGTCGCTCAATGCGTTAATGTAAAGAGAGAGGGTTACTCACGTAAATGATATTCTTTTTTTAATATAGTAATAAATATTCATATTTTCCTTGCTGACAAAAACATGCATGCTCTCACTGCTGCAATATGCTTTATTCAAAAATGATAACATCTCAAGATAATACCTCTCCATTTCTTTAAGTTGAGAGCTTTATAGTCAAAGACAGAAATTCCTTATAGGGACTAATGAAATGGCACCATATAATGGTAACAATTATAAAATATTTTTGGATAAAAAAAAAGACAATTAATCAAACAAGATTTTGCTGTAATAACTTTTGACTGGATTTGCTCCCTGGAAGGACCCTTCTTTTACTCAGCAGGTAAAGCCCTGTTCTATCTATCTATCTGTCTATCTATCTATCTATCTATCTATCTATCTATCTATCTATCTATCTATCTATCTCATATCTATCTATCTATATATTTATCACCTATCTATTTCATAACTATCACATATATATCTACTTCTATCTATCTGTCTCCTAGCTGTCACATATCTATCTATCTATCTATCTATCTATCTATCTATCTATCTATCTATCTATCTCATATCTATCTATCTCATATCTATCTATCTATCTATCTATCTATCTATTTATCTATCTATCTATCTATCTATCTATCTATCTATCTAATATCTATCTATCTATCTATCTATCTATCTATCTATCTATCTATCAATCTATCTATCTACATCATATCTATCTATCTATCTATCTATCTATCTATCTATCTATCTATCTCATATCTATCTATCTATCTATCTATCTATCTATCTATCTATCTATCTTTCTATCTATCTCATATCTATCTATCTATATATCTATCTACATCATATCTATCTATCTATCTATCTATCTATCTATCTATCTATCTATCTATCTTTCTATCTCATATCTATCTTTCTATCTATCTCATATCTATCTATCTATCTATCTATCTATCTATCTATCTCATATCTATCTATCTATCTATCTATCTATCTATCTATCTCATATCTATCTATCTATCTATCTATCTATCTATCTACATCATATCTATCAATCTATCTATCTATCTATCTATCTATCTATCTCATATCTATCTATCTATATATTTATCATCTATCTATTTCATAACTATCACATATATATCTATTTCTATCTATCTGTCTCCTAGCTGTCACATATCTATCTATCTATCTATCTATCTATCTATCTATCTATCTATCTGTCTCATATCTATCATTCTATCTATCTCATATCTATCTATCTATCTATCTATCTATCTATCTATCTATCTATCTCATATCTATCTATCTATCTATCTATCTATCTATCTATCTATCTATCTAACTACATCATATATATCTATCTATCTTATCTATCTATCTATCTACATCATATCTATCGATTTATCTATTTCATATCTATCTATCCATCATTCATACTAAAACCTATCTTGATGATGTCAGAACAATATGGGATTAAATACAGAACTATAAAGCAAGGTTAGGAATCCTTTGGCTCTCCGTTGTCACTTGAAAGAACATTATCAACCTAAAATAGCTCAGTGCTAGACACATGAACATTAGGGCATTATGGGCACAGTGTTACTCCACGTTAGGAAAAATGTATAATACAGAGATTAGAGATGATTGCATCGATTATGTAAGTGCTGTATTCATATGAAACAGGCAGGTTTGCCAGACCTAAAATCTGTTTTAAAAATTAAGGGGAGATTCATTGTGTGGTGATAAAGTGGAAATGATGTCTCTGGTTTCTCACTTCTCCAGTTCCTGTGTTATTCTATGCAGCCTATTCACTATGATCTCCAAAAGTTGAAGAAATCTTAGTGCATAGGCTCCATGGAATAGCATAGGAATTGGAGAAGTTATATCACTGGAGAAGTCCTCTCCACTTTATCACCTCTTTATCACTGCTTAGTGAATCTTCCCCAGGTGTTTCATTTGACATCTTATCTGCCATTTATTTGCAACTTGATGCCCTTCCGGTGGAGATGATAAGAATGGTACTTCTTAAAAGCTGGAGGGTCTCAGGTTGTCGTGTCTGATATAAACCAATCAGGAAGCAGGAAAGGTTATCACTTGATGTTCATAACGTGTGTGTGTGGGGGGGAAGGGAGTGAGCAGGTCAGCATAAATTTCATTAGTCCCTATAAGGAATTTCTGTCTTTAACAGATTTCTACTCGTTTGAAGAAGTCAGATGAACCGCTGTATAGGGTTTCTACTTACAAGATAGTATTGCTTGAGGTGTCTCACTTTCACACGCTTCCACTCTGTCTGTCCAGGGAGCAACTATTTTTCTATTGCTGTTTATGGGAGAGTACGAGTATTAGACTAAAGCTTTCCATAGAAATGATACATTTTTGTTCATACTTAAAGGGATAGTAATACTTCAGTATTACAAATCCCTATATTAAAGCCCTTGTAAAAAGAAACGTTTTGCCCCCAGTGTCATCTCTCAAACCTTTATGGTTTGAGAGATGAACGCTTCTAAAGTTGCCCTCTCCCTCCCCCTTCCCCGTAGTCAGCATTTTAGCTGACCCAGGCAAATCCGGTCAGAGATCATCAGGTGGCTCTGCAGCACAGCTGCGATCTCGTTAACTAAAAAAAAAAACTTTCACTGAAACGGTCTTGTACGTGTGCTTGCAAGCCAAACACAAACCAAGCACACGTAGAAGACCATTTCAGTGAAAGTTTTTTTTAGTTAACGCGATCCGGCTATGCTGGAGAGCCGCCTGAAAGTCATACGACTCTCTTTCCTGCAGTCAGCTAAAATGTTGACTACGGGGAAGGGGGAGGGAGTGGGCAACTTTAGAAGTGTTCATCTCTTAAACCATAAAGGTTTGAGAGATGACACTGGGGGCAAAACGTTTCTTTTTACAAGGGCTTTAATATAGGGATTTGTAATACTGAAGTATTACTATCCTTTTAACTATAGACGCCCTATTGGCTTCTATAGCACTCTTTTCACTATAAAAATGTTCATAATGAAACATTAGTGCTCCATTAATAAAAGTAAATAGTTTATTTCCTTCAAGACAAATGAGTGCATGATATGCACAAAAAAAATTAATAAACTTGCAAAATCTTATGCATATACACATGCACATGTGCTCATACACAAACACACACTCACTCATGCACTCACACACACCCATGTACTAATACACGCACACACACACACACACACAAACAAACACACCCATGCATACACCAGTGCATATATTTGCAAGGAAAAACATACACACCCACACATGCATACATCTACAAGCAAACACATGTGCATACACACAATCATAAGTACATGCACACACATTTACATACGCATATGCAAATGCATGTATACATACATACCCTAATACACACTTGCACATACACACGCACACATTCATATGCATATACACACATACACGAGCACAAACACAAATTGCAGTATAGTTTCATAGCTCATTTTACAATGTTCCAACTATTGTTTCCCTCAATTAACTAAATGATTTGTTGTCTTCCTTATGAGCGGAGAGCCTTAATTTAATATATTTTCCTCCTAGAAACATGTTTAAATATTTAGTGCATAGATCTTAGTCAATGAACATTAATATGCATGTGCTGTCTACTCTGAAAATCCTTGGCATGCCATCAGGTTGTTACCATGTCACATTCAATTACATTTTGATGCTATAACGAACTGCACAAATTACAATGCAGAGATATTGGTCTTGTTAATGAAAAGGTAATATTTTCTAAGTAAGCGTTCATTTTTTTTAACTCTTTTTTTAACACATATAAAGTCATGTGTTTGAAATGTCTCTAATATCTTAAAGTTAACCATTTGGGTGCCAGACGGATATGTAATGCATTGCCAAGCAAAGTATTGTTTACCCCTCAGGCATTCAAATTCTTAAAGGGATATTAAACCTTACAGCGCCAGACAGGTATTCAACACGTTGCAACACAATACGCTGGAGACCTTTCGGACACTCAAAGGGTTAAAACGCTATTATGAAAATATTTATGTTGTACTTTTTTTTTTCTTTTGCTGAGCAAAATGAGTGATCATTCGCTGTTGTTCCGTTAGCACAGAACAAATAAGAAAAGATTGTGGGGTTTGTGTTCAAGATTTTTGACAGCCAGGTGTACTTACCTGTGAACAGCAGAATATTGCAGACACAAACTTTCCATAGAGGTCAGTAGCAACAGCGCCATCTGGCAGCAACATTTATTGAACTCATGTTATCAGAAAAATACAAGTTAACTCTATAATAAAGTTTGAAAGAAAAACCTTCCAACGTTGGCAGTGTTCTTGTTTTACTCAACAGACAAAACAACTAAAAGATATATTTTCACAATTAGGGTTTATTGTCCATTTAATGATATGTAGGGGTGTGTGAATTTGTTCTTACATACCAGGATGGGTAATTATGATAATGGTCCTTCTTGAGAATATATGAACCTTAAATACATTTCCCAGATGCCTCTGGGTTGGGTAGTGATCTCCTCCAGCCAATCTGGGGTATGTTCTGCCTTGAACACATCTTAGTGGATTAGACTGTGGTTCTCCATTGTGGTGAACCACTAGGGGGTGTTTGAGACTAAAAGCACAATTGTACAAGCTACGAAGCTTGTTTCACAGAACATTGCACTGGTCAGCACATCAGGGCCTAGATGCACTAAGGGCTGATGTGGTGTCGGTATGATATTGTCGTTGTGTTCAAATCACTCCAACAATTCGATCTGCACACACATAGACATATTCACAAAAATTATCGGATGGAAGGGGAAGGTTGGAGGAGGTCCCTATTAACATACAGGATTTTCGAAGTGCTGTTGGTGTGGAAGGGATCTCCTCCCCTCACACATCACCAACACTAAGACAATTCTGAACAGCATTCTCTGTGCTTCCCTACCCATCCAGTAGGGGAATACAGAGAAGGCTTTCAACACCATGGACAGCAGTGAATGCCATAGAAAGGTGCATTGCTCACCCCTGTGGCATTCAAAGGGTTACAATAAACAGAAATAGTACACCAAGCACTACACAATGTACCCCCCACTTTTGACACCTCCCGTTTAGTATGTCGACATATATTGCATATATCCGGCATACTAACTCCATCTGACATTCACCTTATTGACTCACATATGGTAGTCGAACCTGTCTTTTATTCGACAATTAACTGTTTGAGTACCAGAGTGGTAGGAAAGCATTGCTTAGCATGTGTTTCCTACCCCTTTGGTACCCAAAGGGTTAACAGGCAAGGTATGGACTGCCTACCTTGCCTGTATATGTGTGTGTGTGTGTTTGTGTGTATTTAATGTTTATTTTTATTAAACAACTGTTTTCACATTAATATTATATACAGTAGACCTCAAGGGGGGGTGTCATGACCCCTCATGACACCCCCCTAACATGAGATGGGCAATTGCACTGTAATAGGATTATGCACTTTAAAGCCGATATTTTACAATCAGACCTCAATGGGGGGCACCAGGACCCCTCCTGATAGCCCCCCTACCATGTATCAGCTATCCAAAAGGATAGCTGATCCATGGGGTGACCCCCAAAGACATTTACAGAATTCTTGTTGCTGTCAGCTGTACAGCCACCAGCAGCAACAAGAATGAATGAAAGAGCTGCGGTCCCATCATTTAATCAGTCACCCTGGTAGTAATCGCAACTGGACAGAGGAGCTAGGGAAGTAGACATCAATGAAACAATGAAATGAAATGTTACTTACAATTCCATTCCTGAAGCAACCCTGCACTCTGATCACTGATTAAATGATGGGACTGCATCTCTTTCATGCATTCATTCATTCATTCTTGTTGCTGCCGACGGCTGTACAGCTGACAGCAACAAGAATGCTGTAAATATCTTTGGGGGTTGCCCCATGAATCAGCTATCCTTTTGGATAGCTGATACATGGTAGGGGGGCTATCAGGAGGGGTCCTGGTGCCCCCCATTGAGGTCTGATTGTAAAATATTGACTTTAAAGAGCATATGAGCTATGTTACTTCTCTGGTTTCCATTTTATTATATGGAGCCTATGAACTAAGATCTCTCAAACTGGAGAAATTGTAGTGCATAGGCTTCATAGAATAACATAGGACTTGGAGAGTTTACCACCTCGTTATCACATCTTAGTCTTACCTGGGAACTGGAAACACATGGGAAGATATAAATGATGCAATTCACATCACAAAGGGGCAGGGCTTAATCAGGTGTGGGGGCTGGGCTTAATGGGTTGTATAATAAAGTGTGCGGAAAGTGGGTGAGATGTGACCAGAGCAGAGTGGGGGAAGAGAAGAAGTGAATGGGAAATGGGAGGAACAGAGAGGGTGGGGGAGTTGAAGAAGTGAGTGGGAAATGGCAGGAACAGGGACAGGGTGGTAATGAATGAATGAATGAGTGAATGAATGAATATGTTTATTTATATAGCTCCACAAGTGTACGCAGCGCTGTACAATTTGAGGGTTTAAACAATACAGGGTTACAGGTGCTTTGTAGAGTGAAACATTGGGTGCGAGGTCCCTGCCCGAAAGCTTACAATCTAAAGTGGTAATGGGAGACATACAGAGAACATAAGGGTCAAGTGCTGAATACAGTGCTAGTTCTGATGATGACAGAGGACATCAGTAATGTAAATAGTTTATAAGAGCGTTCTTTGTGCAACATCAGTGCCTTCTAGCATGTTGAGGGGGAGAAGTGAGTGGGAAATGGGAGAAACAGGGTGGGAAGCAGCAGACGTGGGTGGCGTTTCATAAGAAACTTCCCACCACCAAAGAATCAGCCCCTGTCCCTGGAGACCTGGTAATTCACTGCAAACACCGGAGTCTCTGGGGCAAATCCGGAGCATTCCCAGATATTCACCTTACTGCATCTCCCCCATGGAATATTTATAAATTAAAGGGATAGTAATGTTTTACAAAAACAGCAGCTACAATTAATGTTCATAGTATTTGAAACATAGAGAGTGGTATTTCAGTACTGTCAGAGTTGTAGTTCAAGATTAATTGAATGATAAAGTGTCCCCCTCCTGCCCCTTTTACCTAGTGTAAGTCACCTCCCCTCAGATGTGGAATCTGGTCACTTGACCGGTATCACGGTGCCCGCGCTTCCTGCTCTGATGGCGACATTGTTATGCTGTACCACACTCTGATTGGCTGGTCATTTTGCTCCATCCTGGGCTTGCCTTTATATACCCTGGTATGTCATTTCTAAGGCGCCCTTTCGTGGTGTACGAGTTACTGACAGTGTATCCATGCTATCGCTTTTTTGGGTATGACCTGACCTGCCTGACTACGTTCCTGAGTTCCTGTTTCTGCCGCTCCGTTGCTGACTGTGTCTGGCTGAGAACCCGCTCCATTGCTGACCATATCTGGCTGAGAACCCGCTCCGTTGCTGCCCATATCTGGCTGAGAACCCGCTCCGTTGCTGACTGTATCGGGCTGAAGTACCCGCTCCATTGCTGACCGTATCTGGCTGAGAACCTGGTACGGTTTTCAGTCACTTCAGATAGAGGGTATGGTAAAACGCAGTTTTATTAAATAAATTAATGAACAATATCGCCCTCTACAGGCACACCGGGTAAACAAGAACAAGTGTCTAGACCCTTACAGGCCAGTATACTGAGAACAGACAGAGTAGAATATATGTACAAGAAATATATACTAGGACTGGTAACCCAGACAGGAGCACATAATAGTTAACTCAGTCCTCGTCAGTCTTTGTTGTGGTGTAGGCACGCCCAAGGTGTAGCTGAAGCTTGTATAAGTATGAGGAGTCAATACCAAGTCTGTAGGAGAGCACTCGACTTGCACGGCAGAACTGACCCAGAACGCTAGAGCAATAATGGATAGCCCCCACAGGCGTAACAAGTGCCACCAGTATTTGGGAACTGTGAGTCGTTAGCCCCCACGGGCGTAAACCGGAGACTACAAGCTGCAAGAGCAAGGCACGTGCCCCCACGGGCATACAACGGAGACTGCAAGCTGCCAGTGTAAGGATCAAGCCCCCTCGGGCGTAAACGGATGCCAATAGCTAGTGCCAGGTAGCCCCCACGGGCGTATAACGACTCCACCAGTGCAAGTGCGTGGGCAAGATGACCACCGGTACGGTACCGGAACAACTACCCCGCATAGATGGACTATGAGTCGCCGTCTCTCAGGCCCAAGCGGCCGGCTCAGCAGGAGTAGCGTAGCACTGAACGGGTTAACTAAGCACTTGGTAGGAGGAGAGGCACAGCAAGGAATCAGCTCAGCAATCGGGATCGCCCTGATAATATCGCTCTGCAAGCTTAAGGAGACTCAGCAGTAGTATAGCTCAGTAGCGATTGACAGTGAACAGTGACACAAGGGTTAAGGTCAGTCTCGAGCACGAGCGCGACTCCAGGAGTAAGAATGTCGCCCAGTAGTCAGCAGAAGGAACGTAGATAGACTGGAACCGGGAACTTGTTACGGTTTTTCTGACACTCAGACCAGGTTGTAACGTAAAAACACAGTTTATTGAAACAAAATGATAAACAGTGCCCCTAGGGGCCAGTATAGGTAAGAACAATGCAAACAAATACAGACAAGAACAGGCAATATAAACAGAGGATGGATATAGCTACAGACAGGAGCTACATAGAGGGTAAACTTGAGCAACTGGTGAGGCTCAGGCTAGATTGGCCAACGCCCAGGAGATATAACTGTCTCTGAAAACAGTCTCTAAATGTAGAACAGGAACACAGGATCAGCACTGTATCACTCTCGAAGCAGAAGCAGGATGAGCCCCTGTTGCTCTGAGCTGAGCCCGTACCACCACCGTGGGCTATGAGGAATGCTACCGCCAGTCTGATGTAACCAGAATAGGAATCACCCTGAACGAGTAGTGAGTAACCCTGCGTCTGCCACGGAAAGTATGCCAGCCCTTGGGAGGCCACAGTAGAACGGAGTTGCCCAAGCTTATGCAGAGCCGATGCACAGAGTAGTGCAGTTGGAATTGTGCACTTTGAGCAAATGAGATACTGCCCAGACACCCTACCGGTGTCGCCCAGAATCCTTATTGCAAGAGCGAACGAACTACCAGTGTCAACCGGCGTGATCACGGTGCACCCCGAGCACCGGACAAGCGGAGCTCTGCAAGGTATAGCGTCAAGCGGAGGCTCAAAGTGTAAAGGCTCAGAGAATCGACAGGAGCTTGGCAATATAACAAGTGGCACGTAATCGGAGACTACCGGCAGTGCAAGGGTTAATCTGGTACATTTGAAAGAGCAATGCTCAGCGAGTACAAGGCAGGCAACCTCGGCTACAGCTACAAGAGCGAGAGGAAACCGAGAACAGTTCAGAATGTCGCCAGCGCGACCGGAGGACACTGGAGCAGCAACCGGACAGGAGCAGTAGCGGGACCGGATGACAGAGTCGCAGGAACACCACCGGAGAGCGGATCTATCACAGAGTAGGATCAGGAGCCAGAACCGGGTCGAATCACGGAGCAGGGTCGTCAGCCAGAGCCGGGTCAGATCACGGTGCAGGGTCGTCAACCAGAGCCGGGTCAGATCACGGTGCAGGGTCGTCAGCCAGAACCGGGTCAGATCACAGAGCAGGAACAGGAGGAGAGTCAGACTAGCCGGGTCGGTACACAGGAAACACTGGAGATCAGCAACTAGGCGCAGCAACATAACACCACGAAAGGGCAATTGACAAATGCCCAAAGCTCAGCATATAAAGGCACATCCTGGGCGGGCCAATCAGACTCCTCCAATGCAAGTGTACACAGTCAGAGATTGACAGGGAATCACGGGGACCGTGATAGTACCCCCCTCTCAAAGACCCCCTCCCCTGCCAGAGGGTCTAGGTTTAAGGGGATATTTAGAGTGAAAGTTGCGCATCAGTCGTGGAGCATGAAGATCCTTATGATCAACCCAAGACCGCTCCTCAGGCCCATAACCTTTCCAGTGGACCAAATATTGCAACTTGCCTCTAACTCTCCTGGAGTCAATAATGCTCTGAATTTCGTACTCCTCTTGGCCTTGTACATCCACCGGCCCAGGAACCACCAGAGTGGTAGTATAACAGTTGCAAACCAAGGGCTTAAGAAGGGACACATGAAACACGTTATAAATACGCATAGTCCTAGGGAGCTCCAATGCGTATGCCACGGGGTTGACCTTGCGAATAATCTTAAAAGGCCCAATGAACCGGGGAGCCAGCTTGTTCGAAGGCACTTGCAGGTTAAGATTCCTGGAGGAGAGCCATACCCTGTCCCCAACCTGGTAGGAGACCGCTGGCAGCCGTCTGCGATTAGCCTGCCGCTGATGTCTCAGGAAGGACTGACTGAAGGACCGTTGTACCTGTGCCCAAGTGGAACGGAGCTGCTCCATGTGCTCATCCAGAGCCGGAATCTGTTGGGACTGAAATGAGTCTGGGAGTAGGCAGGGTTGGAACCCATAATTAACCAGGAACGGAGAACTCCCAGACGATGAATTAACCACACAGTTCCTGGCGAACTCCGCCCATGGCAACAGGTCGGACCAGTTATCATGATGATCAGTCACGAAGCAGCGCAAAAACTGCTCAAGTCCCTGATTGGCACGTTCAGCGGCCCCATTGGTCTGGGGGTGGTAGGCAGAGGAAAATGACAATTGAATGCCCATCTGGCCACAGAATGCCCTCCAGAATCTAGACACGAATTGGCTTCCCCGATCTGACACTATCACACTAGGAACCCCGTGCAAGCGGAATACCTCCCTGGTGAAAATCACTGCCAATTCCTGGGCCGACGGGAGACCAGAGAGGGGCACGAAATGAGCCATTTTAGAGAACCTATCCACCACCATCAGGATAAAAGTGTAGCCTTTAGATACAGGCAGTTCTCCCAAGAAATCGATAGAAATATGGGACCAGGGACGGTCACCATTGGGTACTGGCTGGAGTAACCCCACGGGGAGATGTCTGGGAGTTTTAGCACGGGCACAGGTAGCACAGGCAGCGGTAAATGCGGAGCAATCCGCTCTCAGGGAAGGCCACCAGAACGTTCGTGACCAAACCAACTGATCCCTGCCAATGTGCCCGGCTGCCTTAGATGAGTGATAGGTCTCGAGTAACTGGGTACGAAACGGTTCGTCCACAAAACACCTGCCAACTGGGGTTTCAGGAGGTGCCCGTGCTTGTGAAGCCATGATTTGCTCCCCCAGTGGTGAAGTGATGTTGGTACGAATAGTGGCCAGGATCTTATCTGGCTGAATTATAGGCACCGGAGCTTCATCCCTCTCAATGTCTGTGCAGAATTGTCTGGAAAGAGCATCTGCCCTAATATTTTTGGACCCCGGCAAGTAGGAGACTATGAAATTAAATCTTGACAAGAAGAGGGCCCAATGAGCCTGGCGAGAAGACAGCCTTTTGGCCTCAGACAACTAAATTAGATTTTTATGGTCAGTGAGAATTAAGACTGGGACCCTAGTGCCCTCCAGGAGATGTCGCCATTCTTTAAAAGCCAAGATGATAGCCAACAATTCCCTATCACCAATTTCATAATGGCTTTGGGCACTAGAAAGCTTTTTGGAAAAAAATCCGCATGGTCTCAGGTTGCCTCCCTCCCTGGGTCGTTGGGAGAGAACTGCCCCTACCCCAACCTCGGAGGCATCGACTTCCAGGGTAAAAGGCAGAGTAGGATTAGGATGGCACAGAATAGGGGCAGATGCGAATGCCTGCTTGAGGGTCACGAAGGCCTGTTCAGCTGCCTCAGACCATTGAGAGGGATTTGCGCCCTTATGAGTTAAGTCAGAGAGAGGTTTAGTAATCGTAGAAATGTTCTGAATGAATTTTCTGTAATAATTGGCAAAGCCCAGGAATCTTTGAATAGCTTTTAACCCCTTGGGTCGTGGCCATTTAAGGACTGCAGCCAACTTCTCTTGGTCCATAGCTATTCCATCTTTGGAAATAACGAAACCCAAAAAAGGTACTTGAGAACAGTGAAATTCAAATTTTTCGAGTTTCCAGAACAATTTGTTCTTGCGCAAACGAAGCAATACCTCAGAAACATCCTGGATATGCTGGGATAAATTAGCTGAGTGGATCAAAATATCGTTCAGATATACCACTACACAGGACTGTAACATATCGCAGAAGATATCATTGATGAACTCCTGAAATACGGCAGGTGCATTACATAATCCGAATGGCATGACTAGGTATTCGTAGTGACCTAACCTTGTATTGAAGGCTGTCTTCCACTCATCACCGGCCCTGATTCTTATTAAATTGTAGGCAGCTCGTAAATCGAGTTTTGTGAAAATAGAGGAGCCTTTCAACCTATCAAATAACTCTGTGATGAGTGGAATGGGGTACGCATTTTTGGACATGATCTTATTGAGCCCACGGTAATCAATACAAGGTCGCAACTCACCATTTTTCTTTTTCACAAAAAAGAACCCTGCACCTGCCGGAGAGGATGATTTGCGAATAATCCCTCGTTTGAGAGCATCCTCAATGTATTCCTCCATTGCCTTAGTCTCATCACATGACAATGGGTACGTCCTACCCCTCGGTGGGACCACTCCCTGGGGCAAATCAATAGCGCAGTCACATGGCCGATGCTGCGGCAGAGCGCTAGCCTCCCCTTTACTGAAAACGTCGCTGAACTTGCTGTATTCAGTTGGCACAGAAGGGGAGGTACACATAATCTTAACTGGGCGAGATAGACAGTGATTAGTGCAGTATTCTGACCATGATTTGACTTCACATATCTGCCAGTCAAACTGGGAATTGTGCACTGTCAACCAAAGGAACCCCAGAATGACCGCATGATGGTGTGAGCGAATAATCTGGAAGCGAACTTCCTCCTTGTGGAGGGCCCCCACAGTCATAGTAAGGAGAGTAGTCTCCATCGTGATGAGTGCTGGTTCAAGAGGTCTGCCATCAATAGCCTCAATGGCTAGCGGAGTATCTCTTTTAGACAGAGAAATATTATGTCTTTCAGCAAATGCCTGGTCCATGAAATAGCCAGCAGCACCAGAATCTACCAGGGCTAGTACCTCCACAACTTGGTCGCCTAGAAGAAAACTCACAGGTATAGTGGGTTTCAAGGAGCAAGGATCTGAGGACGACTGTACACCACCTAGGGCCTGTCCCCCAAGGTACCCTAGGTGCGTGAGTTTCCCGGACTCACCGGACATGTGCGCAACAAATGCCCACCTTTGCCACAATACAGGCATAATCCATGTCTTTTGCGATATGCCCTCTCCTCCCTGGTCAGCCTAGTAAAACCAATCTGCATCGGTTCCCCAGTATCAGGTACACGGTCAGGAGGAATGGGAGGAGAGGGTGGGTAAAACAATCTCTCATGCCCATGGATTTTGGAACTCGCCCTTTTAGCCAAGCGCCTCTCGCGCATACGAGTATCAATGAGTATCACATATTCGATGTACTCATCCAAATCGGTAGGTACCTCCCTGGCGGCAATTTCATCTTTGATAGCATCCGAAAGCCCTTGGGCAAATGCTGCCAGGAGTGCCTCATTATTCCATGCCACCTCTGCAGCTAGAATCCGAAATTCTATTGCATATTCAGCCACAGTATGATCGCCCATCTGCATTGACAACAGTTTTTTGGCCGCGGAGGTAGCTCGCCCAGGTACCTCAAAGACTCTACGGAACTGTTTAACAAATTCTTTAAAGCACAAAGTGCAAGGTTTAGCCTGTTCCCATAACGGATTGGCCCATGCCAGAGCTTTGCCAGTTAACAGGGATACCATGAACCCCACCTTGCTACGGTCACTTGGAAAGGCATGGGGTGTGAGTTCTAGGAATATCTCTAGCTGATTAAGGAAACCCCTGCACAGTGTGGGTTCACCATCATATCTTAATGGTAACGGCGCCGCCGCCGTTAAACTTCTCGGCGGAGCCAAGCATTGACCAGTAGTATTATCCGGTGTCATAACTGGGGGGACCACTGGATTTTGATTCGGTTTATCAAGATGTACCGTACGTTCAAGCAAGGTCTGCATGGCCAAAGCCAACTGATCTAAGCGTTGCTCGTGAACATCCATCCTCCAGTGGAGGTTCTGTGTATTACTGTCACTTTTCCCGTCTGAGGTCATGGCCCTTTCGTACTGATACGGTTTTTCTGACACTCAGACCAGGTTGTAACGTAAAAACACAGTTTATTGAAACAAAATGATAAACAGTGCCCCTAGGGGCCAGTATAGGTAAGAACAATGCAAACAAATACAGACAAGAACAGGCAATATAAACAGAGGATGGATATAGCTACAGACAGGAGCTACATAGAGGGTAAACTTGAGCAACTGGTGAGGCTCAGGCTAGATTGGCCAACGCCCAGGAGATATAACTGTCTCTGAAAACAGTCTCTAAATGTAGAACAGGAACACAGGATCAGCGCTGTATCACTCTCGAAGCAGAAGCAGGATGAGCCCCTGTTGCTCTGAGCTGAGCCCGTACCACCACCGTGGGCTATGAGGAATGCTACCGCCAGTCTGATGTAACCAGAATAGGAATCACCCTGAACGAGTAGTGAGTAACCCTGCGTCTGCCACGGAAAGTATGCCAGCCCTTGGGAGGCCACAGTAGAACGGAGTTGCCCAAGCTTATGCAGAGCCGATGCACAGAGTAGTACAGTTGGAATTGTGGACTTTGAGCAAATGAGATACTGCCCAGACACCCTACCGGTGTCGCCCAGAATCCTTATTGCAAGAGCGAACGAACTACCAGTGTCAACCGGCATGATCACGGTGCACCCCGAGCACCGGACAAGCGGAGCTCTGCAAGGACTGGTATAGCGTCAAGCGGAGGCTCAAAGTGTAAAGGCTCAGATAATCGATAGGAGCTTGGCAATATAACAAGTGGCACGTAATCGGAGACTACCGGCAGTGCAAGGGTTAATCTGGTACATTTGAAAGAGCAATGCTCAGCGAGTACAAGGCAGGCAACCTCGGCTACAGCTACAAGAGCGAGAGGAAACTGAGAACAGTTCAGAATGTCGCCAGCGCGACCGGAGGACACTGGAGCAGCAACCGGACAGGAGCAGTAGCCGGAACCGGATGACAGAGTCGCAGGAACACCACCGGAGAGCAGATCTATCACGGAGTAGGATCAGGAGCCAGAACCAGGTCGAATCACGGAGCAGGGTCGTCAGCCAGAGCCGGGTCAGATCACGGTGCAGGGTCGTCAGCCAGAGCTGGGTCAGATCATGGTGCAGGGTCGTCAGCCAGAACCGGGTCAGATCACAGAGCAGGAACAGGAGGAGAGTCAGACTAGCCGGGTTGGTACACAGGAAACACTGGAGATCAGCAACTAGGCGCAGCAACATAACACCACGAAAGGGCAATTGACAAATGCCCAAAGCCCAGCATATAAAGGCACATCCTGGGCGGGCCAATCAGACTCCTCCAATGCAAGTGTACACAGTCAGAGATTGACAGGGAATCACGGGGACCGTGATAGAACTGTGGAGAATCGTAGACACGCCGGATCAGCAACAAGCAGGATTGTAAGCCAGGCCGGGTCAGATACCAGAGCGGGTTCATAGACAAGCCGGATCAGCAACGGGCAGGAACACAGTAGAGTCTCAAGCAGGCCAAGTCGATACACGGAAATCAGGAACGCAGAGAACAGCAGCAAGGCTCAGGAACACCACGAAAGGGCACCAGACTGGTGCCAGCGGCCAGTATAAAAAGGGTAACCAGGGGCGGGCCAACACAGCTCAGCCAATCAGGGAGCAGCACAGCAAAGAGTGACACACAGGATCACGGGGACCGTGATAGAACCCGCTTCGTTGCTGACTGTATCTGGCTTAAGAACCTGCTCCATTGCTGACCATATCTGGCTGAGAACCCGCTCCGTTGCTGACTGTTTCTGGCTGAAGAACCCGCTCCGTTGCTGACCGCATCTGGCTGAGAACCCGCTCTGTTGCTGACTGTATCCGGCTGAAGAACCCGCTCCGTTGCTCACCGCATCTGGCTGAGAACCCGCTCCGTTGCTGACCGCATCTGGCTGAGAACCGCTCCATTGCTGACTGTATCTGGCTGAAGAACCCTCTCCGTTGCTGACTGTATCTGGCTGAAGAACCCGCTCCATTGCTGACCGCATCTGGCTGTGTACCGGCTCCGTTCTGCCTGTAGCTGTCTGTATGACCCGCTCCATTGCTGACCACTGGTGGCGCTGTTCCGCTCCAATGCTGTCTCCTGTTGCCTGTTTACCGGCTCCGGTACCAACCGTGTCTGGTTGTGCCCTGGGCGACCCCGTGTGGTCATCGTGGTTACTGGGCCTTGTATTCCTTATCGTTGTGCACCGTGTGGCACTATTCCTTGTCGACCAAAGGCTAAAGCTTGGACTTAAGCTGCTCTTATAACCACTGGCGGTGTGTACATTCGAAGTACCGGTACAGTGTTCTTACATTGACTCTGTTACTCTGATCTCTCTCTCTGTGGCCTCCCTACCTTTCACGCTGCGCTCACTCCCTCTAGGAGTTTTCAGTTAGTCTCTGGGCATTGATAATTAACCCTGTGGGTACATGGATAGTCCAGGTAAGGGCGTATACTGTTCACTGCAGTAACCTCGAGCCAGAGCCAGCGTTGTACATACCATGCTGTAGGCTGAGTGGTCACTGGTTGTGTTACAGTTTCCTATAGTTGCCTCAATCCACCCCTAGCGTTCTAGGGTTTGTCTCTAGCAGCTGCCTTGGTCTCCGTTAACCCTTCCTTTGGGTTAGTGTTGCCATTCCACAGTTGCCTGGTGTGACGGTACCAGCAGATACCCAGCGTTGGTGTCACCGTCAAGGATCACTTCTTCCCAGAATCCACCAGCAAAGGCTCCTGCAGCATACCGCAATGTACTCTGAATCACCAGGCAGAACCAGTGTCAGGGTAACCAGGAGCACACTCTGAATACAGCAAGCTTACCCCAAGTGTCAGAGTAACCAGGCACACACTCTGAATACAGCAAGCTTATCCCACCAGACAACACCAGTGTAGGTAAGACAAGAACTCTCTTTATTGAAACAAACTACACATATTTATACTCAAACCTTACATTCAAATGCCTGGACAAAGCAGATAAAATAGGGACATAATCCAATCACCATACAGTAAACAAAAGGCCAACATCAGATGGTCTAACAAATACAATGACTTAGACATGATTACATTTCACACACAAAAGGGTTGCTGAACTCAGACAGTGGAGACAAAGACTTGAGGGACTTGAATGAATTAACACACAGCAGGCGATCTCAGTACAGTTCACAATACACTGGCTTGAGTGGCAACAATACACTGGCTTAAGTGGCTACAATACACATTGAAAGTAACTTTAGGTAAACTCAAATAATTAACCCCTAACGGCCCAGTTCCTTCGAAGCAAGTCAGCAGTCCATGATTGTCAGTCTCTTTGGGCCCAGAAATGTCTACAGTCTCTGAAGTTTTTGGGATAACAGTTCCAGGCCCAGACAAGGGCTCCAGCGGTTCCTGTGACACCCACTATACTCGGTCTGAGCCTGGGTCAGAGTTGCCTCATTACCATATCATACAGTCTGGGTCAGAGTTGCCTCGTTACCATATCATACAGCCTGGGTCAGTGTTGCCTCACTCCTCCTGGTTCGGTGCCCAGGCGTCTGGGTTGTGCCAGTCCTCCTACACGTGCACCTCTGGTGTACGCTCTCCTGTGGCCAGCTCTCAAATGGGTTACCTCCAACCTCTCTGATTCTGCCAGAATCTGTACTACCAGCTTGTATTCTGTTAATCCAGTCCACCTATTCTGGTCCTGCGGGCGGCATCCTATTGTGTAGTGATCTATTGCTGTTTGATCTGCCTTGTGGGCCCCAGGGCCTAATTCCTTGTATGCTCTTGTTCTAATAAAGTCATTTTAACCTTACCCTCCTGTCTGAGTGTTCATCAAAAACCGTGACAGTCGGACAGATCACAGAAAGGGACAATCTTCTTACAGTGATCATAAGGAAAACCCTGCCCCCTTTGACAGGTTTTTCCTTATGATCACTGAAGATTGTCCCTCTCTGCGATCCATCCGGACAGTCTTGCTGCTCTAAGGTGAGCAGTGTTACATCAGTAAAAGGGGCGGGAGGGGGATACTTTATCATTCAATTACTCTTGTACTACAACTCTGACAGTATTGAAATAACACTCTCCATGGCCCAAATGCTATGAAGATTAATTGGAGCTGCTTTTATTGTAAAACATTACTGTTACTTTCAGGACAAGTATATCATACATGACATATAAACGTTTCAAGGTTTCTCCATGATTTAAATGGAACTTTTCACTACTTGATTGCTAAGTCTCCATCGCATTGCAAAGATAGAGGGGTTAACTTTTTAAGTGCCAGATGGGTACGCAACGCATTGCTTTGTTAGGTTAAAAGCTCAATTGAAATCAATGTGAACTTGTGGAATTTTCATTTGCCCTCTATAACGTTGTTGGTTTGACCAAGAATTACTATACAATTCCTCATGGTAAATCAGCCTTCTATAATGTATTTCCCGCACTACTAGAGAATAATATATGCCGTGATAAATTTGTTTACTGAAAAAATATGGAAAAAAGAAAGAAAGAAAAATCAACACACAATGGATCTCCATAATTCAAAAGCGCATTATTTTGCCATCAGTCTAGTAATAGCTGTTGCCGAAACTTCAAAACAGGAAGCAGGTGCTAAATTATTCATTTGCACTTGTTTTGAAGATGATCTAAATGTAAACTCTCCATATTTTGGATCACAACAAAGCTTTTTATTAATAAAATAATAATAATGGTCTTTGCATTTTTTTTTGTGAAATTTTATAGTAAAAGCTATTTACTGGGAAACTTGTATTTAAGGAAAAACATGCCTGTCAATTTATATTATGGTAATACCTGGGAACTTCATGGGTGGGGCTGCCCAGAGGAGATCCCTGTGGTGCCGATGAGGGGGAGAGAAATGACGCGATTCGCTTCATAAAAGGGGCAGGGCTTAATCACGAGTGGGGGGCAGGACTTCAAAAACAAGAAAAATAGTTATCATAGACTGGGGAAGGAGGAGAAGAGGGCGGGGAGTAGGAAGAACAGGGTGGGATTGAGCACAAGTGGGCAGAGTTTCCCCACATCTGGAGAATCAGACTATTCTCCGAAGACCTGGTAATTCAGTGTAAAAACCAGAGCCTCCGGGGCAAAACCAGAGAGTTCCCAGCTATGATTATGGTGAGCAAAAAAAGTGAAAATCCAGAGTACAAAACCTATTTCTCTGTCGTCCAATACAGGTTACTGGTAACTCTGGGAGGCGAACCACCCCTTTATGTAGGCAGGAACATTTCTCTAAATGTATGCAGGGGGTGGAGCCTCCCTTCCCTCCTAGGCTGCAGCTTAGCCAGCTAGCTCCAAAATTATTTGTTCCTGGGTGTGACAACACCAGGTGAAGAACATTTGTCGTTAGTTTTAGTTTATTTTTTATTTTTCTGTCAGATATGGAATACCACCATTAGGTGGATTACTATGACTGACAAATGCCCTTCAATGTGGCTAGCTCAGTATCCAGGTGCTTTTTGGTTGACCTTAAGCCCTGAGGGGAAAAATCTTGGGTACAAGTGCTTCCCCAGGGATTACCCACTGAGGTCATTCTTGCTGCATGGTAACCTGAAGACAAAAGATCTGCAGGAAAGGTGAGCTACCCTTTGAGTGCTGCAGGTCCTCTTGTCCCCACAGTGCCCCTTTGCTGGGCTTGTATTTGGGAGTTCTCATTGCACACTCCTGCACTCATTGGGTATATATGTGTATGTCTGTTGGGTACTTGGAGCATGTTTATGTGGTAACTTAACCCTTTGTCTGCTGGTTTGGCATGTTTTGAACCCTTTTGAAGCTGATCCTGAACCCTCTGCTGCGGGCCTGATCAGGGCTGTATTAACCACACTCAACATCCCCCTGGTTCAGGAGGTCCCTCTGACATTTTTGAGGAGCCTGCTAAGCCCCTTACTTATTTTCCTCCTAACCCTACTCTTGACCGTCTGCTTCCATGTCCAGGAAATTTGCTAAGCTTTATCCCATTTCTGAAGCAGAACTGGCTAAATGGGTTCATCCCCCTAAGGTGGACACACCCATATCTAGACTGTCTAAATCTACTGCTTTACCTGTTTCTGATGCTTCTGCACTGCAAGTCTGGACTGACAAGAAACTTGAAGCTTTCCTCAAGTCCATTTTCGCTTCTATTGGCACTGCTATGCGTCCAACATTTGCTGTTGCATGGGTTAACCGGGCTATTGCAGTCGGGACTGAACAACTCACTACGGCTGGCTGTCAGGATGTGCTTACTTCAGAGAAATTTCGTCTTCTTGCCAATATCTCTGAAGCGCAACACTATGTCTCTGCTGCTGCTTTTGATGCCGTCCGCATGATGGAAAAGGCCTCTACTACCTCTGTGGTGGCCAGGCGCACGCTTTGGCTCAAGATTTGGTCTGCTGACACTGCTTCCAAGAAAGTCTTGCTTTCTTTGCCTTTTCAGGGTACTTCCTTGTTTGGGCCTGACCTTAAGGAACTAATTAGCGAGGCCACAGGGGTTAAGAGTACTCTTCTACCCTTGGTCTTTAAGAAGAAGTTGCCGTTTAAACATAACGAGTCCTTTTGTTCCTTTCAAACACTTTCGACGAACCAGGTGGTTCCATCAGCTCTGCGTCCCTCCTCCAAGCCCAAGCAGCAATGGAAGCCCAAGGCTGCCTCAAAGCCCAAGGCCCCCAAGACTGCTTCGGCATGACTCACCGAACTCGGGTCCGCATCCCGCTGTGGGTGGTCGTCTCCGACTCTTTCATGGGATTTGGGAGGATTCAGTATTGGAGCCATGGGTTTTACAGGTAGTGACAGAGGGATATAAGATCCCTTTCTTTTCTCTTCCTTATTTTCGCTTTCATCTTTCTTGTTCTCCTCAGGACTTCGAGAAAGGCCGTCTATTTGAAGGCGCTGTTCAGGATCTTCTGGACAAAGATGTCCTGGAGCGGGTGCTTCCTTCAGACCGGGGTTCTGGGTTTTACTCGAACCTCTTTGTGGTGACCAAAAAGGACGGCGGATACCGTCCTATTTTGGATTTTAAAGATCTCAACTACTTTGTGATCAAGACTCACTATCGTCAGGAGTCTCTGCGCACAGTGATCGCTGCCATGTCTCTGGGGGAGTACCTTGCTTCTCTGGATCTTCAGGATGCGTATTTGCACATCCCAATTCATCAGGAGAGCAGGCGGTACCTGCGGTTTGCCTGCGACAGGGGTCATTTTCAGTTCTCAGCTCTTCCATTTGGTCTGACGACGGCCCCTCAGGTTTTCCGAGTTCTGGGGGCCTTGGTATCCGTTCTCCATCGGGACGGCATCAGAGTGACTCCCTGCATGGACGACTTGCTTTTGAAAGCCTCCTCTGTGGACCTTCTTCATCAGCAGGTTCAGACCTGCATTCAAGTCCTCACCCATCATGGTTGGATTGTCAACTTGGACAAGTCGGATCTTGTTCCATCCCAGCAACTGATCTTCCTGGGTCTTCTGTTCGATTCTCAGAGGAGCATGGTGTTTCTACCGGCTGAGGTAGCCCATGAAATTGCCCACAGAGTCTCAAAGATTCTATCTCGGGATCGAATCCCAGTTCCGAAGTTGTTGTCTCTGGTGGGAAAGTTCATTTCCACAATAGAGGCGGTTCCATTCGCCATGGCACACACCAGGGAACTTCAGAGGTTTGTGATACAGATGAGCAGGGATCGACCAGATCATCAGAAGCTGTTGGTCTCACTTCGTCCTCCTTTAGAGTTGAGCTTGGAGTGGTGGCTGGACCTCCCACTGAAAGGGAGATCCTTCCTGATTCCCTACTGGACCACGGTCATGACGGATGCCAGCCTCTCGGGCTGGGGAGCTGTTCTGGGTTGTTTCAGCGCCCAGGGGAAGTGGTCCATGGAGGAGTCCCTTCTCCCAATCAACATCCTGGACCTTTGAGTGATATTTCATGCTCTCCATCATTGGGTGTCTCAACTGGAGGACTGTCCAGTCTGAGTGGAGTCCGACAACGCCACGGCATGGCTTACATCAACAGATAAGGCGGAACAAGAAGTCTCGCCGCTTGGTTAGAGGTCAAGGCCATTCTGTCCTAGGCAGAGGTTCATGTTCCTGTCATTTCTGCAGTGCACATTCCAGGCATAGACAACATCATGGCAGATTTCCTCAGTCGTCACACAGTCAACAGCGGAGAGTGGGAGCTACATCCCGAGGTGTTTCAACTCCTAGTTCAGATATGGGGGATGCCCCAAGTGGATCTGATGGCAACGAGACACAACAGGAAGGTTCCAGTGTTTTGCTCTCGCTGGAGAGACTTTCTAGCTCTGGCTGCCGATACAATGTCCATTCCTTGGACATTCCCTCTGGCCTACATTTTTCCTCCTCTCCCAATGTTGATAAGGGTGTTACAGAAATTGAAAATGGAACGTTGTCCAGTAATCCTAATTGCTCCGGATTGGCCTCGTCAATCCTGGTATCCTGAGCTTCTGGCCCTATCTGTGGTGGAGCCATTTCCGCTCCCCCCTCGTCCAGATCTCCTTCTGCAGGGTTACCTGTGGAAGGAAGATGTTCATTGGCTCAATATGACGGCCTGGAGGTTGAATCCTCAGTTTTAAGGAAGAAAGGGTTTTCTTCTGCTCTGGTGTCTACTAGGTTTAATGCACGTATGCCTGTTTCTTCCTAGATCTATCACTGTGTCTGGTCGACATTTGTGTCTTGGTGTGCTGACAGAAATCTGTCTCATGACTTTGATCTTCCCACTGTCCTAGCCTTTTTGCAGGACGGTGTGGACAAGGGACTCAGTCTGAGTTCTCTTAAGGTTCAGACTTCGGCTCTTTCTGTCTTTTTCCAGAAACGCATTGCTTCCCTTCCTGATGTCAGGTTTTCTTCCAAGGCGTTGCTCATGTGCGTCCTGCTTTTTGGAGCCCACCTCCTCCGTGGGACCTTAATTTGGTGTTGGGAGTTCTCCAGTGTCCTCCCTTTGAGTCTTTGGCTACTATTCCTCTATGTCTCTTGACATTGAAAATGGCCTTTCTCCTGGCGATTGTGTCTGTTCGCCGGGTTGTGGAGTTGCAAGCTCTGTCCTATAAACCACTTTACTTGGTGTTCCATAAGAATAAGGCGGTGCTTCGCACCTCTAAGGAGTTCTTACCGAAGGTGGTCTCTGAGTTTCACATCAATCAGGAGATTGTGGTGCCCACTTTCTGCCCTAATCCCTCCTCTGACAAGGAGAGAGATCTCCACTTGTTGGATGTGGTGCATTGTCTCAAGTTTTATGTCCATCGCACTGAATCTGTCAGGAAGTCTGACGCTCTGTTCATCATTCCTGAGGGTCCTAGGGCAGGAAGACCTGCATCCAAAGTCACTATTGCATCATGGATTAAGTCCACTATTCGTAGAGCGTACGAGTTGAGGAATAAGCATGTTCACTTTTGGGTCACAGCTTATTCCACCAGGTCCATTGGGGCCTCTTGGGCCTATAAGAATCAGGCTTCTGCCAATCAGTTGTGCAGGGCGGCCACTTGGTCCTCTGTGCACACCTTTTCGAAGCACTACTGTGTTGATGCGCTGGCTTCGGCTGATGCCAGCTTTGGGAGGAAGGTCCTAGAGGCAGTCTTGCCTGTCTGTTCTTGGTACTTCCTTACTGTTGAGCCCTGTTGGCTCTAGTTCAGTGTGCTGTGTAACAGTTCCTCGGGTGTTTACTCCTGTTTGGTGTCCGTTGACACTTCAGTTTTGTTGGGATGTCTGACCGGTTGGTTCATAGAGGTTCTGGTGACTTAGGGGGCCTTGCGCCTGGTCTTTGCCTTCTTCCTGCCTCTGGAAAACTCAATGGTTGGACATCTCAGAGTTACCAGTAACCTGCATTGGACAATAGAGAAAAGAGGATTTTCGTCTTACCTGTTAAATCCTTTTTGTCTTAGTCCATACAGGTTACTGGTCTCCCACCCTGTCAAGGGACCATGCTTGGCTCTCCTGTGGCAGTATGTGGGAGTCCTTTGGGGCATGCTCACAGGAGTCTTCTTCCCTTCTATTTTCTAGTCAGTTATTAGTGTCTCAAATACTTCTGGAGCTAGCTGGCTAAGCTGCAGCCTAGGAGGGAAGGGAGGCTCCACCCCCTGCATACATTTAGAGAAATGTTCCTGCCTACATAAAGGGGCGGATCGCCTCCCAGAGTTACCAGTAACCTGTATGGACTAAGAGAAAAGGATTTAACAGGTAAGACTAAAATCCTCTTATAACCCACTTGTGAATGTCTGAAACAGATCAAAGTGACCCATCTTTTGCAAAAGAGTCCAGAGCTTACAATGTTTCTATTTTATTCCCAGAATCCATGCAGTAACATGCAAATAAGAGCACACATTGCAGTCAAAGAAACAGCACAATTTTTGTTCTACTCTATCGATACAGAGAGATCGTCAAATTTTTTGTTAACTTTTAACTAATATTAATGTCAATTGATGGTGGGTTTTTTCCTGTTACTTTGCACAAAATGTATATTTTGATTTTCCCATAAGTATTTCTGGGGGGGAGATGCACTAAGCGCTGATAAAGAGGTGATAAAGTGGAGATAACTTCTCCAGTGATATCACATCTACAGTTCCTATGTTATTCTATGGGGTCAATGCACTAAGATCTCCAAAGTTGAAGAAATCTTAGTACATAGGCTCCATAGAATAACATAGGAACTAGAGAAGCGATAAACTGGAGACGTTGTCTCCACGCCATCACCACTTTATCACCGTTTAGTGAATCTCCCCCTGGATTCCATCCTCAGGTTTGATTTATGACTAAATAGAATAAGGTTTAACCTCCTGGGTAAAACAAGGGCACTCTCACTGCTGAAAGGTGTTTTATTCAAAAGTAATCGCAGCTCAAACTTGATATTTTTAGGTGCAATATCAAAATGGCCTGTAATCTTACAGTGGAGCTGTTGCTACACCATCCTATGGACAGCTATGGTCAGCTGACCATAAACCTCCTTAGAATGGTGTAGCAACAGTGCCAGTGTATCATTTCAGGTCACTGTGATACTGCAAATAAAAAAATTTCAACATTGAGCTGCAATTACTTTTGAATAAAACACTTCTCATCAGTGGTATTATTTATATATATGAGAAAACCATATACACACACACACACACACACACACACACACACACACACAACATACACATACCCAGGCGGCGGCAGTAAGGAGGAGATATTCGAGATATTCAAATCCCCTCTATACTGCCTGTGCAGGGCATACAGGGTAAAATGATTTTCTCTGCAAGGAGATGGCCCTCCCCAACTATCTCCTCTTCCAAAAAACAAATATGGCCTTTTGACCCCCTCTCAATCCTGTGATAAACTCTGCAATGAATTGCAGGGGCTTTCAATACACACACACACACACACCACAATACCTACACACTCACTCACAACATACACGTGCAATACATTTGCACAACAGAAACAGACAATACACACATACTTGTGCAATAAACACATACAGTACATACATGCAATACATATGCACAACACAGACAATACACACATGCAGACAATGCAAAATATACATGCACACAATACACACACAACACACACAATACACACACAACACACACACAATATGCAAACATGCAACACACACATGCTATATGCAAACCACTATAAGCAAACTTCTATATGCAAAACGCAAGAGGCAATATGCAATACTCTATACGCAAACTCAATAGGCAAAACTCAAATAGGTATAAAGCAATGCTTTAAGCTTTAAGCTATACGCAAAATGCAGTATGATATATATATATATATATATATATATATATATATATATATATGCAATATGCTATGTGCAAAATGCTATAGTAAAAACACTATCCGCAAAGCGCTACGCTATATGCAATACACAAGTAAACACCTATGTGCAAAATGATTATTGCAAAATGCTGTGAGCAAAATGCAATGCGCAAAACAAAATATACAAACCATTATACACAAAACTGTATATGAAAAACACATATGCTAGTAGCAATACGCAAAATGCTATCCGCACAATACAATACACAAAACGCTATATGCAATACGTTGTACGCAAAACACTATAAGCAAAATGCTATCTGCAAAACGTAATATGCAAGATACTATACACAAAACGTTTAACGAAATATGCAAGATACTGTACACAGAATGTTATAAGCAAATCACTATATGCTCACATGCTTACGCACACAGTCTCACATGCTCACTTACACACTCGTGCTCACTGATGGACAGTTACGTAATGCAGTGCTTTGCAATGCTTTTCACACCGTTTTGGAGCTCAAAGGACTAAGCACTGATTAAGAACATTATCTCCTTTCTGGATTTACCTGGATATCATGGGAAAATAGTCCGACACGTAAATCCACGCATGTTTTTTAACCCTATTACTAAGCAGACATGTATCACTAACCAGGCACGTATCTATGTTTATTTAATCATGCATACAAGTGCATGAGACTTTTGTTTTGTGTGTTTTTTTTGCATGGGGGTGTCTTTTTATCATAATAACTGCATGGGCAAAGCCGTGCCAGTATTGCTAGTAACATATAAGTGAAACAGTAATGTTTCTGATATAGTCGGAATGGAGACAGTCTACTCTTCAATATCTCCACAGCCTTCTGATGCCACAATCTTAATTACTGCCCTTACTGAGCAGAAATGTCCATGTACATACTAATAACGCCCAAAAGAAGTCTCCAATTCTGAAATGACAGCAAGTCCCCTCTGCCTAGGATTACTAGCTAACCTTAGATATACTTTTTATTGTTTGTTTGTTTTAAAAGAGATTTGTAAATCAAAATCAGTTTACAACCCATATGTATTTCAACATAAACAGCATAAAACTTAAGAATATTAGTCATAAAAACTGCAAGCAATACATATGGCATCATAGTTCTTAAAGGGATAGTAATGTTTCACAATAAAAGCAGCTCCAATTAATCTTCATAGTATTTGGGCCGTGGAGAGTGTTATTTCAGTATTGTCAGAGTTGTAGTTCAAGAGTAATTGAATGATAAAGTATCCCCCTCCTGCCCCTTTAACCTAGTGTAACACTGCTCACCTCAGATGTGGAATCTGGTCTCTTGACCGGACAGGTCACAGCAAGGGACAATGATCTGTGATCATAAGGAAAACCCTGCGCTTCTTGACAGATTTTTCAGGTTTTTCCTTATGCTTGTCCCTCTCTGCGATCCATCCGGACAGTCTTGCTGCTTTGAGGTGAGCAGTGTTACATCAGTAAAAGGGGTGGGAGGGGGATACTTTATCATTCAATTACTCTTGAACTACAACTCGGACAGTATTGAAATAACACTCTCCATGGCCCAAATACAATGAACATTAATCAGAGCTGCTTTTTTGTGAAACATTACTATCCCTTTCAGTCTCCCATCAGTTTCATAACAGGGCCCACAATCCTCCAGAGTTGTTGCACATATGGACAGCTCCAAAAGAGAAGGTATAAAACACTCTCATCCATTATACAGTTTGTCCTTGGGCATTTTGCTGTGCTAAAAAAAATCTGACACGTACATATTCATGAACAGACAGATATCTTTTGCTGTGAAAAATCTCCACGTGAGAGGTAGGTGTTGGATACTTCTCTGGAACTCTGAGGGTTAAGCAGACATTATGACCTGTTTTGTGGGGTTTGCTATGGTTCACATATTGTCATAGCAACGCTGCAGATTCTGTGCATTGCTGAACGATTCATTCCAAGTTGAAGTGACATTTTTCTATCTTTTTGTTGTTCTGTAAAACCTTGAACAACATAATGGCAAGAGGTTTCCTATAATCCATTCTCTCTTTATCACAAATCTGAAAAGAATTGCACTAGATAATACTTCTATTGTTATTTAAATCAATGCGTACACCTAAAGACTATAGAACAAAGAGGCCATATTCAGGGCCGGATTTGCAATAAGGCAGAGTAGGCACCTGCCTACAGGCGCATCCCACAGAGGGGCGCCTGTCACTGGGATAGTTTTTTTACTTCTTTTTTTTATTTTATTTTTTATTAGCCTCGCCGGTCACCCCTGCCCCCCCAACAACATGGAGAGGAGAGGTCTGGGCCGAAGACCTGTAGCTATTGAGCAATGTGAGGGGATATGGACATGATGGGGCAATGTGAGGGGCAATATTGAGATGATGGGGCAATATGGACATGATAGGGGCAATGTGAGGGACAATATTGAGATGATGGGGCAATTTGAGGGAATATGGACATGATGGGGACAATGTGAGGGGATATGGACATGATGGGGCAATGTGAGGGGCAATATGGACATGATGGGGGCAATTTGAGGGAATATGGATATGATGGGGCAATGTGAGGGGCAATACTGAGATGATGGGGCAATATGGACATGATAGGGGCAATGTGAGGGACAATATTGAGATGATGGGGCAATTTGAGGGAATATGGACATGATGGGGACAATGTGAGGGGATATGGACATGATGGGGCAATGTGAGGGGCAATATGGACATGATGGGGGCAATTTGAGGGAATATGGACATGATGGGGGCAATGTGAGGGGCAATATGGAGCTGATGGGGAGCAAGTTGGAGCTGATGGGGGCAATATGGAGATGATGGGGGCAATGTGAGGGCAATATAGAGATGACGGGGGGCAAGTTGGAGCTGATGAGGGGCAATGTGAGGGGCAACATGGAGCTGATGAGCATTGTGGAGGTGTCCAGTGGAGTTGGCAAATCGGGGGGGGGGGGGCGCTTCAGAATTCTGTGTCTACAGGCTCCTGAGATGTAAATCAGGCCCTGGCCATATTGAATAAGCCGAAGAGGTGCAATATTGGAGCAAACTGACTGCATTACAGTGGAGAAAAAGAAATGACTAACATTCCCATTGATTTAACCCTTTGAGTGCCAGAGAGGTAATCAACGCATTGCTCTTCTGACACTCAAATGGTTAAAGAGAGCTTTTAAAGGGATAGTAATTCTTAAAATGTAAAAAAAAATATATGTTGTAGGGTTTGTCCCCCTGAGTAAAACAAGAGTACTCCCACTGCTGAAAGGTGATTCATTCAAAAGTTATTAAATTTCAAAGTTGAATTTTTTTAGGTGCAATATCACAATGGCCTGAAATTGTACAGTGGCGCTGTTGCTACACGATCCTATGGACAGCTCTGGTCCCGGGACCATAAATCTCCATAGGATGGTGTAGCAACAGTACAATTTCAGGCCACTGTGATATTGCACCTAAAAAATTCAATTTTGAAAATTAATACCTTTTGAATGAAACACCTTTCAGCAGTGGGAGTACACAACCCTACAACATATTTCTTTTTACATTTTAAGAATTACTATCCCTTTAACCCAGCGCATTGCAAAGCAATGCGTTACAGACCTCTAGAGCAGGGCTGTCCAAGTTCAGTCCTCCAGCGCCACCAACAGGCCAGGATGTAAGGATTTCCTTCATTAGGCACAGATGAGTTAATCAGTGACTCATTCATTTTGATCAATTGTGCTTAACCCCTTAACGACTGGTGGACAGCTGACCACGCGTCATTTTTTTTTCTTCTTAATGGGTTCCAGGGTAGGTGAGCAGTGTGCATCCATGCGGCAAACCCGGAATTCCATGATATGCCAGGTGCATCAGTTCACCGTCAAAATGTCGCAGCTATTGCCCGAGAAAGTAAATGGTGCATTAACCATGTTGCGGGAATGAAAACAGTAACATGAGAATCTCGCCTGCTTGACTTAATGCAGCTCCTCATCTGTTCGACTACAATGCACTATATAAAATACACGTACGTGTCCAACGGTTGCTAAAGAGTCACAGGTTAATGGCTGAGAAGCTGTGCTCCAACGATAGTTGTAAATCAGAATTGAGCATAAACATACCTTGGTGATATATCAGTGCACACATTAACATAAACATAAGCCATAGACATTAAGGGGGAGGAGAGTGTGAGTACACACAGACAACAAACAAGGTATGTTTATATTCTTGTGGGCACTGAAATATCACCCTAGTGTGTTTATGCTCAATTCTGATTTACAGCTATTGTTGGAGAACAGCTTCTCAGCCACTAATCTGTGGATCTGTAGCAACCAATGGAAAAGCACAAACAGATGGGGAGCTGCATTAAATCATGCGGGCGCTCAAATGAGCGTGACATGAGAATCTCTCCCCTTTTTTATCACAGTGAGATTCTCATGTTACCTTTTTCATCCCCGCAACATGGTTAATGCTCCATTTACTTGCTTGCACAATAGTGTACAACATTTCAAAAGGATACTAGAACCATCACTAGTCCTTAAAGTGGAACTTTCAGCTATTACTAAGTCGCCACGCATTCATTAAGAGCATGGGGACCAGCTTGGAAATCCATCTCTTACCTTTAAAAAATCGCAGATTCTAAAGAAATCTTTTCCGTTTGGAGACTGATGGGCAGGATAGTGCAGTCTGCGCGCCTGCACCATCAGTCCTTTCCGGTTACCTTGCGGCACACTGCAGTGCTACTCAATGGAGACCAGGACTGACGACTGAAAGCGCAGGCACGCAGACAAGATATCTGCGCTGTAGCCTGGGTTCCTGTCTCCAAACGGCAAATATTTCATTAGAATCTGTGATTTTTTTAACGGTAACACATAGATTTCCATGTTGGTTGTCATGCGCTTAATGAAAGCAGGGCGACTTAGTAATAGCTGAAAGTTCCGCTATAAGGACTGGTGACGGTCCTAGTATCCTTTTAAAATGTTGCACACTATTGTGCAAGCAAGTAAATGGCGCATTAACCATGTTGCGGGGATGAAAAAGGCAACATGAGAATCTCACCCGCTTTAAGTGACAGAACAGGTATTACAGTCCTGGCACATCAAGGGTCATTAAGGGGTTAATCAGGGAAATCCTTAAATCCTGGCCTGTTGGTAACCCTTGAGGAGTGAACTTGAACAACCCTGACCTATAGAATTCAAGGGATTAAAAACCAAATTTAAAGCATTGGTATTTTTCATTTGAACCCAATAATTTAGTTGGTTTGCTTCAAAATTGCTCCAAACTATACCTTTTTCTGTACATTGCAATTGATCATTATCCTAACCCAGTTTTCTCTTTTTTGTCCCTTCCTATTTCCACTCCCCACCCCACTTCCTTTTCCTTTCTCTCTCCTTCACCTACTTCCTCCTCATTTCCCTCTATTGTTTCTCCACAACCACCTTCTCATCCTTTCTCTCCCCTTCACCTACTTCCTCCTCATTTCCCTCTCGTTTCTCCACAACCACCTTCTCATCTTTTCTCTCTCCTTCCCCTACTTCCTCCTCATTTCCCTCTATTGTTTCTCTACAACCACCTTCTCATCCTTTCTCTCTCCTTCACCTACTTCCTCCTCATTTCCCTCTCTTGTTTCTCTACAACCACCTTCTCATCCTTTCTCTCTCCTTCCCCTACTTCCTCCTCATTTCCCTCTCTTGTTTCTCTACAACCACCTTCTCATCCTTTCTCTCCCCTTCCCCTACTTCCTCCTCATTTCCCTCTCTTGTTTCTCTACAACCACCTTCTCATCTTTTCTCTCTCCTTCCCCTACTTCCTCCTCATTTCCCTCTCTTGTTTCTCTACAACCACCTTCTCATCTTTTCTCTCCCCTTCACCTACTTCCTCCTCATTTCCCTCTATTGTTTCTCCACAACCACCTTCTCATCTTTTCTCTCCCCTTCACCTATTTCCTCCTCATTTCCCTCTATTGTTTCTCTACAACCACCTTCTCATCCTTTCTCTCTCCTTCCCCTACTTCCTCCTCATTTCCCTCTATTGTTTCTCTACAACCACCTTCTCATCTTTTCTCTCTCCTTCACCTACTTCCTCCTCATTTCCCTCTATTGTTTCTCCACAACCACCTTCTCATCTTTTCTCTCCCCTTCACCTACTTCCTCCTCATTTCCCTCTATTGTTTCTCCACAACCACCTTCTCATCTTTTCTCTCCCCTTCACCTACTTCCTCCTCATTTCCCTCTATTGTTTCTCCACAACCACCTTCTCATCCTTTCTCTCTCCTTCCCCTACTTCCTCCTCATTTCCCTCTATTGTTTCTCTACAACCACCTTCTCACCTTTTCTCTCCCCTTCACCTACTTCCTCCTCATTTCCCTCTATTGTTTCTCCACAACCACCTTCTCATCCTTTCTCTCTCCTTCCCCTACTTCCTCCTCATTTCCCTCTCTTGTTTCTCTACAACCACCTTCTCACCTTTTCTCTCTCCTTCCCCTACTTCCTCCTCATTTCCCTCTATTGTTTCTCTACAACCACCTTCTCACCTTTTCTCTCCCCTTCACCTACTTCCTCCTCATTTCCCTCTATTGTTTCTCCACAACCACCTTCTCATCCTTTCTCTCTCCTTCACCTATTTCCTCCTCATTTCCCTCTATTGTTTCTCTATAACCACCTCCTCATCCTTTCTCTCTCCTTCCCCTACTTCCTCCTCATTTCCCTCTATTGTTTCTCCACAACCACCTTCTCATCCTTTCTCTCTCCTTCACCTATTTCCTCCTCATTTCCCTCTATTGTTTCTCCACAACCACCTTCTCATCCTTTCTCTCTCTCCTTCACCTATTTCCTCCTCATTTCCCTCTATTGTTTCTCTACAACCACCTCCTCATCCTTTCTCTCTCCTTCCCCTACTTCCTCCTCATTTCCCTCTATTGTTTCTCCACAACCACCTTCTCATCCTTTCTCTCTCCTTCACCTACTTCCTCCTCATTTCCCTCTATTGTTTCTCCACAACCACCTTCTCATCCTTTCTCTCTCCTTCCCCTACTTCCTCCTCATTTCCCTCTATTGTTTCTCTACAACCACCTTCTCATCTTTTCTCTCTCCTTCACCTACTTCCTCCTCATTTCCCTCTATTGTTTCTCTACAACCACCTTCTCATCCTTTCTCTCTCCTTCCCCTATTTCCTCCTCATTTCCCTCTATTGTTTCTCCACAACCACCTTCTCATCCTTTCTCTCCCCTTCCCCTACTTCCTCCTCATTTCCCTCTATTGTTTCTCTACAACCTTCTCATCTTTTCTCTCTCCTTCCCCTACTTCCTCCTCATTTCCCTCTATTGTTTCTCTACAACCACCTTCTCATCTTTTCTCTCTCCTTCACCTACTTCCTCCTCATTTCCCTCTATTGTTTCTCCACAACCACCTTCTCATCCTTTCTCTCTCCTTCCCCTACTTCCTCCTCATTTACCTCTATTGTTTCTCTTCAACCACCTTCTCACCCTTTCTCTCCCCTTCACCTACTTCCTCATTTCCCTCTATTGTTTCTCCACAACCACCTTCTCATCCTTTCTCTCTCCTTCCCCTACTTCCTCCTCATTTCCCTCTATTGTTTCTCCACAACCACCTTCTCATCTTTTCTCTCTCATTCCCCTACTTCCTCCTCATTTCCCTCTATTGTTTCTCCACAACCACCTTCTCATCCGTTCTCTCTCCTTCCCCTACTTCCTCCTCATTTCCCTCTATTGTTTCTCTGCAACCACCTTCTCATCCTTTCTCTCTCCTTCCCCTACTTCCTCCTCATTTCCCTCTATTGTTTCTCTACAACCACCTTCTCATCCTTTCTCTCTCCTTCCCCTACTTCCTCCTCATTTCCCTCTATTGTTTCTCCACAACCACCTTCTCATCCTTTCTCTCTCCTTCACCTACTTCCTCCTCATTTCCCTCTCTTGTTTCTCTACAACCACCTTATCATCCTTTCTCTCCCCTTCCCCTACTTCCTCCTCATTTCCCTCTCTTGTTTCTCTACAACCACCTTCTCATCTTTTCTCTCCCCTTCCCCTACTTCCTCCTCATTTCCCTCTATTGTTTCTCCACAACCACCTTCTCATCTTTTCTCTCCCCTTCACCTACTTCCTCCTCATTTCCCTCTATTGTTTCTCCACAACCACCTTCTCATCCTTTTTCTCTCCTTCCCCTACTTCCTCCTCATTTCCCTCTATTGTTTCTCTACAACCACCTTCTCATCTTTTCTCTCTCCTTCACCTACTTCCTCCTCATTTCCCTCTATTGTTTCTCCACAACCACCTTCTCATCTTTTCTCTCCCCTTCACCTACTTCCTCCTCATTTCCCTCTATTGTTTCTACACAACCACCTTCTCATCTTTTCTCTCCCCTTCACCTACTTCCTCCTCATTTCCCTCTATTGTTTCTCCACAACCACCTTCTCATCCTTTCTCTCTCCTTCCCCTACTTCCTCCTCATTTCCCTCTATTGTTTCTCTACAACCACCTTCTCACCTTTTCTCTCCCCTTCACCTACTTCCTCCTCATTTCCCTCTATTGTTTCTCCACAACCACCTTCTCATCCTTTCTCTCTCCTTCCCCTACTTCCTCCTCATTTCCCTCTCTTGTTTCTCTACAACCACCTTCTCACCTTTTCTCTCTCCTTCCCCTACTTCCTCCTCATTTCCCTCTATTGTTTCTCTACAACCACCTTCTCATCCTTTCTCTCTCCTTCCCCTACTTCCTCCTCATTTCCCTCTATTGTTTCTCTACAACCACCTTCTCATCCTTTCTCTCTCCTTCACCTACTTCCTCCTCATTTCCCTCTTTTGTTTCTCTACAACCACCTTCTCATCCTTTCTCACTCCTTCCCCTACTTCCTCCTCATTTCCCTCTATTGTTTCTCCACAACCACCTTCTCATCCTTTCTCTCTCCTTCAACAACTTCCTCCTCATTTCCCTCTCTTGTTTATCTACAACCACCTTCTCATCCTTTCTCTCTCCTTCACCTACTTCCTCCTCATTTCCCTCTATTGTTTCTCCACAACCACCTTCTCATCCGTTCTCTCTCCTTCACCTACTTCCTCCTCATTTCCCTCTCTTGTTTCTCCACAACCACTTTTTCTTACTCTCCACAACTACTTCCTCCCCCCTTTCCTTCTACTTTCTCTCCTCCGTCCACTTTCATATCTTCTCTCTCTTCCTTTTCTTACCCTTCATTTTAATGTCCCACTCCCTCTTTCCCTGCCTGTTTTCTCTTCTGTTCTCCATCTCTCACTCTCTCTTTTTCCTCACCCACTTTGTTTCTTTTCCCCTCCTTCTACGATAACTATTTTCTCTTTCTTTTTTCTCCTTCTCATCCAAAGACTTCTTCAACATTTCCCTCTTCTACTCCTTCTACCCAACCCAGTTCTTCCTTGACCTCTGACATTCCGTCTACCCTCCCATTTCATTTTTTGCTTTCTCCTTTCAATCCTTCTCCTCCAACCTGTTCATCTTCCTTTCACCACCTACTGCATCTCCCTTCTTCTCCCAACCACTTCCACATTTTCCACATTTCTTTCTATGTTCTCTTCTCCATCCACATTGTCTTAATTTCCCTCTACCAGTGAGGGATGGGTGAAAAGTCCTGTGTTTTTTTCTCAGTGGGAATTTTAAAGGAAAACATGCAAATTGCCACTTTTTCCACAGAAATTCCTGCACATAAAAATTCATAAAATGTCCTCCTTTTCACTAACCCCGAGAAATGTCTTGGGAGAGCTTTGCTTCAATGACCAATAATTAAAATTCACATTGAACCCTTTGAGTGAGCTGTGCACCACTCTGGCACTTAATGGATTAAGTCAACAGGAATTTAAGGAATATTCATTTATTGTCTGTGTTGCAGATGCTTTGCCCAAAAAATGCTTCTCGTTTGCCTTCTAGTGCCAGAGAAATATAGAACACATTGCAATTCTTTGGATACCTCTCTGGCACTCAAAGTCTTAAAGTGATAGTAATGTTTCACAAAAACAGCAGCTGAATACTCAATACTGTCAGAGTTGTAGTTCAAGAGTAACTGAATGATAAAGTATCCCCCTCCTACCCCTTTTACTAATGTAACACTGCTCACCTCAGATGTGAAATCTGGTTCTGGTACCTGACAGATCACAGCAAGGGACAATCTTACTGTGATCATAAGGCAAACCCTGCCCCACCTTGACAGGTTTTTCCTTATGCTCACTGAAGGTTGTCCCTCTCTGAGATCCATCTTGCTGCTCTGAGGTGAGCAGTGTTACATCAGTAAAAAGGGAAGGAGGGGGATACTTTATCATTCAATTACTCTTATACTACAACTCTGACAGTATTGAAATAACACTCTCCATGACCCAAATACTATGAAGATTAACTGGAGCTGATTTTATTGCGAAACAATACTATGCCGTTAAAGGAATAGTAATGTTTCACAAAAACAGCAGCTCCAATTAATCTTCATAGTATTTGAGCCACAGAAAGTGTTATTTCAATACAGCCAAAGTTGTAGTTCAAGAGTAATTGAATGATAAATATTCCACTCCCTCCCCTTTTACTGATGTAACACTGCTCTCATCAGATGTGGAATCTGGTTGTAAGACCAGACAGATAACAGCAGGGGACAATCTTCTTACTGTGAGAACAATGAAAGCCCTGCCCCCTTGACAGGTTTTTCAGCTTTTTCCCTTATCTTAAATGAAGATTGTCCCTCTCTGCAGTCTACCTTGCACCTCCCAGGTGTTCTGAGCTGAGCAGTGTTATTTCAGTAAAAGGGGCGGGAGGGGAATATTTATCATTCATTCATTTACTCTTGAACTACAGTTCTGACCATATTGAAACAACACTCTGCCAGGCCCAAATACTATGATGATTAATTAGAGCTGCTTTTATTATGAAACATTACTATCCCTTTACGAAAATGGTCCTTTGTGGACATTTTCTAGAACCAAGGTCAATACAATAGAGTCAATAGGCCCATTGTTATTTAAAGAGATAGTAATGTCAGGATATAAAGTAAAGATCGATTATTCATTACACTTTTTTTCATAATGAACGGTACCTTTGTAAATGTCCATACTGTTGTTGTCTTCTTGTAGTTGAAAGTTTTCCTCCTCCTGCCCCTTTTCCCTATGTAATACAGAGTCTCCTCAATACAGTCGCTTGACCTGACATCACAACGAGGGATAATATTGTGTCAGTCAGTGTAAGGAAAACTCTGTCACCATAATGAAGGAGAGCGGGGAGTTTTCTGTACTGACATAAGATTGTCCCTAATTACGATCCGTCCAGACTGACTTTCAGATCTGAGGAAGACTCTGTGTGATGTAGGGAAAAGAGGTGGGAGGGGGAACTTTAAAGGGATAGTAAAGTTTGTTATAAAGTAGTTTGCAGAGTCTTCTTTATAGTTAATGTAACACATTGCGCTAAGTTTATCTACTTACTTTTGTGTAGTTAAAAAGATATTAAGTGGAGAAAGTTCCCCATCAAAATAACTAAAGTCCCATGCACCTGAATAGAGCTTTTTTAGACCATGAATGCACTCAAGGGGTTAAAATCCCAATTTAATTGAACATGAGTTTTTTTTTGTGCCCTGTGGTTGCTTTGTATACATATGGGCCAGTGTGATTCCAATATAATGCTAGATTTTACCGATGGTCTTCAGTCTCACCGGATCATGCACAGCAAATGCTGTGCTTTTAACCCTTTGAGTGTCAGTGAGGTAACCAAAGCATTGTAGAGCAATGCATTGAGTATCCCACTAGCACTCAAAGGGTTAACCCATAGAGTGCCAAGTGGGTACAACGTACGAGTGAGGAGAGCTGTACCTGCTGTGCCAAGCTCGTACGTTGTACAGCTTAAATGCGGTCACTGCATAGGCCGGTATAACCGGCATGCAGTGGCCGCATTAAAAAAAAAAAATTGCCTGGCACTCGTGGGGGGACATGTCCCCCCAGGTATTGATCTCCCAGCCGATCGTGCTGGGAGATCAATATTTACTAAGGAGAAGCGCAGCTTCTCCTATCCCTCCTCTCCTACCCGAACTTCCGGGTAGGAGTGGGCGGGACCGGGGGAAGCCTCCTAACGTCATTGGTGACATAGTCACCGATGACGTTACAAGGCATTGCCCGATCGAGATCACTCCTACCGGAGGTAGGAGTGAAGAGAAGGAGAGCTTTTGCTCTCCTTCAGTCGCCATATTGAGCTCCCAGCCCAATCGCCTGGGAGATCAATAACTGGGTGCACATCAGGAGGGGTCCTGATGTGCCCCAGCGAGGTCTGAGAATAAAAATGAAAATTAAAAAAAAAAACAAATAAAAAAATGAACCCTGTGAGTGCTGCAGGGTTCCCCAGTGCATTGCTTTGCATTCCCAATTGTGTACCCTTTCTTCACTTCTCTAGTTCTTATAACCATTTTTGTATAGAGAAGTAATGTTTTAGAAAATGTTAGAAAAATTAGAGGTTGGTGTAGTTGTAGCGCCCCCTAAGGTATGTGAACTCATACGAATGAGGTGTCACTTTTCTCCTAAGAGCCATAGCTAAAGAATACATTTGAAAAATCAATGGTTTTCACAGATTTCAGTACATTCGAAGGGGCAAAAATGTAAGAAAATGCCTTTTTTTTCATTAGAGCCCCCTTCTGGAGGCATTTGTGCACACCAGACTTGGGGTAAGAAGGCAAGTCACCCCTCATTAGATGCGGTAGGTTGTCTTCTTTCCAAAATGGTATGGTTTGTGTACCCTTTCTTCACTTCTGTAGTTGTTATAACCATTTTTGTATAGACAAGTAATGTTTGAGAAAATGTTAGAAAAATTAGAAGTTGTAGTAGGTGTCGTTTTGCATTTATAGCGCCCCCTGAGGTAGGTAAACTCATGCCAATGGGGTGTCATTTTTCTCCTAAGAGCACTAGCTAATGGATACTGCTGGAAATTCCATGGTTTTTACAGATTTCAGTACATTTGAAGGGGCAGAAATGTAAGAAAATGCCTTTTTTTTCACTAGCGCCACCTTCTGGAGGCATTTGTGCACACCAGACTTGGGGTAAGAAGGCAAGTCACCCCTCATTAGATGCGGTAGGTTGTCTTCTTTCCAAAATGGTATGGTTTGTGTACCCTTTCTTCACTTCTGTAGTTGTTATAACCATTTTTGTATAGACAAGTAATGTTTGAGAAAATGTTAGAAAAATTAGAAGTTGTAGTAGATGTCGTTTTGCACTTCTAGCACCCCCTGAGGTAGGTCAACTCATGCCAGTGGGGTGTCATTTTTTTCCTAAGAGCACTAGCTAATGGATACTGCTGGAAATTCCATGGTTTTTACAGATTTCAGTACATTTGAAGGGGCAGAAATGTAAGAAAATGCCTTTTTTTTCATTAGCGCCACCTTCTGGAGGCATTTGTGCACACCAGACTTGGGGTAAGAAGGCAATTCACCCCTCATTAGATGCGGCAGGTTGTCTTCTTTCCAAAATGGTATGGTCTGTGTAACCTTTCTTCACTTCTCTAGTTGTTATAACCATTTTTGTACAGACAAGTAATGTTTGAGAAAATGTTAGAAAAATTAGTGGTTGCAATAGGTGTAGTTTGGTACTTGTAGCGCCCACTAAGGTAGGGGAACTCATACCAATGAGGTGTCATTTTTCTCCTAAGAGCACTAGCTAATGAATACAGTTGGAAATTCCATGGTTTTCACAGATTTCCATACAGATGAAGGGGCAGAAACGTAAGAAAATGCCATTTTTTTCCTATAGTGCCACATTCTGGAAGCATTTGTGCACAACAGGCTTGGGGCAAAAAGGTAAGTTACCCCTCAGCAGATGCGGCAGGTTGTCTACTTTTCAGAAATATATAGTTTTATATAGTTATTCCACTGTTTTAGGGTAGTTTTACCACAAAAACCCTAGAATGCGCATTTTAGTTTATAAAGTTGAAAATGTCATTTTGCGCTGCTGGTGATTAGGGCTCTACGCTAGCCATGGACTTAGGTAAAACTATACAAATTTGGTATTTTTTTACTCGGGGGACTCGGGGCTTTTTCAAATAATTGAAACTTTTTCAATCAAGGTAAATGCTTTTGATACATATGTGATTTTAGCAAAATTAGTACATTTTCACTTTTTTTTGTCATTATGACATCATAGATTTTTGCACGATGCAAAATTCTGTTCATGTAAGGTACCATGAGAAAGCTCAATTCGTTCTGAAAAAAACGATATATAGTTTTCCATATTTAACTAAAAATCCCAAGAGGAAATCAAGCGTAAACAGAAGGATAGCAAAAATGCTGAAAATGTGTCTGGCCTGCAGGGTACAGGAAATGGCCCGAGCCACCGGCACTGAAAGGTTTAAGGCAGTAGACAATGAGAGAGAATGTGGTACCTTTATTTGCTTACAGTTCACTATTGAAATGCTGCCCCCTATTTGGCAACCATCAAAATGCTGAGTTAATAATATCGCCTGCAAAAAAGGGCAACATCAGAATGTCGCCTGCATCATAAGGGCAACATTCTGATGTCGCAAGCTTAAGGGACACCCTGCAATGGTTGCCAAACAGAGGGCAACATTTCAATAGGATACCTTCTATTCATGGGATCTCTAGTGTGACTAGATGTCATCATGGCATCTATAAACATGTCATGGTTGGCACTCGAAGGGTTAACTTCTCAAAAAAGTAGTAGTTCATTTCTGAATGGGGAAGTCGTTTGTTATGTCTTGCCATGTTATGCGATCAGCAGTACTCCTCAGCCAAGCAGTGAGTCACAGCAGAGCCTCCAGTACACAGTGGTTAATTATGTTTAGTTTGCTATCAACATACAGCCCACTATTGGGCGACAAAAAAAATTGCATTAAACATGTCGCCGCAGTGAAAAGGGAGATATCAGAATCTTGCCCTAAATTCTGATATCGCCCTTTTCATTACGGCAACATATTTAATGCTCTGTTTTCTTTGTCGCACAATAGAGGGCGACCGTTCAAAGGGGTACCATTATATTTAACTTCACGTTGACACGTAAAGCTCAAATATGCTCTTTTTGCTGCGACAGAAGACATGCACACGTCCAAAAAATTAATCACACTGGGAGTCTTCTTGAAATGAGACAATAGTCCCTCCAATTCTCCATTTACGGTGGCCTGGTTCCTGCACCTTCGCTAACCTCTGAGTCTGAGAACCAGTCAGTCATGGTGGAGCGCGTATGAATAGTGGACACTGAGTAGTTATATCTCATGTTGGCAGTTTGAAGAATGCGCAATGACTGGGAGTAATCACTGAGCATATCTGAGCTTTACGTGTCAACGTGAGGTTAAACATAATTAATGTTTGTGTACTGGAGGCTCTGCTGTGACTTATTGCTGGGCTTAAGAGTACTGTCGATCGCAAGAGATGGCAAGAGATTACAAAAAAAAACCTACCCTATTTAGAAATAAACTACTTTTTTGAGCAGTTAACCCTTCAAATGTCAATCATGAAATGTTTGTAGATGCCACAATGTACATCTAGTCACACTAGCAATCCTATGAATAGCAGGTATCCTACTGCAATGTCGCCCTCTATTCGGCAACCATTGCAGGGCACCCCTTAAGAATGTGATATCAGAATGTCGCCCTTATGATGCAGTCAACATTATGAACTTGCCCTTTTGATGGTCGCCAAATAGAGGGTGACATTTCAATTGGATGCCTTTGTGAACTATTAGCTTCAGAGTACAGTGGCAGCCTAACAAAGAATAATAAATAATAATAATCTTTATTTATATACACCAACTAATTCCGCAGCACTTTACAATAGGGGATAGACAAATAGAGATATTAAATAGTACAAATCATATGTGGAGAACAGAAGGATCAGAGGGCCCTGCTCGTGAGAGCTTACAGTCTAGAGGAAGGTAACCAAAGTGGTCTTGAAAGGTTGTACTCGATAGCTACTGGAATATCAAATAAATGCATTCTATATTTGCTCTACTCATCTTCTGCTTTACCCAGGGTTAACATGGTATCACTTGTCTTCATTTAAAGGTTAAGGACACAAATGTGGCTTTATTGCAGCATTTTGAATACAAACAAAATGCATGAGTTTGGTAATATTGTATGTAATGAGTATGTTCATATGGGAACCGGCTCATGTCATATGATACTCTAGCTTGCTGCAAATTTGCTCTGACAACACATATAAGTGCAATACAATTTCCACTATTTGCTTCAGTGGGATTATAATGTATTTGTACAAATAACATAGGTATCTGCATTTTCGGTGTGCATTTAATCAGCTGTTTGTATAAAAAGTATTGGATACTTGAAGAAAAAGAAATGATACTGTCTACAAATTGCATGTAAATCTGTATTGACATGGGTAATAATATTTCATTAAAAACCGCAGTATATTGTTCTGTTGATCACTATGGTGCTATTCCCACAGAAGATTATTCCTGAGCTCAATGGATAGAACACAGCATGCAGCAAATTTGGTACATTCAGCATATAACACATCTGTACAGTGGTCTGAGCTATCATGGAAATCATTCACATAGATGATACTGGAGGTTGCAACACCAGTGACTGCCCAACCCACTTGGCAAGTGAGACAATAATACTCAGCTGATGCTCACTTGAGCTGCCCCCATTAACACCTCTGTTACATTTCCCTCCCTTGCGATAATAACCGGGGGATAGCGGGAGTTTGATGGTAATAAAACAAGTCACCACTCTGCTTTATTCTGCCATGTGAACACAATCTAAAAACAGGAAAAACACAAAAATACATGAAAAAGCTGTCAAAATGTACCCTTCTTTCATTAGGATTCCACTGTTACAAACAATGGCCTGTGGGAACTGGAACTTATTTTGCTTCTCTCTGTTAAATAATTTTTTTCCCTGTAAAAGGGAAAATCTGTTAAAAATGTATCCTTTTCAAAATGTAACCTATTTACTGCCAGAATGTCCATTGGTTATCTTGCTGGCATTCAAAGGGTAAGTGTGCACATTTAGTAATGTTTTTCCTCGTAAAATAATATATTCAATTTCCACTTAAAGTTATTATGATTTTGAAAATACACGTGACATTCTGACATGCAATTTGATCTTCTGTCTCTAGATGAAGCAGCAGAAGAGGAGAATGTTGTTTAGTAAGTTTATTTTCAATGTTCAGTCCCCAGGGCAGCTGTGTTACTTGTGACACGTGTTGATAATTGAATGCCCTTTTTCATCAAGTGTTGAAAGGTTATTATAAAAATGTGTTTATTGAATTAAAAGACGAGGGTGTCTATTTTGTTTCTAAGTGACCTATGTTCAATAGAACAGTTGAAAAATTGTGGGCTAAACCAAATGTAGCATAGGAGACAGATAAACATTCCCAAGATACCAGATGACTTAAAGAGATGCTGTCACGATACGTTTAATGTATAGAAAACTGGAAATGGTGCTCAAATGCCTAAAGTATGGACATATAAATATCAAGTAAAGGAGAGGCTACAATCCAGAAAGTTCCAGTTTGTAAAACGATGCAAAAGTAGGAATGACAAGGAGAACGCTCCTAAACTATGATAAATCCTATATGTAACCCCTTCCGGATTGGCCGGTGACCAACTTCCGACCTTATCCATGATTACCTCTGACTTTGGCGCTAACAGGATGATGCTGAGTCTCCGCAGAATTTGGGAGATTGGGGAATAATGAGCTTTTGGCAGTGCCTCCACTTAGCTAGGTATCTAATGATAGATGTTTATCTCTGCTAAGAGTATGTATTTTAAAGGGGAATGGTATCCACAATATATATTGTAGAATGCAAAGAATAAAAACAGTGCAAAAGAATAACACAGATATTTATAACATAATCCTATACTGCACAGTGTGAAAGTTCAGCACCCATCAGTGACATCCTCCCAACAGTAGAGTCCCTATTATTTCCTCCCCCTCAGCTGATACAGACTCAGTCCCCTGGGGAAACGGTGGTGCACATGGTGGGGCCCTTGTTGGAGGTAGCGCTACCCCTGTAGTGTGAGGTGTGAAACACAGAGTACATTTTTGCAGCTTGTATGCAAATCTCCCTGTCTTTGCTTGACCTGGGAACTGTGCTTTCCTCCCTTCTATGCTGGTTGCAGGCCTTGCACCTTTGGACAGCTTTGCACTTGAACCCTCTGAGCAGCAACACCTTGATTGGCAGGCAGGTCACCTACAGGAGTTCCTTTGACAGGCGTCTGGATGGTTACTGGAGTGTCAGTTCCTTCTTCATAAGTAACATGTGGAGTAGTGCACCAAACAAGATATACTGCTAGACATTCACAAGCTGCCACACTAGGAGACTTCTGGGATCTCTCACTTTAATATACAACTCCTAGCAGACATGTGGTTTAAAATGTCTCTTACGCTGAGCAGCAGGGAGTTCTGCTCACTTCCCCTGCTCAAACCAAAACTGAAACTCCTCCAGCTCCCCTAGATCATCCTTCCCCTTCCTGGATACTCAGCAGGATTCTCATTGGCTGAGGGGAATGCTGGGGCAATGAGTCATCCACAGAGAACTCTATGGTCTACAGTGTAGCTCTATGGTAACTGAAGGTATCTGGATACCAGGGTTACATATATAATAAAATGCTAGAATGTATGTCCGATGCACTCATGTTCAGTAGAGACTGCCCAAACGCACAGAATGCTGGGAGCACGGAATGCTGGGAGTTCTGTTCTGGGAGCATGGAATGCTGGGAGTTCTGTGCTGGGAGCATTCTGTGTGGAATGCTGGGAGTTCTGTGCTGGGAGCATTCTGTGCAGAATGCTGTGAGTTCTGTGCTGGGAGCATTCTGTGTAGAATGCTGGGATCTCTGTGCTGGGAGCATTCTGTGCAGAATGCTGTGAGTTCTGTGCTGGGAGCATTCTGTGCGGAATGCTGGGAGTTCTGTGCTGGGAACATTCTATGCGGAATGCTGGGAGTTCTGTGCTGGGAGCATTTTGTGCGGAATGCTGGGAGCATTCTGTGCGGAATGCTGGGAGTTCTGTGCTGGAAGCATTCTGTGCAGAATGCTGGGAGTTCTGTGCTGGGAGCATTCTGTGCATTTGTGCATTCTCTATAACGCATGTCTGCATCACATGCACCACCAGTGTGGCGGCGGGAGTACGCAGAGCAGGACCGGCCTCTTAACCCTTTGAGTGCCAGAGGGGTACGCAACGCATTGCTTTGCAATGCGTTGCATACCCCTCTGGCACTCAGAGGGTTAACATCACCCAGACCTTGGCTCATGTACACGGGCTTTTACACTAGTACATTTAATAATTGCATAGGTCAGTAAAATAGATATACAAATAAGAATATGAAAAGAGTAACAGGTATAATACTTTCACAGTCCAGCAAAATATAGCAAAGTATACATTGGATCCAGTAAAAATGAGTGAATGGGTAGATCTCTACGGTACCCTAAAAAAAATAGTATATCACTAAAAAATGTATAGTATGTATATGTATATACAAATGTGCCAAAATGTTCACTGTTGATGTATTGTAACCAGAGGGTAGAGATCCTCGCATGTATATCAGGGTACCATCTGCTGTCTTGACGCAGGCATACTGAGGCACAGATCTGTAGAGTGAAGCAGGCAGAGGTAACCTTTGCAAGATATATATTCAGAAACTCAACAGAATAATCCCCTCCCCTCTTTGTCACCGTACTGTGCCTATGGTTCACGTGGCCATGGATCTAAATATATTGAAAACTATCCTCTCCCGTCCTTAAATGAACATAGAAATTACCAACTTCTGTCTTGAAGTATAGGTAAAATATGAGCTCGAAAGACAGAGGTTAGGACTGTGTAAGTATAAAACTCCTACGCGTTTCATATCTTATATGATACTTCCTTAGCGAATGACAGATTTGAATGTTCAGAGTGCTTTTGAATTTTTCACTCTTAAGGTTCACAACCAATAAGAGTTCGTAATTGAATTGCTGGGATGTATACAGTGTTTTAGTCTGCTCAGTAGTGCTAGTCACCAGAATTATTACCATGTTAAATAGAATTATCCATTCTTCCCGGGAATGACACGCAGGACGGAGCGCAGACATCTCCCCATAGTGACGTCTGCACGCTTGCACTGTCAGTCCCTTTTGGAGCCGAACGGCTCCTAGCAACACCTTCTAGAGCCGGCTGGGACTGATGGAGCAGGCACACAGACGTCACTTTGGAAAGATGTCTGCGATCTGTCCTGCCTGTCAGCCCGGGAAGAATGGAGAATTTTATTTAACAAGGTAATAATTCTGGTGACTAGCGCTACTGAGCAGCTAGTTGCCATATGAGGAATTATTGGAGATCGAGTTTTATAGTGGTGGTAGAAAAACGCTGAATTTTCAAGCGTAAAGCTGCTAAAGTAGACACAGAACTGGCTAAGCCATTGTTGTTACCAGGATGAGATATCATTTCACCAGGGGCGTAACTATAGGGGTCGCACCTGCAACTGGGCCTGTGCACTCCAGGGGCCCGGCCTTCCCCTGTGACCCCTCCGCCTGGCACCCGCAATCTCCTGCCAGCACTCTAGTAATGCAGAGCGCTGGGAGATGACATCATCTCCCAGCGCTTTGCATTACTAAGAGGACCGCGCGGGAGCTCCAGGTAGGAGGTAGGAGATGGGGGCATTGTGGAGATTGAGGGGCATTGTGGAGGGGGCCGATGGGGTGGTGGGGGGCCCGTGGCACTTCTTGTAATAGGGCCCGGAGGCTTCTAGTTACGCCTCTGCATTTCACCTAAAATGAACTTGTTCTGACCCATGACTGCCCCTTTAATTCTAGTAATACAATCTGAATTGATTTTTTATATAAATTACATCATATTATTACACTCTAAATTGAAGCTCTCTAAGTAAAGTGCTTAATTATATCGCTACGACACAATTTATAACTGTTTGTTTAGATTAATTAATTCTATTACGACACACTATATTGAAGTTATGTAAATTTTCATTCTATTACTGTAATTCGAATTATAGTTTTATAAGTAAAATACTTAAATCTATTACTACACTCTAAACTGAAGCTCTCTAAGTAAAGTGTTTAATTCTATTATTACAATCTGAATTATGATTTTAGATGTAAATTAATTATATTAATACACTCTAAATTGAAGCTCTGTAAGTATAGTGTTTAATTATATCACTAATACGAATTATAACTGTATGTTTAGATTCATTAATTCTATTACAATAAGTAATATACTTCATTCTGTTATTATACTCTAAATTGAAGCGCTCTATGTAAAGTGTTTAATTCTATTATTACAATCTGAATTATGATTTTATATGTAAATGGATTATTGTATTAAAAAGATCTATGTGGAAATATGGGGCTAAACAGGTAAGACTCTGAAGGGTTAATCAATGAATAAAAATACATAAAAAAACTAATAAAACTAATAAAACATAATGAGTAATCCAAAATAACAGAAAAACACCAAAATGGTTATAATGGGGTGTATCCCTAAAAAAGCAGCTACAATCCCTAGACAAGTGTGTATGGTCATAAAACAACAAAGCTTAAAGGAGCAGTAAACTTATTTTTATGAAAACACATATTTTATAGAGCTTTTCCTGCTGAATAAAACAAGGACATTCCCTCTGCTGTCAGATGTTTTATTCAAAATTTATAGCAGTTAAAATAATCAGGAAGTGAATTTACTGTGTTTACTTCCTGATAGTTCTAACTGACAGGAAGTGAAATTACTGTGTGTTTACTTCCTGATAGTTCTTACTGACAGGAAGTGAATTTACTGTGTTTACTTCCTGATAGGTCTAACTGACAGGAAGTGAAATTACTGTGTGTTTACTTCCTGATAGTTCTAACTGACAGGAAGTGACAGGCAGTTTCTATCACATTCTATGGAAAACTGTTATGTCTCTGACTTTTCTGACTTTCCTCTCCATTAGAATCTAACAGGAAATCTAATTAGAATTTGACCACTAGAGGGCACTGCTAATGTAAAAAAACATGGGTTTAAACTGTAATAACTCTGAAAATATAAATCTCTCAATGGGAGTACCCTTATTTTACTCAGTAGGAATATCCCTACAATACATATTTTTTCATAAAAAAAGTTTACTTCTCCTTTAACAAATGTAAAGATTGGGAGAGCGCTATACATATACATAAATACAGTGACCTTTCAATTAGCATATGGCTAAAATAGATAAGGTACAATTTTATTAGTATGAAACCTCTATATATAAAACACAAAATGCAAAAATACAATAATAATATACCTAATAGTGGTACCACAATATTAAAAATCCTCATGACATACTAAATGTCCCCAATAGATAAAAATATATATGTAGATCAGTTACTTCAATCCTGAAATGTCACCCAATGGTAGAACTATCGTAGCGTAAAGATCCAGATGCCCTCTCCCGACTGGTACACAGATAGATAAGAAGCTAGATGGTTCTCCTCACCTGTCCTATATGCTTACTTGCTACAAGTGTCTTTTAGTTTCAAGACATACCTCTCGTAGCTGCCGATGGAAGACGCTGTTGATTTCTCGGTCCTTCTCCGTAAGCTAATGTGCCCCTCTAGTGGAAACCTCCACTGTTATGGGTGCCTCACTGGGTGTATGCCCAGGGCAAAACCGCCGTTCCAATACTACCTTGCCGCTATAAAGGCACTGATCAATCAGTATAACACAGTTGCAGAATCACAATGTAGCGGGCAGTGGGAAACTCAGGTCAATGCCGTTCTATCTTTCATACAACGCTACTACACATATGGGCTTGTAAAGTATAATAGTGGTCCCACTCCTATCCAACGCATTTCGTGCCACCTGGGCACTTCTTCAGGGATGATTGTTTGAAGCTTCCATCTGAGAATGATGAAGCCCGGCTGAAGAGATTGAGATACGGCCGGGAAGCTGTGGGAGATCAGCTTGTTCACACGAGTATCAGTACCAAAGCTGTGATACGAGACCCAGTACCAACGCTGAGGATCTTTTTCCTGTTAACCAGAGTGCCAGTATCAGTGCCTTTATAGCGGCAAGTTAGTATTGGAAAGGCGGTTTTGCTCTGGGCATATACCCGGTGAGGTACCCATAGCAACGGAGGTTTCCACCGGAGGGGCACATTAGCTTACGGAGAAGGACCAATAAATCAACAGCGTCTTCCATCGGAAGGGCATCCGTGTATTTACGGCAGCTAGGAGAGGTACGTCTTGCAACTAAAAGACACTTGTAGCAAGTGAGCATATAGGACGGGTGAGCAGAACCATCTAGCTTCTTATCTATCTGTGTACCAGTCGGGAGAGGGCATCTGGATCTTTATGCTACGATAACTCTACCATTGGGTGACATTTCAGGATTGAAGTAACTATCTACATATATATACAATATTTTGTATCTGTTGGGGACATTTAGTATGTCTTAAGGATTTTTAATATTGTGGTACCACTATTAGGTATATTATTATTGTATTTTTGCATTTTGTGTTTTATATATAGAGGTTTCATACTAATAAAATTCTACCTTATCTATTTTTGCCATATGCTCATTGGGGGGGGGGGGTATCACTGTTTTTATGTCAGTGGTTCTCAATCTTTTTTTGTTCGGGGCACCCCCAACAAGTAATCTAGAACAGTCGGGGCACCCCTGACATATTTGATGTACTTTATCAAGGGCATAAGAGCGGTACAATACATAAATATACTGTTATTATTAGGTCTTTTAATCATAATAACAAAACGAAACATATTGTGCATAACAATTTCTATAAATCTTTATTTAAAAATCCATTTTTGTTAGTCTTCATAGAAAACATGGGGCACCCTAAGTTGATGTCCGTGGCACACCAAAGTACCACGGCACCCTGGTTGAGAATCACTGATTTATGTATATGTATAGCGCTCTCCCAAATCTTTACATTTGTTAAGAATTATAGTATTACACTCTAAGATGAAGCTCTCTAAATATGGTGTTTAATTATATTACTACAATACGAATTATAACTGCATGTTTAGATTAATTAATTCTATTGCAACACTCTAAAATGAAGTTATGTAAATTTTCATTCTGTTACTGTAATTCAAATTATAATTTTATGAGTAAAACACGTCATTCTATTCTTATACTGTAAATTGAAGCTCTCTATGTAACGTGTTTACGTCTGTTGAAACAATAGGAATTATAGCTTTATATATAAATCAATTAATTCTCTTGACGCACCCTGTATTGAAGCTATGTAAATTATTTCACTCTAATAATGAAATCTGAATGATAGTTTTATAGGTAAAATACCTAATTTGAATAATACACTCTAAATTCAAGTCCTTCACGTTAAGTGTTTGATTCTATTGTAACAATATGAATTACAGTTAGATTTTAAACCCTTTGCGTTCCAGAGGGGTACGGGAATGCATTGCTTTACATTCCGTATCACTCTGGCAATCAAAGAGTTAATATTATAATATAATTATTCATAAATTACTCGGTTTAATTGTTACACTCTAAATTGAAGCAGTGTGTGTGTATGTTTGTGAGTGAGTTTCTTAATTAGTTCCCATAAACACCCTCCATACACTTTAATCAAGCTGGGTCCCCTGTAGTCGTATCAATATGGAACACATTGCACAGCAATGCATTTCAACCTCAACACCAATGAAGGGTTCACTAGCATAAAAATAAGCTAACCCCGTGAACTTTGATTAACTCCTCCATTGCTGGATTGACTTGCATCAGTTGCACAGTCAATACAGAGGTAACAGCAACATAAAAAATCAAGACAAACCTGTGCTGTTCCATATAAATTAGAGCAGTGTTTCTCAACTCCTGTCCTCAGGACCCACTAACAGGCCAGGACTTAGGGATTTCTCTGCTAGAGCACAGGTGTGGTGATCAGAGGCTCATTCACATTGATTAACTCACCTGTGCTCTAACAAGGAAATCATGTGATCAGAGGCTCATTCACATTGATTAACTCACCTGTGCTCTAACAAGGAAATCATGTGATCAGAGGCTCATTCACATTGATTAACTCACCTGTGCTCTAACAAGGAAATCATGTGATCAGAGGCTCATTCACACTGATTAACTCTCCTGTGCTCTAACAAGGAAATCATGTGATCAGAGGCTCATTCACACTGATTAACTCACCTGTGCTCTAACAAGGAAATCATGTGATCAGAGGCTCATTCACACTGATTAACTCACCTGTGCTCTAACAAGGAAATCATGTGATCAGAGGCTCATTCACATTGATTAACTCACCTGTGCTCTAACAAGGAAATCATGTGATCAGAGGCTCATTCACATTGATTAACTCACCTGTGCTCTAACAAGGAAATCATGTGATCAGAGGCTCATTCACACTGATTAACTCACCTGTGCTCTAACAAGGAAATCATGTGATCAGAGGCTCATTCACATTGATTAACTCACCTGTGCTCTAACAAGGAAATCATGTGATCAGAGGCTCATTCACACTGATTAACTCACCTGTGCTCTAACAAGGAAATAGTGTGATCAGAGGCTCATTCACATTGATTAACTCACCTGTGCTCTAACAAGGAAATCATGTGATCAGAGGCTCATTCACACTGATTAACTCACCTGTGTTCTAACAAGGAAATCATCAAATCCTGGCCTGTTAGTGGGTCCTGAGTACAGGAGTTGAGAAACACTGAATTAGATGAATTGTGAACCCTGTAATGAGCATACATCATAATCATTTACTAAATATTACTAAAATAACATAAGTAATAAATCATAATTAGGGCTTTAATAGCATACTTTGGGCAAAGTATGTTTAAGCTGGCTCACCCTGGTGGCGTGGTGAGCGAGCTTAAAGGGTTAGTAATGTCTGCATATAAATTTATGCTAGATTGTAGATTTAAAAAAAAATAATTATGTGGAGCAAGTCCCATCTCTCAGACCTTTATGGTTTGAGAGATATAACATTTTAAAGTTCCCCCTCCATCCCCTTGCCCAGAGGTCAGGTGTAAAGCTGACACAAGGAGAACTGTGCCAGCTGATTCGAGACGGCTCTTTAGTAGTGCAAACCAGGCACACTTTGTAGACCATTCCAATGAAGAATTTCTTTTTAGATAATGCCATTTTGCACTCCTGGTGAATAGCGCTCTGCTCTAAACATGGACGTAGTTAAAACTATACAAATTTGGTATATTTTTACTTGGAGGAATCCGGGCTTTTTCAAATAATTGAAACTTTCGCAATCAAGGTAAATTTTTTTGATACATAGTATGTGATTTTAGCAAACTAAGTACTTTTTCACTTTTTTATTATTATGACATCATAGCTTTTTGCATGATGCAAAATTCTCTTCATGTAAGGTACCACGACAAAGCTCAATTAGTTCTGAAAAAAACAATATATAATTTTTAGTGTTGAGCGAGCATGCTCGGCCGATGCTCGGATCGGCTCGAGCATCGCTCTGCTCGGCACATGGCGGTACTCGTACTCGTACCGCCATGTGCTCGCCCGCCATGTTCGGGTGGCAGGGATCTGTGCCGAAGGAGGCACAGATCTTACAGATGCTCCGCTGGACCACCAGGGACTGGAGGTAGGGGGCATTGCGGAGATGAAGGGGGACATTGCGGAGATGAAGGGGGACATTGTGGAAGGGGGATATTGTGGAAGGGGGACATTGTGGAAGGGGGGCATTGCCGAGATGAAGGGGGCATTGCGGAGATGAAGGGGGCATTGCGGAGATGAAGGGGGACATTGCGGAGATGAAGGGGGACATTGTGGAAGGGGGACATTGTGGAAGGGGGACATTGTGGAAGGGGGGCATTGCGGAGATGAAGGGGGCATTGCGGAGATGAAGGGGGACATTGTGGAGATGAAGGGGGACATTGTGGAAGGGGGACATTGTGGAAGGGGGACATTGTGGAAGAGGGGCATTGTGGAGATGAAGGGGGGCATTGACCAGGCACCCTCCCCTCATCAGAGCAGGGGGTGCCTGGTGTAATGCTCGAGTCCTCCCATTTAATTCAATGGGGTTCGGGTGCTCGGCCGAGCACTCGAGCCTCCGGGGGTGCTCGGTCAGAGCACCCGAACACCCGAGCATCGGGGTGCTCGCTCAACACTAATAATTTTCCATATTTAACTAAAAATCCCCAGAGGAAATCAAGCCTAAACGGAAGGATAGCAAAAACGCTGAAAAAGTGTCTGGTCTGCAGGGTTCAGAAAATGGCCCAAGCCGCTGGCACTGAAGGGGTTAAACATACTTTGGGCAAACTACGCTACTAAAGCCCTAATTATAATTTATTATTTATATTATTTTAGCAATATTTAGTAAATGATTATGATGTATGCTCATTGGTTCACAGTCTATTTCATTTGTAGGAAGCAGCGCAGGTTTGTCTTGCTTTTTTGTGTCTGTTCTAGGTTTATCCTATGTTTTGGATACTTTAATCACAATATTTTTTATTTATTTTATATAAAATACATATTAATCATGGTGTTCTAGAGCTGTGAGTTTCTCTTGGTCTGTTTTGAATTTAGCAACATCGTGACATAGTTGATGAGGCTGAAAAAAGACATGTGTCCTTCAAATCCAGCCCATGCCAAATCACCCTTGTTAATCCAGAGGAAGGCAAAAAAAAAACATACTTCGAAGTGATTTCTAATTAAATCCCAAGTGAGTAAAAAATATTATTTCCTGACTCCAAATGCCAGCCAGATAGTTCCTTGGATCAACAACCTATGTGCATCGAAGCCATCTGTCACAATTCTCAACATAGTTTTGTGCTAGATAGGCATCCATTGTTTTCTTGAAAGCAGTTACAGAATCGACAAGCACAACATTCCAAGGCAAAGAATTCCATAGCTTTATAGCCCTTACTGTAAACAATCCCTTCCCTTGTCAAAAGCACCTTTCTTCTAGTCTTAATAGATGACCTCTCATTCTTTGCTCAGCTCTTTGCATAAATAATTTATTGGATAGTTCTTGGTATTGATTTGAATGTATATGTAAATGGAAATCATATCACCCCTTAGATGTCTCTTTTCTAATGTAAACAAACCCAGTTTGGCTAGTCTCTCTTTATAACTCAGATCCTCCAATCCCTTTATCAGGTTATTGACTAAAAGCAAACCTTTTCATTTTTTAGCTAAAGTCAAAGTAGCCTTAAATACAAAGTAACATTTAATATGTAAAAAAATATATGTCGTAGGATTTATCCTCTTGAGAAAAACAAGGGCAATTTAACCACTGAGTTATTTTAAGCTTCAGTATTTCAATGTCCTGAAATGTTACAGTGGCGCTGTTGATACACTATCCTATGCACAGCTCTGGTCATTTGAACATAAAACTCATTAGAATGCTATAGCAACAGCGCCATGGTAATGTTTCTGGCCACTGAGATATTGCACCTAAAAAATTCAAGTTTGAGCTGCGATAACCTTTGAATAACATACCTCTCAGCAGTAGGAGTGCTCTTATTTTACTCAGGATAAACACTACACTATATACACACTATATATATTCACATATTAGGCATTATTCATCCTTTAAATACATTGTGAGTGGATATAATTATCCTTCCTTCTCTTTATCCTTCAGGACCTTCAATCTCCTCCAGCTGAAGGGGTTGTATAGCACTTTGGAACTCAAAGTGTTAAAAAGGAAGGAGGGAAGACATCAGTGATTGGTGGGTTTGTGTTAATTGATTTGGTCAATAAGAGCCGTCTCCTCCTCCATGGACATGTTATCCAGAACTAGTTATGGATTATTATTAGAGGGACCTATCCACACAGAATTGACTCATAGTGGCCAAGAGGATTTTCTGCCTAGATTAAGATAAGCTGGTATTTATTATAACGAGATGCCATTTTTTAAAGTGAAATTGTCACTTTTAAAAAAAGTAGGTTATTTGGAAAGAGCTTTCAAAATCATGTATAATAATGCTAACCATTTTATGTAAAACAATATTATATGACCTATGAGATATTTATTTGTCAGTTTATGAAAATTAGTATTGTCGGGTAGGCCTGCCAGATACTAATATTCAACTCTGCTCTTGCACCTGTCACTCCCTGTCAGCCAGATACTGACATTCCACATTGCTCTCCCTCCCACCTTCCACACTCTGCCAGCCAGATACTAACATTCCACATTGCTCTCCCTCCCACCTTCCACTCTCTGCCAGCCAGATACTGACATTCCACATTGCTCTCCCTCCCAACTTCCACTCTCTGCCAGCCAGATACTGACATTCCACATTGCTCTCCCTCCCACCTGTCACACTCTGCCATTCATATACTGACATTCCATACTGCTTTCCCTCCCACCTGCCACACTCTGCCATCAAAATACTGACATTCCACATTGCTCTCCCTCCCGCCTGCCACACTTTGCCATCCATATACTGACATTCCACATTGCTCTCCCTCCCACTTGCCACAAGCTACCATACATATACTGACATTCCACATTGCTCTCCCTCCCACCTGCCACAAGCTACCATCCGTATACTGACATTCCACATTGCTCTCCCTCCCACCTGCCACAAGCTACCATCCGTATACTGACATTCCACATTGCTCTCCTTCCCACCTGCCACAAGCTACCATACACATACTGACATTCCACATTGCTCTCCCTCCCACTTGCCACAAGCTACCATACATATACTGACATTCCATACTGCTCTCCCTCCCACTTGCCACAAGCTACCATACACATACTGACATTCCACATTGCTCTCCCTCCCACTTGCCACAAGCTACCATACATATACTGACATTCCACATTGCTCTCCCTCCCACTTGCCACAAGCTACCATCCGTATACTGACATTCCACATTGCTCTCCCTCCCACCTGCCACATGCTACCATCCGTATACTGACATTCCACATTGCTCTCCCTCCCACCTGCCACACGCTACCATCCGTATACTGACATTCCACATTGCTCTCCCTCCCACCTGCCACACACTACCATCCATATACTGACATTCCACATTGATCTCCCTCCCACCTGCCACACGCTACCATCCATATACTGACATTCCATACTGCTCTCCTTCCCACCTGCCACACTCTGCCAGCCAGATACTGACATTCCATACTGCTCTCCCTCCCACCTGCCACACACTACCATCCATATACTGACATTCCACATTGCTCTCCCTCCCACCTGCCACACTCTGCCAGCCAGATACTGACATTCCATACTGCTCTCCCTCCCACCTGCCACATACTACCATCCATATACTGACATTCCACATTGCTCTCCCTCCCACCTGCCACACTCTGCCAGCCAGATACTGATATTTAACATTCCTCTCCATCCCACCTTTCACTCCCTTCTGGCAAGATTATAATGTTCTTCATTGCTCTCCCTCCAAACTGCCTTTGTCTGCTAGCCAGATACTTACTTTCCACACTGCTTTCCCTTTCACCAACTTCTCCCTACTGGCTAGATACTAATATCTCACACTGCCCTCCCTCTTACCTGCCACTTCCTGCCAGCCTGGTACTAACACTGCACTCAGTTCTCCATCCTACCTGCCACTCCCTGCCAGCCATATCCTGAAATTCCACACTATGCTCCCTTCAACTTGCCACTCACTTATGGATCAATTCAAATAGTCCACACTATTCTCCATCTCACCTGCTTCTCCCTGCCAGCCCAATACTAACATTCCACACTCATCTCCTGCAGACCTGCTTACCAGACAGAGACTAACATTCCACACTCATCTCCTGCAGACCTGCTTACCAGACAGAGACTAACATTCCACACTGCTCTTCCTCCCAACTGCATCAGCCTGCCAGCCAGATACAAACATTCCACACTTCTCTGCATCCCACCAGCCAATCTCTGCCAATCAAAACCTTTGCACATAGCTCTCCCGCCCACTCCCTGCCAGCCAGATACTGACAGTCAATACTGGTCTCTCTCCCACTTGCCACTCCCTGACAGCCGGATACTGACATTCCATACTGAACTCCCTGCTAGCCAGATACTGACATTCTACACTGCTCCTCTTTCAACCTGAGCTTCAAGGCTCTACATTCTGGGGGGTACAAATGACCCCTATTACTGCCTGAAAAAGGGCAAACTAATTGTTGAGGGGAGAGTGTTGGGAACCTTGTGTTGGAATAAATACTATAAGCCCTCTTTACTCACATTCAGACTGAAACGCATTAACCCTATATTATCCCTTGCCAAGAATACAACAGAGGTCTCCAACACAATACATCGAAGACCACTTTAGTATACAAGGGGTTAAAATCTGATATGTCAAAGACCCACAAGTACGATCATAACAATCTTATCACTTTGTCACTAGAATGTTCTCCGTGAAAGAGCTTTGGAAACATAATTATGACATTTCGGCCCCCAACGCTCCACTGCTCTCAAACCACACAAATTATATCTGACATTTAATTTGGGTCTCAAGGTGCCATACATGAAATCTTCTTGCTAGAATGATAACGATGAATATTGTGCGTGGGGTTTTTTGACAGATAGATCTATCTAGTTAACTTCAAGGCTGGCTTTCATGACCGCACAAGAATGTTACACAGAGACCCAGAAGTGCAAAATGGAGATAAAGTGGTTGCAAGGGAAAAATCAGCTATTGGCTTGTGGTCCCATAGTTATGTGTAGGTCAATGTTCTACACACTGCTATATTGTGTTTGATATATACCCGATAAGTAGCTAAGATACAGATGTGTTAGATATTCTTGTTTAGATTCTGAGGCTGATGACTTAACCCTTTGAGTGCAGAAGAGAATCCAGTGCAAAGCAGAGGCGTAACTAGAAGCCACCAGGCCCTGGTGCAAAATTGCCATGTGCCCCCGACCACATTGCCCCCCATTGGCCACCTCCACATTGCCCCCCATTGGACTCCTTCACATTGAACCCACTGGACACCTCCTCAGTGCACCCAATGTCCATCTCCACATTGCCCCCAATGTCCATCTCCACATTGCCCCCAATGTCCATCTCCACATTGCCCCCCAATGTCCATCTTCACATTGTCCACCACTGTTCATCTCCACATTGTCCACCACTGTTCATCTCCACATTGCCCCCCCATGTCCATCTCCACATTGCCCCCCAATGTCCATCTCAACATTGTCCACCACTGTTCATCTCCACATTGCCCCCCAAAGTCCATCTCCACATTGCCCCCCATGTCCATCTCCACATTGCCCCCCACTGTTCATCTCCACATTTCCCCCAATGTCCATCTCCACATTGCCCCCAATGTCCCCCAGTGTCCATCGCCTTCCTCCCTGGTGGTCCAGTGGTGTGGCATGAGAGGTCTGTGCCTTCTTCTGCACAGACCTCTATTAGCAGCTGGAGCTCCTGCACGGTCCTCTCTCCTGTATTGCAGAGATGATGTCATCTCCCAGCGCTCTGCATTACTAGAGTGCCGGAGTCAGAGATGGAGCTCAGGCACTGCTGATAGAGGTCTGTGCCAAAGAAGGCACAGATCTTACCTCAGCTTGTTGCGGGTGCCAGGCAGGGGGGGTCGCAGGGGGTGGCTGGGGCCCTGGGATGACAGGCCCAGTCGCAGTTACTACCCCTGCAACCCCTATTGTTAAGCCTCTGGAGCAAAGGGTTAACCCTTAGAGTAGTGTGGAGGGGAGGTAATACATTGATTTGTAATGCATTACACAATCCACTGGCACTCAAATGGTTAAATGGACCCGTCACCCTAAGGCAAGTTTAGTTTGTTTTATGGAGAATTAAAATATATTGTACTAGCCAATTTTTTTTTTTTTTTTTTTTTAATAAATTGTTTTTGATACCTGATCCTGAGAGCAGAATGTTAACACTTTTAGTGCCGGAGGGGTATGCGTTGCACACCCCTCTGGCACTCAAAGGGTTAAACTTTTTTTTTGTTTTTGTTTTTCTTTTGAATATGGACTTTTGGTGGAGAAAAAAAAGAATTTGCTTTCTTCATGAATATTCGTGTGCATAGAAAATGCTGAAAAAAACCCAAACAAATTCCACCTTTTTGCTACAGTCAATTAATTTTCCAAAAAGGAATTAGATAATTTCTGCCTCTGCTTTCCGTGGCCACAGGAGTTCACACTGCAATATGACTGCTGACTCTGAGGGATGACGATGAGAAAGGAAAAATTGGCATCACTCTGAATCCTACAGCAACATGTGTCTTCAGAAATTTGCTAACGGGTTGTGTCCCATTGGCTTTTGGTAAGGAAATGAACTACCTGCTTCTACAATTCTGACACAGCTCTTGAAAAATAACCGCAGCTTGAGATATGGGTGCAACACCTGACGTCAGATCTTTAAAATCTCTGTTCTCAAGAAAAGAATTGGGGAGCATGTCAACCACCAACGTTTTGGCCAGTTTTCCAGTCTACATCCTGTCACCCCCAACTATCTCAGAGGCATCCATCTCCATACTTCGCATTTGCACAACAGGAGCAGTAGGAGACTGTTGTTCCACTGCCTAAGACATCCACAACACTACTATCTGTCCCAGAAACTTTTATGAGTGCTTCTACTGTAGGCTGACCACATTTCCGTACTGCCATTCCGGGACATGTGGTCACCATAGTCCCGCGGCTGAGGCTCCTGCCGGCGCTGACCATCTTTCTGAGGTTGACATAGTATGAGTTCCCAGTGGGAACTCTTACTCTGTGTCAGCCTCAGATAAATGGTCAACACCGGTGGGAGCCTGAGCCGCGGGTCTCATTTGCAGCACCAGCATACTTGCTCCATCCCAGCTGTCTCTCACGCACCAGTCCAGCCAGCCAATGAAATGTATTTTCTATTTGGTCCTCATTGGCTGGCTCAGCCAGCCAATGAGGACCATATAGCAAATAAATTTATAGGTTGGCTGGACTGGTGCGTGTTGCTCCATTCCGGGACTCTTTGTTGTCCCGGTGGGGGGGTAACCCGGGACACAGACCCCCAATAAGGGACAGTCCCGGGCATTCCAGGACGTGTGGTCACCCTATTCTACTGCCGCTAGTCTTTGCACCTCTGACTTACTGCTGGTGTGTTTCCCAATCAGACCCAGAGACGGATTAAGGCCCCATAGGGCCCTAGGCAAGGTACCAATATGGCCCACCATATCTCCGGTGCTTCTGGCTCAGTGTGTTGTTAGCAGCTACTGGCATTGTGGCTCTAATGTAAGTGGGAACAACTGTATGATACGGCACTGTGATGTTAGTGGCAGCAGGGCCTTTGTCTGTGACTCATCACTTGCACCTAGGGCCTCTCATATTGCCATGGGCCCTAGGCATTAGCCTATGTTGACATAATGGATGATTCGGCTGTGATCAGACCTGTGGTTATGCTTCAGGTGGGATCTAGTAAGGATTTGCTGAGATGTGATCCTGCTTTCCCCTGCTAGATGTTACAGTAGCACCAGCAGTAGATGTGAGTGTAACTGCACTTTGAACATCAGTAGAAGCACTCATGAATAGCGTTATGGTTGTTGACCTGTGTTGCTGCTTGGGCAATAATAGTGTGTGGGACTAGGTGGATATTGGACTTCAAAGTAATGACGGTGATGATATTGATGACTGAGATCATTTGTATGTAAAGTGCATGAGAGAGCAGTTGGCGCGTGGAGTGATATTTTCTTTGTCAGAAAAAAAATCTATAATGTACGTCTCTGTCACTATCACTGCAACTCCCAGTATTTGCTCAGGTTTAGGAATAGGCTCTCCAGTCTGTATAAGTGTACCTCAGTCAGAAGTATTTACTTATTTTTTTAATGGTCCCTATCCCTGTTCATCAACATTTTGAAGCAAATTTGGTGCTGTTGACGTGGTGAGTTTCCAGAACAGAAATTTAAAGTACAGCTGTCACTTTGCAACAAATTGGTGATTATGAAAGGGCTTTTATATAGGCTGATCTATCGGGGGCAAATAAAAATTTACATTGATGTAAATGTGTTCCCCAATGTAAATGTGGGTTTTAACCCCTCAGAATTTTGATTTGTCCACTGTAGTTCAGTTCATTTTCCTCTAGAATTGCTCCAGTTCTTCCTATAAAAGGAGAACAAATATCTGATAAAAATAACCCCCCACCACCTTCCTTACTATGGACAGAACATTTGCTCCTATTAATGTTGTGTTTTTGTTGAAGATATAACATCTTTAATAAGTCTCAATGTCATGTCCATGGAGGCAGACATACCAGATGCTCAAACTCTGCTCATTGCACATGGTAATCTTAATCCTTCATACCCTTAAGGACCAATGAAATGCCAGGACTGACAGAATTTGGTTCTTTATGGACCAACAACGGTCTTGGCACGTTATGGGTAAAATGATCGCAGTGTGCATCAGGGCATGCTGTGATCATGCCGAGTAGGTAGTAACTGACACCTCCAGGACTAGAGCAGTAAGTTTTAGCCTTTTCCTGGTGTCTTGGCACATGGAATTGCTGCTGTAGTGATCACATGTGCCAGTGGAGCCAATGACAAAGGCTATGTATTTAAACATTCCGTCTGTCATTGTTCTCTGCATCTTCATGAGGAAGAGAGAGAGACAGAGAACAAAACCCCCAGTGCCTAAAATGGCCTAAAATTAGGTACTGGAAGTAGGACAGAGGGTGGGGGAGATAAAAAAGACAGGTATGTATGGCACTTTGACCCCACTTAGTGTAACTGAATAACTGATTTAGAGCAAACCCACAGTATTTTATTTACACAGACTAATTTATAAACACATAGACTGAAACTTAAACAAACATAATGTGAGTGTTATTACTGTGGAACAATGTGACACATTTATATACACACCACACAGTCTGATCTCCTAAACACAGGGACACCAGGGTGATACACTTATATACATACCACACAGTCTGATCTCCTAAACACAGGGACACCAGGGTGATACACTTATATACATACCACACAGTCTGATCTCCTAAACACAGGGACACCAAGGTGATACACTTCTATACACACACCACACAGTCTGATCTCCTAAACACAGGGACACCAGGGTGATACACTTATATACATACCACACAGTCTGATCTCTTAAACACAGGGACACCAGGGTGATACACTTCTATACACACACCACACAGTCTGATCTCCTAAACACAGGGACACCGGGGTGATACACTTCTATACACACCACACAGTCTGATCTCCTAAACACAGGGACACCAGGGTGATACACTTATATACACACACCACACAGTCTGATCTCCTAAACACAGGGACACCAGGGTGATACACTTATATACACACCACACAGTCTGATCTCCTAAACACAGGGACACCAGGGGGATACACTTCTATACACACCACACAGTCTGATCTCCTAAACACAGGGACATCAGGGTGATACACTTATATACACACCACACAGTCTGATCTCCTAAACACAGGGACACCAGGGTGATACACTTCTATTCACACCACACAGTCTGATCTCCTAAACACAGGGACACCAGGGTGATACACTTATATACACACTACACAGTCTGATCTCCTAAACACAGGGACACCGGGGTGATACACTTCTATACACACCACACAGTCTGATCTCCTAAACACAGGGACACCAAGGTGATACACTTATATACACACCACACAGTCTGATCTCCAAAACACAGGGACATCAGAGTGATACACTTGTATACACACCTCACAGTCTGATCTCCTAAACACAGGGACACCAGGATGATACACTTATATACACAGCACACAGTCTGATCTCCTAAACACAGGGACATCCGTGTGATACACTGATATACACACCACACAGTCTGATCTCCTAAACACAGGGACACCAGGGTGATACACTTCTATACACCCCACACAGTCTGATCTCCTACACACAGGAACACCAGGGTGATATACTTATATACACACCACACAGTCTGATCTCCTAAACACAGGGAAACCAGGGTGATACATTTATATACACACAACACAGTCTGATCTCCTAAACAGAGGGACACCAGGGTGATACACTTCTATACACACCACACAGTCTGATCTCCTAAACACAGGGACACCAGGGTGATACACTTATATACAGACACCACACAGTCTGATCTCCTAAACACAGGGACACCAGGGTGATACACTTATATACATACCACACAGTCTGATCTCCTAAACACAGGGACACCAAGGTGATACACTTCTATACACACACCACACAGTCTGATCTCCTAAACACAGGGACACCAGGGTGATACACTTATATACATACCACACAGTCTGATCTCTTAAACACAGGGACACCAGGGTGATACACTTCTATACACACACCACACAGTCTGATCTCCTAAACACAGGGACACCGGGGTGATACACTTCTATACACACCACACAGTCTGATCTCCTAAACACAGGGACACCAGGGTGATACACTTATATACACACACCACACAGTCTCATCTCCTAAACACAGGGACACCAGGGTGATACACTTATATACACACCACACAGTCTGATCTCCTAAACACAGGGACACCAGGGGGATACACTTCTATACACACCACACAGTCTGATCTCCTAAACACAGGGACATCAGGGTGATACACTTATATACACACCACACAGTCTGATCTCCTAAACACAGGGACACCAGGGTGATACACTTCTATTCACACCACACAGTCTGATCTCCTAAACACAGGGACACCAGGGTGATACACTTATATACACACTACACAGTCTGATCTCCTAAACACAGGGACACCGGGGTGATACACTTCTATACACACCACACAGTCTGATCTCCTAAACACAGGGACACCAAGGTGATACACTTATATACACACCACACAGTCTGATCTCCAAAACACAGGGACATCAGAGTGATACACTTGTATACACACCTCACAGTCTGATCTCCTAAACACAGGGACACCAGGATGATACACTTATATACACAGCACACAGTCTGATCTCCTAAACACAGGGACATCCGTGTGATGCACTGATATACACACCACACAGTCTGATCTCCTAAACACAGGGACACCAGGGTGATACACTTCTATACACCCCACACAGTCTGATCTCCTACACACAGGAACACCAGGGTGATATACTTATATACACACCACACAGTCTGATCTCCTAAACACAGGGAAACCAGGGTGATACATTTATATACACACAACACAGTCTGATCTCCTAAACAGAGGGACACCAGGGTGATACACTTCTATACACACCACACAGTCTGATCTCCTAAACACAGGGACACCAGGGTGATACACTTATATACACACACCACACAGTCTGATCTAAACACAGGGACACCAGGGAGGGAGGGAATGAAGGACATTGGGATTTTCACATCAGAGGGACAGTACCACTAAAAAGTGGACCTTTGGGAGGTTTGAACAGCTGTTCCTTCATTTTATCCAGTCGTTATTAAAAATGAACCAGCTAAGCACAAAAACTTGTACTTTTTTCATTTTTTTTCTCCTTTTTTTTATTACTATCAAATTAAATGGTGGGTTATACATATAAATATGGTATCAAAAGAAATCCCTACTTATGCTTAAAAATGCTATGTAAGTTGTGTGGGTGTACTAAATGAATTAGATGAAAAATATGGTTGAGCAAAGGCATGCTAAAAAGGCCTCTAGTGTAAAAAAAAAACAGTGTCACTAAGGGATTAAGCTTCTAGCATGTACACTTGTATGCACATGTCAACACATACATGTCATTGTATGCACTAACATGGCATCCTTTGAAAATGTCGCCCTCTATTGGGAGTACAGCACAACAGAGCATTAATAATGTTGTGTTGAAAACAGCGATACCAGAGTTCTGCCTGCATGAAAATAGTGACATTCTGAAATCGTATGCCTCAATATCGTATCCACACAGGGAGCCGGGTGCAGAGAACCGGTGGTTAATGAACTTCCTAAGGAGGCGGTGGCAATCTGACACCAGCAGTACACAGGGTTCTCACACTGCTCAGCAGTTAAATGCACCATTAACCCCTTCAGTGCCCTCCTCCGTGATGGCTGTTACGCATTCATGTGACTGGCGCCTACCATGTACAATTGCACCTCTTAACACATTGGTTGCAAGAGATGTGATGTTTATTTGTGGCACGGAGGAGGGCACTGAAGGGGTTAATGCAGCATTAAACTGTTGAGCAGCGTGAGAACCCTGTGTACTTTCGGTGTCGAATTGCCGCTGCCTCGCTTAGAAAGTTTGTTAACCACCAGTCTCTGCACCTGGCTCCCTGTTTGGATATGATATTTTGGCCTGTGATATCAGAATGTTGCTATTTTCATGCATGCATGATATTGCTGTTTTGAACAAAACATTTTTAATGCGCCATTGTGTTGCACGCCCAATAGGGGGCGACATTTTCAAACCAAACCACACTGACACTAAATAGCACATGCAAACACTGTGCTTTCACTCACAGAACATCGCCCCAAGAAGAAATTAGAGGAAGCAAATGAATACTAAAAAGGCCAAAACTTCTCTGGTCCTCTAGTGTAAACAAAGGCCTGGTTCTCAAGGGGTTAAGTTGAGAGGGGAATGCAATGCATTGTGTACTCCCCTGGTCCTTAAAAGGCTAAGTAAATTCATATACTCTGCCTGCTTGAAACAGTCAACATCCAGTACTGAATGGAGAGGTCATCTCTTGAAGAAAGTCACAAACGCAAAATTCATAGGGGCCATTAGGTTTTTTTTGGCCATAGTAAGGTAACTGGTATTTTATTATTTTTTTTTTATTAGGAGGTGTTACTTCTCCTTTAAATCAGTCCGTTACTGATTTGCAGACTGATGGCATTCAACAGATTAAAAGCATAATTAGTCTTCTCCAGCAGAGTATCCCAGAACCAAATAAAATAAAATAAATATACATTTGATGGGAATATCCTATATAATAATTCGCAAAAACGTGTGTAACAACACAGTCATGCGCAGTAGAGACTGCCAGTGAGGAGGCTGATACAGAACGGGGCACTCTGTATCAGCTGCGGCGAGGTCAGTCTCTACTGCGCATGACTGCACCACAACCGGCTGGCAGTGGCACTGTGGCCTGTGTAACGGGCTCTTCAACTAGTTTACAATAAAAAGGCTAAATTCATGTGGAACAATGCAGAAAATAGACAAACAGAAAGTGTAAGATCTCCGCTGACGGCTCCAGACAGGTAAGAACAGACTGACTAGAGCAGGAGCGATCAATCCTCTTGTCCCCCGTACAGTGCATGTTCCCAGGAGGATCTTCTGTGATGTTTCACAAAAACAACAGCTCAGATTCATCTTCATAGTATTTGAACCATGGAGAGTGTTATATCAATACTGTCAGAGCTGTGGTTCAAGAGTAATTGAATGATAAAGTATCCCCCTCCCGCCCCTTATACCTAGTGTAAGCCATCTCTTCTCAGATGTGGAATCTGGTCCCTTGACTGGACAGATCACAGCAAGGGACAATCTTCTTACTGTGATCATAAGGAAATCCTGCCCCCTTGACATGTTTTTCAGGTTTATCCTTATGATCACTGAAGATTGTCCCTCTCTGCGATCCATCCATACAGTCTTACTGCTCTGAGGTGAACAGTGTTACATCAGTAAAAGGGGCGGGAGGGGAACACTTTATCATTCAATTACTCTTGAACTACAACTCTGACAGAATAATGAAATAACACTCTCCAAAGTCCAAATACTATGAAGATTAATTAGAGCTGCTTTATTGTGAAACATTACAATCCCTTTAAACACTAGTGAATTAACACAGAGACAACCTTCAGAATGAATAAACACTGATTGGTCCACGTGGAGCAAACCAACTGAACCACAGGGAATTAATAAACTCAAAGGGTTACATGCATGCCTTATATGTGACTGTATGCAATGTAACGATACACAGCTGTGGGCTGCATTCTATTACAGGAGATAAATGTTAACACCCATTTTAACAAAAATGTTACCATTGAAGTCTATGGGGATGTAAAATTAGCACCTGCAATAGAATCTAGCCCTAAATGTCTGTTCTTCCGTTCCTTACACCCATGTGCATGGCTTCTGGTTTAAAGGGATAGTAATGTTTCTATTAAACTGCAGCTTCAAGTCTTCTGTATGTTTTTTATAACACGTAGCGCTATGTTTAAAGGAGCAGTAAACTTTTATTTATGAAAACACATATCTTATAGAGCATTTCCTGCTGAATAAAACAAGGTCACTCCCACTGCTGTCAGATGTTTTATTCAAAATTTATAGCAGTTTAAATAATCAGGAAGTGAATATAGTGTGTGATTACTTCCTGATAGTTCTAACTGACAGGAAGTGTATTTACTGTGTTTACTTCCTGATAGTTGTAACTGACAGGAAGTGACTCAGCAGTTTCTATCACATTCTATGGAAAACTATATGTTTCTGACTTCCCTCTTCATTAGAATCTAAGAGGAAAACTAATTAGAAATTGACCACTAGAGGGCACTGCTAATGTAAAAAACACATGGGTTTAAACTGTAATAATTCTGGAAATATAAATCTCTCAGCAATGGGAGTACCCTCATTTTACTCAATAGGAAAATCCCTACAATATATTTTTTTTCATAAAAAGGTTTACTGCTCCTTTAATTACTTACAGTTCTGTAGTTCAAAAGCTATTCAAGCTGAAAGGATCCCCCTTTCTGACCTCTTCCTATCAGATCTGGAATCCGGTTGAGGGACAGATGCAGTGAGGGACAATCTTCACTCAGTAAGTATAATGAACCCCTTTATGAAGGAGGGCAGGATTTTCCTTTTGCTTACTGGAGATTGTCCCTTGCAGTGCTCCATCCGGACCAGACTGAGAAGCAGAAAGGGGTGGGAGGGGGATCCTTTCAGCTTGAATTGTGATTGAACTACAACACTGTAAGTAATTAAACACAGTGCTATGTGTTATAAAAAACATATAGAGAACTTGGAGCTGCACTTTAATATAGACTTTACTATCCCTTTAACCCTTTCAGTGCCATGGGGATGTGCAAAGCATTGCAGAGCAATGGAACGCAAAAGCTTATCACCTGTCACATACTTCTATTAACTGTTGTATAGGAGCATCGAGCACATTATTTCCTATGGAGAAATCACCTCTAATTAGTTTTCACAATCGTTATTTTCGGCAACACTTTCCAGAATGCTGACAAGCACTGCCTAGTTTATTCTGACAGTTTTCCCACAATCCTGTGCTGCTAATAATATCTATAACAGTATCAGGTCTCGCTGCGCCCCGTCCTTCATTCCTTTCTGTAGCAGATAGACTACAGCCTGCGGAAATTCCAAAATTATCCAAGATTAATATGTCAAGATTTATCCCTTTGTGCATCTAGCTATAGAGAAGCACAGAGAGGGATGATCTAAAAAAAATGTCTTTATTGAAACTTCAATGACACTTACACATATTCACTTACAGGATCACAATGGCCCAGCCGAACACAAAATCTGCTCAGTAGTGAATACTTGGTAATAGTATGAATGACCTTGTTGAATGATCCAGTATAACAGGAAAGCTGTGATTCATGACTCGCTAAACTAAGGTTAAAGGGATAGTAATACTTCGTTTTAACTTTATTTTATTTTGTAGGCATTAAAAAAACATGAAGAATGATATAAGTCTTATCTCTCAAACCTTTATGGTTTATGAGATATTCACAAGCAAAGTTTCCCCTCACGCCCCTTTTACCTAGTGTAAGCCATCTCTTCTCAGATGTGGAATGCAGTCCATAGACCAGACAGATAACAGCAGGGGACAATCTTCTTCCTATGAGAACAATGAAGGCCCTGCCCCCCTTGACAAGTTTTTCAGGTTTTTCCCTTATCTTAATTGAAGATTGTTCCTCTCTGCAGTCTACCTGGGCACCCCCCTTCTGATCTGGTTGAACGGGGGGGGGATACTTTGCTTGTGAATATCTCTTAAACCATAAAGGTTTGAGAGATAAGACTTATATCGTTCTTCATGTTTTTTTAATGCCTACAAAATAAAATAAAGTTAAAACGAAGTATTACTATCCCTTTAACTCATTGTGGGAATATGAGGAATGAGAAGGGGTCATAAGGACGTCTATCAGATGCCGCTATGTAGACTTTGGTTCTCCCTCAGCAAGGGTAATGCTCATAATAGGAGTAGATAGGACCAGGGCCGGATTTACATTTTGGGAGCCTCTAGGCACAGAAATCTGAAGCGTCACCCCCATGGGCCATCTCCACTGGACACCTCCACAATGCTCCATGTTGCCCTCCATCATCTCCATATTGCCCCCATCAATTCCATATTGCCCTCAGATTACCCCCATTATCTCCATATTACCCTCACATTGCCCCAGTGTCCGTTTCCTACCTCTTCCCTGGTGGTCCAGCGGCAGGAGAGGTCTGTGCCTCCTCCTTCTGCACAGTCCTGTAGCTGCTGGAACTCCCGTGAGGTCTTCTCTTCAGTAATGCAGAGCGCTGGGAGATTATGTAATTTCCTAGCTCTCTGCATTACTAAAGAGCCGACGAAGGAGCTCAGCAGCTACAGGTCTGTGCCGAAGAAGGCACAGACCTGTCTTCATGGTGCCGGGCTGGGTAGGAGACTCAGGCGAATTAAAAAAAAAACACACAACATGATCCCGGTGACAGGCACCTCTCTGTTGGGTGTGCCTGTAAGCAGGTGCCTACTCTGCCTAATTATAAATCCGGCCCTAGATAGGACAGAAGATTGATGGATAGAATCCTGTCTCTTTATGTGTATTAAAGAGCTACTCTCCACATCATCAGTGCATTGCATACCCCTCAGGCACTCCAAGGTTTAAAGGGATAGTAATACTTCGTTTTATCTTTATTTTATTTTGTAGGCATTAAAAAAACATGAAGAATGATATAAGTCTTATCTCTCAAACCTTTATGGTTTATGAGATATTCACAAGCAAAGTTTCCCCTCCCGTCCCTTTTACCTAGTGTAAGCCATCTCTTCTCAGATGTGGAATCCAGTCTATAGACCAGACAGATAACAGAAGGGGACAATCTTCTTCCTATGACAACAATGAAAGCCCTGCCCCCCTTGACAAGCTTTTCAGGTTTTTCCCTTACCTTAATTGAAGATTGTCCCTCTCTGCAGTCTACCTGGGCACCCCCCTTCTGATCTGGCTGAGCAGTGTTACATCAGTAAAAGGGGCGGGAGGGGGACACTTTGCTTGTGAATATCTCTTAAACCATAAAGGTTTGAGAGATAAGACTTATATCATTCTTCATGTTTTTTTAATGCCTACAAAATAAAATAAAGTTAAAACGAAGTATTACTATCCCTTTAACAAAAGGAAAGGGAAACTCAACCTAAAATGTTTATTAATTGTTCAGGGTATGCAGTAGAGGGTATCCTTTTGAAATATTGCGTTTTTTTATATTGCTCTGCTTCTTGGCACATTCAGTAGGTCGCCATGTTCTAAAGGGCGACATGACAATCTCGCATTGCATATCAGCGTGAGAATGTCATGTCGCTACTTTAAAGAGCGCGATCGGTCAGCACTGCTCACCTGGGTAAATAATCCTTTGTCCCGTTGCATATGTAGTGGAGCAAAAGTAGTAATCACAACGGGACAAAGGATGATTTACAAGACTTCCCACAAACCCCTTCTTCCTTGTCCTACTGTACACTGGTGGACTGGGTCGTTTCTTACACTCCCTCAGCCGCACAGTCAGCACGTTCACCGGCGGGGAGCTGAACTGAAAGCCACCTGATGCACTGCAGGGGCATTTCATGCAGGGTCATAGCCCATTGTATGTACACTTACTAGCTTCCATCTGCGACTGTAGCCCACTTGAAGACACCATGGAGCACTTCCATCTCTGACTCTAGCCCGCTCCTTGGTGTCTTCAAGCGGGCTACAGTCACAGATGGAAGCAGAAAGACAGACGGTGCAGAAAGACAGAGCGGAGCACAGAGCGAAGGGTAGAGAGAGCTACTCCCATACTGGTTGTACCTGCATGCTTGGCTCTGTCTTTTCCTGTTGATTCTTGTAGGGACAGAGATGGAGAAGGGACACAGGCAGGTACAGTGAGCTGGGCAATGGTCGCATTAAACATAAGGATTAGTGGGCTGGTTCATTCTGCACCGGGAGAGAGCACTGATTTATGGCCCTTCATTACACATGTACGCTCCGTCTTCATTAGATATGTATACTCCGCTCCGTCTTCATTAGATATGTATACTCCGGCCTCCCTAAGGGTGATGGGAGCTGTAGGCGACAAACTGAAGGTGCGATCTGAGAATCTCGCTGTGTCCTGCAATGCGAGGTTCTCATGTCGCACTTTTAATCATGGCAACATACAGAATGTGCCATGTAGTCGCACCCTGTTTTGCGTTCAATGTTTTTAAAGTGAACCGCAGTAGAGCAGGGGTGTCCAAGTTTTTTCAATCATGGGCAACCTGATCAAAAAAGCCATACAGTGAGGGCTGCATTCATTTTTTTTTAATGTGGGGCAAAAAAGTATTTAGTCAGCCACCAATTGTGCAAGTTCTCCCACTTAAAAAGATGAGAGAGGCCTGATGGTAGCGTTTGTTACTTTGGTCCCAGCTCTCTGCAGGTCATTCACTAGGTCCCCCCGTGTGGTTCTGGGATTATTGCTCACTGTTCTTGTGATCATTTCGACACCACGGGGTGAGATCTTGCGTGGAGCCCCAGATCGAGGGAGATTATCAGTGGTCTTGTATGTCTTCCATTTATGAATAATTGCTCCCACAGTTGATTTCTTCACACCAAGCTGCTTGCCTATTGCAGATTCAGTCTTCTCAGCCTGGTGCAGGTCTACAATTTTGTTTCTGGTGTCCTTCGACAGCTCTTTGGTCTTGGCCATAGTGGAGTTTGGAGTGTGACTGTTTGAGGTTGTGGACAGGTGTCTTTTATACTGATAACAAGTTCAAACAGGTGCCATTAATACAGGTAACGAGTGGAGGACAGAGGAGACTCTTAAAGAAGAAGTTACAGATCTGTGAGAGCCAGAAATCTTGCATGTTTGTAGGTGACCAAATACTTATTTTACCGAGGAATTTACCAATTAATTCATTAGAAATCCTACAATGTGATTTCCTGTATTCTTTCCCCCAATTCTGTCTCTCATAGTTGAAGTGTACCTATGATGAAAATTACAGGCCTCCCTCATCTTTTTAAGTGGGAGAACTTGCACAATTGGTGGCTGACTAAATACTTTTTTGCCCCACTGTATTGAATTATAGCCTGTCACCTATACAGAAATATGGATTTATTTATGTATTTATCAAGTCAATGACAATACTTATATTTAACAGACTTCTGTTATTGAACTGTATGATACTGGCAAGCAGGTAATTAAGCTTTACTGACCTACTAGTTCATGTGTGCTAGGTAATTATGTAAAAAATAGGGTTTTTTTTTTTTTTTTAGACAACTCAGCCAGGCCGCATCCTGGGGCCAGGCACTCTGCATTTGGCCCAAGGTCCACCCATGCAGTAGAGCATTCGGAGATCATGAGTAAGTGTCTAGAACGCGAAACGCGTGTATCTGAGTTGTCATCTATCACATCTGACTGCTTGCACCCACTGCTATTAATTCTCTCCACTAGTTTATGTATTGACCAATGTATATGTGGGAATATGTTTTAATCAAAACTAAATAAAGTTGATGATTTTATTAATGGACTGTATGGGCATATTTGATGATTGTACGTGAGTCCATCATTGATATTATCTATGCACTGAAGATTATAGGAAAGATCTTTTCACAGCACCCATCTACATTACAGTCCTGTCTTTACCTGGATTATCCACTTGAAAAATTGGCCATGGCCATATTGCTACGTCGTCAGATCTTTATGAGTGAAGTAAGAGCTGCTGAATTGTTGTCGCTTTGAATCTGAATCACTTTAGTGCATACCAATGCCAACACTCCTCTTTCTTTCAGGTTTTATTGCCAGCAAACCCCTAAACCTGCCAGTAGGATGCGCAGGGAAATGCTCTACATTATTTCCTCTATTCCTGATAAATAAGTCGTACGGCGAGATGTTCAGAAAGTGGTGGTAACTGAAATTGTCTGTAATCAGAATAAAAAAGTTCTTACTCCATGGCCCGTCAATCCTCAGACATGTTTTCGTCATTTTTTGCATCCAATTCTGCCATATCCGTCAAAGGGAAAAAGCTGTCCTAAAAGTTGGCGTGGTTTAATCTTCCGTCATAATGTAAGGTATTTTCTATCTCTTTTTGCACCTGATTACATAAATCCCATATAAGTGAGTACCAGACAAGCATTCTTTCACCATATAATTTCAATAACTGATGGGAAATGTTGGGCGTTGTAGTCAGACAGTACCTAGAGGGCATCACAGAGCCCATAACTGTGGCTACGACTAAGGAAGCAGGACAAAGCTCAGGGATTCCACTCCTCTTAGCTCTGTTACACAAATAATAACAAGTACATACTGTTGTTACCTATAAAACAATTAAAAGAAAAGTAAAATACTGACAGCTCTTACTGCTGAGTAACCAGTGGATACGTCCACTGCTGGGAGATTCTTTATTCAAAAGTTATATCAACTCAAGATAATGCCTTTCTATAGGTTGTTTGGAGACAAAAAGAGTTGTGAGGAGCACACGTCAAGCATGAACAAGATAAAGTGTCTTGTTCTAGGCATGGTAGCCTCTCAATGGTGCTACAACTCACGTGTTTCACTCCCATGTGCCATTGCAGAGAGGAAATCTCCATATCCAACTGGTCCCGCCCACAGACAGTCCAGCTCCGAAATGTCAGGCAAATCCTCTCCGCACGAGAGAAACAGCAAAACCACAGACGTACATTTCGGCCTATGTGAGCCTCGTCAGTGTGGTGCAGCCGAATCCCTCTAGGCACATGGAAGCAAGGGCCCATGCCTGGGATACCCTTATACTTAGGGAGAGTTTAACCTTTGAATGACAGATAGGTATGCATGCATTGTGAAGTAATGCATTGTGCAGCCCTCTGGCATTCGAAGAGCTAAGAGTCCATCAATCGAAGTTCTACATAAGAACTCATGAAACAACATCACCTTTTTCTATAATATTTGAATTAACAATAAAAAAATGGACTATTAAACATGATTGAGCTGTTATAACTTTTTTTTATTAATAGTAATAGAGATACAGCAAACAGGGAAGGACAAGAATATAAAATGTACATACGTAATATGTAACAAGATAATGCAGTATATAACTACAAAAGCGAACAGTACAGAATATGTGGAAGTTGCAGTCCTGCAAGTCTGATCCCTGTCAATCCGCTACACTAGTAGCATGGATATTGAGAAGAGAAAAGAAAAGAGAGAGGAAAAGAGAAGGGAAAAAAAAGGAGGGGTAAGGGAAGGAGGGAAATGTCACTAGGTTGCAGCCAGCCAGAGCGGGACCTGGAACTTAACTCAAATCTATTAATATCAAACTAAGAGGAATTGAACTCTAAGGGCGAGATGTTCAGAAAGTGTCGCTAACAGAAATTGTCTGTAATCAGAATAAAAAAGTTCTTACACCATGATCCGTCAATTCTCAGACATGTTTCCGTAATTTTTTGTATCCAATTCCGCCATCTCGGTCAAAGGGACAAAGCTGTCTTAAAAGTGGGGGTGGCTTAATCTTCCGTCATAATGTAAGGTATTTTCAGAAAAAAATATTTGTTTGAAAGCCATTGTTTTGTCTGATTAATGTAATTTTTCCCCCGACATAATAAAAATGGTCTAAACTTGGAGGAGAAAAATTTGTTTCAAAGACTAAAAACAGTCTGTTTCTTTGAAAATTTTCGTTTCAAAGTCAAAATGAAAGACAATTTTTAAGATCAGAATTTTTAACAGCAATTTTCAATGAGATCTTCTTACCGTCACTTTTAAATTAATATTGTCCTTCTTTTACCACCAACTCATGATCTGACAAGTTTTTCATTATGATGACTTTTTGAACATCTCGCCCTAAGTGGTTGGACCCACCTGTGTTTTGGGTATGAAAGCTGATTTGTGGCCTAGCCACCAAGACCATTGAGCTGTAAATCTAGTCAATGAGTTCATTTTGACGGCATGAAGTTTTTCAAGTGAGTATATGGAATCGATTTTTGATAGCCAGAGGGAGAGGGTTGGGAATTATTTACCTCTTCAGTACATAGGAATGAGAGATTTGGCTAAGGCAAGGAGTGAGAAAGCTACGTACCTGAGATGGGAAGGAATTTTCAGTCGTATGTGGCTCCCGTAGGAGGAGAGACACACCACAAAGGATCAAGTGGAATCTGAACACCCATCATAGAATGTTTGCGTTGAAGAACTGTAGTCCAAAATGGAGTTATTACCTGGCAAGACCACCAGATATGGAGCATTGATCCTCGAGCTTTTATAACTTTTAAATTAATCATTGCTCTACAGTGGGAGTATCACGGTGTCCGTGATTCCTCTGGCAACATTGCTATGTCCGGTTTACTTCCTGCCTGTCTTATTGGCTGCTGAGTCCTATCTCCACCCGGTTCTAGCCCTTAAATACTCAGCCCACTCATTTCATGAGAGCCCTTTCGTGGTGTTCCAGTCGCTAGCGCTTGTTCCTGACTTCCTGTGTTAATCCAGTGTATGAGCCGGACTGCCTGACTTCTCTGCTTGTTTTGTTCCTTCTCTGTGTACCGACCCGGCCTGGCTGACGTTCCTGCTCTGTGTACCGACCCGGATTGGCTGATGTTCCTGCTCTGTGTACCGACCCGGCCTAGCTGATGTTCCTGCTCTGTGTACCGACCCGGATTGACTGACATTCCTGCTCTGTGTAACGACCCGGATTGGCTGACATTCCTGCTCTGTGTACCGACCCGGCCTGGCTGACGTTCCTGCTCTGTGTACCGACCTGGATTGGTTGACATTCCTGCTCTGTATATTGACTCGGCCTGGCTGATGTTCCTGCTCTGTGTACCAACCTCGGTACTACTGTCAGTCCCATCTGTGTCCCGTCTGGAGGGCTTTCCTCCTGCGCAAGCTTACTGTCTTTACAGTCTTTGGTTGCCTCGATATCCGAACTGCTACCGCAGTGCTGTTATACTGTGACCCTGTCTCCATACCTGCACTCTATTGTTATCCTTTCACTTCGGTGTTTGGACCTGTTGGGTTAGCACCCCGGTACTCTTGACCTGTCCACCACTTACCTCCGAGGTTGGTTTAGTCTCTGGGCGCCTCAGTTAGGCTCCACTGTCTTGCAGTGGATTCCAGGTCTGAGCATTCGTTTAACTCCTTGCGGGTTAATGCTGTTGCACTTCAGGGTCACAGTCTTTCTCTGTCACTTGTGTGCGGAACATTGTGATAGTCTGCTGCTTGGTTACCCTCAGTCTGTCCTGGCAGTCTGAGAATACCTTTATTGCTACTGCTTGGCAATACCGTGTGTCAATACATTTCGGGCAGTTCTTCTGTCATTGCCATCAGAACCTTACAGTTCTGTGCCTCCAATTGGATTGTCTAGGGTCTCTGTCCGCTTGTCTCCTTCCTCTTCATTGGTCTCCACTTGCCTAGTCTCTCCTGACTACCCTAGTATTGGGGATAGTAGTGGCCTCCTACTCAGCCACCTCAATTGTGGCTTGCTGTATCTTGGGTTCACTCTCTGCGTGGAGAGTCTCCGCTGACCTCTGCACTACTAGGACCTGCTGGCATCCCTTGGCCTAGTAGTTTCCTCTGCTCCTCTGCTACATCTGGATTCACATGAACTGTTAACCTGACCTGTGTCAGTATCGTATCATTTGTACCTACTGGACCCACGTGGGTTACCTTATTTCTTGTATTATTAATAAACTGTGTTTTTACCACAACCTCCCGAGTCTGTGTGTCCATAAAACCGTTACAGGGAGCACACATGTTTTACTCGACAAGACACTCCCAACTATAAATATTTTTCATAATAAAACCTTACTGCACCTTTAATGAGCTTTGTAATGTGAAATCTAATGTGTTACTGTCTATCTAACCCCCTGTGTGATGTGGACATCTCCAACACATTCAGAAGCAAAGCACTGGATAATTCTTTCCCATGCCTGAGGCAGAGGCTTGTTTGTGTCTTGGAATTCCGAGGAAACAGAATTCATCAATGCTCATGTCAATGCCCCTGTTTGCTAATTGTTCTCTTGCATTATAAATATATCACAGAAGTGATTTGTAGATTTGCTAATTCCCATGCTTGTCATTAATGTGCTGACTGATTGAGTAAATGCTCAGGTTTATTATACGGTTTGTAGCTTCATTGATTTTTACTGCAATATTGACATGGTCAACAAGTGCTCTTATTGCCTTTTAACAGTAAATATTTCTTTACATTACATTTTGACTCTGCATCTCGTTCTATCTTGTTACGACTTTTTCATTTATTGGAGAAGTTGCCAGCTGTGAAAGTTACTATGCTGGTGATGGCACCTTTCACACTGGGAATTACTATCTCACATGAACACACTACAGTCCAGGGTAGTGAAAGTTATTATGCTGGTTATGGCACCTTTCACACTGGGAATTACTAACTCACATGAACACACTGAAGTCCAGGGTACTGAATCTTTGTTGCTTTCACACAGCAATGTAGTAAAGATGCAGTGAGTAAGGTCTACACTGAGGTCAATGAGGCTGACTGCAGACCGGTATTGTTGGAGGTTACTTTTATCTTCACAACGTCCAATGATTGGCCAACCAAAGTAGCCACCAGCCAATAATAATATTATCTGACACTCGCATTGGTCAGCTATTGTACACACCCCTGATATGGCCCAATTGAAGGTGGAACGCAGGAGAAGGTGAGTGAGGGAACACAAGTGATGCAACTGCAGCAGGGGACAGCAGTTGCCCTTATGAAAAAGACCTTAAAGGCATAGTAATGTTTCACAATAAAAGCAGCTCCAATTACTCTTCATAGAATTTGGGCAGTGGAGAGTGTTATTTCAATACTATCAGAGTTGTAGTTCAAGAGTAATTGAATGATAAAGTATCCCCCTCCTACCCCTTTTACTGATGTAACACTGCTCCCCTCAGAGCAGCAAGACTGTCCGCATGGATCACAGAGAGGGACAATCTTAAGTGAGCATAAGGAAAAACCTGTCAAGGAGGGCAGAGTTTTTATTATGTTCACAGTAAGAAGACTGTCCCTTGCTGTGAACTGTCCGGTCAAGAGACCAGATTCCACATCTGAGGGGAGGTGGCTTACACTAGGTAAAAGGGGCGGGAAGAGGATACTTTATCATTCAATTACTCTTGAACTACAACTCTAACAGTATTGAAATAACACTCTCTAAGGCCCACATACTATGAAGATTAATTGGAGCTGCTTTTTTTTGTGAAACCTTAGTATACCCTTTAAAATATTTCTCCTGGCTTCCTATCACATTCCAGATCAAATCCAAGTTTCTCCTACTATCCTTCAAAGCGCTACACTCACAGGCCACTATGTCTCTGTACTAATTCGCCCCATATTCCAATTCACTCCCTACTCTCTCCTCTACCTGTACAACCACAGCTTCTTCACATCTGTATCCCTTTCCCTATACCTGCACCCCTTTCCTGGAACTCCCTACAGTCCTTTTCCGTCTGCCAACCAGTCTTCACGCACTCAAAACCTTCTGTAGCGGCACCTGTTCTGAGTCACATTGCTTCTGCCTCTGAATCACTCACTCTGCACTGTGGCCATCCTGGATTACGGTGAAATGTGCACTTAGTGTACTGTGTCTGTCTGTTAAAAAATGCCTAAATAGATTGTAAGATTTTTGGGGCGGGGAACTCTTCCTTTTGTTTTCTTGAATGGCATTTCTATTTATTTATGCAGCATTGCACTTATATTTATTCCTGGAATTTTATACCTGTTAAACTATATAAAGTGCTACATACCCAATGGCACAATATAAATGTATACATACATACGTAAAGACTTCAAAGTAACAATGACACTGCTTGAAGCAAGATTCAAATGTAAACATTGTATCGAGGCAATTCACTCACCACCAGCTGGTTTGTTGATCATGGTACAGGTTTCAGGGATTCCAAGCCCCATAAATACGCCTACCAACAGGGCTGGATTTATATCTCAGGAGCCTGTAGGCAGAGAAATCTGAAGCGCCCCCCCCCCCCCGATAAAAGTACAAAAAGTTTTGACTGTTATATATATATATATATATATATATATATATATATATATATATATATATATCCCAGAAATAAATAATCAAGAGGCTAATGTGTGATCCTAATCAGATCTATAAACTGAAAATTGTATGATTACTAGCTAAGAGATACACATGTGAAAGGAACCTTGTAAAATAAAGGGTTTAAACACCATTTCAGTACAAGAGAGCACTCTCCTAGTCATATATGGACATAAAGGCTTATATATATGCATAGCTGGGAACATTCACAATAGGGTCACCCAGAGATCTTTTTTGATTAACCTTTAATACTCAGGTCGAATTTATTAACCATTTGACTTCCAGAAGGGTACACAATGCATTGCTTTGGAATGTGTTGCCTACCCATCTGGCACTCAAAGGGTTAAATTAAAAAATAATACACTTACCAGCCAACACAGGCTGGACTAGAGAGGTGCCAAGATTCCCTGTTCCACTCCTCCGATCCTCATGTAAAGCTGCCCTGTGCCACTGTATATTTGTTGTTAGCACATTGCTTGGGCTCGCTGAGGCCACCTGCCTGTGGATGTATGCTATTGCAGGAACCATCAGTGACACAAAGGTACGGAGCTATTGATAATTAAAAGCTCACTGAGTCACCCGGTAGAGCGGCTGCAGCTCCCTGCAGGCTGCACAGTCTGTGTAGAGCGGAGCAGGAAGGCACAGGGCTTAGCTAGCGAATTTAAAAAAAAAAATCCCAATGTCAGGCGCCCCTCGGTGGTGTGCGCCTGTAGGCAGGTGCCTACTTTGCCTTATGGCAAATCCGGCCCTGCCTACCAATAAAGTTAAAACCACACTCCAGCGATGTAAATCAAACCAATATCAGTTTTATTATAGAATATCAAAATTAGATGCTGCACTTGTTGCAAAGTCTCACGCGTTTTGCACGGAAGTGCTTAATCATAGACACATGCATACGTAACTACATACATACATCCAGGGAACCGAGGCCCTTCCAGTTATTACTGTCTTCTGTATCTAATTTGAATTGAAAATCAACTTGTCGAGTCCCTTGAACATTGACATCTTCTAATGGGCTGTGATGATGAATTTAAAATGAGATGTGGTTCTAAACGTCTTTCCAAGAAATAAATGAAATGCTTCAAGGTCTTTTAGGGGTCGTTTAACTAAACATAAGATATTTCCTTGGTGCAAACGGTGTTAATCTTGTTCTTTTCTAGGTTAATGATGCAAGCCTGTAGGTGAGCTATTTGATACATTTAAAAAAAAAAATAGCCCATTGAAGACCACAGGTGTGGTCATCAAAAGTTTAAAGTGGACCCATAGAGTGGATGCTGCAATTATAGCACAATGTTTGATCATTTTTGTTTGGCACATAAACTAATTAGCATAAAGTGTCACACTGTACCACCAACAAATACAGGTTTTGTTCTCAAAAACAATTTCTATTACAAATGGCTATTCAACATATAGGATGTGTTTAATTGTTTTTAAAATGATCTATGTTAGAGAGACAGGTGAACCTTAAAGGGATAGTAATGTTTCACAAAAACAGCAGCTCCAATTAATCTTCATAGTATTTGGGCCATAGGGAGTGTTATATCATTACTGTGATCATTGTAGTTCAAGAGTAATTGAATGATACTCCCTCCAGGGTGACACTAAGGGGCTCCCCATCTGAAGTGACCCATCTTAAGTGATGATAAGAAGACTTAAGCAGGAATATATGATGGAATTCTGTTGCTCTCATCTCTAATTATCTCCATTTCTCTTCCCCAGGTATGATATTAACCCTTACCATCACAATATCATCTGTCTCTCTGCACCCCTGCTAACATCTAAACTCCTGTTTACTGGGTATGATATTAACCCTTACCATCCCACATCTGTTTGTCTGCAACTATTGTTATTAATCTCATTTCTGTTTGATCAACCCCCTTCCCCTTTCATCCTGTGTTCCTACTGAGGTCTGATTTTGGTCATTTCTTTCACATGGGTGTGAAATAACTTGCTTATCAGCTCTGATAGTCATTTGGTCAGCCTTTGATTGGTAATTAAGCCAAATAAGCCTCGTGTGTATAAGACTGCTATATAATACCTCCAGTATAGGGTGACAGCCCTACAGGGTGACACTAAGGGGCTCCCCATGTAAAGTGACCCATCTTAAGTGATGATAAGAAGACTTAAGCAGGACTTGAGCAGGAGTGGAGCAAGAGACAGAACTGATTCCACTGGAAAAAGAACACCCCCTAAACAAAGCTACAAAGGACGTGAAGCAAACACCTAAATGAAAGTTCTCCAATTCTACTAAACTTCAAGATTCTCTGTACAACACCAGCTTGTGGACAAAAGAAACTCTTCCATCATGAGAAGGTGCACTCGGCCCATTTGGACTGTTTCAACACTATGCCCTCTGCAAAGAGTATCTAAATACCTAATATTCCTTCTCTCCATAGCTGCAGTTCTCACTAAAATATCTGGTTCCTTTTACCCTCCACCATCTCCTCCACCCTATATTTATATCTCTCCTTCACTTCTACCATCCACACTCACCTCTACACACCAACTCATTACTCTTCTCCGCTCCAACACTCCTCCACACCACACAATCCATAAACCAAATACACACAAATCACTCTCTCATCTCCTGTCTCTCTCTCTTCTTCTTTTATTGGCAGCTGGAGATATCTCTCCAAATCCTGGCCCCATCTCCATTCACAAACACTCTACCTCCAGTCAGCATTGGAACAATTCAAATCTAATCACCATTCCCTGCCTTCAACCTCAGTTTCTTCCCTTTTCCTGTGCTTTGTGGAATGCTCGCTCCATTACTAACAAATATAACACTGTGCATGATCTCTTTTTCTCTCGCTCCCTCAGTTTACTTGCTATTACTGAAACTTGGCTCTCTCAATCTGACACTGCTTTAGAGGCAGCAATCTCCTATGGTGGTCTCTCCTTCTCTCACACTCCACGCCCAGCTGGACGTGGGGGAGGTGTGGGTTTGCTGCTCTCCGAACATTGTCATTACAAACCAATTTCTCCCCCATCTTCACTCCGCTTCTCCTTTGAACTGCATGCTGTCCGTATCTTTGCTCCAGTCTCTCTACAAGTTGCAGTCATCTATCGCCCACCTACCTCCACATATACACCTTCAGACTTCCTTTCCGACTTTGAATCATGGCTTTCCTTCTTCCTCTCATCAGACACACCTTCACTTCTTCTGGGGGACTTCAACTGTCATGTGGACGATCCCTCCATCTCCTGGGCATCCCGTTTTCTCTCTTTAACATCTGCATTTGGACTAACCCAGTGGATGAATGCTAGTACTCACAAGGACGGTCACTTCTTAGACCTTGTGTTTACTAGAAGCTGTGCACTCTCGGATTTTAGTATCTCTCCTCTTCCACTATCAGATCACCATCTTCTAACTTTCAGCACTACATATACACCTTCCGCAATCCCTGCTTCCTCTCCCCGCTTCACGCGTAACCTCAAATCCCTTAATCTAACGGCTCTCCAGTCCTCCCTGGCTAATGGACTTTCATCTATTCCCATTAATTCTGACACTAACAGCCTTGTCAAAATATACAACTCAGTCCTATCCTCCTCTTTGAACCTGCATGCGCCTCTGTCTCTCCGATCGGCTCGCAGAACTAACCCGCGGCCATGGCTTAATAAAGACACCAGCTTCCTCCGCTCCTGTACTCGTTCAGCTGAGCGACTGTGGAGAAAGTCTGGCTCTCTAGCAGACTTTCTCCACTACAGGTTCCTCCTTTCCTGCTTTAACTCTGTTCTGTCCCTTGCAAAAAAACATTACTTCTCACAACTAATCAACAATCATAAATCCAACCCCCGACGACTTTTCTCTTCCTTTGACTCCCTCCTTCGCCCTCCATCTGCTTCCCCCGCTAACTCCATACAACCACAAGACTTTGCTGACTACTTCAAAACCAAGGTGGACTCCATCCGGGATAATATACCGCCTTGTATATCTCCTCCTAGCCTCCCTCGTTCCCCTCCTGGCACTCTGGACTCTTTTTCACTAGTCACGGAGATGGAACTGACTAACCTGCTATCCTCCGCTCCGTCCACTACATGCGCACTTGATCCGCTCCCCTCTCACCTCATCCAATCCCTCTCCCCCACACTAATCCCTATCCTATTACAAATCTTCAACTCCTCCTTTGCCACCGCTACCTTTCCTTATGACTTCAAACATGCCTTAGTAAAACCTATCCTTAAGAACAACTCTTCTGACAGTAACACACCCTCTAGCTATCGACCAGTTTCTCTTCTGCCTTTTGCCTCTAAACTCCTGGAACGCTTAGCCTACTCACGCCTGCTTGACTTCCTCAATGCATACAACCTGCTTGACCCTTTACAGTCTGGATTTCGTAATGCTCACTCCACTGAAACTGCTCTTACAAGAGTTGTCAATGATCTTCACATTGCCAAATCTCAAGGTCACTATTCAATTCTTATCCTGCTTGATCTCTCAGCAGCTTTCGATACTGTTGATCATGCACTCCTCCTCCGCATTCTTCACTCCTTAGGAATCCGCAACACAGCAGTGGACTGGCTCTCCTCTTATCTATCTAACAGATCCTTCAGTGTCTCCTCTGCCACCTCTTCATCCTCCCCCGTCCAACTCTCTGTTGGGGTTCCTCAAGGTTCTGTTCTAGGACCGCTTCTGTTTTCTCTTTACACAATAACACTTGGCGATCTTATTAACTCATTTGGTCTCAAATATCACCTCTATGCAGATGACACCCAGATTTACTTATCTGTACCTCAACTCACTTCTGATATCCAGGCTAAAGTCACAGATTGCCTCTCGGCTATCTCAGACTGGATGGCTCATAGACACCTCAAACTCAATATGTCCAAAACTGAACTGCTCCTCATTCCACCTAGACCTGGCCCTGTAGCGCCCTTCCAGGTGACTGTAAATGGCACTACCATAAATCCAGTATCAGAAGCGCGGTGTCTAGGGGTGATAATTGACAACTCTCTCTCATTTTCCTCTCATATTAATGCCATTACTAAATCCTGTCGCTTTCTTTTGCGTAACATTGCAAAAATCCGTCCCTTCCTCTGTTCCTCCACAGCCAAAATTCTTATACATGCAATCATCCTCTCCCGCATGGACTATTGCAACATATATGGCATTCCTGCTTCCCATCTCCAACCACTTCAATCTATACAGAATGCGGCAGCACGAATTACTCTTCTGTCACCTAGGTTTGTCCCTGCCCCACTCCTCCTCAAAACTCTCCATTGGCTGCCTATCAAACTCAAACTCCGGATATCATACAAAATCTTACTTCTCTCTTTCAAGACACTTCTCTCCTTTACTCCTTCTTACATTTCCACTCTCATCTCCCGTTATACCCCATCCCGACACTTACGGTCAGCCAATGACTGTCTTCTCTCAGCTCCTTTTGTCTCTACAGCCCTGTCACGGATCAAACCTTTTTCTCTCATTGCTCCGTATCTATGGAATGCTCTACCATCCAACCTGCGCCACTGCACCTCTCTGACCACCTTCAAATCTCACTTGAAAATGCACCTCTTGGATAAAATCTCAACATGCTAGAAGGCACTGATGTTGTACAATGAATGCTCTTATAAATTATTTACATTACTGATGTCCTCTATTATCATGAAAACTAGCACTGCATTCAGCACTTGACCCTAATGTACTCTGTATGTCTCCCATTACCACTTTAGATTGTAAGCTTTCGGGCAGGGACCTCGCACCCAATGTTTCACTCTACAAAAGGCACCTGTAACCCTGTATTGTTTAAACTCTGAGATTGTAAAGCGCTGCGTACACTTGTGGCGCTATATAAATAAACATATTCATTCATTCATTCATTCATAAAGTTTCCCCTTCTGCCCATTTTACTGATGTAACACTGCTCACGTCAGATGTGGAATCCAGTCCATAGACCAGACAGATAACAGCAGGGGGCAATCTTCGTCCTATGAGAACAATAAAAGCCCTGCCCCCCTTGACAGGTTTTTCAGCTTTTTCCCTTATCTTAATTGAAGATTGTCCTTTTCTGTGATCCATCCATACAGTCTTTCTACTCTAAGCTGAGCAGTGTTACACTGGGTAAAAGGGTCGGGAGGGTAATACTTTATCATTCAATTACTCTTGAACTACAGCTCTGACAGTAATGATATAACACTCCCCATGGCCCAAATACAATGAAGATTAATTGGAGCTGTTTTTATTGTGAAACATTATTATCCCTTTAAGAAAATACATTGTTTTAAAGTGTTACTAATGTCCAACAAAGTTTTTTTGCATTTAGAAGAGCTTAGAAAGCTGAGCTAAATGCAAAAAAACGTATCTCTCAAACCGCTATGGTTTAAGAGATAGGCATTTAAAGTTTGATCTCTCCTAATGACAGCTGTAAAGCTGCTAGCAGGAGATTTGTGTCGGTCGATACGGAGGAGCTTGAGCAGAGCCACGATCTCATTATTTACCACGAATCCCTTCATTGGAATGGTCTAAAACCTCTGCCTGGTTTTCAAGCACTCGTTTTAGACCATTCCAATGAAGGGATTCCTTGTAACGAGATCGCGGCCAGGGGAGGGCTGGCCTGGGGGGCAGGGGGGCAATTGCCCCCTGGGCCGGCCATATGTTTGGGCCAGTGGGCCACTGCCTCACTTAATATCCATCTTGTTACTATAAGTGGAGCTATACTAGTGATGCCATAGAGCTTACAATTGAAAGGGAGCTACACAAATGATATCACAAAGCTACAATCCAAATGAAATTCCTTTACCTTGTAAGCTCTATAGTATCATTAGTGTAGCTTAGCTTAAATTGTAAGCTCTGTAGTATCAGCCCATTTCAACTGTGAGCTACGTGGTATCGCTTTCTTTCATGGTATTAATGCCACTTTTAAAATTAACAAAAGGAGTTGGGCTGGGACAGTGGCTTGAAACAATAGTAGAAATGGGCCACTTGATCGTATTTGCCCTCCGGGCCACAAGTTTCCAGCCCTCCCCTGATCGTGGCTCTGCTCAAGCGCCTCTGTGTCGACCGACACGTATCTCCTGCTGACAGCTTTACAGCTGTCATTAGGAGAGATCAAACTTTAAACGCCTGTATCTGTTAAACCATAGCGGTGTGAGAGATACGTTTTTTTGCATTTAGCTCAGCTTTTTAAGCTTTTCTAAATGCAAAAAAACTTTTTGTTGGACATTACTAACACTTTAACCCTTTTAGTGACAGAGAGGCAGCCAGTGAATTACTTTGCAAACACAAAAGCTAGATAAAAGCTCTAAATAGTAATAATAATATACAGCAAGAAAGAAAATAAAGCTGCTACTATCCTTATAAGTGTGAGACAAAACATACAGAATTTGTATACTGAAAACCCCAAGGAGAGAGCTAAAATAAAATACAGATAAATAAAAATGAATGTGAAAAATAAAATAAACCCAAGAGACTACCTAAAATTATCCCCTGTCAGACGTCCCCGGTGTGCCAAGCCGACCACGTGTGCATCTGATAATTTTAGGAAGTCTCTTGGGTTTATTTTATTTTTCACATTCATTTTTATTTATCTGTATTTTATTTTAGTGCTCTCCTTGGGTTTTTCAATGAATTACTTTGCAATGTCTTAGATACAAAAGAGTAAAAGGGAGCTATGTTTGAATAGAGTGACTCTTAAAAGGATAATAATACTTCATTTTATCTTTATTTTATTTTGCAGGCATTAAACAAACATGAAGAATGATATAAGTCTTATCTCTCAAACCTTTATGGTTTGAGAGATATTCACAAGCAAAGTTACCCCTCCCGCCCCTTTTACCTAGTGTAAGCCATCTCTTCTCAGATGTGGAATCCAGTCCATAGACCAGACAGAATGAAAGCCATTCCCCCCTTGACAAGTTTTTCAGTTTTTTCCCTTATCTTAACTGAAGATTGTCCCTCTCTGCAGTCTACCTGGGCACCTCCCTTCTGATCTGGCTGTGCAGTGTTACATCAGTAAAAGGGGCGGGAGGGGGATGTTTTGTCATTGAATTACTCTTGTACTACAACTCTGACAGTATTGAAATAACACTCTCCAAAGTCCAAATACTATGATGATTAATTAGAGCTGCTTTTATTATGAAACATTACTTTGCTTGTGAATATCTCTCAAACCATAAAGGTTTGAGAGATAAGACTTATATCGTTCTTCATGTTTTTTAATGCCTACAAAATAAAATAAAGATAAAAACAAGTATTACTATCCCTTTAATCCCTGGGGGGGAAACCTTGGCTACAAGTTCTTTCCTCAGGAGTTGCCCACAGAGGCTTCTTCTTACAGTCTGATGACAGAAGATCTGCATGAAAGGTGAGCAACCCTTTGAGTGCTGCAGGTCCACATGTCCCACACTGCCCCTCCGCACAAGGGTTTTTCCTTGGAGTTCCTATAGCACACTCTTGCACTCATTGGGTCTATCTCTATGTCTGTTGGGTGTTTTGGAGCAGGTTTATGTGGTACTTAACCCTTTAGCTGCTGATTTGGCATTCATTTGGGGGGTTTTCTGACACTTTTCCAACTGGTTCAGTGTTTTTTGGGTATCCTAACATGTTTTAGTGATGTTTCATGTCTTTTAATATTACACCTTCAATTTTGTAAAATTTAAGTTCCGCGACGTTAAGGCGTTCTTTACCGCATAGGCGCCATTCCTCCATTCACTCCTATGGGATTGTACAGTTTGGGACATATCTCTGCAACCGTTTAACCTAGAGACTTCAGTGATGGCTCATTCTTCTTGTCTGTCCTTGGTCTATCATCCGGTTCATGTTTCCAGTGTGTTGGGGGCTCAGGGGGCTTCGGGCACTGTTGGGGTACTTCTTCTGGGAAAACTACATTTCCCATGAGCACTTGCTTCGCACACTCATTTCTGATTGGCTCCTGCCGCTGCAGCCATTTTGTGCTATATCCAGAACGAGTATCCTACGCAGGGCTTGGGCTCTCCTTCTCTCCTCTGCTGATTAACCCTTCGCCTGCCAGATAAGTCTAAATTAGCGATTTCTGGGGTGAAACTTTAATCCTACACACTTGACACTGAGAATGTCTATACCGTTGGAGGGTGGGGCCAGACCTAAGACTAAGGATGCTGGGGTGTCTGTATCCCCTATTGCACATTGCTCTTCCTGTTATTCAGGGTTACCTAGAGGATTCTCAGGTCATTTATGCCCAGCATGTTCTGATGTCCCTGAGAGTCTTCCAGGGACCTCCAGCCATGCATTAGAGCCAGTTTGGGTGCAAGAGTTCAAGGCTGCTAATAGGGACCTTAGGTCCACATTGCAACTCTTTCCATCCCAGTTACAGGGGGTCTTCCATTCTTGGCAGAGCCCCTCCTCCGTCAAGTCTTCTCTGCCAAAACCTCAGGGTGTACCTGACGTGTCAGATTCCTATGAGGAGGAACTGCTGGTGGATTCAGATGTTGAGGAATGTTCTGCAGTGGCCGCCTCTCGGTTTTTGGGGGATCTATTTGAGGCTGATCCTGAGCCCTCGGCTGAGGGCCTGTCACGGTTTTTAGATGAACACTCAGACCAGATCGGTAAGGTAAAAATGACTTTATTAGAATAAAGTGCATACACGAATATAGGCCCTTAGACCCACAGTACAGAACATACATATATATTTATACAAATGGGTACATCAATAGCAAAACTGACGGCACACAGTCCAGGAGCTGACAGCAGGACTTCGGTGACAAGTGGCCAGTAATAAAGGACTGGCACAACCCAGACTCCTGGGCACAGAACCAACAGGAGCGAGGCAACACTGACCCTGGGCCTTAGGCCACTGATAAAGCGAGGCAACCGCTTAGTGGGCAGCACTGACCCTAGGGTAAGGGTCACAAGGAGACCAAGGCAACTGCTACGTAGGCAAACCTTAGAACACTAGGGGTAGATCGAGATATAGGTATATAGATGGAACGCAACCAGTGTCCCCTCAACCTGAGGGATGGTATAATGCAACGCTGGCTCTTGAGCCCAAGGCTACTGCAGTGAAGAACAATCACTAACCCTACTTGGACGATCCAGACACACAAAGGGTCAATAGGTAACTACCAGAGAATAACTGCAACTCCCAAAGGGAGTGATCCCAGTGCTGATACGGCGGTGGACACAGAGAGTGATCAGAGTAACACATTCAGTGCTATGAACACTGCACCGGTACTTCGCTTGTGCACACCGCCAGAGGCGGTTAAGAGAGCAGCTTAAGCATGAATGCTCAGCCTCTGGTAGACAAAGTAATAGCACCATGCGGCGCACACCGACAATCGTAATGAAACAGCCCAGCACGTATCCGTGACCACACAGAGGCAACCAATCGGTACAACCGGACACGATCAGATATGGAATGGATACTCGGCCGGTGCAGTTAGCCACGGAACGGTACACAGTCAGATACGGTCAGTAACGGAGCGGGTTCTCGGCCAGATACGGTCAGCAACGGAACAGCAGCACACAGGAACTCAGGAAAGTTGTCAGGCAGGCCAGGTCATACACGATAAGAGACAAATACAGATCCAACGTCAGGAACTCGTACAGCACGAAAGGGCACCATAGCATAGATATGACAGGGTATATAAAAGCCATCACTGGGCGGTGACAAAGGTACCGAGCCAATCAGAAAGAGGTAATGCAAATAGCAGTCAGAATGTTGCCGCCCGCAGCACAGAGCACGGGCACCGTGATAGTACCCCCTTCTCAATGACCCCACCTAACCCCATTCTTGACTGCCTTGTGTCTGAAGAATGGAAGTCTCCGGACAGAAAACCGTCTGTCTCCAAGAAATTTGCCAAGCTTTATCCCTTCTCTGAGGCTGCGCTTGCTCAGTGGGTCTGATGCATCTGCTCTAAAGGACTGGACTGACAAGAAATTTGAGGTCTCCCTCAAGTCCATCTTTGCCACTGCTGGTACTGCCATGCATCCAGCATTCGCTGCAGAATGGGTGAACCGGGCCATTGCAGTCTGGACTGAACAGCTCACCCTTGCTGTTCATCATGGTGCTCCTACTTTGGATATGTTGCTCCTCCTTGCCAACATTTCTGAGGCTCAGCACTATGTTTCTGCTGCCTTATTTGATGCCATCCGTTTGGTGGGTAGTGTTTCCACCATGTCTGTGGTTGCCAGATGGGCTCTTTGGCTCAAGATCTGGTCTGCTGACACTGCTCCCAAGAAAGCATTGCTCTCCTTACCTTTTCAAGGCACTTCTTTGTTTGGGCCAGATCTTAATGATCTGATCAGTGAGGCCACAGGGGCTAAGAGTACCCTTCTACCCTTTGTCCCTAGGAAGAAAACGCAGCTTAAGTGTAACCTGTATTTTTGTTCCTTTCAGAATGAGACATGTCCGGCGAACCAGACGGTTCCTTCAGCTCCGCGTACCTTCTCCAAGCCCAAACAGCAATGGAAGCCCAAGGTCTCCTCCAAGCCCAAGGCTTCCAAGTCTTCTTCGGCATGACTCACTGAACCCGGGTCCGCACTCTGCTGTGGGTGGTCGTCTGCCTCACTATCACAGCATTTGGGAGGATTCAGTGGCGGACCCATGGGTTTTACAGGTGGCGACAGAAGGGTACAAGATCCCTTTCGTCTCTCTTCCTACCTTTTGCTTCTTTCCTTCTCATACGACTCAGGGCGCAGATAAACGCAGTCTGTTCTATTCAGGCTCTTCTGGACAAGGATGTTCTAGAGCCGGTTCTAGTTCAGAACAGAGGTATGGGTTTTTACTCAAACCTCTTTGTGGTCTCCAAGAAGGATGGCGGTTGTTGTCCCATTTTGGACTTGAAGAATCTCAATTCCTTTGTGATCTGGACTCATTATCACCAGGAGTCTCTACATATGGTGATTGCTGCCATGTCCCTGGGGGAATTCCTTGCTTCTCTGGACCTTCAGGAAGCATATTGACACATCGCCATTCATCCAGAGAGCCGGCAGTATCTCTGATTTGCCTGTGACTGGGAGCATTTTCAGTTTTCAGCCCTTCCATTTGGTCTGACAACAGCTCCTCAAGTCTTCAACCATGTCCTGGGAGCCTTAGTGTCCGTCCTCCACAGGAACGGCATCAGAGTTACCCCATACATGGACGACCTGCTTCAGCAGGTTCAGCAATGCATTCAGGCTCTCACCCATCACGGTTGATCATCAACTTGGACAAATCAGATCTTATTCCATCCCAGCGTCTGGTCTTCCTGGGCCTCCTCTTCAACATCCATAAGAGCATGGTGTTTCGCACGGACGAGGTGGCTCACCACATCGCCCACAGGGATACTGCGGTCCTGGCTCAGGATCCAATTCCAGCCAAGAAGCTGTCCTCTCTAGTGGGGAAATTCATTTCCACCATAGAAGCGGTACCATTTGCTATGGTGCACACCAGGGAACTCCAGCGGTTTGTGATCCAGGTGTACAGGGGTCAGCCGGACCTTCTGAAGATGTCTTTTCATGTGGAACTGAATTTGTCGTGGTGGGTAGACCTCTCCAGTCTGCTGGTATCCATCTGGACCATTGTGATGACGGATGCCAGCCTCTCTGGCTGGGGAGTGGTCCTGGGTCACCTGAGCACTCAAGGTCGATGGTCTAAAGAGGAATCGCTCCTTCCCATCAACATATTGGAGCTTTGGGCGATATTCCATGCTCTTCGTCATTGGACATCAGAGCTGGAAGACTGTCCAGTCCAGGTACAGTCTGACAACGCCACGGCCGTGGCTTACATCAACAAGCAGGGTGGAACAAGAAGTCTCGCCGCTTGGTTAGAGGTCAAGGCTATTTTGTCCTGGTCAGAAGAATACGTTCCTGCCATATCCGCAGTGCACATTCCCGGTGGAGACAACGTCATGGCAAACTTCCTCAGTCAGCACACAGTGGACAGCGGAGAGTGGGAACTGCACCCAGAGGTGTTCAGAAGTGGGGTCTTCCTTACATCGACCTGATGGTGACAAGATACAACAGGAAGGTTCGGAGATTCTGCTCTCGATGGAGGGACCCTCTACCTCTGCCAGTGGATGCCATGTCCATTCCTTGGTTATTTCCTCTGGCCTACATATTTCCTCCCCTCCCAATGTTGCACAGGGTGTTACGGAAATTATGACTGGAGAGCTGTCCAGTTATTCTGATTGCTCCGTACTGGCCTTGCCAAGCTTGATTTCCGGAGCTTCTGGATCTGTCTGTGGTGGAGCCATTCCATCTCCCTTGCTGTCCGGATCTTCTTCTACAGGCTTACCTGTGGAAGGAGGATATTCATCGGCTAGCTTTGATGGCTTGGAAATTGAATCCTCAGTACTGAAGAAGAGAGGTTTTTCTTCTGGTGTGGTGGCTACTATGCTCAGTGCCCGCAAACCTGTTTCTTCCAAGAACATTCATCGTGTCTGGCCGACCTTTCTATCTTGGTGTGCTGTTAAGGACCTGTCTCAGGAATTTGATCTGCCTACGGTCCTGGCCTTTTTGCAGGACGGTGTAGATAAGGACTAGTGTTGAGCGAGCACCCCGATGCTCGGGTGCTCGGGTGCTCTGACCGAGCACCCCCTGAGGCTCGAGTGCTCGGCCGAGCACCCGAGCCCCATTCAATTGAATGGGGCGACACGAGCATTACACCAGGCACCCCCTGCTCTGATGAGGGGAGGGTGCCTGGTCAATGCCCCCCTTCATCTCCGCTATGCCCCCTTCATCTCCGAATGCCCCCTTCATCTCCGCAATGTCCCCCTTCATCTCCGCTATGCCCCCTTCATCTCCGCTATGCCCCTCTTCCACAATGTCCCCCTTCATCTCCGCTATGCCCCTCTTCCACAATGTCCCCCTTCATCTCCGCTATGCCCCTCTTCCACAATGTCCCCCTTCATCTCCTCTATGGCATAGAGGAGATGAAGGGGGACATTGTGGAAGAGGGGCATAGCGGAGATGAAGGGGGACATTGTGGAAGAGGGGCATAGAGGAGATGAAGGGGGACATTGTGGAAGAGGGGCATAGCGGAGATGAAGGGGGACATTGTGGAAGAGGGGCATAGAGTCTATGCCCCTCTTCCACAATGTCCCCCTTCATCTCCGCTATGCCCCTCTTCCACAATGTCCCCCTTCATCTCCGCAATGCCCCCTTCATCTCCGCAATGCCCCCGTACCTCCAGTCCCTGGTGGTCCAGCGGAGCGTCTTCAGATCTGTGCCTCTTCCGGCACAGATCCCCGCCACCCGAACATGGCGGGCGAGCACATGGCGGTACTCGACAAGTACCGCCATGTGCCGAGCAGAGCGATGCTCGAGCCGATCCGAGCATCGGCCGAGCACGCTCGCTCAACACTAATAAGGACCTCAGCTTGAGTTCCCTTAAGGTTCAGACTTCTGCTCTCTCTGTTTTCTTTCAGAGGCACATTGCCATCCTTCCTGACTTCAAGGATTTTTTCCAGGGCGTTGCTCATACTCGTCCTGCCTTCAAGAATCCCGCTCCTCCGTGGGATCTTAATTTGGTTTTGGGCGTTCTTCAGCGCCCTCCATTTGAGTCTTTGGCTACTATTCCTCTACGCCTGTTGACGTGGAAAATGGCTTTTCTACTGGCGATTGTGTCTGTCCGCCATGTCATGGAGTTACATGCTCTGTCCTGTAAACCACCCTATTTGATGTTTCATAAGGACAAGGCGGTGCTTTGCACTTCTAAGCAGTTTCTACCGAAGGTAATCTCTGAGTTCCACATCAATCAGGAGATTGTGGTGCCCTCTTTCTGCTCGGACCCCACCTCTGACAAGGAAAGGGATCTCCACTTGTTAGACATGGTGCGTTGTCTCAAATTTTATGTATATTGCACTGAGTCTGTCAAGCAATCTGACGTGTTGTTCGTCATTCCTGAGGGTCCTAGGGTAGGAAGACCTGCATCTAAAGTGACTATTGCTTCTTGGATCAAGTCCACTATTTGTAAGACTTATGAGCTGAGGAAGAAGCCTGTCCCTTTCAGGGTCACAGCTCATTCTACACGATCTGTTGGGGCCTCTTGGGCTTACAAGAATCAGGTCTCTGCTGATTAGCTGTGCATTAGCTGGTCATTTGTGCATACCTTTTCGAAGCACTACCATGTTGATGTACTGGCATCGGCTGATGCCAGCTTTGGGTGGAAAATTCTGGAGGCCCCCCCTAGGATTTTCTTTAGTTCTTGGTGCTTCCTTCACTTTTGAGTCCCGTTGGCTCTAGTTCAGTGTGCTGTGTAACAGTTGGGGTGTTGTTACCCCTGTTCAGTGTCCGTTAACACTTCGTTAGCTTTGTTGGGCTATCTCTGATCTGAGGGTTTGTATCTGCTCTGGTGACTTTGGGAGCCTTGCGCCTGGTCCTTGCCTTACTTCCTGCCTCTGGGAAACTCAATGGTTGGACATTCCAAAGTTACCAGTAACCTGTATTGGACAACAGAGAAAAGAGGATTTTAGTCTTACCTGTTAAATCCTTTTCTCTTAGTCCATACAGGTTACTGGTCCCACACCCTGTCAAGAGACCATGCTTGGCTTTCCTGTGGCAGACCGTGGGGGTCCTTCGGGGTCATGCTCACGGGAGTCCTCTTTCCCTTCCACTATCTAGTCAATAGTTAGTGTCTCAAATCTTTCTGGAGCTGGTTGGCTAGCTGCAGCCAAGGAGGGATGGTAGGCTCCACCCCTGCATACAATTCTAAAATTGCTCCTGCCTACAATTAAAGGGGCGGATTGCCTACCCAAAGTTACCAGTAACCTGTATGGACTAAGAGAAAAGAATTTAACAGGTAAGACTAAAATCCTCTTATTTCTGACTATATTCTATTGCTGTGGGGCTTTCCCTCCTTTGGGCTCAATGAATAATGCCAAAATGTACTATTCAATTCAAAGTGATATGTATCAGCGCCATGTTCATTGAGGGCATGTTTCAATACTTTTGTTATTCCAGCTCAAGCTGGATATGTCTTCCAAATCTTCTTGATCCTAAAACAGAAGGTAACACTATAGTTCTGATGTTCCTCTGTAGCCTAAATAAACAGATATAGCAGCTCTATGTTAATACATTTGTGTCTTACATTTAATTTAACCATTTGAATGCTGGAAGGGGTACGGAACGCATCGCAAAGTAATATGTTCTGTACCCCTCTGGCAATCAAAGGGTTAAACCAAATCTATAGATCAATTATATAAGTTTAGTCTTTTGATGTTCTTAACCCCCCAAAAAAATCATATAGCTATATATATATATATATATATATATATATATATATATATATATATATATATAATGTAGTTTGTAGTCCCATTACTATATTATGGACATGCCCATCATGTTTGGTACAAGAATGTTTAGACACTGAATGGAAGAGTTTTTATTTACGATTTTATACTGATGCTCCAAAAACACATCATTTGAGGTCCTCTATATATCCGACAATTAGGATTTTACCAATTTTACAAATGAAAACATTGACTAACTTTTTGGTGGAATTACCCATAGTGCACTTGATAGTTGCATAGGGACATACTTACTCCTCAGAATATACTGGAATCATGGACCTTCGGTGGGAGGGTCTACTGGTACATGCTTAGTTTGTATGAGATTGTATTATGTTTATTAGTGGAAATTCACCATCTTTTTGGTGGAATCATCCACAGAGCATGTCCGGATGGATCAATCTTGCTGTTAACTCTTAATAACATACTGTTATTACATGCACTCGCTCACTTTGTACAAGCAGCTATGTATCACTGTTTAGATCTATTTTATTATTACTTTGGCGATTTAACAATCTTTTTGCGCCAACTGGAATGTATGACCCGAACATGTGATGCGCTGCTGTTTTTCCATTGGCCATTGGAACAGTTAAGTAGACATGTAAATTAATTGACTTTTATTCCCTGATGAAGCCAATATGGCAATCCGTGTTGAGATGGTCAGTGGGTCAGGATAGGGTGGTCCGGAGTCTGATGTCCTTCACGGGGTTTCCTGTAATACTTACCAACGTGCACATTTATATGGATAAGTATCTACCTATCTAACTAGGTGGGTCTTTTCACTTTTGTCCACTTACTCATTAGTAGGATATATTATTTATACATATGGAGCACAGGTTATATCACTTTGGTTATAGAGCTATGTGTATTTGGAGATTGTCTTATCCGCTTATTATTGATATGTTATGATGTAATATTATTTGTATTCATCATTTGATATTCCTTTATATTGTGCATTGTTTATTTAGTCTGATGGGACTTCTCAATATTCCGGATTATTTTACCTGTCCTACGATGGTTTTAATTGTTTTTAATATTGATCTATGATTTTCTTACCAATAAACATTTATAATTTTTGTATTTCTGCAATCGTTTCTTTAGAGTGCCTCTATTAAAGAGCTTCTTTTTGGCGGTTATATGAGGAGTGATTCTTTCTCTCTTTCTCCCCCCTCTTATTCCCACTTTTGTTAGATATGTAGCTTTTTGGCTCATGAGTTCACCTTACTATAGGAGTATTATATTTGACTAGAGACTTTACTTTTTCCAGTGCCTGTTTACAAGTGGGGAAGCAGAGAGAATGGTCTCAGACTTCAGGATTGTTGTACTGCTGGTGATGTCCAAGGGAGGACATCCCTCCCACATTGCCAGCAGTTCGACAACCCTCCATGCTTATGTTTGATTGAAAGATCCCAACTTCGCCAGCCTTAGGTACGTGAAGTTGAGACTGAATTCTGACAGCAGAGGCTGTTATCAGAGTTTAGTGCATGTGGTAAAACGTCACATTAACATATCAACACACTTCCATGAATACAAGAATGGCTCATTATTTTACATTTCCAAATGGAAGTGACTCATAATGCTGCATTTCCATAAGGAAATAGGCCATAGTCGATGTGATGAGTGAAAATTCATAAACTTGTCAAAGGTATGTCAGATTGATGTCGATGTGGGCAAATTTTTGTCGGACTGATGGGGATATGATGTAGAAGAAGCTTTAGTGCATACTGTTGGTGTGCCTTTGGTACTGCTCTGACAGGACATCAACATTATGAGCCCTCTTGGACCTTTATTCTATCTCGGACCTTGTGATGTCAGGCCGAAAAATAAGAGCTGGCTTGCCACTCTGTACTAAAAGTCAAGACTGCAAATAGTAATGTATGAGAAGTCTCAAAATTGTACCAGAGCTAAAGAATTATTGCAATCACTGGTCAAAATTATACTGTATTATGAGTCCTAAAAAGGGCTTTATGACCACATCTCTTATGGCGAAAAGTCAACAAATGATTGCAGACTCGACAAAAAGTGATTATTAAGTGTCACAACTAGGAGGGAACAGGTTCCTGAAAGTACTGGTTAAGAAGACTCCTCCAACAAGGGCTATTAGGGCAAGATGCTTATAAATGGGGCTAGAGGTCATAGATAAAGAAGGTAGGCTAACCGTGGTGGGATGTGCTGTGGTCAAGATGATAAAGGTGCTAGCCTTGAAGCCAGATAGCACCCTTCAGTTGAGCCGAAGGTGCCCCAGGATATTACACTAAGGTTGGACTATAACCCAATATCCCCAGGGAGGAAACAATAGGCTACAGAGATAAGTAGTACAAGAACACTTACCAGGAGGTAAGGCTGGCAGGCACTAGGACCAAGTAGACTGCTGAACCTGACAACAGCAAGCTGGGCTGCAGGAAGAAGATGTGGTCCACAGGCAGAGGTGAGCACTGGTAGGGAAAGGTCAAGACTAAATCAGTAGGCTGGAGATAGGTCATGAATAGCCAGGTCAGCAAAGGGAGATCCAGAGAGAACAAAGAGCAGGCAAAGGCAAGGTCATAACTAGCCAAGGCAGCAACGGAAGATACACTCAAGAAACAGGTCTACAACAGACTAGAACATGTACGCTTTCATTGCGCATCAGACATAGCTATGCAACATCTAATATAGGAGGAGCCTGATGATGGGAATGTGGAGGCAGGACCATGCATGTGCACAGCAAACTGCCCGAAGAAGGGGGCGCAGCCGTGCATATCAGCCTGGCATGGAGCATGGCTGTGACATTAAGAGGGTCCAACAACATCTAGCTAAAGAGTAGTGATGATCGAGCACCCCAATGCTCGGGTGTTCGGGTGCTCTGACCGAGCGCCCCCGGAGGCTCGAGTGCTCGGCCGAGCACCCGAGCCCCATTGAAGTCAATGGGAGGACTCGAGCATTACACCAGGCACCCCCTGCTCTGATGAGGGGAGGGTGCCTGGTCCATAGGAAAAGGGCAGAAAATGATGGAAACACCACAGAAATGGTTCAGGGACAGCATAGGGAGGATGTCTGGATGCATCTTGGACTTCAACGTCGCTGCTGGGAACGATGTTTCGCCCGTAGTACGCCATTTTTACAGACTGACCGTAAAACACACAAAAAGGAAGATAAAAACGACTTTAGGCGAAAAATTGTTACCAAACAGTATTTGCTGTATATTTACTTGTATATCATCTGCAAACTCTGCAAAAAATTTCATTGATTTTTCGGAACTGGGGCCATGATTAAGAGGGAAACGTGCGCTGAGCCGACCATCTAAAACATTATGGGTGAGGGTCTGCTGCGGAGCTGACCATCCTAAACATTATATGCGAAGGCCTGCTAGTGAGCTGACGCTATAAAACATTATATGAGAGGGCCCGCTAGAGAGCTGACCCAATAAAACATTATATGAGAAGGCCCGCTGGTGAGCTGACCTATACAAAAATTGTCAAACTGCGCCCGCTGGTGAGCTGGCCCTATATAAAAATTATATCACAGGGACCGCTGGTGAGCTGGCCCTATATAAAAATTATATCACTGGGCCCGCTGGTGAGCTGGCCCTATATAAAAATTATATCACTGGGCATATGGAAGAGAGTCAACCATATACCCGTTTTTTGGGTGGAAGGGGTGAATGGGTATACAGAGTATTCCCATCATTGTAAATAACATATATAAAGTGACTTTATGTTCCCCCGGGGCTTTCCTCCAGTGGAGTGGAGAAGTCAGGGGAAATCCAGGCCTTGTTCATTTTTATAAGTGTCAACCTATCAGCATTTTCGGTGGAAAGGCGGATACGCTTATCTGTTATGATGCCACCAACAGCACTAAATACCCGCTCAGACAGAATGCTGGCGGCAGGGCAGGCCAGCACCTCCAAGGCGTAGAGTGCCAGTTCATACCATGTGTCCAGCCTGGACACCCAGTAGTTGTAAGGCACAGAGGGATCATTGAGGACGCTGACACGGTCTGCTACGTACTCCTTCACCATCTTCCAAAACTTTTCCCTCCTTGTGACACTAGGCTGCGCATCAGGGTGAGGGTGCTGGCGGGGTGTCATGAAGGTGTCCCACACCTTGGAGAGTGTTGCCCTGCCTTTGTCGGAACTGCTGTGTGCTCCCCTTTTCTCCCCTTCTCGGTTGGCCAAGGTAGAACGTACTCTGCCGCCAGCGTTGTCAGATGGAAAATTTTGGAGCAATTTTTCAACAAGAACCTTCTGGTATTGCACCATTTTGCTTGTCCTCTCCACCGGAGGAATGAGAGATGAGAAATTCTCTTTGTAGCGGGGGTCCAGAAGGGTGAACACCCAGTAATCCGTGTTGTCTAAAATGCGTGTAACGCGTGGGTCACGGGAAAGGCAGCCTAACATAAAGTCAGCCATGTGTGCCAGAGTACCAACAGGCAAGATTTCGCTGTCCTCACCAGGAGGATGACTCTCAATCTCCTCATCCTCTTCCTCCTCTTCTGCCCACCCACGCTGAAGAGATGGAACTAAAGTTCCATGGCTACCCTCTGTAGCGGAGGCAACCGTGTCTTCCTCCTCCTCCTCCTCCGCCTCCTCCAATTGTCGCTGAGAAGACGAAGTGAGGGTGCTCTGGCTATCACCTTGTGTAAGCTCTTCCTCCCCCATTTCTACCTCTTCCACATGCAAAGCGTCGGTTTTAATTGTGAGCAGCGAGCGTTTCAGTAGACACAGAAGTGGGATGGTTACACTGATAATAGCGTTATCGCCGCTCACCATCTGTGTCGATTCCTCAAAATTGCGTAAAACCTCACAGAGGTCTGACATCCATTCCCACTCCTCACTTCTGATTACAGGAAGTTGAACGGAGAGGCGACGACCATGTAACAGCTGGTACTCCACTACTGCCCTCTGCTGCTCACAAAGCCAGGCCAACATGTGGAAGGTGGAGTTCCAGCGCGTGCTCACGTCACACAGCAGCCGGTGAGCTGGCAATTGTAAGCGCTGCTGCAGCTTCAACAGGCCGGCTGAAGCTGTAGATGACTTACGGAAATGTGCACACACGCGGCGCACCTTGGTCAAGAGATCATGCAAATTGGGGTAGGTTTTTAGAAATCGCTGAACCACTAAATTAAATACATGCGCTAGGCATGGTACGTGTGTGAGCTTGCCGAGCTCCAAAGCCGCCACCAAGTTACACCCATTATCACACACAACCATGCCTGGTTGCAGGTTGAGTGGCGAGAGCCATTGCTCGGTCTGGTGACTAATCCCCTGCAACAGCTCTGAGGCCGTGTGCTGTTTGTCCCCAAGGCAGATCAGCTTCAGCACGGCCTGTTGACGCTTCCCCACTGCAGTGCTACACTGCTTCCAGCTACCGGCTGATGGGTGAGTGGCGCTGCGCGCAGAGAATTCGGAGGTGGAAACGGAGGAGGAGGAGCCAATAACGTAGGTGCTGGCGGAAACCCTGATGGAGGTAGGGCCCGCAATCCTCGGCGTGGGTAGCACCTGTGCCTTCCCAGGGTCCGAGTTGCTCCCAGCCTCCACGACATTCACCCAGTGTGCCGTCAGGGAAATGTAGCGTCCCTGGCCACAAGCACTTGTCCATGTGTCAGTCGTTAAATGGACCTTCCCAGTAACTGCGTTGGTCAGGGCACGGGTGATGTTACGGGACACATGGTGGTGTAAGGCGGGGACGGCACACCTGGAAAAGTAGTGGCGGCTGGGGACTGCGTACCGAGGGACAGCTGCTGCCATCAGGCTGTGGAAGGACTCAGTCTCCACAAGCCTAAATGGCAGCATTTCGATGGCCAGTAATTTGGAAAGGTGTGAGGTTAGTGCTATGGCCTGTGGGTGGGTGGCTGGGTATTTTCGCTTGCGCTCAAATGCCTGGGGTAACGACATTTGGACGCTGCGCTGGGACAGGGAAGTGGATGTGGTCGCTGATGGTGCTTCAGATGGTACAGGTGCAGGGCGGGAGGTATGCGGGCCTGCGCCTTCGACAGGCGATTGGCCGGCACCGAAAACAGGGGAAGAGGAGGCAGTGGTGTGGCCTGCAGACACAGATTGGCGATCCGGGCGTTCCTCCCACTTATTACGGTGCTTGGATGCCATGTGTCGGATCATGCTGGTGGTGGTGAGGTTTCTAGTGTTCATGCCTCGGCTCATTCTGGTGTGGCACAGGTTGCAAACTACAATTCTTTTGTCGTCCGCACTTTCCTTAAAAAAACGCCATACCGCGGAAAACCTACCCCTTGGCAAGGGAGAGTTACGCAAGGGGGTGCTCCGTGGAACATTTGCGGGCCGGTTTGGTGCGGTCCGCCTTCTTTCTGTAGCCACACCACTGCCTCTTCCAGCCTGTTGCGGTGCTGCAGATGGCTCACCCTCAGGACTGCTGTCATCGCTCGGCTCTCCACCTTCCCAGGTGGGGTCAGTCACCTCATCGTCCACCAAGTCCTCCTCCACTTCCTCACTCTGATCATCCTCCTCATGTCTTGATCCCACCACATACTCAGTCATTGACAACTGTATATCATCCTCCTCATCAAGGTCTTGAGACAGTAATAGTGGTTGATTTAATGGCAACTGTGTCTCATCATCATCATCATCCACTTCCTTTGACCTTAAATGCCGTTCCCCTCTGTCATCTTCTTGTGATTGGGTACCCTCTAGAGGTTGTGAATCAGGGCACAAGATGTCATGTTCCTCTGCAAGCGTGCTTGGAGTGAGGTACAAATTAAGGATTGGTGATGAGACGAGCTCCTCACTATATCCCAGTGTGGGATCACTTCTTTGACCAGACCCTCTATGGTGGGAGGAAGGATGATCAGGGTGAGGATTATGTTGACCAGACTCTTGGCTACTGAGAGTGGACTTGGTGGAAGACAGGGTGGTGCTTAACCGACTGGAAGCAGTATCACCTGAAATCCAACCGACCACCTGTTTGCAGTGGTCTGACCTCGAGAGTGATGTCCTGCGACGCCCTGTAAACTGAGACATGAAGCTAGGTATGGTGGATGTCTTTCTTTCTTGTGCTCTGGCACCAGGCACAGTTTCTACGCGTCCTGACCCGCGCCCTGAACTATCAGGATCACGTCCACTTCCCCGTCCCTTTTTACCCGCCTTCTTCATATTACACGGAATATGTGCTGCAAATCTGCAACTTTGCACACTAAACAGAATGTGCTGCTTATCTGCGGTTAGACACAGTGAATGGAATATGTGACTTTGATATTTTACACTTTGCACACTAAACAGAATGTTCTGCTAATCTGAAACTTTGCACACTAAACAGAATGTGCTGCTAATCTGAAACTTTGCACACTAAACAGAATGTGCTTCTTATCTGCGGTTAGACACATTGAATGGAATATGTGACTTTGATATTTTACACTTTGCACACTAAACAGAATGTTCTGCTAATCTGAAACTTTGCACACTAAACAGAATGTGCTTCTTATCTGCGGTTAGACACAGTGAATGGAATATGTGACTTTGATATTTTACACTTTGCACACTAAACAGAATGTTCTGCTAATCTGAAACTTTGCACACTAAACAGAATGTGCTTCTTATCTGCGGTTAGACACAGTGAATGGAATATGTGACTTTTATATTTTACACTTTGCACACTAAACAGAATGTTCTGCTAATCTGAAACTTTGCACACTAAACAGAATGTGCTTCTTATCTGCGGTTAGACACAGTGAATGGAATATGTGACTTTGATATTTTACACTTTGCACACTAAACAGAATGTGCTGCTTATCTGCGGCTCGGCACAGTGAATGGAATATGTGACTTTGATATTTTACACTTTGCACACTAAACAGAATGTTCTGCTAATCTGAAACTTTGCACACTAAACAGAATGTGCTTCTTATCTGCGGTTAGACACAGTGAATGGAATATGTGACTTTGATATTTTACACTTTGCACACTAAACAGAATGTTCTGCTAATCTGAAACTTTGCACACTAAACAGAATGTGCTGCTTATCTGCGGCTCGGCACAGTGAATGGAATATGTGACTTTGATATTTTACACTTTGCACACTAAACAGAATGTTCTGCTAATCTGAAACTTTGCACACTAAACAGAATGTGCTTCTTATCTGCGGTTAGACACAGTGAATGGAAAATGTGACTTTGATATTTTACACTTTGCACACTAAACAGAATGTTCTGCTAATCTGAAACTTTGCACACTAAACAGAATGTGCTTCTTATCTGCGGTTAGACACAGTGAATGGAATATGTGACTTTGATATTTTACACTTTGCACACTAAACAGAATGTTCTGCTAATCTGAAACTTTGCACACTAAACAGAATGTGCTTCTTATCTGCGGTTAGACACAGTGAATGGAATATGTGACTTTTATATTTTACACTTTGCACACTAAACAGAATGTTCTGCTAATCTGAAACTTTGCACACTAAACAGAATGCGCTTCTTATCTGCGGTTAGACACAGTGAATGGAATATGTGACTTTGATATTTTACACTTTGCACACTAAACAGAATGTTCTGCTAATCTGAAACTTTGCACACTAAACAGAATGTGCTTCTTATCTGCGGTTAGACTCAGTGAATGGAATATGTGACTTTGATATTTTACACTTTGCACACTAAACAGAATGTGCTGCTTATCTGCGGCTCGGCACAGTGAATGGAATATGTGACTTTGATATTTTACACTTTGCACACTAAACAGAATGTTCTGCTAATCTGAAACTTTGCACACTAAACAGAATGTGCTTCTTATCTGCGGTTAGACACAGTGAATGGAATATGTGACTTTGATATTTTACACTTTGCACACTAAACAGAATGTTCTGCTAATCTGAAACTTTGCACACTAAACAGAATGTGCTTCTTATCTGCGGTTAGACACAGTGAATGGAATATGTGACTTTTATATTTTACACTTTGCACACTAAACAGAATGTTCTGCTAATCTGAAACTTTGCACACTAAACAGAATGTGCTTCTTATCTGCGGTTAGACACAGTGAATGGAATATGTGACTTTGATATTTTACACTTTGCACACTAAACAGAATGTGCTGCTTATCTGCGGCTCGGCACAGTGAATGGAATATGTGACTTTGATATTTTACACTTTGCACACTAAACAGAATGTTCTGCTAATCTGAAACTTTGCACACTAAACAGAATGTGCTTCTTATCTGCGGTTAGACACAGTGAATGGAATATGTGACTTTGATATTTTACACTTTGCACACTAAACAGAATGTTCTGCTAATCTGAAACTTTGCACACTAAACAGAATGTGCTGCTTATCTGCGGCTCGGCACAGTGAATGGAATATGTGACTTTGATATTTTACACTTTGCACACTAAACAGAATGTTCTGCTAATCTGAAACTTTGCACACTAAACAGAATGTGCTGCTAATCTGAAACTTTGCACACTAAAAAGAATGTGCTGCTAATCTGCAACTTTGCACACTGAACAGAATGTGCTGCTAATCTGCAACTTTGCACACTAAACAGAATGTGCTGCTAATCTGCAACTTTGCACACTAAAAAGAATGTGCTGCTAATCTGCAACTTTGCACACTAAACAGAATGTGCTGCTAATCTGCAACTTTGCACACTAAACAGAATGTGCTGCTAATCTGCGGCTAGGCACAGTGAACGGAATATGTGATGTTTTTTTTTTTAAATCTCTGCCCCCCCAAACAAAATAAACTGCTGCCCCCACACACAGTAGTCCTAGAAAGGACTTTTGGGTCTTTTTTTTTTTCAAAATCGCTTTTCTTCTCCCTACACTGACTTTCCCTTCCTATCCTCATCTCTCCCTGGCTAAGACTGAGCCGAACTCACTGGTCAGGTGCTATACAGCACCCGATCACGGGTTCTGGCCAGCCAATCAGTGTATTGCCAGCAGCCAACATGGCTGCTGGCATTACACTGATGTCAGAGCCTCCCTGCACGTTTATTGGCTGCGCAGCAGCCGCGAAACGTGCGGGGAGGAGACCCGAACATGGCGGGCGAGCACATGCGGTACTCGTACGAGTACCGCCATGTGCCGAGCAGAGCGATGCTCGAGCCGAACCGAGCTTCGGCCGAGCATGCTCGCTCATCACTACTAAAGAGTCATATTTCCATTTTTACTTTTCATTAAGAGCCCCAAGATACATACAAAACCTTTTTTTTTGAAAAGTTGATTGTATCTGATCAGAGTTTAAAAGACAGCCTGTTTCACCTTGTTGGCTTGTGAAAGAATCTGTCAGTTACAATAACTGCAGTCTTAACTTTTTAGTAAGCAGGTTATTTTTACCCCAGCAACACATACTTTACTGGAACCTCTTAGGAATGACAATTTTGACAAGGTGCAATCGTTACTCTTTTGTTTTTCACCATAAGGAGATGCTGTCATAAAGCTCTTGTTAGGCTGGTAAAATGGTTTATCCTTTGATTGCTAATCACAATAACACTAGCTCTGGCACAGTCTTGAGTACTTTTATGCGATACTAGTGTAAAAGCCTGTGTACACGGGCCAAGGTTCGGGTGATGTTAACCCTTTGAGTTTCAGAGGGGTACACAACGCATTGCTTTGCAATCCATTGTGTACCCCTCTGGCACTCAAAGGTTTAAGAGGCCGGTCCTGCTCTGCGTCCTGCCGCCGACGCAGTCATGCACTGTAGAGACTGGACGAAAGCACAGAATGCTCCCAGCACAGAACTCCCAGCGTTCCATGCTCCCAGCATTCCGTGCTCCCAGCATTCCTATACCTCCCAGCATTCTGTGTGTTTGGGCAGTCTCTACTGCGCGTGATGGCTTCTGACAAACATCCTAGCAAATTATTATATAGGATTTGTTTCAGTCTTAACTTTTAGTACAGAGTGGCAAGCAAGTTCTTATTTTCAGTCCCTGCAGCACATATCAAGGGTACAGACTTTTTTTTTTATTTATAATCCTTTTTTTTTTATTTTGCCCTAAATTTGTATTCTTTTAGTTGATAAAACTTAAGTTAATACCTTAATTATAGAGGGACAAGATATAAGTGTAATGGTGAGTGCTGATTACAGCAGGGTTATCTGTCTCTCTCTCTTTTTCAATTATCTGTACTAAACACAATCTTGTCAGTTAAATTTGTTCCTTTCCACTAATTCAAGCTTTGAGTTGCATGGGATCAACTGTAATTTATAACTGAAAAGATGGAGTTCAGTGTGCTTCTTACTGTGGAGGTTTTGGGATAGTTTAGATATGTTAATTGTTATGGTTTGAACTATGTATTCTATAAGTATAATTTTGAAGTTTATATGACCTCTGTTATATCAATGAGTACAGTTTCCTCTTAAAAATTATACATGGGGTTTAAGTCTCCACAGCCACTACTTATCAATGTCACTGTTGATAGTTAATAAATTAATTTAACCCCTTAAAGGGATAGTAATACTTAAGTATTACTAATCTCTATATTAAAGTCCTTTTAAAAATAAATGTAATGCCCCCAGTTTCATCTCTCAAACGTCTATGGTTTGAGAGATAATCGCTCCTAAAGTTGCCCTCTCCCTCCCCCTTCCCCGTAGTCAGAGTTCTAGCTTACTGCAGGGAAGCAAGTCGTACGACTTTCAGGCAGCTCTCCAGCACAGCTGCAATCGCGTTAATAAAAAAGAAAACTTTCACTGAAATGGTCTTCTACGTGTGCTTGGTTTGTGCTTGGTTTGCAAGCACAAGTAGAAGACCGTTTTAGTGAAAGATTTTTTTTTTAATTAGCGCGATGACGGCTCTGCTGCAGACCCGCCTGTTGATCTATGACCCGATTTCCCTTCAGTCAGCTACAACGCTGACTTAGGGGAAGGGGGAGGGAGAGGGCAACTTTAGGAGCGATTATCTCTCAAACCATAAAGGTTTGAGAGATGAAACTGGGGGCAATATAATTATTTTTAAAAGGGCTTTACTATAGGGATTAGTAATACTTAAGTATTACTATCCCTTTAAGGACCAGCTTCGCGGATGTGTGGACGTAACTTAAGGAACACAGAGCATTTTGTTTTGTTTGTTAATGGAATCCAAGGTCCCCGAACGGCGTCCGTAACGCACGTTTTCCCTATGTTGTATATGTATGTCCTTGGTCCTTAAGGGGTTAATTTAAAAACACTGCTATTCCCTGTACATTTGCACTCTTTCCCTTTGTTTACAATATCATTAAATGTAATATGCTTTCTTTAATTTAAAATGATCTTCAATGTCCATAAAAAAGCTATCGTAGATTGTTCTCATTATTATGTAGCCTGTGTTGATTATTGCAGCAAATTGTGGTAAGTTAAATGCTTTATACACTGCTTGATACAAAGGGGCATATGTATAATGCAAAAGTGGAACAATTTTTTCAGCTAAGCCAGCTGCACCATAGAGAGTACTGTGTCGGGGACTGTGAGATCAGGGATGATTGATGATTCCCAAATTCACCATTTAGCTTGTTTAATTATTAATTGCAATCTTATCCAGCCACTCTAAAGAAATGTATAAGCCATGTTCCTTCTGTGACATATTTTGCCATCTACCATATGAACACAAAAGCACAGAAGCACATACTTATATTTGAAAAAAAATAAGTTGAAAGAAGTTGTGTATTTCTATAACAGTGCAATCTCATGAATGTGGAAAATACAGTAGAAACCCAATCAGCAAACTCTTTGACATGTTTTATTTTTTTACCAAAAGCTAAGGATATATTACCTTCTGCTGTATAGTTCTAGGTCTGACTAGGTAGCTTTTAGGATGCAAGATTTCAAGACAACTTTGGCCTCTTCTTCAGATGATATTCCTAGAGAAGAGACCTAAGTTGTCTTGAAAGCTTGCGTCCTAGTGCCACATAGCTAACCAATAATGGTAAAATTATAATTTTACCATTCGCCTACAAAATACACAACAGGTTATATGCACATTGATTTTACATCTAAAGGGATAGTAATACTTCATTTTATCTTTGTTTTGTTTTGTATGCATTAACAAATATGAAGAATGATATGTCTTATCTCTCAAACCTTTATGGTTTGAGAGATATTCACAAGCAAAGTTTCCCCTCCCGCCCCTTTGACCTAGTGTAAGCCATCTCTTCTCAGATGTGGAATCCAGTCCATAGACCAGACAGATAACAGCAGGGGACAATCTTCTTCCTATGAGAACAATGAAAGCCCTGCCCACCTTGACAAGTTTTTCAGGTTTTTCCCTTATCTTAATTGAAGATTGTCCCTCTCTGCAGTCTACCTGGGCACCTCCCTTCTGATCTGGCTGAGCAGTGTTACATCAGTAAAAGGGGCGGGAGGGGGATACTTTGTCATTGAATTACTCTTGAACTACAACTCTGACAGAATTGAAATAACACTCTCCAAAGTCCAAATACTATGATGATTAATTAGAGCTGCTTTTATTATGAAACATTACTATCCCTTTAAATTCCACTGGAAGTGAAGCTCTTATCACCATTCTCTAAACTCCATTAGAGGTATCTCTTTGTAGCTGGCTAAGTTATAAGATGTATTTCCCTTTTGCTGATCCGGTAAATTTATCATGTAGGGAGTTTGTGACTGCCTCCAAAGATGGCAAGGTCTATGAATAAAATATGTTTATTATGTGGGGTAATGTGACATAAATTCCTAGTGACTGTTAATTCCACAGTTCAGAGTGTTAAACTTGGTCAACAGTTTATACTCCCCAATATTTCTGTCTCTGCGTCTTAAAATTTCCCATCAGCACAGACACTCCGGGATCTATAATGTTGTGAGAAGTTTTGCAAGAATGTTGACCCACTGGGGTGTCCCTTTTGTTGTTCACACTGGACCTTTGAGAATTCATCATTTTTCTTAGAATTTGTCTTATTTCACATATGTATAATCCTGTGTTGGAACATTTTACACACACGATGAGGTAGACAACAGTAGATGGTCTACAGGAGAATTTGGCCTTGATGTTGTGTTTTTGGTGGGAATGTGGTATGGGCACATTATCCATGGCACATATGTGTGTGCACAGGTTCTACATGTCCTTTGTAGACAGGGAAAAGTACCATTTTCTGTTGCATTCTTAAAGGAGCAGTAAACTTTTTTTTTTATGAAAACATATTTTATAGAGCATTTCCTGCTGAATAAAACAAGGTGACTCCCATCGCCGTCAGATGTTTTATTCAAAATTTATAGCAGTTTAAATAATCAGGAAGTGAATGTACTGTGTTTACTTCCTGATAGTTCTAACTGACAGGAAGTGACTCAGCAGTTTCTATCACATTCTGTGGAGAACTGTATGTCTCTAACTTTTCTGACTTTCCTCTCCATTAGAATCTAACAGGAAATCTAATTAGAATTTGACCACTAGAGGGCACTACTAATGTAAAAAAAAAAACATGGGTTTAAACTGTAATAACTCTGGAAATATAAATCTCTCAGCAGTGAGAGTAACCTTATTTTACTCAATAGGAAAATCCCTACAGTATATATTTTTTCATAAAAAAGTTTACTGCTCCTTTAACTGAACAGCACAACGCTGACTTCAGGGAAGGGGGAGAGAGGGGGGAACTTTGCCTTCAGTTATCTCTCAAACCATAAAGGTCTGAGAGATGAACCTGGGGGCTATTAAATTATTTTACAAATATCTACAATATGGGGGATAGTACTAATAAAGTATTACTACCCCTTTAACACAAAAAAAAACATTTAACACATTTAAAAACAAATTTTAACAACTTCATATTAGGATTCACCTTTAGTGACTTGCAGAGAGTGAGCAGCAGGCCAAGAAGACTGGAGCTCCATCAATCCCCTTTATAATACCTATCTACTCACTCCCACAAGTCACACAGGGTTTAATAATTGCCTTAAAGGCAATGATCAGGACAGCCCAAATACTAGGCCAACACCATGCCTTTAAAATACCCTCTACAAGTGGTAACAAATGTGCAAATATTGTTTTTCAACAATTATTATTATTAAAGTATATAGTGAAAAAGCAGCTTCAATAAGAAAGAAAAAAAACATGTGCAAAAACAGAAGAAACAAAACTCACAGTGTTAATTCACATTAACTCATACGTTTAATTTACAGGTATAAATTGTAAACCCAAGTGAATAAATATAGATAGCAGCATGAAAGTAGGGAGTTCTCCAAGTTCCCCAAAACTAGGCCGAAGCCTAAACAGAAACCCAAAGCAAAACAAGTCTGTGCTCCTCCATACAAACCATTAAAATGGGAACCCTGTGTAAAGCATATAGTATTCCACATTAATAAATTTAGGGTCTTTGTTGCATAGTTTGGCCAAAATATGTTTAAGCCCGCCTGCCATGTCAAGGCACTCCTAGTTTTGGGGAGTTTGGAGAACTTCCTTATTTCATGCTGCTGTAAATTAAATGTATAAGTTAATGTGAGTCTGTGCTGTGAGTTTTGTTTCTTATTTGTGTGTACAGAAAGCAAGAGCGAAAGCTCACAGAGCCAACTCACCATGACATATCCATATAATAAATATAATGTTAAAGGGATAGTAATACTTATAATGTATAAAAAACATACGTTGTAGGATTTACTCCCACTGCTGAAAGGTGTTTCATTCAAAAGTAATTCATTTTCAAATTTGAATTTTTTAGGTGCAATATCACAGTGTACAGTGGCGCTGTTGCTACACCATCCTATGGAGATTTATGGTCCCGGGACCAGAGCTGTCCATAGGATCGTGTAGCAACAGCGCCACTGTACAATTTCAGGCCACTGTGATATTGCACCTAAAAAAATTCATCTTTGAAAATTAATAACTTTTGAATAGAACACCTTTCAGCAGTGGGAGTACTCATGTTTTACTCAGGGGGATAAACCCTACAACATATTTTTTTTTACATTTTAAGTATTACTATCCCTTTAATGTGAATATAGAATAAAATATAGATAGCAGCTAGGAATGAGATGGTTCTACAGTCCCCCAAACATAAGGCCAAAACCCAAAGTGCAAACAGACAGACAGAAACACAAACCAGCGCTCATCTATATAAAAAATGAATTCTTGCCCTGTATTGGGCATATATAATATTTCTTAGTAAGTGAAATTTTAGTTTTCACAAATTGGCCAAATTGGGGGACTGGAGAACCCTCTCATTCATAGCTACTATCTATATATTTATTCTATAGTCACATTAAAATTGTATTTATTATATGGATATGTCATGGTGAGTTGGCACTGTGAGCTTTCTCTCTCGCTTTCTTTTGCACTTCTCCCTTTCTCAGTCTAGCAGCCTTTCACCTATTCCATGTAACTATGTTTTACGCAAATATTATTGCACTATTCCTATTTTCTTTTCTCACTTTGCCTTTAAGGACTAGGCCTCAAGCCTGTCCTAGCTTGCATGCACCCTGTCTGTTTGTAATCAATTATTCCTCACGTGACCTGTGGGAGGCTGATACAAAGGTTTCATTTATGGAGAGGACTGTTGGATCCACAGCCCTCTCACACTCACAATGGAGACCCATCTCAGTTTTTTCATCAGGTAAGTCCTCTGTTTACATCTCATAATATATGTCTTCTGTTTTTAATTGCACCACACTGGGACCCACAAATCAAAAAGAGCATATTTAAAGGGTCCCCCGCTCTCCTACGAGTTCATTATAACATCTCAAGATTTTTTTTTATTTTCATTTTAGATAGGGCTATATAAGTGTATTACAGCAGGACTTGACATAAAGTGAGATACCTTGACGGGGTGGCAAGTTTACACGACTTGGCCAATTTGTGAAAATTAAAATCTCAGTTATTTACAATACAGGGTACACTTTTTTATATAGAGGAACACTGGTTTGTCTTTGTGTGTGTGTGTCTCAGACTGACCTAGGTGCTACCTCAACACATATTAGATAATAAAATGGGGTGACTCGATGGGTGAGTTGTTTTTTATCTGTCATCAAAATATATTTTTCTCGGCTTCTCTTGTTTTGTCTGCTTCTACCACTGCAGGTAAAGTGACTGCCTTTTCTGATGTGCACTGTGTCACCAGACCACCGAAGCAGGTCAAGACCTGCAAGAGAGGGAGTGCTAGGGTGTAACTCTGGTGTTCGGTGCTAGTAATGGGGTGATTGCAGCAAGACAGTGCTGCGACGAGGACTGTATATAGGTGCTGGCCGCAAAGCCAGATGTCTGATCCCAGCTGAGCTGGAACCCTGACCAGGATGGCCTCACTGCAAACAGCACAGTCTCTCCTGCAGGGGAGAGTGAAGGCTAGAGAGCATTGGTTAGGGATCGTAGATGGAGCACGTAGGCCATAGTGTAGCTACAATTCCTCAGGGCTAAACCCAAAACAAGGATATAACTGAAACCCCAGATAAAAGTCACAGACCTGTATAGCAGCACGAACAGCAAGATACACCCAAGCACTAGGCAGTCACAGGGTCAGGGCAGGCTGGGTCAGTACACAGGAACAGCAGCAAGAACATACAAGGGTTCAAGATTGTAGCAGGGTAAGGACAAGTCAGTTTGGTACACAGGAGTATCAGCAAGAGCTAGGCTAGAATGTCTAGAGCAGGGCTCAAAATTTCCACTCGCCACTAGCCAATGGCGAGTGAAAATTCAGCCCTGGCAAGTAGAAATTCACCCCTGGTGGGTATGTTATGGCTTGCAGTGGTGAGTAACTTTTCAGGTCAGGCTAGTGACAAAGGACTTCACATTTTAAGCCCTGGTCTAGAGAACACAAGCACCAGAGCATAGAGCCCAGACGCCACAGGAACACTGTGTCAGTGCAAAGAGTGTCTGGGAGGGTGCAGGGATATAGGTGCCAGCGGATGACATCAACGTCACTTGATGTGGCTAAACCCGGAAGCATAGAGCATTGCCAAGCCCTGGGGAGAGGAGAGGACAGAGCAGGCAACCAGTAGAGTGGGTAGGTGGCATGACACATTGTCACTCATAGAGATATTTGTTTTGTGCCAACTGGTTTTCTGCACCTGATGGCACAGTGGTGGCACAGTCTGCAACCAAACTGCCAGAGTAACAGCCTGAATTTAGCTATTGGTCAGGGAGAGAACCAGACCTGTTCAGCTACTGGGTGAGATTAAAATCTCCTTGTGAACCAATTACTGATGAGAATGGGTCTGTTGGCATCATTGGGTCCTTGAGCTGCAGTTGTGGCTTACTCTATTATATTCTGAACACAGACCACTAATGGTTCGATGCATGAAATGTTTGCATTGGATAAAGACATTTTTGTGCTCAGATAGATTTTGCGCATGTTCTAGTCCAGGAAGCTAAATACCGAACGCTTCTTGAATTACGCGTATAAAATTCCATTTTACGACAACAGTACACAGACGTATACATTAATTTGCAATAGCAGTTCTTGCATTAGGCGTATTCGCTATTCCACTCACACAGATTCGTTAATCTTAACCACGCCCCCACAAAAATATAAATATACGCAGCCGTTCTTTAATCTTGAATTTTCATGCGCAATTCAACAAAATCATGCGCAAACTTATTCCCTAGAGGTTTTCACACGGGAAATAGCGATTGCACACATTTCTTGCATCGCGCCATAAGTACTCTGTATGTTGTATAATTTGGGGGCCTGTCACATGAGAAACATTAACACAGTGACAGACAATCATGAATAAAATGCATGAGTCCTGAACCATTGCGTCTTATGGGGAATTTCTCACAGGTAACATGAACCGTGATTGTTACAAAGGTAAGCAACCTTTATTAACTTTCCTCAGTCAGTGCAACAAAGCAACTACAATTCAGTAGCACTGATGTCAGTGGAATCACATTGAAATAGCATTGACATGGCACAACAGTTGCACGGAAGCTTCCTTTTCCTTTTATCTTTTCTGTGTCTATTGAGAGAGTGGGATGCTAAATAAATCCTTTCTACACTGTAGCACTAACAGCACATCAATATTTCAACTGCTAGAAAAAGTTTCTGTACAAAAAAGTTATTATCAAAGTCTTCTCTGTGAAAGAGCCCTTATCAGTGGTGGGAATAGCTTCATAGTTATGTCCCTAAAACCTCTACTATAGGGATAGTGCTACATTGTACCAATATTCCTGCTTTCACTGCCCCCCAACAGTCTGGAAATAGAGATCCAGGGAACTGCAAGGGACATAAAAGCTGTAAAAATAGGTTATTCTGATAACATTATTATTGACTCTTTCAGTGCCAGAGCTTTGCAATGCGTTGGATACTCATCTGGCACTGAAAGGGTTAATTATAGGCAATTTGACTTTACAGATCTGGCACATGCAGGAAATATAAAGTCAAAAGTAAGTTTACTCTTAAACTTTAATAAAGAAGGCCCCCTAACTGGAGTTTCTCCTGTTAGCACCCATAGACTATAAAACATGGAAAATCAATTCTGTAATCATCATACTTGTTTTCCACAGGGCTTGTCGCTACATGATAACACATCAGCCACACCGTAGCTTTTCATTTGCAAGGCCTGTTCATATTTCACACCTCTTCATGCATTAAATAATAAAGAGGTATTTTCTGGGCATCTGCTGCTCAAGTCAATTGCTTGAAATGGACTGTATGCTATTTTACTGAAAATGCACAAATAATTCCATTTCTTTTAATTTATAGATGATGTTGACATTAAACTTAGATAGATAATGCCTCTGAGTCAGTAAAATAGGACATTTTTGCATTAACCTGTCTGTATCTGTTAAAATAACTACATAAATGTATGGCTAACCCATTGTGCGGGATGTGGCTAATCCACGAGGGGCAAATTGCTGGAAGTCAACCTTGGCTGGTGGAGGATGGTGAGAGTTTAAGCCTCAGTGGCTTGAGGGTCTCCATGTTGGAGACTAGCATCAAATGGATTAAGGGGAAAACGTACAATTGAAAGGGGCTATCATTTAAATATCCTGGATCCTAAACGTGCTCCACTTAGATTCCTGTTTTTTTTAATCATTATATGATTCCTTTTGTTTGTGTAACTTGCAATGAGTGACCATATCTAAGAACAAAAGCAGTTAATATATTGCTATCTGTATCTATTCCACTTCTATTCAGAGTCTATTATCTTAGCTATGGCAATTTATAGACAATATTGCACTATCATTTTTGAGATGAACAAAAAATGTTGCCATAGGAAGACACAGTGTCATGGTGGCTTAGACAAAGAAAGACTCTGACAGGTACAGTTAAGATCAACACCAATTTATTAAAAGATATAATACATATAATAGCAAATAAGCACTTCCCCAACACCGGGGTCTGGTGTGGAGACAGTGCTGCAGTACACTACCCAGGAGCTGACACTGAACTTAGCCTGAAATACTGGAACCAGGAGCAAGAAAGAGAATCTAGCCTAAGGTTCTGGGAGTCACCTGAGATGGAGCAGGGTGGGAAGCGGCCAATCACTACTCTAGAACACTAGGGTCAACAGAGATGCGATACCCTAGAATGCTAGGGTCACAGAGATGCAATACCCTAGAACGCAAGGGTCCACAGCAATTTAACACAACACCATCAGATGCTAGGGTCCACAGCAATCTGACACAACACCCTAGGATGCTAGGGTCCAAACAGGAGACAGGTAAGACCAGAGTGCTACAAGGCCTATGGGCAGAGACAAACCCGCAGTAGTATAGTGGCAGAGACCAGGCCCAGAGACATGCACAGAGAGCAAGCCAAGCCCAAAGTACAAGACAAGTGGAGTCAGACAAAGCCAAGGTCATACACATATCGGGTAGTCATACTGGAGCTACAGTACTTAGCACAGAGCGGGTAGTCAGCCAGGCCAGGAGTCATACACAGATCAGGTAGTCAGACGGAGCCAGGAATCAAACACGGATTGGGTAGTCAGACAAGGCCAGAGGTTCAGGCACAAATTGGGTAGTCAGACGGAGCCAAAGGCTGTAGACGAATCGGAATCAGCAGCCAAGAACAGGTCATAACGTAAAGCAGAATACAAGTAATACTCAGATACACCACGAAAGGGCACTGAAGCTAGGTCTGAAGGCCACATATAAGGCCTACCGGAGAGGCGGGACATGAATCGGCCAATTAGGTCGAGTCTACAAAATAGCAAGAGTGCTTTAGTGACGTGCGTATGCAAACAGGAAGTCCATAGCCAGGTAGCGACCAGACACGCTGCTGCTGCCGAGTCACAAGCAGGAAAAGGCAGGTATGCCAAGGGTGATGGATCACGGGCACTGTGATACACTGGTAGTAAAACAACATGTTTCACTTCCCCAGGGAAGGTCGGTTCCCCGGTGTTTTCATGAAGCAATGTGTTGTGATTAAATGTGTGGTTGAATGAGTATGTTTCAGCATATGCATGAAGGATGAGATGTGAGTAAGTGATGATATGCGGGTAAACTTATGATTAATAGTGGTTACATCTGAAATGCCTAAGATCTTTTTAACATCCTTTTGCAAATATACTCTACACCACTCCACAATATAAGACTATGTTTTCATGTGAATAAATACTATATTTTGTTTGTTCCTGCCTGTGTTCCATAAAACCTAGGCGAAGCAGCCCTACTCGATTTATTTGACTAAAGGAGTAATTGGATAGCTTCCACATCAGCACAACAGAGCACAGACATCAAAGAAAATTAGGCCCTTAGGTCAGGAAACATTATTACTGAAGAGAACTGCTTAGTTAATAGAGTGATTTTAACTTTAAGGTGCCCTTGCTCTTTAAAAGACGAAAATAATGAATGGCTTCTTTAAGAGCTAAGCAGAATCTGACCTGCACTTCTAGATCTGGACAGAGAGGGAGCCTGGAGCCACAAAACTCCAAGTGAATAGGGATTGAATCCCACAAGAGGACTGGAGGGCAAATCATAACACAGTGTGACTGCGGGAAGCACAATGAATGAGGCAAAAAGAGATAATAGAACTCTACAGTAAAAAAAATCAGAGCTGAGGTCAATACCAGGTTACTGGAGACCAGAGCTGTATCTTGGGGGTGAGATGAATAATGGAGGACAGGATCATAGCCAGAGTCAGGAAACCAGGAAGTCAAGACAAGCAGCAGTGCTAGAGGAGTATAGTAATTGCTTGGACCACCGATGCTTGTGTCTTTCAACTCAAACTGCAAGATCAGGAAGAAGTTTGGATCATGGCTGCTTGTGCCTTGCCATTCAGTCACACCAACTTTGGGGGTATTTGGGGCCACCTCCTTTTTACCTTCTTCTCCCCAGAGTTCCCCAAACTTCCCTAATAAAATATCCTACCTAAACTAAGATTCAACTCCACTTTATTTGCCTATCTTCTCTAGCTTAAAAGTGTGCTGCTTTCTCCTCTCACAAACACAGAATGGCAGAAAATGGCATGTGGTGCAGAGAAATTCAGACTTCCCATTGACTTCAATGCAATGAGCTAGGTGAAAAAAGCAGGAAAACTGCACTTTTCTCAGGAAATTTCTTGCTAGACGGGAAGTGCAATTTTTTTTGCTTTTTTTCTATGTAGAGGTGAAAGCTTTCACCCATCCCTAATCATGAATACAATTCTGAAGTGACATATATTTTGTCATTATAGAAAAAGCTATTGGAGTGGGTGCAAATCAGAACTTAAACCTTCGCGTGTCAAAGGTATGTCACACTTTGGCATTCAGAGAATTAGGTGATGTGCATTGTAACATGCAGACAAGTACACACAAAGACACGACTTCTACTCTAAACTCATACGTTGTGCGTCAATGCTTTACGATTATTCATTTCCCCCAATAAATTTGCTTTGTGTCCTTATTTAATAAGCTTAATAGATGAGTCAGAAAGGGGGTTGTACAAAAAGTTTAATTTCCTTCCGATGCAATTGAGAGATGCTTTTAATTTCTGCACAAGTTTCCACGGAAAAGAAAATCCCAATAATGTCTATGCCCAGAGTTGAAGCTTATTGACTTCATCTTTCGTCATGCAGACATCATCAAATAAATATCACTTTCGTTTACCTATTTCCACCCGGTCCATCCTCTCTTCTTCCTATTGGCCAGGTGTTTTTATTTATGTTTCTCGCACAGTTATGTGTCTGTTCTTCGTGCTTCCATGAGTTGTCTTGTCTTCAGTTGTTTCCGGTATATTACTGTCTTTCTTTGACTACCTGCTTCGTCTTGTCCTTTGGTACCTCTCTGACTCCCCTCTGGCACCAGATTGTTTTTTGACCTCTGCAAAATAAGGTGGTGGAGGCGGCCTGATTGAGCATGGAGTCGGCTGTGTTTTAACTGGTTCACTTTTTAAAGGTCTCACACAGAAGAGTGTGTGTAATTGCATTCTTTATTCAATAAAGTTTAATGAAAAAAGAAAAAAGGTGACAGACAGCTGACTGGGACCCTGATGTGACCTGTGCGACTGAGGAAGACTTGATAGACAGCAGACAAAATTGAGTATTTTAGTGAGGTCCAAGGCAAGACATCAAACTCCATCAGATATGTTGTGTACTTTAGAGTAAAAACACACACACAGTAGTTGAGTAATGTCCAGCAAAAGCGCAAGGGACATAGGTAGGAGCAGTGCAGGGATGTGGGAGTAAAGTAGTAGTTTAAAGATTGGCTGCAGCCTTGTTTGCTGCAGCGTGTACAGCAAATAATGATTAACCCTCTCCTCCCATGGAGGATGCAGTTTGTCAAGGTCCCATCAAAAGTTCCACCAACATCTGTGCCAATCCTATAATGGAGGAACGCATAGCAACTGAACCAACTGCTGCATCTGATAGTGAGATAAACAAGCACCAAAACACCTGTCCTCAAAGTAGTAGCAAACTTTGTGAAAGCAAAATTAAATTGTTTGACACTTCTAAAAGCCTAGAGCAATGTATGGGTAGTAAACACGGAGCTGAGTGCAATGCTAAGGATGACTGATGATGATGTAGATCTACAATATATCCATCCAGCATCCTCCTGTTCTTCATATACAGATGAGGTTGAGAGTGAGAGAGATGATAACAGCCACACACACGTTTTGAGTAACCATCAGCAACAACAACAACGCAGGTTATTATTAACATCCACAAATTTAGCTATGATGAGTAATTCTGTTGTTGCTGGAAGTGCTGCACCTTTGACACCTAGTAGTAGTATTAATAGTAGCAGTAGAATTGCATCAACATCAACCCCCAGCAGTAGTAGTAGCAGCCCCTCAGGAACACCGCAGTCCATTGAAATATTTCACTCAGTATCCAAAAGTTAAGTATGTTGCAATCTGTTTTTCTGTGCAATAAGCATGTGAGCAGGGGGAATGAGATCCCACCTGAAGCATAACCACAGGTCTCACTGGGAGACACACCATGAACATGTCACATGTGCCATAACTAGTTGCAGAAGCACCCAAAAAAGGTCCCAGGGCTCTGGGACAGATAAGAGAAGTAGTGATCTTATTGATGTGTCAGAGATTGTCAGTTAATTAATTCCAAATAACACCTATAGCTCCTGCTGCAGAGGAGTATGATGACTTGGTTTGCTGCAGGAGATGAAAAGATTCATAGAGTGCCTACACATACAGCCACTACTCCCACCTCCTCCACAATGATGGCATTAAAACAATACATTTACATAGTTCTTCTACCATGTACTGTCATCCCACACTTACTAAGTTCTTAAAAAGGAGTCAAAACTTGCACAAACATAATGCAAAAATATGCCTAAAGAATAGTAAACTTTCCAGAACTTTGGTGCTTGACATGCTGCCCTTTCCTTTTGTTGAAAACAGAGGCTTTAAAGGACTGATGTCATGAGTTTCACCCTGTTGGAATATCACAAGCAGCAATTATTTTTCAAAGATGGTTGTGCCAATGTTACATAAGCAGGAAGTTAGTGTTGTGGGCAAAAGACAAAGGCACTCAGCCTGCCAAGAACCTTTTCAAGGCAAATGTTGTTGTAGCCAAAGCAAAAACAAGTCTGCGCTCCTCCATATAAATTATCCAAATGTGAACCCTGTGTTAAGCATAAACTATATCACTTTAACAAATCTGGGGTCTTCGTTGCATAGTTGTTGTAGGACTTACAACTTTGAGTTTCAGCTATTTATTTCTCCACTTCAGACCTCAGAAGAAGTAATATTGTGGTGGGGAATATTGCAATCATAGGAAACATAGGAGAAAATGTTATTGGCAGTGGAGAAAAAGCAGAAAACGTTTACAGTGATGAAAAGGAGAAAACATTCCCAAAAAAGGGAAAAACCTTTTCTTGAAAAGTCATGAGGGAAATTTCTCAGACTTTCTGCTCACCCCTACTTATGATGTATAATTATATTGCCAATAGAGTAATGTATTTTTCTTTGTATGTGCTTGAGTTATCTCTATCACCACTCCTGTAGAGTAATTTTTCCTACATAGATACATAAAGTAGAATCCCTTGCATGTGTATTGTAGACTTGTGTGATTCAGTTCTGCGACATTCGGAATTCGATGAAAAAGGGGTCATTCGGCAACATTCGGACCTTCCAACAGGCAAGGGTCATTCGCCAAAACAAAATATGAATCCGACTAGCCCTGGTCCGAATGTCGTAGAAACTTTCGGAAATTCGGTGAGTACTACCCACACTCGATTACTTTCCCTCCATGTCTCTAGTCCAATTAGCTTCTCCGTTTCATTCGCTACTATTCCACTTTGTCTCTCTTCCAATTGGCTTCTTCGTTTCATGATGGGGGTTGGACTAATGACATAGACAATCGACACCCAGACAGCCTGCATTTCAGTGCATTGTTGGAGCTGAGAGAGAGAAGAAGCAGGAGATATTAGAGTGTCTAGTTGTATAGGCAGGCAGGTAGCATTAGGCATAGGCAGGCAGCCAGCATTAGTGCATTATTGCCCCTGAGAGTCACCTTTGTTCCTGTGCAAAATATGAAAAATATTAGGGATATGTTTGAATAATTTTCAGAGTGACACATCAGCCAGTCTCACAATTCTATAGGCAGGCCTAGTACCTTATTGCGTCCACAAGGGAAAGTAACCTCTGTTCCTGTGGAAAATATTAAACATAATATTAGGGATTTGTTTGAATCATTTTCAGAGTGACACATCAGCCAGTCTCACAGTTCTGTAGGCAGGCCTAGTACCTTATTACCACCGCAAGAGAGTCACCTGTGTTCCTGTGTTAAATATTAAAAACACTAAACTAGTAGGAATTTGAATAATTTTCAGAGTGACACATCAGCGAGTCTCACATTTCTATAGGCAGGCCTAGTCCCTCATTGCATCCACAAGAGAAAGTCACTTTTGTTCGTGTGTAAAATATTAAAATAAATATTAGGAATTTGTTTGAATAATTGTGACACATCATCCAGACTCACAGTTCCGTAGGCAGTCGTAGTACCTTATTGTGTCCGCAAGGAAATTGTGACACATCATCCAGTCTCACAGTTCCGTAGGCAGTCGTAGTACCTTATTGTGTCCGCAAGGAAATTGTGACACATCATCCAGTCTCACAGTTCCGTAGGCAGGCCTAGTACCTTATTGTGTCTGCAAGGAAAAGTCACCTTTGTTCTTGTGTTAAACATTAAAAATAATAGTAGGAATTTATTTTAACAATTTTCAGAGTGACACTTCAGCCAGTCTCACAGTTCTGTAGGCAGGCCTAGTACCTTATTACCACCGCAAGGGAGTCACCTGTGTTCCTGTGTTAAATATTAAAAATACTAAACTAGTAGGACTTTGTCTGAATAATTTTCAGAGTGACATATCCACCACAGTGATGTTGCTTTCAAGCAGAGCTAGCAGCAGCAGGTGGGCAAAGAAGAGTACATTGAGAAATCCTAGCCAGACTCAGCAGCAGCACCAAAAACTAGAAAGAAGAAGGGAACTGCAGGTCATTCTACCTCTACTAGCAGGTCCTCCTCTGACACCACAAAGCAGCCTTCACCTGTGTCTTGTCAGCTGTTTGGTGATGATCCCCCCAGAACCACCTGCACAATGACTAGTACCACTGCCAGTTTAGTCACCACCTTCGCTACAGCCAGTTCTGTAAACCTGGGGACACCTAGCGTGTGTAACACTGGTGGTCGGACGCTGCGGGCAGTATCAACTTCGGATTTTTATACCGAACGTCCATGTAAGCAGCCCAAACGGAAATTATTGCGGTATTTGGATAACATTTTTCCTGCCACCACTGTCACTACCACTGAAAGCATTTCTTCTCTAGAAAATGTTATTGAGGGTAGCCACCAGGCAGAAGAGGGAATTAAGACAAACTTAAAGGGAAAATTAATTGTATGAGCAATTGCTGTACATAACGTTATAAGTAACTTTATGTACAGCAATTGCTCACATAATTAACAGCTGCTAGTGTGTGTAAGACCACGGTTACCCCATCTGATGTACCGAAGCACACAAAGTGAATCTTTTAAACTGGTCAGTGCTGGCTCCTTTCTTCAACTTGTGTAAACTTTCCTGTTTTATTTTGCAGCCGCTCAAAGCTGATTTGCAAGCAGCCAAGGGTTTAAAGGAGCAATAAACTTTATGAAAAAATATATATTGTAGGGATTTTCCTATTGAGTAAAATAAGGGTACTCCCACTGCCTAGAGATTTATATTTCCAGAGTTATTACAGTTTAAACCCATGTTTTTTTACATTAGCAGTGCCCTCTAGTGGTCAAATTCTAATAAGATTTCCCGTTAGATTCTAATGGAGAGGAAAGTCAGAAAAGTCAGAGACATACAGTTCTCCATAGAATGTGATATAAACTGCTAAATCACTTCCTGTCAGTTAGAACTATCAGGAAGTAAACACAGTAAATTCACTTCCTGTCAGTTAGAACTATCAGGAAGTAAACACAGTAAATTCACTTCCAGATTACTTGAACTGATATCAATTTTGAATAAAACATCTGACAGCGATGAGAGTGACCTTGTTTTATTCAGCAGGAAATATGTGTTTTCATAAAAAGTTTACTGCTTCTTTAAGCATAATCAAGAATCTTTATCATACTGCAGTGTCTTCATGCTGTACACAGATTTCTTCATCCTCCTGAATGAAGCAGGACCCAGTAATGACTGGGTTAAAGAGGCAGCATTATCCTATCAACCTGTGACAAATTCAGAGGCATTTCTATAATTTCACAGAACATTACATGATAAGACTTGTTTCCTACAAATCAATTACTAAGTAAAAAGTACATTCTATTCTTCATGTTATATTATTCATAACAGATTACAGAACACTGGCCTCTTGTTCCAGAGAAAAGAGGAGCAATTTGGGGACAAACGGTTTTCACTAAATGGGAGGGATCAGCAGAGGCATTTGCAGAATGCAAAAATGTCAACAAAACCTGTAAAAAGGCTATTAAATTAGCTAGACTGGAGAATGAAAAAAATATTGCTAAGGAGAGCAAGAGCAACCCAAAAAAATTCTTTAAATACATTAATGGCAAAAAATTAAAGTCTGATAATGTTGGGTCCTTGTTATCTGACACGGGTGAGATGGTCAAGGGGGACAGAGAGAAGGCAGATATTTTAAATAATTTATTTTCTTCTGTTTTTACCAAGGAAGACCCAATGGACAAGAATCTGCAAACTACTTTTACAGAACAGTCACAGCAAGCATGGGACTGGCTGACACAAGAAAAAGTGTTAAAACAATTGAATGGTGTTAAGGTAGACAAAACCCTGGGGTCAGATGGTATACACCCACAGGTACTTAAAGAGCTAAGCCAGGCCCTGGCCAGACCGATATATCTGATTTTCAGGGATTCTTTTATTTCAGGTATGGTGCCCATGGATTGGCTTAAAGCAGATGTGGTGCCCATATTTAAAAAGGGATCAAAGTCACAGCCAGGAAATTACAGACCTGTAAGCTTGATATCTGTGGTAGGGAAGCTGTTTGAAAGGTTGCTAAGGGAATATATTCAAGAATTCTGCTGGAACAGGAATATAATTAGGAATAGCCAGCATGGCTTTGTGAAAGACAGGTCTTGTCAAACTAACTTGATCGCATTTTATGAAAAAGTGAGTAATAATATAGATGAGGGAGCGGCGGTTGATGTGATCTATTTAGACTTTGCCAAGGCATTTGATACGGTTCCACACAAGAGGTTACTGTACAAATTGAATGAAATAGGCCTAGGGGAAAATGTTTGTGTGTGGATCGGAAATTGGCTGAATGATAGAATGCAAAGAGTGGTAGTAAATGGCAAGTTCTCCAATTGTATAAATGTGATAAGTGGAGTGCCTCAGGGATCTGTCCTGGGTCCTCTTCTTTTTAATTTGTTTATTAATGACCTCCCAGAGGGCATAGGGAGCCATGTATCAGTGTTTGCCGATGACACAAAATTAAGTAAGGTAATAAAGTCTGAACTGGATGTGTCTTCATTACAAGAGGATTTGGACAAATTGAGTAACTGGGCAGGCAAATGGCAAATGAGATTCAATATAGACAAGTGTAAAGTTATGCATTTTGGGTATAATAATAAAAATGCAACATATAGTTTGAATGGTGTTTCTCTGGGGAAATCTACAAATGAAAAGGATTTGGGAGTAATGGTAAACAATAGACTTAGCAGTAGCATGCAGTGCCAGCTGGCAGCTGCAAAGGCCAATAAGATATTGGCATGTATTAAAAGGGGTATTGACTCAAGGGAGGAAGATATAATTATGCCTCTTTACAGGTCCATGGTAAGACCCCACCTAGAATATGCTGTTCAATTCTGGGTGCCCTTTCTTAAAAAGGACATTATGGAACTAGAAAGAGTGCAGAGGAGGGCTACAAAACTAGTAAGGGGAATGGAAAGTTAAACTTGTACACACTAGAGAAACGGTGTCTTAGAGGGGATATGATAACACTATATAAATATGTTCAGGGCCCATACAAAGGGCTCTCCAAAGGCCTGTTCATTAACAGAACAGTACATAGGACAAGGGGCCACCCGCTTAGACTTGAGGAAAGGAGATTTAATCTACAACAGTGGAAGGGTTTCTTTACAGTAAGGACAATAAAGGTATGGAATTCACTGCCTGAGGAGGTGGTGCTGTCGAATACATTAGATGCCTTTAAAAGGGGCCTGGATACTTATTTAAAAGAGCATAACATAGAGGGCTATGTACGTTAGTATTGGGATTAATATTTAGTTGGGGCTTGTTGATCCAGGGAGAAATCTGATAGCCATTTGGAATCAAGAAGGAATTTTTTTCCCCCAATTCAAGGCAGAAATTGAAATTGCTGTATTGAGGGTTTTTTTTTTTGCCTTCTATTGGATCAACGATGGTAAACAGGAATAGGAAAAGGGTCGAACTAGATGGACGCAAGTCTTTTTACAACCTAAATTACTATTTTACTATGGAGTAAAAAATTCTCATGTGTTTAAAGGGATAGTAATACTTAAAATGTAAAAAAAAATATGTTGTAGGGTTTAACCCCCTGAGTAAAACAAGAGTACTCCCACTGCTGAGAGGTGTTTTATTCAAAAGTTATTAATTTTCAACTCTGGTCAGTTGACCATAAATCTCCATAGGATGGTGTAGCAACAGCGCCACTGTACAATTTCAGGCCACTGTGATATTGCACCTAAAAAATTCAACTTTGAAAATTAATAACTTTTGAATGAAAGACCTCTCAGCAGTGGGAGTACTCTTGTTTTACTCAGGGGGATAAACCCTACAACATATTTTTTTTTACATTTTAAGTATTACTATCCCTTTAAACGGGGCTTTTAACCTTTTGAATGCCAACGCAATATAACCCAGGATATTTTAATGTGCCTCCTATGATGTAGTTGGTTTGCCACAAAATCTGTTCTTTTTTCTTTTGAACAAGGCCTAATGTGAGACTATAATTTAAAGGAACAGTAAACCCTGTTTCTAACTAACTGAAGAGGGGCCATGTTTCTGTTGACGATCGGTATCCTACGGGGAGATTTATAAAAAAATGTTCTTACTACTTTTTAAAGAACTGCCCTTAAGAAACGGCAAGTGGAGATAATGGCAGGTCTGATTTATAAATGATTAAAGGGGTTGTAATACTTGCAAATTACTAAACCCCATATTGTAGCTTTATCAAAAAGAAACTTATTGCCCCTAGTGTCATCTCTCAAACCCTTAGAAGAGATGACGTAGATGACCGTTTTAGTGAAAGATTTCTTTTTTATAAACGTGATCTCGGCAATGCTGCAGAGCCACCTGATGCAAGTAATGCCAGATATCCCTTCAGTCAGTGTTCATTTAGGGAAGGGGGAGGGAGGGGGGAACTTTGAGCGCTATCATCTCTCACACCATAAGGGTTTGAGAGATGACACTGGGGTCAAATAGTTTCTTTTTAACAAAGCTACAATATGGGGATTAGTAATTTGCAAGTATTACTATCCCTTTAAAGGTGATTTTTTTTTAAATAAAGTGTTATTATACTGATTTTAATGCTTGAATGCTGAAGGACAGCATATACATGGTGTTAAGATTCTGGTTAAAATTCTGTCACAAAATTGTCTCAAATAGCAACATTTCTTTATGCATTCACAAAAAAACATACTACAAGGCGTTCAGTCCTCTTAAACTGCCGTTATTATGTTTATAACTATTGGACACTCTGTTACAGCCACTTTAAAGGGATAGTAATGTTTCACAATAAAAAACAGCTCCAATTAATCTCCATAGTATTTGGGCCATGGTGAGTGTTATTTCACTACTGTCAGAGTTGTAGTACAAGAGTAATTGAATGACAAAGTATCCCCCTCTCGCCCCTTTTACTGATGTAACACTGCTCAGCTCAGAACACCAAGACTGTCTGGATGGATCGCAGAGAGGGACAATCTTCAATTAAGATAAGGGAAAAACCAGAAAAACCTGACAAGGTGGGGCAGGGACTGTCCCTTGCTGCGACCTGTCTGGTCTGTGGACCAGATTCCACATCTGAGGGGAGGTGACTTACACTAGGTAAAAGGGACGGGAGGGGGAACATTTATCATTCAATTACTCTTGTACTGCAACTCTGAAACTATTGAAATAACACTCTCTATGGCTCAAATACTATGAAGATTAATTGGAGCTGCTGTTTTTATGAAACATAACTATCCCTTTAAAGATTATTTTCTCTTAGCTTCACTTTTATAAATCTCCCCCTAGTCTGGCAGCGCCCAAATAAATACAAAGTTCCTCACCTGCTCCTGCTCCGATTTTTGCAGGATCATGTGAATGCTTTCTCTACTTCCTGTTTGATAAGCAACTAGGTATCAATGGGGTTCACAAACTTTTCTCACCACAGTAAAATATATAAAATGGAAACCGATGCTTTTCAAGGCTTACATAACCTTTTCTTCAGTATTCTTTTAAAAGGTTGCAAGCGGAAGAGAGTTAAATCACATAACACATTAACTATGTGTTCTTGGAGATGATGCCCTGCCCCAGCTCTATTTCCTGCTTTTTTCCCACACAGGTTAAAGGCACTCTGCAGCACACACATGAAAGGCTGAAAGGGTGCATCCCGGTCTTGCTGACCAGCTCTGTCTGTCATTGGTTCATCAAACCATCTCTCTTTTAGTGCAGTGACAGCATCATATGTTGCTTGCTGACAGATGATGACAACGCTGTCACTGCACTAAAATGAGATGGTTTGATGAACCAATGACAGACAGAACTGGCCAGCAAGACCAGGATTCGTCCCTTTTAGCGTTCCATGTGTGTGCTGCAGAGTGCCTTTAATCTGTGTGGAAAAAAAACAGAGACGTGGAGATAGAGCCGGGTCAGCGCAGTGCCTCCAGGAACACAGGTGTGGTTTTTTGTTTGGCTTTTTTTAAAACTACAACAGGGGAGATAGCATCGTCCAGCAATGCCGGAATTTACCCTTTTTAGTAGGTACCCTGAGAATCTCACGCTGTCATGCAGTGAGAGATTATCTTGTTGCCATTTTAAATCTGGCAACATAGTTAAGGTGTTATGTGGTTGCACACTCTTTCAGGGCTTAAAATAAACTACAAGCTCAGCATAGAGAGCAACCGTCAAACAATGTGCCTTTTTGTACTAATGTCCTCTCCCCTCCAAATCAATAGACTGGAGGGGGTCAACAAATGTCCAATTCATAAATAAAACATCATGAAGTGAGCTGTTCATAAGAAAACATCATAAAATGAGAGGTAAGAGGATTACACACACCTCCTCATTTAACTAATCAAATGTGTAGCCCATCCTGATGCTTTCCACAGTAGGAGCCATGTAAACAAAAATAAATATTATGGGCGAGATGTTCAAAAAGTCGTCATAATGAAAAAATTGTCAGATCATGAGTTGCTGGTAGAAGAAGGACAATATTTTCAGAAGTAAATCCGTCACGTTTAAAAATGTATCTAAAGAATTAAATATGATGGTAACAAGATATTGATGAACATTGCCTTTAAAAATTCTGATGTTAAAAATGTCTTTGATTTTGTCTTTGAAAACAAAATTTTCAAAGAAACGAAAACTTTTGTCTTTGAAACAACAAATTGCTTCTCACTCCTGCTAACAGTCCTTTAATTTGTTTTCTCCAAGTTTAGACTATTTTTATTTTGTTGGGAAAAAAATTACATTAATCAGACAAAAAAGTGTCATTGAAATGAATATTTTTTTTTTAAATACCTTACATCAGGGCTTAAAATGTGAAGTCATTTGCTACTAGCCAGACCTGAAAAGTTACTCGCCACTGCAAGCCATAACATACCCACCAGTGCTGAATTATAACTCGCCAGGGCTAAATTTTCACTTGCCATTGGCTAGGGGTGAGTGGAAATTTTGAGCCCTGCCTTACATTATGATGGAAGATTAAACCACACCTACTTTTAAGATGGTTTTTTCCCTTTGATGGCGATGGCTGAATTGGACGCAAAAAATTACGGAAACATGTCTGAGGACTGACGACCGTGACATAAGAACTTTTTTATTCTGACTACAGACAGTTTCAGTTACCACCACTTTCTGAACATCTAACCCTATAGGTCAAATTGATTAATACAGAATAAAAAGCAAAAAACAAAAAAACACTGTCTCCAATATGCTATCAAGCAAAACACCTCTACTGCTGGATCACTAGCTATATGTGCACATCACCCTATGTCAGCAGAGCTCAAGCCCAGCTTCCCAGTGGAGATATATGTCCATCATACAAATACACTGTATGCTCAGTACTGAACTACATATCAGCAGAGCCGAAATAGCTCTATCTATAAACAAATACTTCACTGGAACAGTCAACAAAGTGTGTCTGGTTTGCAAGCGCACTTTGCAGACCGTTCCAATTAAGTATTTCTGTTTATATTGTGGTATATCATCTCTGCTGAAGAGTTGTCTACCGGTCCCAGGACCAGGATCTTCTTCTGTCAGCTAGAGGCTGATGTCAGGGAAAGGGGAGGGGGGGGGAGAACTTTATCACCTTTTCTCTCTCAAACTATAAAGGTTTAGGAGATTGGACTGGCATCAATTGATTTATTTTTTGAATATCTACAATATTACTTTTTATTTATACAAGACATCACTAATCCTTTAACTGTCTGAGAAAACAATTGGATAATCTGACCCTGGACAAGCAAAGTTGCCAAGTCATCCTGTCAGTCATCATCAGCATCATCACCGCTTTCAAGTCCAAGTCCCACTCAGCCACACTCAGTAAGAATATGTAGTAACCGGCAACAACACAGGTTATCCACAGCCTTAGGTATGATGAGTGCCTCTGCTCCTCTTTAAAGTGTAGCACCTGTGACACCTGTTACTAAAACAATTTCAGCAACATCTAGCTGCAGTAGCAGTAACAGCAGCCTCTCAAGAACCCCGCAGTTTATGAAGTCCAAAGTATGGATGCACTTTTCTCACTTGTTGTATGTGTAAGAAGCATGTGAGCACTAGGAAAACAGGCTCACAGCTAGGCACCTCCTCAATGAAATACTGCCTGAAGCACAACCGCAGGTTTGACTGGGAGACATTTCATCAACAGGTCAGAGGTGCCACAACTAGCAGCTGCAGAAGTCCTCCTAAATGTTCCTGGGGCTCTGCGGTACATCATAGAAGTTCCATTGATGTGTCCGAGAGATTTTCTGCTCTTGCTGCAGAGGAGTATGACTCTGAGTTTGTTTTTGTATATGACAAGAGCCATAGTGTGCCCACCACCTCCACAATTCATGCACTTAAAGCCAAAAAGTTACACAGGTCTTCCACTATGTACTGCGGAACTTACTACGTTCTTACAAATAAGTAACAAAAAATGCAGAAGTACTCCTGTGGAATAATAAACATGCCAAAATATTGGCAGTTGACATGCTGTATTTTCTTTTGCTGAAAACAGAGGCTTTAACCCCTTAAGGACCGGGAAAATCAGAGGTGGATTTGACTTAAGGACCGGAGCAATTCTGACCTTTTTGACTATGCCTTTGTTCAACACTGTTTTCCCTCTTAGGCTTTTATTCCACCCCCATAAATTATATACTGTTTTTTTAAGCACAAATATACTTATATGGATAACCCACCATTTACTTTATTAAAATTAAAGAAAAAGGTAAAAAAAATGTAAAAAACCCACCATTTTTGTTTTTTTTCTTGGGATCAATTGGGCGCAAAGGGTTACATTTTTATGGAGACTGCATGAAAGGTATGACCGGTCAGTCATACCTACAAAATACGCAGTTTAAAGTGGCCACTGTCCCCCCTGGGTGAAAATCCCCATGTCCCTTTTTCCCACCCTATTTTCCCACTTTTTTGTTCATTACATTTGGCGGTGTGTGTAAGTGTATTACATGACTCCACAACAGTCACACTTCCAATTTTGTTTCTTGAGATGTTTTTTTTTTTAAATAAAATATTTTATTTGTAAAAAAAGAAGTGTATTGTTTTTATTAAAAAAAAAAAAAAAAAGTGTATTTAGCAGGTCAGAAATTGACCTGCATTTAGCCATCCTCCTGCACCAGCAGTGAAGGGGTTAACACCCCCAGCTGCTGTATTTTGTATTTCCACTAGGTGTCTCCTCTCTGCCCCTTACTTTGATGTAAGGGATGCATTGGCAGAGAGGAGACACTAGAGGCAGTGAGTAGCACTGCCTCATTCATTTTTTTAGAATGCCGGTACATGTGATCGCTGACGCAGTGATCACATGACCTGGCACAACCGACCGAGGCTGAAACTGAACGGTCCGGTACTGGACCGCTCAGTCTCAGCCTGGATTGAATGGTAGCAGCATGCACAGCGGCGCGCTGCTACCATTTAACTCTTGACGTACCAGGACCGTCACTGGTCCTTAAAGCAAATTTACCCTTGACGGTCCTGGTACGTCATGGGTCGTTAAGGGGTTAAAGAACTGATGTAATGTGTTGCACTCTGCTGGAATATCACAAGCTGCAGTTATTCTTTAAGGATGGTTGTGGCAATGTTACTTAAACAGGACATTACTGTTGTGGGAAAAAGATAAAGGCACTCAGCCTGCAAAAAATTTTTTCACTCACAACGTTTATGTTTTGTTTCTCCACTTCAAACCTCAGAAGAAGTAATATTGTGGCAGCAAATCTTGCAGTCATAGAAAACATAGGCAAAAAATGTCAGCGTTCTAGTGGGAAATGTATTGGCAGTTGTGAAAAGGCAAACATTTTATATATTTTCTATGGCTGGAAATTTTTGCTAAAAAAAGAGGAACATTTTTGTATTTTTTTTGTGAAAATACCTGTGGAAAATTTTTCTGTATCACAGTCTCCCTTAGAGGCCTAAGCAATCCTGTGCTCTTAGCTCTGTATGGCCGCCGGCCGGCATGGCCTCCGGCCACTTCCTCATTGCTAGTGTCATGTTACAGGCACTGGCATGGATACCTGTTTATGGACCTATTCTGTTGGGCATAATTTGGTCCCGCCTCCTTCTGCTGCTTTATAAACCTCATTGAGGCTCTGACTTGTTGCCCTTTTGTGGTGTATCTGTGCGATTCTTCAGTGTTGCTCTCGTTTGACCCTTGCTGGGCTGCTGTGTTTACTCCTGATCGATCCTGTGGCTTTGTATGACCTTGGCTTGTCCGACTACCCATTCTGTTTTGATCTTGGCTGTGGCTGACTACCCGGTTTGGCTCTCGACTGTGGCTTGTCTGACTTACACTCTATGCTGTCTTTCTCTCCAGTCTGACTACAAGCTGTTTGGGATAGTTGTGAGCGAGCGCCATCGTTGTAGTGCAACTGCTACCTCCGTGGTAGAGTTGCTGGTTACCTCTCACTCCATTGCCTCCATCCTGTTCCACTGTATCCGTTACCTCCTGGGCCTGTTGCATAACCCTCCGCTCTGTAGCCTACGTACAGTACTGCCTTCACATACTTACCGGTGTTGCAGCTGACTACGTTCCACACTCTTGCCTCTGCCCTTTGCCTACCTAGTAGACCGGTTCCATGACTCATTCGGAGTACTAGTTACTCTCTGTCTCGCTCCTCCTACCACTCAGTGGTAGAGTCACTACTTCGAAACATCTGTCTGCCTGTCTTGTGTCTGGGGGTTTAGCTGTTGCTCCAGTGATCAGGTTTCCTGGCTTTCCAGGTTTCCATTTGCTAGGTATAGAACCAAGCCCGGTTCTGCTCCCATCTATCTCTATAGGCTACTGAGAACCGGTTGCAGTTCAGTGTCGATCCTTGGGTAGTGAACTCGGCACTGTCCTCACGCCTTTTCCTACTAAGGTTGGGGAATTGCTTACTCTTGCTTATCTTATTAAACTGGTTAAACTTCACTGTACCTGTGTCGTGTGTATTATATACTCTGGTGTCCGTGACATTTGCTCAGTGACCATGACACTCTGACTTTTCACCCATGCCTATTACTAGTCACATAAATTCAAATGTAATAACTATAGTAGAAACAGACAAATGGTAAAAGAACCAAAAGGCTGCACTAAAGGGAACCCCATAAAAATGAGGCACACTGAAAGTAGCAAAAAATAGAAATAAGCTTTATTCATACAAGAAATAGTTCAATATCTAAACATGAAATCAATTAAAAACAAGGAGCCCAGAGGACCCAGAGTAATGTATAACCCCAATACAATCTCCAAAATGTATTAGTAAATCTATTTCACAATAATAAAGTGCTATAGATAAAGCATGAAACAGATGTACACTTGATATAAGGATAGAATAATATAATAATACTTAGACCAAATCTACAAAGGAGATAAATGTAGCATCTGGGAACTGGGTATTAATATGTGTGATTCTATGCTAGTGCAATGGGACATGGCTGGGGGTCAGTATGTGTGATTCTATGTCTACCAGTGCAGTATGACAAGGAAGGGAGGAGTTTAGTGTTCGTGGTCTATGGCTCATGGGACAAGACTGGAGGGTCAGTATTTGTAGTTCTATGGTTAGCTTGGGGTAAGGCTGGGGATCAATATTTGTGATTGCATGGTTAGCTGTAGGGCAAGGCTGGGGGTCAATATTTGCGGTTCTATGATTATCAGTGTGACAAGACTGGGGGTCCAGTATGTGTGGATCTTTGGCTATGAATGGACAAAGCTGAGGAGCCAGTATTTGTGGTCCTATGGCAATCAGTGCAGTGGGATAAGTCTGGGATCAGTATGTGTAGTTCTGTTTCTACTGCTGTAGTGGGACAAGGCAGGGAGTTCAGTATTTGTGGTTCTATGCCTACCATGGGACAAGGCTGGGGGTCAGTATATGTGGTTCTATGGTTATTAGTGGGGCAAGACTGGGGGGATCAGTATGTGTGGTTCTATGGTTACAAGTGTGACAAGGCTGGGGGGGTGTCAGTATAAGTGGTTCTTTGGCTATGACTGGACAAGGCTGGGGAGTCGGTATGTGTGGCCCTATGGCTACCAGTGGGACAAGGTGCAAGAGAAGGTATGTGAGTTTCTATGGCTACCAGTGGGACAAGGATAGGGGATAAAAATGTGTGGTTCTATGTCTATCAGTGAGACAAGGCTGGGGTGGTCAGTATAGGTGGTTCTTTGGCTATGAGTGGACAAGGCTGGGGAGTCGGTATGTGTGGACCTACGGCTATCAGTGGGACAAGGTGCAGGAGAAGGTATGTGAGTTTCTATGGCTACCAGTGGGACAAGGATGGAACATCAGTATGTGTGGTTCTGTAGCTACCAGTGAGACAAGGCTGGGTGGTCAGTATGTGCGGTTCTATAGCTACCTGTACCGTAGAACATGGCTGGGGGGTCAGTATCTGTGCTACAGAATAAAAGCACCTTTTGTGGGAATTCCTGTGGAAGGCAAAATAAAATGTTGTTTACACATCTTTCTCTTTTGAGGTGAAAGTTTGAACCCTACTAAGGAACCAATCACCATTACGGAGAGACTTCAGTCACTTCCAGTGTTTTCCTTTTGCAAAGCACTTGTAACCCTGTATTGTCTAAACTTCTAAACCGTAAAGTGATGCGTGCGCTTGTGACTAGGGGCGAGTGAAAGGTCCCGTCGTGTTCCCATGAAAAAAGCTGCGAAAACCATGTGGTTGTCCGCTTTTATCTGCTTTAAATAAATGGATTAAAATATTTGCCATTTTCACCCACTGCCAAAAAATGTTTACTGTTTTTTCAATGGTTATTTCTCCCATTTAATTACACGTTTTTCACCCTTTCTCTATAAAAAAGTGACGTTTTCTAGGAAGTGAAACATAATACAAGGAGCTACAGAGAGAGAGAGAGATGGTGTTAGGCTGTTGTGCTGTGATTTTAGTGGCAAAATAGAGGCCGGAGAGGCTCATAGTGACTGCTATCACAATGAGCAAGTGGAATAATAATAAAAAAAGGAGCTGGAAGCACCGTTATGCATCCAGTGAGTCTGAGGAGGAAGGGACCACTAGCACATTAAAGGGTCTGAATGTCCTGATTCCTCAGAGCCAATGATGGCCAGTCACCTACATCACCACTATAGGAAGAAGAGGGTAGTAATGTGAGCAGGACAGGTCAGCTGCCTGTGTCTGCTGCCAGTGCTGCACCTGCTATGGTGTCTTGCGATTCTCAGGAGGGGGGAAGGAGGAGATGATGCCAAGTGTGACAGCAGGGGACCCGAAGTAGTCCCGTCATCCCCAAGCAGTCCTGCCACTACTACTAGTACTAAGAATGTCCAGCAGCTACAGACTCAATGTGTTAGGAGGGAGGCAAAGAGTGAACATACTACTAGTGAGGAGGGGACTAAAATTGAGGTGGTTGGTGTTAGTAGTAACAGTGATGGTGAAGCAGCTGCTGGGACTAGTGTTATCACAGTAGATCCTATTACTGATGCTGAGGTGGTAGGGGAAGTACTACAGAGTGGCCAGATTAGTGTTCAAGGGAGCCCACAACATTCCATTGACCCTGGGAATTGCCTTACCCCCACAGCATTGTCAAGATGGAACAAGATCCTGAAGAAGGCAGAATTTTTGTATTGAAGCAATAATACCACCAGCACCATGAGCACAGATTGCCTGCCATTGCTGACAGCTGACAGTGCTCAACAAGAGATGGCAAGTGTAACAGTAGGGGACCCTCTGTCACATTTCTCATCACCTCCTCCAAAAGGTGAGACATCTGTAATACAGCAGCAGCAGCAAGGAGGGACTGGTGGTGGTGGTGATGACGATGGTGGAAAAGCTGGGGTGGAAGAGACATTAATGGCCTTTTTAGCTCAAACTGAGAAGGAATGGGAGACTGGAAAGGGAATGTGTATCACCATCAGCTGTTACTGCTCTAATTCCTGCTGCTGCTGTGTTTCAAGGGAAGCAGGATGCTGAGGAGCAAGCTAGTGTGCCATAGACCACTGTGGACACAGTGGAAATGGGGTCCAGTGATGTGGGACTAGGACAGGTTCCATTTGAAAGCAGCAGCACTCCTGGTCCTAGTTGTAGTGCTGATTCTGAGGCAGTAGCAGCAACAGCAGCAACATCATCCTCTGCCCCAGACAGTGAAGGGGAATGTAGAGGAGAAGAAAAAAGAGGCCATTGTTCTCCACCTATCCTTCCTGAAGTCCTGGGTGTGGGACTATTATTCTCTTGAAGCAGACACAGTGCTGTCATCACAGACAGCACTGTGCACAATGTGTGAGAAATCAGTGAAAAGGGGAAAGGAGGAAACGCACCATGGCACAACTACCCTGATAACATACATGAAACACAGACACCATGACATTTATGTGAAACATGTTAAAATCAAGCACACACCAAAGAAATCGGGCACCACTGTTGCTGTACCCCCTGACTCTCCCTAAAGGCAACAAGAGGCGAGGTGGAAATCAATGAATAGAGAAACCCAACCAGAGGCTAAAAGTTTGATGGTGAGAGAAACACCAGAACCGCCATCACCTTTTTGCTCTAGGGTTCAGGCACAGGAAGAACTACATCCTGGTGGTCCACCTCATTCATATTTACCTCCCCCACCACCTGATAGCCATTCAGTAGATGTCAGAATGTGGCAGTTCATCTCCACCCATTGCACACTCTGTGGTGAGCTGACTACACATAGCAGTGTGGTGGAGGATAATCGCAAGCAGGGCATCAAGCGGCATCTGAGGAGATAACATCACACAGAATACGCTAAGCTGGATCAGGGAGGGTTCATAATTAATATTAAACTGTCTGCAAGGTGTCCTTAGAGGGGAGTGGACAAGGGGCATAGTGGCAGCAGCAGTACTTGATTTCTGGTGGGATTATTTTGCATTGTGGACCAAGAGGGTCATTGTGTTTGGATAGAGTTTTGCCATGTGTTTGATGTGAATGCAGATTTGCCCATTGTTCCCAGTCCTCTTATTTACCACAAACACAATGTGCACATTACAGTTGCTGGTGTGGCTGGTGAGAGGTACAGTTCCTGCTCTCAAGGGAAACATTTCTATGCTAGTAACAACATACCCATGATTTTGGAGGAGGGGCAGGTGGGGAAGAATTATTGGGCGACTTCTTCTTTTCTCCACATATACCTGAAGTGGTGGGGGCTAGATGTGGTGCTGCTACTGCCTCAGACGCATCATTGCAGCTAGTAGTGGCAAGTGGAACCAAGATTAACCATCACCCATGTTACTGCTGTTGTTGATCCCATTTCCTTTGAGCTACCTAATCATCCTGCTGCTGAGGCAAATCAGCAGCAGTGGCAAGAACAGCCGTGACTTTGACAATGGCCAGTAGCCACTGGTAACCACACCATGATCTGCTGGCACTAGGCCAGCAGGGCAGTTTTCTTATCTGCACTTGTTCTTTAAAAAAACAAAACAGAGGTCTACAAAAAAATGTTGGGGGGTTTGTTTCTAACAAGCCTGAGTCCTTCAAATCACTGATTCCTCAGGGCTTGTGCCAAACAAGTCTAAGTCCTATAAATCAATGTTTCCTCAGGGCTTGTGCCACTAACAAGTCTAAGTTCTACAAATCAATGTTTCCTCGGGGCTTGGGCCCCTGACAACATGTCCTAGAAATCATCCTCTACAAAATGTTCTATCCCGTCAAGTATCAGTCTTCCCCAGTCACAGCTTACTTCATGGGGTCCCGACTTCCTATCTCTGTCAAGTCCTAATTTCTTTGGAGGTAGCAAAAAGGAAGAAATTTTAATGGATTTTTTTTATCACTAGGAATTTTCTTGAATATTAGAAAAGTTATTTTCTGAGAAACTTCCTACAAAAAGAAAATGGGGCTTGTCACCCGTCCATAGATTTTATTTTTGCTTGTATCTGCCTTCCTAAGAAGGAGCGAATAGATACAATGAGAAAGATACTTATGAAAGGTGACTTTTATTAGGGCCCGCTCATTCTCAGTTGAGATATGAATCTTTCTTTACACCCCTATTTGATACCTCACAGGGCTCCTCTGGCCTCCCTTTCTCTATTCTCAAATGCTTCAAAAGACTCAACTCTTATCAATTACTTGACTCTTCTGTTACACTCAAATGAGAACGATTTAACATTCTGTTCCCTGGTAAAATTGACTATGTATATTCATCCCACATCACAGACTATACTGCTTAAAGGGAGCCCATATTCACAAAATTACATGGTTTTCCAGTTGTCTTATTGCTATTACTTGTAAGCTAACTAACTCTACTCAACCAGGAAGGACTTGGAGACTAAATGAATCCCTTCTTATAGACACAATTATAGCAAAAGAAATTCAAGAACATCTTGCTCTATACGCAAACATTCCCCAGTCCCCTGGTATAAGGCTTAAATAAGGGGTTTCCTAATCAATATAGAAATGATAGAAACTAGAGAGAAATAAAGCCTATAACTCTAAACTCACTATGATGCCAGATGATATTAAAGGGATAGTAATACTTCGTTTTAACTTTATTTTATTTTGTAGGCATTAAAAAAACATGAAGAACGATATAAGTCTTATCTCTCAAACCTTTATGGTTTAAGAGATATTCACAAGCAAAGTTTCCCCTCCCGCCCCTTTTACCTAGTGTAAGCCATCTCTTCTCAGATGTGGAATGCAGTCCATAGACCAGACAGATAACAGAATGGGACAACCTTCTTCCTATGAGAACAATGAAAGCCCTGCCCCCTTGACAAGTTTTTCAGGTTTTTCCCTTATCTTAATTGAAGATTGTCCCTCTCTGCAATCTACCTGGGCACCTCCCTTCCTCTCTGGCTGAACAGTGTTACATCAGTAAAAGAGGAGGGAGGGGGATACTTTGTCATTGAATTACTCTTGAACTACAACTCTGACAGAATTGAAATAACACTCTCCAAAGTCCAAATACTATGATGATTAATTAGAGCTGCTTTTATTATGAAACATTACTATCCCTTTAACTCTCTGGAATCTCTGCACAAAAAGCATTAGCAGTTGCACACCTTACCAATTCATCAAAAGAAGCAGTGACATCTGACATTAATTAACAATATCACTCACTGCCAGTTTAACATCTGATGCCAAGAACTTTACAGATCTGCAATAATAGTGGTAAATTACAAGTTACAGCCTTAAAAGCAAAACACCAGACATCTTACATATAAGCAATTTCATCTGGAATTGCTTTAGAGTTCAGGAAATATTACAAATCAATGTATAATCTCACCAGTTCATCCCAACTTCTAGACACTGTGGCTAAAAAAGAATAAAACTGCAGGTATCTTATTAAAGGGATAGTAATGTTTCATAATAAAAGCAGCTCTAATTAATCTTCATAGAATTTGGGCCACAGAGAGTGTTATTTCAATTATGTCAGAGTTGTAGTTCAAGAGTAATTGAATGATAAAGTATCCCCCTCATGCCCCTTTTACTGATGTAACATTGCTTAGCTCAGAGCAGCAGGGTGGTGTCCAAGTGGAGTGCAGAGAAGGACAATATTCAATTAACATCAGGGAAAAACCTGAAAAAACAGTCAATGGGGGCAGGGTTTTCATTGTTCTCAGAGTAAGAAGATTGTCCCCCGCTGTTATCTGTCTGGTCTATGGACCAGATTCCACATCCGAGGGGAGGCGGCTTACACTAGGTAAAAGGGAAGGGAGGGGGAAACTTTATCATTCAATTACTCTTGAATTACAGCTCTGACAGTAATGAAATAACACTCTCCATGGCCCAAAAACTATGAAGATTAATCTGAGCTGCTGTTTTTGTGAAACATTACTATCCCTTTAAAGGGACAGTAAAACTTAAAATGTAAAAAATATATATTGCAGTTTATTTCCCTGAGTAAAATAAAGGTACTCCCACTGCTGAAAGGTGTTTTAGTCAAAGGTTATTGCAGCTCAAACTTGTATTTTTTAGGTGCAGTATCACAGTTGACCATAAACCTCCATAGGATGGTGTATCAACAGTGCCACTGTAAAATTTCAGGCCACTGTGATACTACACCTGAAAAATTCAGGTTTGAGCTGTAACAATAACTTTTGAATAAAACACCTCTCAGCACTGAGAGTTCCCTTGTTTTACCTGGGGGATAAACGCAACAATATATTTTTTTTACATATTAAGTATTACTATCCCTTTAACCTTAAATGGTCAGTAATATTTTCTGGCACAAGTAACTGAGATCATTCATCAAAATAGTACCAATGACTGATGCTCTTACTGTTCAAAACTTGCTAGTTACGCAGAGTTTTCCTTATAGTGACAGAGTTTCATGATGATGGGCTGTCCCCAATGTCTGAACCTTCATGGCTGTTAAGCGAAGCTGGGGAGTATGGCTTGGGAATGGAGCCAGTCTCACCTATCCCTTGCTGCTGCCAGAGTAAAGGAGCTGGCCGCAAAGCCAAATGTACAGTCCCAGTTGAGCTGGGACCCTGACCAGGATGGGATAGAATGTGAACCGTATAAGTTCTGGACAGAGGACCTAGTAGAACCCCAGATGCAGATTTATCTATTTTTAGGATGAAGAGAGTAGGTTGTCTGATGGCTGGAACAATATTACACAGAATCACCAGGACTGGTCTAATATAACTTAAAAGGATGAGATTGCTCCAGGTATGACCAGAAAGATATAGTGGTGGCCCTGTAGCAACAGTATGGGAACTGCCCAAGCTTCCACTGGCACACGACTAGAAATGACTCTATAGAGATAGCAGGCAGAGACTGCTTCAGGTACGACAAAGGCAACAAGTGTGATAGATGTCCGTCACCGACTAAAGGCTGGTACAACTGGAATATCAATAGCTCAAATCACTCCTAAAAGAAAGCAAGTATAGAAAAAAGTGGGATACTATCGGCACCAAGAGACCAGCTAAGATTCTGACACTCTCACTGTATTCAAAACCCTGAGTTGGAGGTAATAGAGACGTCAAGGGTAAGGCACTGACCATAGAAGGGAGCTTGCTTACTATGACATACCCAGACCAGAAGGCCTAGGTCAGAATACATAGTCAAATGCCACAGGATACAATGTAATGGGACTGCAGAAAGAAATAGCTTACCAAGCCACTACTCATCCAGCAGTTAGAATCGAACTGTCGGTAAGAGGCAGCCAATGCAGCCAAATCAGAAACAGAGGCCCAAGTCAAAGTCTAAACAGTGGGGTATCGTTAGACAAATTTCTCTGAGAAAAATAAAGCCTGCACCTGGGTCAGTAATATAGTGGAGATAAAAGGTAATACAGTGAGCACAATAACCCAGGGCCTGGATGACCAAGAGGATCAAATACCTTGAGGAGTGAGAGGAGTTGAGCAAAAGGAAGCCAAAATCAGAACATGCCAAAGTCACTAGGAGTATAAAGAGAATAGGAGGTAGGCAAATCTGCAGTCAGTAAACAAAGCCAGGGAGTAAACAACCAGGAGTACAATCCCAAAACACAAGCCAAGATACTCAACACAAGTCAAGATACTAGCAAAAATCAGGTCAATAAACAATCAAACTCAAATACTTGGGCCCAGAGTCCTCAGGGAAGCATGCTTTAAAAGTAGCCTGAACCAATGAAAACTGAAAGGAAGGGTCGCAGCAAATAATAAGGAAAGGCAAGAGAGTCAAACAAGTAAGGGTACAAGCTAGTAGTACCAGATCCTACCACAGCTTTCACCAGCAGGTCTAACCCTGAGACAGAGGGAAAATTGTCCCGTGTTGTGATCTGTCGGCTCAATGACCGGTTTTCAGATCTATGAGGAGGTGGAGGGAGGGACGTACTTCATCGTATAATTACAGCATAACTAGTACTTTTTGAACAGTAAGATATCAAAAATCATGCTGCTCTTTTCTCAAAAAGTAAAAAATGATTTAATAAAATATTAACACTAGTACACCACAGACCATTATGCATTTCGCGGCTCTGACAATGCTTTTTCAAATGGAAGGTGTGTATTCAGACAAAGGAACAGCGGGCAACATGGTAAATTTTGAAATTTTAAAAGGTTGCTATGTTGCATGCTGTTCCTTTGTACACACACCTTACATTTGAAAAAGAGCTGTTAGAGCCACGAAATGTGTAATGGTCTGTGGTGTACTAGTGTTAATATTTTGTTAAATCATTTTTTTACTTTTTGAGAAAGGAGCAGCTTGATTTTTTATATTTTAACCTTTGATTTGCCTCTCTGGAAGATCCAGTGATACGTTCCTGAGCGGAGATGGGTTTGTGATCTCCGCTTGCTTGAAATGTTGGGGCCAGTATAATCTGGTGTCTCAACAAAACTAAAATGTGAGTGCAATATCCTATATAAGAATTCGCTAAGTGTGTGTTTGTCAGAAGCTGTCATGTGCAGTAGAGACAGCTGCGAACGCTGCAGTCATGCGCAGTAAAGACTGCCCCCGCTGCGGCTGATAATGGAGCCGGGCTCCGTATTCAGACCATAGTCCTCTCTGCTCCCAGAATCAGAACAAACTGTGCCACAGGTCCGCACCTGAAGGCACCAGTTATAGGATGGTAACAAAGGAGAAGTCTGCCAGAGCCACTGATCAGCACCAGAAAGGATATCCACTGAACCGTTGGAATTCTGGGTATGCAGTGGACAGAGCCTCAGGTAACACCAGAGTGGATAGTCAGACAAGCCGGGTCATACATGGAACAGGTAGTCAACCAGAGCCGCAGGTCTGCAACAGATTGGTTATCGGACAAGCCAGGATCATACACAGAGAGGGTAGTCAGACAGAGCCACAGGTCAGCACCAGAACGGATAGTCAGCCAGGCCAGAGGTCATACACAGAGGAGGTAGTCTACCAGAGCCGCAGGTCCACACCAGAATTGATATCAGACTAAGCCATGGTCATACACAAAGAGAATAGTCAGACAGAGCCAGAGGTCGGCACCAGAACGGGCAGTCAGACAAACCAGGTAATACACGACGCTAAAGCCAAACTGCACAGAACACCACGAAAGGGTGACTAAGCATTGTGTCCAGGCAGCATAAGAACCTTTGACCCAGGAAGAGTGCAGAGCAATCTCTGCACAGCTGCCCCTTTAAATGGAGCGGCAGAGGAGGAAGAGACCGGAACCCAGAACACAGGAAACAGCTGAGCCGCTACAATCAGAATGCGGCTGGAGCCGCAAGACGAATGATGCGGCTGGAGCAGCCAGATGAAAGCTGCGGTCGTCTCGAGCAGCCACCGCAGAGGTACTGTGACACCGTTGCTGCCTGGCTCTGTGGCTCACGTACACGGGCTCTTCAACTAGTATTTTATATTCTACCAAATTTGTTATATTTGTGATAAAGCACTATTGGCACCCCTTCCTTCTTTTTTTTGTCTTTCCTATATATCTCTACTACGTGAGGTGTTTTGTTGTGAAGAGGAGCAGCCTGAATCTGTTTTGAAGGAAGCAGTATAAATATTTCCCAGAGCCCTTTTGCTGGTGGTTATATATGTGCCCCCAAGTCAATCCATTTGTGAGTGTTACTTTATAAATGGTGATGGTCTGGTGAAAACATAAGATTAATGCACTAGGAAGAGCCTCTTGTGTTTTCTTTTACTCTTACACACTCAAACATGGTTGACCTGGTGCCCATACAGGTAGTGTATGCCTCATTTGGCCTGCTGCAGAGACAATCCAGCATAAGCTGATAACAAACACACCACAAGTGTGGATCAATAATTTGCCGGGCCACAGGTAAAAATGTTGTACTTCCCCTCCCACATACATACATTTCCACTGCCTTGTCCTTATACCTGTCCTATAAACAAGGAACAGATATTAGAATTAGTGTTGAGCGAGCGTGCTCGGCCGATGCTCGGATCGGCTCGAGCATCGTTCTGCTCGGCACATGGCGGTACTCGTCAAGTACCGCCATGTGCTCACCCGCCATGTTCGGGTGGCGGGGATCTGTGCCGGAAGAGGCACAGATCCGAAGACGCTCCGCTGGACCACCAGGGACTGGAGGTACGGGGGCATTGCGGAGATGAAGGGGGCATTGCGGAGATGAAGGGTGACATTGTGGAAGAGGGGCATAGAGTCTATGCCCCTCTTCCACAATGTCCCCCTTCATCTCCGCTATGCCCGTCTTCCACAATGTCCCCCTTCATCTCCGCTATGCCCCTCTTCCACAATGTGCCCCTTCATCTCCTCTTCTATGCCATAGAGGAGATGAAGGGGGACATTGTGGAAGAGGGGCATAGCGGAGATGAAGGGGGACATTGTGGAAGACGGGCATAGCGGAGATGAAGGGGGACATTGCGGAGATGAAGGGGGCATTGACCAGGCACCCTCCCCTCATCAGAGCAGGGGGTGCCTGGTGTCGCCCCATTGAAGTCAATGGGGCTCGGGTGCTCGGCCGAGCACTCGAGCCTCAGGGGGTGCTCGGTCAGAGCACCCGAGCACCCGAGCATCGGGGTGCTCGCTCAACACTAATTAGAATGCAATAGTCCTAGGAGAGATTGGCCCATGAACATGACACTGACAAATGCACACTTGGCTCTAGGAAGGACTGACCCATAAAAAATGTTTGGCTATTAGCAGACTTGGTTCTAGGAATGACTGAACCATAAACACACAATTTGATCCTAGAAAGGAATGACACATGCACAGACATTATTACACTTAAGCTCTAGGAAGGGCAGTTCCATAAGCATGTCAAAACCATTACTACACTTTGGCTCTAGGAAGGACTGACCCATAAATTTGTCACTGCTGTTAGTACACTGTGGTTCTAGGAAGAACTAACTGATGAGTAATTGGCATGTCTTTGTCTTCAGTAGACTTTGGCTCTTCAAAGGACTGATCCATAAACTTGTCTCAGCCATTATTGCAGCTTGGGTCTAGGAATGACAAATCTGTGAGCATGATATTGCCATTAGTAGACATTAGCTCCATGAAGGACTGATCCATGAACATGTCAATACCACTAGAACACTTTGGCCCTAAGAAGACTTACCCATAAACAACTCGGATCTGCTAAAAAGACTGCAGGGGTTATTTATTTATTTTTTTTGTGAAAGCATTTTACCAGGAACAATACATTGAGATTGTCTCTTGTTTTCAAGCATGTCCTGGACTCATTTTATCTACCTTAGAAAGGTGAAAGGCTGAGCTGACCTTGCCAGGGTTAGCACCTGCAACCACATAGTCTACAACTGGTGCCTTAACCAACTGAGCCATCTCTACAGCTTACTGTGGTCACTATATTGCTTAGAAGTGCTCATTACTGATAGGTCTCTTTCCAAGTTCCAGCCTTGCAGATGTTAATATGGTTTCATGTAGTACTTTTTATATGGTGGATTTTGCAACTATATTCAACTTTCCATTTCTGGAAGGACAAAGACCTGACAACTAATGAGCTCAAACTATAACTATATTGAATTCTACAGTGCTTAAAAGAAAATCAATACCTATTAGGTGACAGATCTTTATCCTTCTAACACTGCATGAGTTAATACTTGTTAGTATCTGCTAACAATTTCTAGGTCTACAGAAGTTAATATGATTACAGTCAGTGTTCTAAAGGTGGCAGATAATTTAACCATTCCAGTGCCCACTGGAAAGATGGTGATTTGCTGTTCTCTTATCTCTGTAGGAGTTAATAAAGTTAAAATGATCTCCACCTAAAGAGCACTAACACGCATACTAACTCCTGAAGTGCTGGAAGGACAGTTGGTGCCCATGTCTTCCTGGAACTGGAAGCGTTAAAAGTTCCACCTCAGTTGCTTACTGTTCTGTCAGTGGGTTTGGACGGTAAGACTGAACATGTAGAGAAACGCAGGAAGAAACAGGTCTCCTAGGAACGGGTTTCCCCGGGAAAAATGTCAGGATGAGTAGCTCACGGAATCATGTAAATACATGTGCAGCAGAAACTACTACTATCAGATAATACAATTCACACTGCACTTCCACTGACATGATAATATGACATCATTCTCATTCAGACAGTATTATATCTACTTACTGGTGCTGGTTCCTGGAGTCAACTGAGAAACAGGAGCAGCCTTCCCAGTATATTTGACTGTGTAATGTGGAGGACAAGTAGTTTCTGCCCATGCACAGACTCATCTGCACCCCCTGAGCTAACAATCACAAAATCCCCCAAGGCAAAATGTAGAGTTGGTTAGCACAGTGTGTCCCAGACTGGGCAGACTGCCAGGCATGGTCACCCCTCTGGCGGGTCATGGTGGACTTGAACCATAGTCCTTATGTACTCTGGTCCTGCTTTCTTACCTTTGAGCCACTGCTGAACCTGTTCTATCAGTGTGGTTCTAGCCCTGTTTACCTTGCCTTGCTTGCAGCACTAGGGGACTAGACTGCTGCTATCAGACTTCACCTGTCATTCAGAGTCCACCTGAAGCATCTTGCTAATTAAGCTGCTCATTACCTGGGTATATAACACTGCCTCTCCCTGAGGGCTGGGTCAGTTCATGTTGCTTATTTCCTAGATTTCCAGACTGACTTGGCTTGTGACCCCTGTGCCTGTTCTCTGCCTGCTCTGACCTATAGTACGGTGCCTGACTACTTTACTGGATTTGCCCTTGTCTGATTCTATGTATCCAGTTAATGTTCCTGCCAAGTCCCCATGCACAGATTCACAGCCCAGGTGGCTTTTTACCTGGTCACCTTGGGCTGTGTTTATTTGCAAGGGTGAGCAACATTTCTGCACTTCGGACTCCAACCAAGGTAAACTGTTACAAAGGTGGACTTCAGTCTAAATGAATGAGTCACTTCCCACCAATTGCTGATCCTTTTGTCCAGACAGTGGAATAAGGAAGAAACACAGAATTATTATTATTATTTATTTATATAGCGCACACAGATTACGCAGCGCTTTACACTCATATTGGTCCCTGTCCCCATTGGGGCTTACAATCTAAATTCACCTATCAGTATGTTTTTTGGAGTGTGGGAGGAAACCGGAGTACCCGGAGGAAACCCACGCAAACACAGTGAGAACATACAAACTCATTGCAGATAAATCAATACGTTGCTCACTTCTCTGGCAATCAGAGGGTTAACCACAAGAAGACGCAGACAGAGAGAACTGCATAGTTCTCCAATCAGCAGTGGGCTACATGAGAAATTAATTCTCTTCAGTCATGTGGATCCCATGCTACTACTAACACCAGTCAGGTGATGCATTGAAATAACGTAACAATGGGAGAGTGCACAACACGGTGCATGCAAAAAGGTAGCACTACATGTATTTGAAATACAAAAGTGTGTACCGTACACCTTGAGAATAATGTTCCCTATACAACCCAACCTTTCCTTTTCTCTTATTTTAACTATATCATTTATTCTCTGTAGGTTGTGTTTGTGATGATATGGGCCCAACACTGCCTAATTTGGTAGTTTCATGGTTCAGTGAGGTGACTTCAGTGCAACCCAGAATTACATGGGAGTAAGCGTGAAGCTGATGTCTTAGATTCCACTTTATGAAGGGGACAGAACGGGGCACTATGAGGCACTATGAGGGGCTTACTGGGGAATCTCAATTGGGCCAGTCCTACTGTCAGAGTAACCCATATGCCTTGGACTGTGGGGCCTCCCCAACGCCATTGTTACTTTCTCTTGTGATATTTGCAGATCTGAAAGCATCCTTTGAAATATTGTCTTACCTTTTCTCCATTTAATTACAATTTCATTATACCATCTACTCTGTCACCTTCTTCCCTCCCTTTTACTACTCAATGGGAAAAATAAAACATTTGCTCTAACTTGTTGGAAAAACAACAGTTGAAGATGATCTAACTTATCCATGTTTACTCTATTACCTTCAAAACCCAATAACCAAATGATAAATTACTTTAAGATCGTACAAAGTCCCATAAAAAGACCCAAATGGTATCAACACACATACAATCAGTGCTGGAGATGCCAAGAGGAAATAGGTACCATCCCACGTATCTGGTGGGGTTGTCACCTATTTAAACCTTATTGGGATGAAATCAGGAGGAAATGACTAACTGAAGTTCTGTCAGTCCATTGATTCTTCCTCTTATACCATAATACTTACACATTCTTCACCTATAAAAAGTAACTGCTTCTCCACCTACTTAATGCTGCAAAAGCACTTATTAAACTCCTTTGGAAGGAAGCTCTTTTCCCCTTCAAAGCTGAGTAGATAAAAGGAATATGTAAGATATGATTGATGGAGGATTTTACACTCTCATAATGGATATCAGCAATTCCATACACTTGATTCTTTTGGAACCTATATAGAAAATCACCACTGCCCTTCACCCCCACTAGATGATCCTGCCTAAAACTTGATGTTAAAGATTGCAACCTCTACATCAGTGGTTCTCAATCTTTTTTTTGCTCGGGGCACCCCTAACCCATAATCTAGAACATTCGGGGCACCCCTAACTTATTTAATATAGTTTATCAAGGGCATAATGAAGGGTACAATACATAAATATACACTATTATTAGGTCTTATAATCATAATACCATAACTAAACATATTGTGCATAACAATTTCTATAAATCTTTATTTAAAAGTCCATATTTTTTAGTCTTTATAGAAAACACAGGGCACCCTAAGTTGATGTCCGTGGCACAACAAAGTGCCACGGCACCCTGGTTGAGAATCACTGGTCTACATTTTAATTTCATCTTGAACAAATCTCATACCCATTTTAACACATTATTATGAAGCATATGACTATATGAATGTAACCTTTCCTATGTACCCTCTCTCCCCCTTACATTGCTCTTTCATTTTCTTTAATTTGCAAAACCAAAATATAAATACAGATTATGCAAGAATGATCTATTAGAATAGCAGTTCTCAATCAGGGTGCAACCTTTTTCCTTTTAGATAGATAAAACATGTGAATGTTGATTTTTTTTTTGATGAATTTCTTAAAATTATTGCACAAGTACATCAGAGGGCACCTCATGGGCTATTAAAGGGATAGTAATGTTTCACCAAAACAGCAGCTCCAATTAATCTTCATAGTATTTGAGCCATAGAGAGTGTTATTTCAATGCGGTCAGAGTTGTAGTGCAAGAGTAATTGAATGATAAAATATCCCCCTCCCGCCTCTTTTACCTAGTGTAACACTGCTCCCCTTAGATGTGGAATCTGGTTTTAAGACCAGACAGATAACAGCAAGGGACAATCTTCTTACTCTGAGAACAATGAAAACCCTGCCCCCCTTGACAGGTTTTTCAGGTTTTTCCCTTATCTTAATTGAAGATTGTCCCTCTCTGCAGTCTACCTGGGCACCTCCCAGCTGTTCTGAGGTGAGCAGTGTTACATCAGTAAAAGGGTCGGGAGGGGGATACTTTGTCATTGAATTACCCTTGAACTACAACTCTGACAGAACTGAAATAACACTCTCCAAAGTCCAAATACTATGATGATTGATTAGAGCTGCTTTTATTATGAAACATTACTATCCCTTTAAGTTACCAAGTTCATTAAATGAAAATCAAGGTACTCACATAATTAGTGGCTATCAAACCCCTATTGTGGTAGATAGCAAGACAGCATAGGGACAGTATTGAACCTGCCTCCAGGCTCTTTGTATGCCCTAATTAGCTGCAGCCCTAAAGTTGTGATCTTCTCCTCAATGGAAGAAAAGAACCAGTACCAACAACAAATACCTTAAAAAAGATAGGGGGCGCTAAATATTCAATTCTTATAACAATGAAGTAAAATGACTTGACTACTAAACAATAAGTTCTTCTGTACAAACCAGCTGATAAACAATAGTGATGTCTTCAGAGATGGCTCGCTGAATGAGATTGGAGTCAGCAGCAAAAAATGAGCAGGAGTTTAGCCAGGATTGATTCAGAACTGACTAAATATATAATTTAACATAAAACAAACTAAAAAGAAAAATGCCAATGCATTTACAGGCCTCAAACGATCTTTTCCTCAGGGCTAAACAAAACAAAATGATCTAAGTGTATAAGGTTTGTACAGGAGTTCTTATCTGCTAATTACACAAGTAAGTGATGTCTTTTGATTTCCTTATCATTATAAGAATTTAAAGTTTAGCTTCCCTTATCTTCTCTTTGAGATATTTACTTAAATGGAGCATTTAACTCTTGGAAGGCTATATAGATCTCCAACACATTGGGAATTTAAATTTGGTCCCTGTGGTGCAGTTGATTTGTCTCAGAATGACTCCAGGTCTCCAGCAGATTTTCAGAACAAAATGCTTCATTGTTTGGATTCAGTCATCATTACGTTCATTATCTTGCTTATTTCTATCTTGTGAAAAAAATACACGAATCACTTGTTTTCCAGAACTCTGGGTTTAAACAGATATTTATATCTGTCTGCTAATGAAGATGCAATAATTAGCTTGTAAACAAAAGAACATCTTTAAGCTAACAACTTTGAAGACTAAGTAGTGTGTTTTAGAGATGTACAAACTTTCAACCATCTGTTTAACATGAAAGAACCGTTTTATTTCAAAATATTTCAATATTCCAATAGATACTGTTAAAGGGATAGTGATGTTTCATAATAAAAGCAGCTCTAATTAATCATCATAGTATTTGGACTTTGGAGAGTGTTATTTCAATTCTGTCAGAGTTGTAGTTCAAGAGTAATTGAATGACAAAGTATCCCTCTCCCGCCCCTTTTACTGATGTAACACTGTTCAGCCAGATCAGAAGGGAGGTGCCCAGGTAGATTGCAGAGAGGGACAATCTTCAATTAAGATAAGGGAAAAACCTGAAAAACTTGTCAAGGGGGGCAGGGCTTTCATTGTTCTCATAGAAAGAAGATTGTCCCCTGCTGTTATCTGTCTGGTCTATGGACTGCATTCCACATCTGAGAAGAGATGGCTTACACTAGGTAAAAGGGGCGGGAGGGGAAACTTTGCTTGTGAATATCTCTCAAACCATAAAGGTTTGAGAGATAAGACTTGTATCGTTCTTCGTGTTTTTTAATACCTACAAAATAAAATAAAGATAAAATTAAGTATTACTATCCCTTTAACCAAATCATTGCCACTGTTCCTAGACCATATTCATTTGGAATAGACTTTTAATAGGTCAAGTATACCTTTATAAATACAACATGGACAACTTTGAAAAGGTATTCAAAATCACCTTTTTTTTTGTATTAACCAGTTCATATTTCGGAAACTAGTTTCTGAGTTGCATTTATAGATCATACGAATTAAGGCAAGGCATGCAAATATGTCCTGCATCAGAAATAACAGTTTCTATCCCAGACACACCCCAAAAAACTGTTTTCAGCCAGGCCCTAAGGTATTGATGCCTCATCTCTGAGACTACTGATCAGGATGAACATTTTAAAAACATCAGGTGAGATTTTATTATCCACAGATATAATGCCAAGGCCAGGAGAGCCACCAATGTACCCATTCAAAATCTCTTGGAATGCAAACAGTAGGTATAGCAGGAAGAGAGCAGGATGCCATCAGTAGTCATCTACAACCCCCAACTTGAAAATCTGTCTCTCAAAAGAGTTTCAAGCAATTTTGCATATAGATTATAGATTAAGGGGATCTCTCACCCCTAAACAAGTTAGGCTTATTAGAGTATATAGCGAAAATGTTTAAAATGTTATTTATTTTTTTAAAAACACTATTTGGGCTAAAATTATTGTTTACAGAGTGCCCTGAACCCCACTTCTGCATAGACTGCTCTTGCTGAAGTTTGCCTCTCTGCCTCTGCTCCCTTCCCACTATCCAGCCTCCTCCAATGACTGAGGCTTCTCTCTGTATGCTGGAGCGATCTCATTGGCAGAGATCAATATCTAGCCAATGAGACAGCTGCAGCTTACAGACAGCCTCCGTCATCAGAGGAGGCTAGATAGTGGGAAGGGAGCAGAAACTGCGTGGCAAACTTCGGCAAGAGCAGTTTATGCGGAAGTGGGGTGCAGGGCACTCTGTAAACACTAATTTTAGCCCAAATAGCATTTTAAAAAAATAAAGTTTTAAACCTTTTCGCTATGTACTCTAACTAATAAGCCTAACTTAATTAGGGGTGAGAGACCCCCTTTAATATAATATTCCCAAAACCTTCTCTGCTCTCTTATAAACCTCCCCCCCCACAACCTTAAATAACTGTTGGTACAGAGGTCCCTAAACAGTGTAACAGAAAATGGCACATCTACCTACAAAAGAGAGGTGAATCCTATGAACACATATATGACACAGATAAGGTGAACATACCACATTCCTAACAAAACCACAACATCGAGGTCATACTCTCCTGCAGATCATCTATTGTTTATCACATCAGGTTTGTGAAATGCCCCAAAACAGGATTATGTGTAGGTGAGACAGGACAAACGTTAAGAAAACTCATGAATTCATACAGATTCATTGTAAACAAAGAGCAAAAAGATTCACTGGTGTCCAGCTGGCCTGTCAGTGTGTTGGAGCTTGTTCTCCTCTGCTTCGTGGACTAGAACAGTTGCTGTCTTCCGGGTTGCCGCTTCACGTGCGTCATGAATGATGTCATCTGTCGGTGCCTATATCTAGGCGCTTTCCAAACCACTCGGTGCACTTACAGTATACTATTGGCGTTTGTGTACTCCAGTCTTGCTCTGTATTTGTCTACCCTGTTTCTGACTCACTGCCTTGTCTTGACCTCTTTTGTCTGCTGTACTGGATTCCTGTATGCCTAATAGTTGCTGGCCCTGGCCTGTACTCCTGACACTTCTATTGCCTGCTGATTCAGATACCTCGCTGCCTGATAGATGCTGACCCTGTCCTGTACTCCTGACACTTCTATTGCCTTCTGATTCAGATACCTCGCTGCCTGATAGATGCTGACCCTGGCCTGTACTCCTGACACTTCTATTGCCTTCTGATTCAGATACCTCGCTGCCTGATAGATGCTGACCCTGGCCTGTACTCCTGACACTTCTATTGCCTTCTGATTCAGATACCTTGCTGCCTGATAGATGCTGACCCTGGCCTGTACTCCTGACACTTCTATTGCCTTCTGATTCAGATACCTCGTTGCCTGATAGATGCTGACCCTGGCCTGTACTCCTGACACTTCTATTGCCTTCTGATTTGTACACCTCGTTGCCTGATAGTTGCTGACCCTGGCCTGTACTCCTGACACTTCTATTGCCTGCTGATTTGTACACCTCGTTGCCTGATAGTTGCTGACCCTGGCCTGGCTCCTGACTGTTCTCCAGCCTGCTGTCTGGGATACCTTAGTTGGTTCCTGATCTACTGCTACTCAGATCTGTTACTCTGTACTTTGGACCTTCTCTTATACTTCTTGTATCTGGGTTTAGTCTTGGGGAGTTTTAGCTACTGTGTGGCCTATGTACCCTATCACCATACACTAGCTACCACTTTCTAGCCTTCACTGCCCCCTGCAGGAGAGCTGGTACTGTTTATTGAGATACTATCCTGGTCAGGGTCCCAGCTCAACTAGGATCGGACATCTGTCTTCATGGCCAGCATCTGTTTATGGTCCATGCCGCAGCACGGTCTTTCAGTAGACAGTCTCTGTGCTACTAGCTCCAAACATTTTCCTCTATGTATATTGGAATATTTCCTCTATTTGTGTTGGAATTTTGACATATTTTCCTACCCAACTGACAACAGTGGGTTTCTAATCCTAACAGAGGCACAAATAAAAATTAGTTAACCCTTTGAGTGCCAGAGGGGTATGCAATGCATTGCTTTGCAATTTGTTGCGTACCCCTCTGCCACTCAAAGGGTTCTGGACCTTGGCTCGTGTAAACGGGCATTTACACTAGTAGTATCATAAGTAGATAATTTAAAATAGACTATATAGGCCAAATAACTGAAATGATAAGGATCAAAACATATAAAATATCCCAAATGCTTCATATCAAGAGGCATACTGACCTCTGTCTTGTGAGTTACAACTTCTAGTTGGCCCATTCCGAATCAGATCATTAATGAGCTTCTTTTTTTTCCATGCTGATTCATGCTTTCATTTAGACAGGACCAAGTAACAACTAAAGATTGTAACTAGTGTTGAGCGAGCACCCCGATGCTCGGGTGCTCGGGTGCTCTGACCGAGCACCCCCTGAGGCTCGAGTGCTCGGCCGAGCACCCGAGCCCCATTCAATTGAATGGGGCGACACGAGCATTACACCAGGCACCCCCTGCTCTGATGAGGGGAGGGTGCCTGGTCAATGCCCCCCTTCATTTCCGCTATGCCCCCTTCATCTCCGAATGCCCCCTTCATCTCCGAATGCCCCCTTCATCTCCGCAATGTCCCCCTTCATCTCCGCTATGCCCCCTTCATCTCCGCTATGCCCCTCTTCCACAATGTCCCCCTTCATCTCCGCTATGCCCCTCTTCCACAATGTCCCCCTTCATCTCCTCTATGGCATAGAGGAGATGAAGGGGGACATTGTGGAAGAGGGGCATAGCGGAGATGAAGGGGGACATTGTGGAAGAGGGGCATAGAGGAGATGAAGGGGGACATTGTGGAAGAGGGGCATAGCGGAGATGAAGGGGGACATTGTGGAAGAGGGGCATAGAGTCTATGCCCCTCTTCCACAATGTCCCCCTTCATCTCCGCTATGCCCCTCTTCCACAATGTCCCCCTTCATCTCCGCAATGCCCCCTTCATCTCCGCAATGCCCCCATACCTCCAGTCCCTGGTGGTCCAGCGGAGCGTCTTCAGATCTGTGCCTCTTCCGGCACAGATCCCCGCCACCCGAACATGGCGGGCGAGCACATGGCGGTACTCGACGAGTACCGCCATGTGCCGAGCAGAGCGATGCTCGAGCCGATCCGAGCATCGGCCGAGCACGCTCGCTCAACACTAATTGTAACAGACAAGATGGAGATAAAGTCTCTTGCTGTGGAGGTTTTGGGATAGTTTTATATATTTTGCTTGTAATTATTTAAACTATATATTATAGTAAAATTATTTATTCAGTGTTCACATGACCTCAATTATATCTAAGAGTATAATTCATCCCCTTTAAAATACATCTTGCTTGGGGACATCATTCTTTTTGTAAAGAGTGTGAAAAAACTTAATAACAAATATTTTCCTCACGCTTTATTTTGTGCCAGAAATGGGGGGTCAGTTCACCTCTTACAAAGCTGCTGTCTAAGATCTCTATTTATGAAGAAGATGATTGAGTCATGAGGGTCATTTTGACCCTGAAGCAGTGTCTTACTTATGAAGTGTGTTTCTGGACTTTGTAATGAAAAAGCTGGACCTGAAGTTCTACTTTCTTACAAAATTGATCAATGTTCAGTTACTGGCTTATTTATAACTAAGGTTCAAGTTGCACTTCAGTCATTATCTAATGGGAAGGAGGCAGAGGGGCAGAGGTCGGGCCTGGCAGAATATTTATGAAAGTCACTGCTAATGTAATAAATATCCCTATGGGGAAAACTTTATTTTGTCGGTTCAAAATGGCATTTATATTTGGATTAACCCTTTGAGTGCAAGAAGGGTACGGAACGCATTGCAAAGCAAAGCAATGCATTCTGTACCCCTCTGGCACTCAAAGGGTTAATATGGTAGATTCTGCTAATGATGCACCTTCATCTGCCTGCATCTTATTGGCTGCCTTCCTCTGTGTCTACCAGTGGTTGAAGAGACAGTGTGGCCAATATTCTATGGGAGGCAAGTACGGCTAACATGGTACCAGCTCTCATCTGTTGCCAATATTCTTTCAAATTCAGTGATGTCAGAGTTGGCAAACTTGACTCAGACATGAGATTTAAAATTGAACTGTGTCTTTATTATTTATGCTAGATTTTGTTTTTTTAATTTCAAACTCTAGGTTAAAGGAGCAGTACATTTTTTATGAAAAACTACATATTTTAGGGCTTTTCCTGTTGACTAAAATAAGAGTACTCCCACTACAGAGATTGTCATATTTCCAGAGTTATTACAGTTTAAACCCATGCTTTTTACATTACCGGTGCCCTCCAGTGGTCAAATTCCAGTTAGTTTTTCTGTTACATTCTAATGGAGAGGAAAGTCAGTGACATACAGTTTTACACAGAATGTGATAGAAACTGCTGAGTCACTTCCTGTCATTTAGAACTATCAGGAAGTAAACACACAGTAAATTCACTTCCTGGTTATTTGAACTGTTATAAATTTTGAATAAAAAAAACTGACGACAGTGGGACTGACCTTATTTTACTCAGTAGGAAAAGCTCAAAAACATATAGGTTTTCATTAAAAAATGTTTACTGCTCCTTTAAAGGTATTTAGCTTTATTTAATTGAAACGTAATACAAATCAGGTCAACTGCAACTTCATATCATCAAGTATTAGCTCATTAGTGACAAATAAGTCAATCTAAATATATCATGAGCCATTGTATGAAATAAAACAGTGGCTTTTAAATTTAATGATTTGAAAGCTCTTTCAAAATATCTTAATTGTTGCAAAGTGGCACTTCAGCTTTAAAGGGATAGTAATACTTCATTTTATCTTTATTTTATTTTGTAGGCATTAAAAAACATGAAGAATGATATAAGTCTTATCTCTCAAACCTTTATGGTTTATGAGATATTCACAAGCAAAGTTTCCCCTCCCGCCCCTTTTACCTAGTGTAAGCCATCTCTTCTCAGATGTGGAATCCAGTCCATAGACCAGACAGATAACAGCAGGGGACAATCTTCTTACTATGAGAACAATGAAAGCCCTGCCCCTCTTGACAAGTTTTTCAGGTTTTTCCCCTTATCTTAATTGAAGATTGTCCCTCTCTGCAATCTACCTGGGCACCTCCCTTCTGATCTGGCTGAGCAGTGTTACATCAGTAAAAGGGATGGGAGGGGGATACTTTGTCATTGAATTACTCTTGAACTACAACTCTGACAGAATTGAAATAACACTCTCCAAAGTCCAAATACTATGATGATTGATTAGAGCTGCTTTTATAATGAAACATTACTATCCCTTTAAAGGGACAGTAATGTCCCTTTAAAAAGTATTCTTGTTTTGTAGATGAAAATGGTTTGAGAGTTATTCGCATTGAAAGTTCCTCCTTTCCTCCCCCTTTTCCTGATGTCAGCTGTGTCAGGAGATTCCAGTCGGTGGACTTGAGGAGGCTCTGCAGCAGAGCCGAGATCTTGTTATTTAAAAAGAATTACTTCACTGGAACGGTCTACAAAGTGTGCTTGTAAACCAGGCACACTTTGTAGACCTTTTCAGTGAAGTAATTCTTTTTAAATAACAAGATTTCGGCTCTGCTGCAGAACCGCTTACCTGTCCCTGGACCAAAATCTCCTGCTGTCAGCACCGCGCTGAAGGGGAGGAAAGGGGGAGATTTCAATGTGAATATCTCTCAAACCATAGCGGTTTGAGAGATGGGACTTACTGCAAATTCTTTTTTCATCTACAAAACAAGAATAATTTATATGGGACGTTAGTGTCCCTTTAATATAAATTCTTCACTGCTCACTTTTTCAGGTTTAAACACATAAAATAACATTTCATCTTTTATACCTCTGAAACCATTAGATTTAGGAGTATTTGAGGCTGGCAGTGCCCAAGACACAAAGACCATAATTTTCTTGCATTCAGTGTAAATAAATTACACATTTCAGAAGTTGTAAATTGAAATTGTATCCATAGATTTTTGTGCTAGTTATATAGCCCAAACTATAGATTCTTTATTCACAAGTCTAAAAATTCAATTTCTTTTACATTCCAGTAAAGACAAGTCTATATGATACTCGCACTGGATGCAGATTGCTCTGTGCTTCATTCTCACATCAATAAGGAAAAGAAGACATTATTTTTGAAAACCAGATCTTCAATGCAAACCCAGTAGAAAATGTATGATCAAATGAATGCAAAAAGAAAAAAGTGATTTCCTACATTCATAATGACCAGAGATATGTAAAGAAAATTAGAGTGTTTTGAAACATGGCTTTTCACCTTTATTTTTACTGATTTCAGCTGACACCTCTAGGAATAAAATATTAAAATGTTCATATTACAGTTTGAGGCTCTTATAAAAGGCTCTCGCTATCTTGAAATAATAAAAGAACCAAATTTCAATGAAATATATCTAATAAATATATGCAAACATAATTTTTACCCCTTGCATGCTTGCAAAAGCAATCCATTAGAAACATCTCTAAAATACACGGGGTTGGTATAAAATTTTAATATAAAAATACGTAAGCTGATACACGCCAACTGGGGTGTGCAAATCATTATTAACCCTTTAAGAGTCAGAAGGGTACTCAGCACCCTAAGGGTTAAGTTTCAGACGAAAATATAAAACAGCAGTTTGAAATGACATTAACAGATAATATAATTTATCATGCATTCCAAGGGATTGATTTTATTAGGGCTGGAGGAATAAAAAATAACAGTAGTTTTAAATCAAAATTTGTTATTCTATTACCTGTATTCTCACCAACCTCCGAGAGTTAAAAATGCATGCTCGTTGCTAGATTAGCTACCCTAGAAATCTGTGGAACAGGCCATACGATTTGCTATTCTATTGTCTGCAGTGAGTGTTAAGGAGAAAAACTTTCAGTTGTTAATCCTGCACCTACAAAACCTAGGTGTAGCGTCTCCAACACATGTTAAACACACACAGACATTCAACTCGTCATGTAAACATACCCTCTATCTTGTTTGGGCCGATGCCTGAGCCAATGTGAGAAAAAAAAAATGAACAGAGATTGGCTTTATATGGTAAATCCCTATGCAAATCATTGACCAAGCTCCCGTTGGATGGGAGATGGTTTTAAACAGAGGACGGAATGTGCCCTGGAGTAACTTCACCTTTCAGCCAATCACAATCTAGATTAAAGGGTCAATAAGCAGTGCAACGTCCCCCCTCCATTTATTCAATCATTAACTAGATAGCGGGGTGACGTTACAGATGCATGATCCCTTCACCTGGATGGTAATTGGCTGAGAGGTGAGGATACTCCAGGGCAGTTTTGTGTCCTGTGTAACCCCACCTCCAAGCCAATAGGAGCAAGGGAAAGAATTTTAACAAGCATTGGCCACATAAAAGCCAATTGTAAGGGAAGCAAGACGGGACTGCGTCGCCTCCCTCTGTCGTTCCCGGGTTTCTTCCTCTCAACGCCAGACTGGCGCCGTTGGATGCATCGGACACCCAGGAATACACACAGACTGCAACCCAGGGTAACGGTACAGGACAATAGATGTAATAACGCTAGGCTCGATGGCAACTTCCGGGTGACAGAGCCGACTCAATAACGGAGTAGTGACTAGCCAGCATATAATGTTCCAAAGAATAGCTCATACCCAGGTGAGTACCGGACGACCCTGGTAACGGGCGCTTGGCTTGTTGGCGACTGACAAGAGCGGAGACTAACTGCGGCGCCCAGGAGACCAACCACAGTGGTAAAAATAACTAGCCAAAAGTATAATGAGCAAACGAGATCAGCATCAGCCGTAGGTAAGGAGGAAGGAGGCAGCTAGGCACAAATGGGTCGCAGTCACGGAACGGTAATGCAGTACTCGAGGCAACCAACTGGGCCAGCACGCTCAAGACAGCGCACAGGAGATACACTCTGCCGGATTCGGTAGTGCACCGGACAGGAGGCACAGAACAGGAACGTCAGCCAGGCCGGGTCGGTACACGGAGCAGGAACTTCAGCCAATCCAAGTCGGTACACGGAGCAGGAACGCAGCCAGACTGGGTTAGTACATGGAGCAGGAATGTCAACCAATCCAAGTCAGTACACGGAGCAGGAACGTCAGTCAGACCGGGTCGGTACATGGAGCAGGAATGTCAGTAAATCCAAGTCAGTACACGGAGCAGGAACGCAGCCAGACCGGGTTAGTACATGGAGCAGGAATGTCAGTAAATCCAAGTCAGTACACTGAGCAGGAACGTCAGTCAGACCAGGTCGGTACATGGAGCAGGAACAGGATCAGAGAGAGTAGTCAGGCAGTCCAGGTCATACACAGGATATCACATGTTAATGGCAGCAAGTTCTAAGCAACGGGAACACCACGAAAGGGCCCTGTATGAGTGACAGAGCACAGTACTTAAAGGCTACCACTGGGTGGAGTAATCGCACGCTTGCCAATAAGAAAGCATCAGAAGTCATGTGTCAAAATGTCGCCAGCAATACACGGGCACCGTGATAAAATGTCTTAACTAAAGACAAAAATTCTCACATTCAGAACACATTACCTCCACTTTTTTCTTAAAGTACAAATTTTGTCTTTTGAAAGACATTTTTTTGTCGTTCGTTATGACAAATTTTCTTTTCCTCTATACGACACTGGAGAATAGTTTAGCCAGGCCCTTGTACCACCCCTCTGCCCGTCAATTCTGGAGTTGTGTCGTACACAATGGACATTACTAGTTTTTTGTCATATACTCTATAGAAAATATGTTGTTCATGCATACAATGACTTATTTTTGTCTTTCAGATGACAATTTTTTGTCGTTATCCCTTTGAACATACGGCCCAAGGTTTAGTATACTGGGCTACTGGGGTAGAATTGAAATGATGAATAGCTGTGTGAGAGATTCAGGGAGGAAAGGAGTGCAGGGGAGACTTGCTGAAAACAAAGAGAATTCTGTTGGGTAAAGAAAGAAAGAGAGGTAAATTATCTCTTTGTGGAGGAGAGGAGATTTTGGTGGGGAAATATTGAGGGATAAGGTTGTGTTATCACGATCATTAAGCCAATTGTGAGGCGATAATCATTGAGTTTTGGTTTCACGGCTCATTTTTCTGTCTTCCATTCCCTTTATGGTACCATGATTATACCATTATTGTGACGGATAAGTTTGTTTGCTCGGTTTTGATAATACATTGTATCACTTTATTTTAGGAGACACTTTGGTGTCTTTTTGTACATGAACTTTATTACCTATCTTAGACACTTTATATTATATTGTTTCTTTAGGAGAATATTGCATTTTAAGGAGAATGCTGTATTTCGTTATTAGGATTTAGCATTGATCTTACCATATACTTATGTTGTGTGTGTTAATATTGAAATTTTGGGGATAGGTCTCACTCATTATCCAATGTTGTACTTATATTTTTTTAGTTTTCACTCCACTGGTGTTTGTATTACAGTGGAACTGCCTAGCCTGGTATGGCTTTAATTGTTCTTTGGAGGTTCATCACAGGACCACTGGACAACTCCTCCCTCTATATCTATATTTATTTCTCCCTCTTCCCAGCACTATTCCTCTCTTTACGCCTGTTCCCTTCAAACACTCCTGTTCTTGCCACCTATGTCCCTGTGATCCCATTCATGCCGACTGAATTTTTTTGGAGGTCCTCCTATCAGCTGACAAAATAAATAACAGAAGTTTCTCTAAACTCTATTCAACAAAGTTGACACACAGAGTTTCAACTAGCGAGATTTTTTTAACATTTTAGAACTAGAAAATACAGTTATGAGAAGACGAACCATACTGCAGTTATACATTAATTACACTGAATCCAATTTATTGTAGCTTATTTCCTAACAAATTTATGTAAATATCACCAGCATAATTAGATATGAAAGGTCAGCAGTGTGAATTTGCGGATTAGACTTAGAAAAGGCTACACTGCAAAAAAACATGTTCTGTTTGTGTCTTTTCAGTGTAGGCTCTGTTCCCCAACTGCTGCATCTGCTGACTTGTATACTTTCTTGGATGCAACAAATTGCATAGTGTGTTTGTGTGTGCATGTTCCTGTTTGTATGTGTGTTTATTTATGTTTCATAATAAAAGCAGCTCTAATTAATCATCATAGTATTTGGACTTTGGAGAGTGTTATTTCAATTCTGTCAGAGTTGTAGTTCAAGAGTAATTGAATGATAAAGTATCCGCCTCCCGTCCCTTTTACTGATGTAACACTGCTCAGCCAGATCAGAAGGGAGGTGCCCAGGTAGATTGCAGAGAGGGACAATTTTCAGTTAAGATGAGAGAAAAACCTGAAAAACATGTCAAGGGGACAGGGCTTTCATTGTTCTCATAGGAAGAAGATTGTCCCCTTCTGTTATCTGTCTGGTCTATGGACTGGATTCCACATCTGAGAAGAGATGGCTTACACTAGGTAAAAGTGGCGGGAGGGGAAACTTTGCTTGTGAATATCTCTTAAACTAAATAAAGGTTTGAGAGATAAGACATATCATTCTTCATATTTTTTTTAATGCCTATAAAATAAAGTTAAAATGAAGTATTACTATCCCTTTAAGATTTTTTTTAACACTTTTTTGCGTTTATGAAATCATAGCTTATCGCACAATGAAACATTTAGTTGAGGGACCATATGAAAGCTGAATTCTATCCTAAAAAAAACACTATATAGTTTTCCGTATATAACTAGAATCATACCTAAACAGATGGATGTCAAAAATGCTGAAAATGTGCCTGGCCTCCACAGTACAAAAAATTTCCCAAGTACTCAAAATGTTAAATTACTTGAAATTTTAATTTTTAACTAGAAATAAGCAAGTTAATATATGTACTTATGTGTTTAAAGTTTTAGTAATGCCTCTTTAAAGGGATAGTAATACTTCGTTTTATCTTTATTTTATTTTGTAGGCATTAAAAAAACATGAAGAATGATATAAGTCTTATCTCTCAGACCTTTATGGTTTATGAGATATTCACAAACAAAGTTTCCCCTCCCGCCCCTTTTACCTAGTGTAAGCCATCTCTTCTCAGATGTGGAATGCAGTCCATAGACCAGACAGATAACAGCAGGGGACTATCTCCTTCCCATGAGAACAATGAAAGCCCTGCCCCCCTTGACAAGTTTTTCAGCTTTTTCCTTATCTTAATTGAAGATTGTCCCTCTCTGCAGTCTACCTGGGCACCTCCCTTCTGATCTGGCTGAACAGTATTACATCAGTAAAAGGGGCGGGAGGGGATACTTTCTCATTCAATTACTCTTGGACTACAACTCTGACAGAATTGAAATAACACTCTCCAAAGTCCAAATACTATGATGATTAATTAGAGCTGCTTTTATTATGAAACATTACTATCCCTTTAAAATACTTTTGCTGGGTCTTCTGTATATTAATAGTAACACTGTGCACTATGTCAAAGATCTTACTTGTTTGTAGTTCAAAAGTTATTCATTGCTAAAGATCCCCTGACTGCCCCTTCTTTCAACGTCATGAAGACGCTGCAGTCTAATCAGGATGGGTTCAAAGAGTGACAAACTTCAGTAGGCAAGAAAGGGGTGAGCGGGGGATCTTTAGCGCTGAATAACTTTTGAATCATAAATAAGTAAGGCATTAGACATAGCACAATATGTTACTATTACCGTAAAATCTCAGGTATAATACGCACCTGTGTATAATACGCAGGTGCAAATTATACCCAAGATTTTGGGTAACATTGTAGTTCCTATGTACAATACGCACCCCCATCTGGAGGCAGCGGGCGGCATCCCTGCGCTCACCGCCCTCTTCCTCTGTGCAGCAATAGTGTATAAAAAACCATTAAATGCCCACCTTGATAACCAGGATTCCCCCTCTGTACTCATAGGCAGCCGTCAAACAGGGACAGTGGGCAGCATTCTTGCACTAGCCGCCCGCTTCTTCCTCTCCCCGAACTCCTCTGAGCAGCCCTGTCAGGACCTACCATACATTCAATGCGCGCACGCATGTGCATTGAATGTATGGTAGGTCCTGACAGGGCTGCTCAGAGGAGTTCAGGGAGAGGAAGAAGCGGGCGGCTAGTGCAGGAATGCCGCCCACTATCCCTGTTTGACAGCTGCCTATAAGTACAGAGGGGGAATCCTGGTTATCAAGGTGGGCATTTAATGGTTTTTTTTATACACTATTGCTGCACAGAGGAAGTGGGCGGTGAGCGCAGGGATGCTGCCCGCTGCCTCCAGAGGGGTTGCTGGACTTAATATTTTAGTTTAATTTTTTTACTCGTGTATAATACGCACCCCTGACTTCACATAAGGTGAAATAGGGTAAAAATGTGCGTATTATACCCAAGATTTTACGGTAATATACAGAAGACTCGGCTAAAATTGTATATCTTCTACAGTAAATAATGAGTTGATATCCACAACAGATGGTATAGGATGAGTTCCCTGTGTGTGTATATAGGATTAGCTGCTGTAGCATTCACTACATTACACAACGGATTAGCCATAGACTGGGCAGTGTAAGAGAGAAGGGACACCACCGAACCAGAGTGAAACAAAAACAGAGAAACCACAACATTGTCTAGCAGAACAAATGTAGCACCTCCTCCTCACACACTACAACTAGATCTCTTTACACTCATTATGGAGACCTCTATAGCATTCAGTGGGTTAAAATATCCTGCTGTAAAAACCATATTCCACAAACTAAAAGTCTTAGAGTTGTATGTTCAGAAAAAAAGGGGACAATTCAGGGGCAGCCAACTGAATCTTAAAGGGATAGTAATACTTCGTTTTATCTTTATTTTATTTTGTAGGCATTAAAAAAACATGAAGAATGATATAAGTCTTATCTCTCAAACCTTTATAGTTTGAGAGATATTCACAAGCAAAGTTTCCCCTCCTGCCCCTTTTACCTAGTGTAAGCCATCTCTTCTCAGATGTGGAATCCAGTCCATAGACCAGACAGATAACAGCAGGGGACAATCTTCTTCCTATGAGAACAATGAAAACCCTGCCCCCCTTGACAAGTTTTTCAGGTTTTTCCCTTATCTTAATTGAAGATTGTCCCTCTGCAGTCTACCTGGGCACCTCCCTTCTGCTCTGGCTGAGCAGTGTTACATCAGTAAAAGGGGCAGGAGGGGGATACTTTATCGTTCAATTACTCTTGAACTACAACTCTGACAGAATTGAAATAACACTCTCCAAAGTCCAAATACTACAATGATTAATTAGAGCTGTTTTTATTATGAAACATTACTATCCCTTTAAGAGATGTAATGGCCCATAGCGTTACATTCTTCCTTTGTGCTCAGACTAATTAGTCTCAGAGAATATGTGGCGCTTATCTATTTAGTCTACAAATGTGACTTTAATGTAAATGCTTAAATGTTTAGTATGTCTGAGTTTTAAGACAGAGAATGTAGGTGTTGTCACTTTGTTGATGTCCGTAAATGCGTCCTTCTCTTTAATATTCTGTTAAGTAGCATCCTGCCATGTTAATGAACAGCGGAAAGCAAATATAAATCAGTGTTTTCTGAATTCAAGTGATTAGGAGGCACTAAAAGGTATAACTTTAAGTACGTCTCTCTGTGCTCATTGGGCCACTTGAAATGACGGCTACTGAACTAATTAGAGTGAAGTATAAACAAAAACAGAACAGAGGTATAACAAGTGCACAAGGAGAATAAAACTAACTTAAATGAGAAGTAACAGTTGCTAATAATAACTAGGGGTGGGTGAAAAGTATTTTTTTCCTGCTAGAATTTTCTCTGAAATGGGCAATTTGCCTCTTGTCCTGTGAAAATTCACACATCTTGATAAAGACTAAAATGTTTGACTTTTTAGACTCCGTTGTGCATTTCTAAGGCTGTCAGTGTAGTGGGACATGGCTTGGAGTGGAGCCGAGTGTAGATCTATGGATACTGTCTGGGACAATGCTGGGGAGGGGGATAGTATGAGTGGTTGCCTGGGGGTGGCAAGGCTGAGGGAATAGTGTGTGGTTCTATGGTTACTAGAATAAGTCTGAGGGGACAGTGTGTGATTCTGTGGTTACTGTGAGGTAAGTCTGAGGGGACAATGTGTGATTCTGTGTTTCCTCTGAGGTAAGGCTGTGGTAAGTGTGTGATTCTGTGGTTACTATGAGGTAAGGATGAGGGGACAGTGGGTGATTCTGTGGTTAATGTGAGGTAAGGATGAGGGCACAGTGTGCGGTTCTGTGGTTACTATAGAGTATTGCTGAGGGGACAGTATGTGGGTTCTATGGTTAATGTGGGGTAAGAAAGGGTGCAATGTGTGGTTCTGTGGCTACTGTGGGGTGAGGGTAGGGTAACAGTCTGTATGGTTCTCTGGTTACTGTGGGGTAAAACTTGGGGGACTGAGTGTGATTCTATGGATACTGTGAGGTAAGAATTGGGAGGACAGTGTGTGATTCTGTGGTTACCGTGAGGTAAGGATGGGGGGACAGTGTGTGATTCTGTCCTTACTGTGAGGTAAGGATGGGGGGACAGTGTGTGTTTCTCTGGTTCCCATGGGGTAAGGATGACGGGACATTGTGTGTTTCTAAGGTTACTCTGAGGTAAGGCTGTGGTAATAGTGTATCATTCTATGGTTACTGTGAGGTAAGGATGAGGGGACAGTGTGTGATTCTGTGGTTGTTGTGAAATAAGGATGGGGGACAGTGTGTCACCAATTATATAATTTCATCAGTTCCTATGTTATTCTATGGAGCCTATGCGCTAATATCTCCAAAGTTGCAATTGCTCCATAGGAAATGGAGAAGTGATATCACTACAGAAGTCATCTCCGCTTTCATCACCTCCTTATCATGCTTTAGTGCATAACCCCTTTTGTTACTGTGGTTACTGTGGAGCAAGGCTGGGGCGACAGTGTGTGGTTCTATGGTTAACGTGGGTCGCAGTAGAACAAACTGGGAAAAATTAATTTTTTGAGTGAATTCCCAGCAAAGGCGAAAAGTAAAATATTTTTTGATGCTTTCTCTTTTATGGCGAAATGTCCATCACACCTAATAAAAACCCATCCCCATACACTTACCTTATTCTGGCCAGAAATCCTTATGAATTTTGTTCTTTCTTATTGGTTGAAGAGATAATATCTTCAATTAGTCCTTGATTTCATATTCACAGAGGTGAACATGACAGTTGCTGGAAGGACAACAGGACCTCAAACTCTGCTTGCTGCACATGGCAATCTTAACCCTAGAGGAGTGTGCAACACTTTGTGCTGATTACCATTTGTATGGATGGTGTTTGTGTCCTGTGGTTCTGCTAGAAACTGTCATGTCCTCCTCCATGGACCTGACTGATGTTACCTCTTGAACCAAGAAGCAAGGACAAAATTCATAGGGATCATTAGGATTTTGTGACCACAGTAAGTAAATGGGCATGGTCATTAGCAGCTGTTATATCTCCTTTAAGTTAAGTTTATTTTCTTTTTGGACTTGTTATACTGTATTTGCTGTTTTGCTTAGTTTTTCACTCTAAAGATATATAATTTGAAAACAGTAGAAATGAAAAAATGCTAAACAATATTGCTGAAGATAATGTTAAAGTTCTTACTCAAACAATGAAAAACTGGAATTTAAGGTTGAATGCTTTACACACATTTTCTGTGCCCCACATCCCATAGAATCTGGGGGAAATTAACTAAGGTGTGATAAAGAGGTGGTAAAGTAGAGATGAGTCCAATAAAATCTCTTATCCAGTTCCTATGTTATTCTATAGAGCCTATGCACTAAGGACGAGATGTTCAAAAAGTTGTCATAATGGAAAAATTGTCGGGTCATGAGTTGGTGGTAAAAGGACCATATTTTCAGAAGTAAATCCGTCACATTTCAAAATTAATTTAAAGAATTAAAAATGATGGTAAGAAGATCTCGTTGAACATTGCTGTTAAAAATTCTGATCTTAAAAATTGTCTTTGATTTTGTCTTTGAAACGAAAATTTTCAAAAAAACAGACTTTTTTTTGTCTTTGAAACGAAAAATTGCTTCTCAGCACTTTAATTTTTCTTCTCCAAGATTAGACCTTTTTTATTATGTAGGGGAAAAAATGACGTTAATCAGACAAAATATGACGTTTAAATGAATATTTTTTTCTGAAAATACCTCACATTATGATGGAAGATTAAACCACACCCACTTTTAAGACGCCTTTTTCTCTTTGACGGAGATGGCGGAATTGGATGTAAAAAATGACAGAAACATGTCTGAGAATTGACGGATCATGGTGTAAGAACTTTTTTATTCTGATTACAGACAATTTCAGTTAGCGCCACTTTCTGAACATATCGCCCTAAGGCTCCATAAAATAACATAGAACTTGGATAAGTGATATCACTGGAGAAGTCATCTTCACTTTATCACCTCTATATTACAACTTAGTGAATCTCCCACCTGGTTCCTCATTGTCATTAAAAGGGAAAAATGCCCTAGGAATAAGTGCTTCTTAATTGGTTTAACAGAAAAACGTACCTAGGTGTATGTGTCATTCAAACAGAAGTCATGTCTATGTATTTTCTTTTAAGTTGTTTTTTTATTTGTCTTGTCACTTACTGGAAAATCATTTGTCGTCACCTCTTCTCTCTGCAATTCTGTGAGAGGAAGGAGAATCACTATCCTTTCCATTGACTAAATTATCTTACAATGGACTTCAGTGGAGAGAATACAAATCTCTCAGAAGGGCAGAGGGAAATGCTTGCTAAAATCACCCAGTCCTTCAGATCATGTGGATCTTCAAGGGGCAGAAGAGAATATAGCAGGATTGTAAGCCACTGGAACTCAATTTTCTTAGTTGTTAAGTATGTCCATAGAGTTACAAAACCATTATACTAGCACTTTACTGGCCTTTTAACATCTAACCGGTTTGTATCCCAAGAACTGGAGGTTACAATTAATGGAGTAACCAGTGATCATAATTTGAAATCCATGAGATGCATTGCCCTTCTCTACATGCATTCTTTATTTGTTACTTTCATTCTTGCTATAGTTAAAGGGGATCTATCACCCACTATAAAAGTTAGCCTGAATAGTTACATTGTATAGCTAATATGTATAAAAATGTATTTATTTCTTTTTTAAAGCTCTAGTTGGTCAAAAATGAAGGAATAAACACTGCCCTGCACCTTCTTCCACATAGACTGAGATTACCTGCTCTGTAACCACAGTCAGTCACTCTGCCTCTGCTCCCCTCCCTCTATCCAGCCTCCTCTGATGATGGCGGCTTTCTGCCTGTTAGATGGAGCGATCTCATTGGCAGAGATTGATATCTAGCCAATGAGATGGCTCCAGCTTACAGGCATAAAGTCTCCATCATTGGAGGAGGTTGGATAAAGGGAGGGTGGCAGAGGCAGAGTGACGGACTGTGGTTACAGAGCAGGTAACTGCAGTCTACATGGAAGTAGTATCACGGCGCCTGTGATCTGGGCGTCATTCTGTCCATCTCGCTATTACTGCTCTCCTATTGGCTGCTCTGTATTGCTCCTCCTAGTGACAGCCTTTTTATACCCTGGGCTGTCACTCTGCTACTGCCCTTTCGTGGTGTACCTGATGCCTAGCGCTAGTTTTGCTGTTTTGATCCAGTGTATGACCCCAGACTGCCTGACCACGCCATTGTCTTGTTCCTGATTCTGTGTACCGATTTGGATTGGCTGATGTTCCTGCTTCCTGTTCTGACCCGGCCTGGCTGACGTTCCTGCTCCGTGTACCAACCCGGCGAAACCGACGATCCTGCTCTGTGTACCGACCCGGCTTGGCTGACGTTCCTGCGCTGTGTACCGAATTGACTTGACAGTGGTTCCTGCTTCTCCTGTGCCGGTTGGGCTTCCCCGGACTGTTCCTGCTGCTGCCTGCTTGGCACCGTTACAGCTTTGCCGGGCCTCCTTGCATTCCGGTACTCCGGTTGTCAGTTACATTCTGACAGTGGTCAGAGTCTCAGTGTGCCTCCACACCGTGTTGCACTAGCTTGGTCTACTTGTGGTTCAGTTGAGCGCCTCCGGTGGTTGCCGTTATCCAGACCATAGCGCTATTAACCCCTTCGGGGGAAGGGCCTCGTTCTGTTACTACCACTCTGGGTTTGTTGGGCTCCGTTACTCTGTGCGATTGAGTCTCCATTTGGTTCCGCTGTGCGCTTCCAGTTGCCATCCATTTATACTATCGCACATTAACCCTTTAAGGTAGTACGTGCACACGGTGTGGGCTGCTTCGGTAGGGCCTCCATTCTGGCACGAGCTCTGACCAGCCTTGTGTATCGTTGGTGGGCGGCCACCATTGCATCTTCCTACAGGCGTCCAGTGCCTGTTGTTGCAGTCCTGTCATTCTCTCCTCCCCTTGCCTATAGGCAACATTGGGCCTTCGTTGTACTCATACTTTGCCAATGGCTCCACTGGCCACATTGGACTTTCATACACTGTATCAACCTCGTTAACCTGACCTGTGTCAGTATTGTGTGTAAATTACATACTGGACCCGTGTGGGTTAATTTGCCTGTAACCTGTCCTGTGTCAGTTACTACTGTTGTTACCGGAACCGTGAGGGTTACCTCATTCCTTGTGTGCATTAATAAAGTTGTGTTTTTACCAACATCTACCGTGTCTGAGTGTACTGAACCGTAACAAGTAGGTGCAGGGCAGTGTTTATTCCTTCATTTTCGACCATATAGAGCTTTAAAAAAAGAAATTAATAAACTTTTAAACATATTCGCTATATAATGTAACTATTCAAGCAAACTTTTATAGGGGTGATAGATCCCCTTTGATACATGTTTACATTCTCAATGCCATAGAAACATACGTATCATTCAAGTGGCTAACATATATAGTATTTAAAACCTTCTAATTGTGCTTGGGAGTAATCCTCGATTAACATTTCATTAGCCTATAACATAAAGTGATAGAATGCGTTGTTCCCTGTGAGCGTAACCGCACATGCGCAGTAGAGACTGCTGTTCCAGCTCGCTGTGAGCCATCTGGAGCTCCCCGTTAAGGTTCAGCTCATTTGGCGAGAGACTCACTGAACGAGCTGATCCGGAGTGGGGAGCTCCAGATGGCTCACCGCCTGTCTCTGTCAGGGGCCACTGGGTGCACTTTACCCTGTGTATACGGGCTTTGATGCTAGTTCTTAATATAATAAGAAATTGTTGGTAATTTCAAAATGCATTGAATAAAAGTTTTCAGTGTAAAACTTTTTCTTTTCTCACTAAGTTTTCATTATGCCTTTTTCCATCTTATCCAACTAGAGTCTTTTCAGACTTTTGACATAATTTTACTTTCATCGATTTGGTTTCTCATACCCTTCTATTATCTAGTCTTATCTGACATACTTTTTTCACTTTTTTATACCTATTTTAACTCAAATCTTGTGTAATTTGTAAGAGATATGCTCCTTGATTATTATCCTATAATGTGAACCTTTAATTTTTCAATTTTCCAGACTATTGGAAGATGATTGCAATGATGCCTTGTTTTCTGCAATTTTTTTTCTGTCATAGATCCAGTCCTGCACAGGGCAGTTATTGAGTCTTAGATGCTTTCTGCTATACATAAAAATAGATCTTTCTTAACCTATTGTTTGCTAGTTGGGCATCTATCTATCTATCTATCTATCTATCTATCTATCTATCTATCTGTCATCTATATCTCTATCTATCTATCTATCTATCTATCTATCTATCTATCTATCATCTATATCTCTATCTATCTCATATCTATCTATCTATCTATCTATCTATCTATCTATCTATCTATCATCTATATCTCTATCTATCTCATATCTATCTATCTATCTATCTATCTATCTATCTATCTATCTATCTCATATCTATCTATCTATAGATAGATATGAGATAGATAGATAGATAGATAGATAGATAGATAGATAGATAGATAGATAGATATTAGAGAAATAGAGAGATAGATATCAGATAGATATAAACTATTAGATTATGATCTATCATATAGTTTATCAGAGAGTCTGGCACTTTTTTTAATCCCTCTATTCAGAGCTTTCTTGTCTTGTTGAATGCCCTGTTTAGACCAAAACATGAATGTAAATATGCAATAAAAGAAGTTCATCTTCTATACTAATAAGTTTCCCTATAAGTGCCTATTCCCTCAACTGAAGTATCTATATACCATTATAGAGACACTGTTAATAATTCTATTGGTTACTGTGATGTCACACTCAACAGAGGTGATTTTCTAAAAACAAAGGTCTCCTTTTTCTTAGTGGACAAAGTACCTAAAAAATGTCACTGATCAAAGGTACCAGGCAACAGGCAAAAAGTAATGGTCGCCAATAAAAGGTACAGGGTCTCGGACCTGTGATGAACTAGCTGAAAGCATCTGTGACACCGGCCATGACTGTCGATTGGAATTAGGCTGACATTGCTAGTAACAACTTTGGCAGTAGCAGGAAGTCCATCCTGGGCTTCTCCTCTCTTGAACCGGTGCTGCAAGTTTAATAGTGGGAGCTGATTATTCCTATTGGCTGCTGGGATGATGACCCCTCTGCACATCCGTAAGGACTGAGGCAAAAACTGCTAGTCTCACCCTCTGACCTAGCAGCATTACAATATTACAGTCCTCAGTGTAGGTTCCCCTGGGATTCTCCTGCTCGGTGCCACTGCTGTGAATGCCAGAGAAGATGATGATTCCTGTTGGCTTCCATGATGTCAATTCTACCTACACAGCCAATATGAATGAGGTTGTTACTGGCGGTTTAGGCTTTTGGTATAGGACAAGAAGCTTGATGCAAACCTGTATAATTATGACAGTGAGTTTATAATGCTGCTCAGCTCAGAGGTGAGAGTAGCAGGGATTAATTAATAAATGAGAGAGCTTTATCATATTTATTTTCATGTTAATTGTCCTTTAAAGATGACATGTCAGGCCCAAATGTAGTCAAAGGCCACCTGCATGACATTAACGTCTATGGAGGGCAGTATCATTTACATCTAAAACTGACATTTTCAAATCATAAAATTTGGCAGATTGTATATTACAGAAGCAAATTATGATATTATGTGGGCTTTTTAGTCCTCACTTGCTCCCTTAAGACACTGCCATAAATATATATATAAATAATATAAATATATATATATATTTATATTTATATATGTATTTATTTATTTTTTAATATATAGTTTTAACAAAATCCCATATAGTTTGACAGCATTCAGATATATGATGTGAGAAGACTAGGTGCTGCCTGTTTATATATATATTTGGAAATAGCAGAGGGATAGCTATTCCAACACATACAACATTTTGGAGTTAATCATCAGATAATATATATATAATGTGAGACAGCTTGACTATAAAGAGACTCATATTAAAAAAAAAAAAAAAAAAATATATGCCAGCTGTAGATAAACTGCTCAGATGCTGTAAATACCTCAGTCTGACACAACCTGTCAGGTAACCTTTCAGAATTACCCCTGAGGGACATGTTACCTTACACAATAGGCTTTGTGAATAAGTATTGCAAAACAATATACATCGTACACTTCCATCCAAAAGGATGCAGTATAAACTGATTCAGCAATTAAATATCTTTTCAATTTAGGTTCATTTCACAATAATACATTTTGGCAGTTATCCCCTTTTATTGGCAAACATATTTCTTCCAACCCTGCCACCAGGTTGCGATACACTGTGCTTCATTTCAAAGAAATGACACCCTACTGGTGTTTTATTTTTAATGTCTGTGGGATCAAAGTTTGCTCTCTTTGTGTTCCTGTATTCTCTTTTTAACGTTTCAGCATGGTTGGCAAACACACCTCTGACCACGAGTGCTTCATAAGGTAAATAACTGACTTTTTGTCATATGTGATGTAAGAGCCAGTTTTTGGAGACCCTGTAACACTTGTCACCTAACTCATCTTCCTCCGTGCTTTACATTTGCACAACAGCATTAGGAAACTTGGATGTTTTTTAGTAAAATGTCCCACTCCCTGAGACATCTACAATACTGCTAGGACTGTTCTACCTCTACTGTTGCACCTCTGATGTGCTTCTGGTGTATCTCACAATCAGACCTGTGATTGTGATTCAGGTGGGATTTCAGTGAGGATGCACCTAACTGTGATCCTGTTTCCCCCTGCTCACATGTTGTTTTTTTTTTTTTTTTTTTTTTTTTTTTTACAGAGATGACAGATAGCAACATGTTTATTCTTTGGCTCACTAACGAAGTATCTCTGTACTGGAGATTTCATAGACTGAAGGGTTCTTAAGGTACTACAATTAAGTGGGGATAGATGTTTCACTAGTATTAGAAGTAGGTGTCAGTGGTGATGAACTTCAAGCAGCAACAGAAGCACTTATAGCAAGGGTTGTAGATGTGTTACTGTGTAGTTAATAATGAGTTTGACTGGCTGGTGGTTGGACTTGGAAACAGTAATGGTAATGATGACTGAGATGCTTTATTGGACTTAATTGTAGTGTTGATTTTTACTATATAGTACACGACAGAGCATGTGGACTGGTGCTTTGTCTGTATGAAAATAATGTATGATATATATCTCTTTCATCCTCCATCTCTGCTTTGGTGCAGGAATACTATCCCCTGCCTGTCTCGCTCACCTATCAGTTAAAAGTATTTTTTTTATTTTGTGTTAAAGTATCACTGTCAATGTCACTGTCTACAAATCACACCCACACTCCCTTCAGCCATCCTAAGAACTGGATAGTCCCAATAATGCTTAGATCAAACAACTCCAGCTCCCAATATTTGCCTGTCTGCCTTCACACAGTAGAAAAGTCAAAATTTCTGTTTCTCTCCCATGGACTGCAGTGTTAATTTTTACAGTAAGGAACAGGCTATACTAGTTAGCTTCAGATTCAGAAGCTTACAATAAAATATAGAATGAACCACCACACTTCAGTATGTGCCTGTGTCAAAGAGTGATGAATGCAGGACACCAGTGGTGATAGCTACCCCAGACATGACTTGAACTGGGAAGAAGAAAAGTAATGACAACTTGTGGTACTTTGCCTCTAGAATCTAGGGAGTAGTGCTTGAGATCATTGCTTGGGCGCTTTGGTGACCCAATTTTGCTGCAACATCCACCATGGGATAAGATGCCAAACACAACGTTCGATAACAAACATCAGTTGAGTGACTGATCAGGTTAACTGCAGCAGAGATTGAGGAAAGAGTTACATACTGGAGCTTTTCTGGAAAACTGGTTTGGCAATCGCCTTATAATTCCATAGGTAGCAGCAGATTGAGGACACAGGATCTTGCAGGATACAGAACTAGAAATTGCCAGAAGGGAATCCACTTGCAGAGTAGTAGTGTTTAAGAAGTTCTGCCCTTGTGGGACCTTGCTGGAGAGATTGAATATTCTGGGACCTGGCTGATGGATACATAGATTGCTTGATAAAAATGGACGGAAAAACTACAGTGAAGACATCTAAGGAAATGTGGGATAAAGTAGAATAGTAATGATTAAACCACGCAAGGCACCAGGTCAGACAGGCTGACGTCAGCAAGAAGAAAGCACACAAGGCGGATATTGTCAGAGAAAGGTGCAATCCACAGAGCAGAGGTTAATACTGTAAACACAGGTTGGACTCAGAGAAGGTCACACACTGGAACCAGGTACTTTGAGCATGTATCTAGCCAACCTTAAGTTGAAAAAGGGAGAAAAGCCAAAAGCAGATCAACCAGAAGTGGATCTGACATCAGAATAAAAGCTAGAACCGTATCAAATGAAACCATATTGACCCTCTTGTTCATGAGGATGTAGGTGTGAGTGTGTGTATTGGGCTGTACCTGTTTGGCTGTCTAGAAAGTACAATGTATTTAGGTCTCTGTCTGTGTAGTATATGAGGCAAATATAGTTTTTGATACCTTGTATTGGCTAACTAAGCAGATTTAAATGCAAGCTTTCAAGACCTTAGGTCTCTTCCTCAGGTATGTTATACAGATAAATATGAAAACATCTCTCTTAAATACAAATACACATTGCATTATTTAGCATGGAAATCAGATAAGAGAACTCAGTCCAGATCCAGGTATCTTTGATCAGTCAGTGGTAAATTGCACTCTTCCTCTGAGGCTTTAGAGGTATTTACGATACTCTTGGGTCTGTTGGAAAGGTCAGCCAACTAAGTGATAATGGGACAAAAACTCTCTGTCCTTATTTAAACCATTACAAATAGCATTAAATTTTAACATTAATTTTACCTCCCATACCTTTCTGTCCCTCTGAGTGCGGAACAGTCCCATCAATACAGTTAACTTAATATCCCTGACACTGTGCCCATTTTGGCAAAAATGTTCTCCCACTGGTGTCTCTGTCCTTTTGCTATTAACACTGGATCTGGGGGAATTAAATCTCCTATGTAGTGCTTGTCCAGTTTCTCCCACATACAGAGCTGTTGGGCATTTTGCACACATGATAAGGTATATTACATTGGATGATTTACAGGTGAAGGTACCATTGATCTTATGGTGTAACTGGGTGTTTGGAATTGGTATGTTGCCCGTGGTGTAAATGTGTGCACAGGTTTCACATCTCTTTTGTAGGCAGGGAGATGTGCCATTTTTTGTATTTTTATTCAGGGCACTCCTTACCATCAGTTGTTTCAAATTGGGAGGCTGTCTGAAGGAGAGTAAGGGAGGCTGTGGGAATATGTTCTTAAGTCTTTCATCCGTATGTAGTTTCGTTTGAAGTTCTCTTGATATTTTGTGTAGCACTTTAACCTGGGGGTGGTAAGTGACCACCAGTGGCACCCAGTTTCCCTTATGTTGTTCTTTGTAGAGCAACAGATTTTTTCTTGGTATTTGCGTAGCCTTCTGTATCTGACTGTCAATAATAGTTGCGCTGTAACCGTGTTTTATAAAGTTGCCTCTGAGTTTCTGGAGGTGCTTGTCACGGTCCATCATGTCAGAACAGGTGCGGTGGTATCTGATGGCCTGGCTGTATATGATGGAGTTCTTCATGTGTTTTGGGTGGAAGCTATTGTTTTTCAGGTAGGTTGGTCTGTCTGCTGGTTTGCGGTATAGGGATGTGTGGATGGAGTTGTTCTGAATACTGATAGTTGTGTCAAGGAAGTTAATGTTTGTGCGTGAGTGACTGAGTGTTAGGTTGATATTGGGGTGGAATGTATTGTAATTCTCATGGAATTTGAGAAGTTCCTCTTCACTGGCGGTCCAGATTATAAGAATATCATCTATGTAGCGGAGATAGACCAGGGGTTTTATTTGACAGGTGGACAGGAAGTCCTCTTCCAATTTTACCATAAACAGGTTGGCATATTGTGGTGCCATTCGGGTACCAATTGCAGTCCCCATTTTCTGAAGGTAGAGGTCCTGTCCAAACTTGAAGTAATTGTGGGTGAGAATAAACTGTATTTTACTTGGGTATGAGGGTGCCTGTGTTGGTGGGGTGTGGAGAAAGAATCAGTTGAACAGGGAATGTTTTTTTTTGGGGGGTTGTTTACTGGGATTAGGGGGCAGTTAATCCCAAATCCTAAATACAATTAAAAAAACCCATACAACATGGTATAAAAGGGGTCTGCGGAGGGTGCCTGTATTGGTGGGTGGAGTCTGGGGAAAGAATCAGTTGAACAGGGAATTTTCTTTGGAGCGATTTCTTGACTGGTGTTGGGTGGACAGTTAAAAAAAAAATCAATAAAATAAAATAAGAAATTTGTATGTAAAGTGATAGAGACAGGAACCCCTTGACATAAGCTACCACTGGGGTAGAAGGATACTTGACGTTATAGTGTATTTTGTAGAGGATGATTTGTTAGATTTGTTGCTATAGGCCCAAGCCCTGAGGAAACATTGATTTGTAGGACATAGACTTATTAGAGGAACAAGCAGCCCTGAAGAAACATTGATTTGTAGGACTTAGGCTTGTTAGAAACAAACCCCCAAAAACTGTTTGTTTGTTTTTTTTTTTTTTTTTTGTATTTTGTTTGAAGAACAAGCCTTAAGGAAAAAAAAATTCCCTACCAGCCTAGTGCCAGCAGGTCATGTCCTGTTGGCCAGTGGCCACTGGTCATTGTCAAATGCCCTGATGTAGATGCAGAATTTGTGACTGCTGTTCTTACTGCTGCTGTTGAGTTGTTTAAGCAGCAGGATGATTATGCAGCTGAAAGGGAATGGGATTAACAATAGCAGTAACATGGGTGATGGATGACAAAGGTTCCACTTGCCATGACTAGCTCCAGTGATGCGTCTGAGGCAGTAGCAGCACAATAGGTAGCCCCTAGTATATGTGGTGAAAAGAAGAAGTTGGCCAATAATTTTCCACCTGCCCCTCTTCCAAAATCATGGCTGTGTTGTTGTTAGAATAGAAATGTTTTGCTTGACAGCAGGAACTGTGGCTCTCATCAGCAACTGCAATGTGCACAGTGTGTGTGGTAAATAACATCAATTGTTGACCCAATTCCCACTATGTCCATGGTGGGCTGTGGCATAGTAGCCTGCTCCTCAGTATCCTGCTGCCCTTGCATCTGAGCAGCAGCAGGAATTAAGGTAGTTGCAAACTCTGCAAATTCCAAAAAGCTCACTGCTAGTGGTGGATGTGGTGGTGATGCCCATCCTCATCCCTGTCTCCCATTCCTTCTCAGTTTCTGCTAAAAAGGCAATGTGACTTAGAGTCCCCTGCTGTCAGACTTGGCATCATCAGGTGTATATTAGAACCTACTTTTTGTTGTGAGGAGGTATGACATAGAGGCAGAGTTTTACAGCTATTACTACATAAAGGGTACTACAAATCAAATAAATAAATATTTCTTGTTGATGTATGATGGGCACCTACCCAGGTATGTCAATGGGTTTAACCACTTGCTACATATACTCTAAATGGGAAACTACTTGGGGAATCCTCATTAGAGAAAGATTTAGGAGTGCTGATAGACGATAGACTTCACAGCAGTGTGCAGAGTCACTCAGCTGCTGCAAGAGCAAATAGAGTACTATCCTGTATAAAAAGAGGTGTAGATGCAATGGATGCTAATATTATCCTACCTCTGTATAAATCCGTGGTTAGGCCTCATCTAGAATATGGAGTACAATTTTGGGCGCCAGTTCTTAAAAAAGACATTCTTGAACTGGAAAAGGTGCAGAGATATGCAACAAAACTGTTAAAGGGATTGGATGATCTGAGTTATAAAGAGAGGCTAGCCAGACTGGGTTTGTTTATATTAAACAAGAGACGTCTAAGGGGTGATATGACTACCATTTACAAATTATATTCAAGGTCAATACAAAGAACTAGCCAATGAATTATTTACCTGAGCTAAGAACAAGAGGTCCTTTAAGACTAGAGGAAAGACGCTTTAGATTAAAACAAAGGCAGGGATTCTTCACAGTAAGGGCGGTTAAGCTATGGAATTCTTTGCAGATAATGCAACTGCTTTCAAAAAAGCAATGGATGCCTATCTAGCACAGAACAATATTGAAAACTATGACTTCAAAGCAGATAGTATGTTGATCCAGGGAAATATCTGACTGCCATTTGGAGTCGGTAAGGAATTTATTTACCCACTAAATTGGAAATTGTTCCAGAGGTTTTTTTTTTGTTTGTTTTTTTTGCCTTCCTCTGGATCAACAGGGGTGTTTTTGGCATGGTCTGGACTTGATGGGCACCTGTCTTTTTTCAGCCTCATCAACTATGTTGCTATGTAAGCTTTTGCTATTCCAGCTTTCCCATTAAAGAGGGTAAGCAACTGCCTAGAGCTCCATATTTTGAGGGGCGGTGCCTTAGCGCTGCTGGCCACACCCACATTCTGAGTTGTAGTTGTTGCCAGTAAAATCTAATTTTTTTTTTCCTGCACTATTCTATATACCCCTTTTACTGGCTATTATGTAAATCCCTGGCTGCCATAGAGGTCTCCATAAATTTCAAAGCAATGCATTGGAGATCTCTCTAGCAATCAATGGGTTAAAATATTTTGTGTGCGGTCCAACTTATATTTTCCATATTTTTAACACATCCACCTTACTCATTTGATCAGTTTTCTCAGGATCTCCAGTTTTAACGTTGTTTATCTTTCTTTTATTTATAGAACAATCCTACTTGATCCCATACATGTTATATTATGCACTGCTCAATTGGCATTGCATACTTCTGTATGCCATTTAATGTTACTTGTTCTAATGTCCTGTATTACAATCAATTTCTACCAATAAAGTTTTTAAAACTAAAAAAAAAAAAAAAAAAAAAAAAAAAATTGTGTGCGTGTAGGCCTATGTTATAGGCTAAAGGTATTTCCTGTGTCGGGGGACAGTGTATGGAACTGTGGGAGGAGTCATGTAAGGAGAGGGGTGTGACCATGGGTGGGACTAAGGGCACCTAAGGAATCTTGTCTAGTGCAGTGTTTCTCAACTCCTGCCCTCAGGACCCACTAACAGCCCAGGACTTAGGGATTTCTCTGCTAGAGCACAGTTGTGGTTATCAGAGGCTCATTCACATTGATTAACTCACCTGTGCTCTAACAAGGGAATCATCAATTCCTGGCCTGTTAGTGGGTCCTGAGGACAGGAGTTGAGAAACACTGGTCTAGTGGCTCCTGGGATATAAAAGCCAGACGAGTTCAATATACTAAGCAGATGCAGAGAAAATTGGTATCAACTGCTTCTTTTTTTCCTGTGCTCGCTGGTGAAGTTTTCTGCACATGTTCTCTCAATATAAATCAGTGTGATTGCTCTGCAAAGCAATGAACACGCCTTCGGCAATGAAAAGGTTAGGAGACTCTTAACATGTCTGGAAAAATATTTCAAGTATGAAACAACACAATTTAGACATCCCTTTGCATTTTCAATTTTAGTGATTAAGGAATGCATTACACCGTAACCATCAATGTTCTAGCATAGAATAGAGAATGCAGAAAAGATCATTGTTAACAATAAAACGAGGGAATTAGACGTGACAGCAACTTACAGTATCTTCACGGAGAATATATTCCCTGCTGCTCATAATGTTCTGATACTTTAATGAGAAATGACCAGCATTTCAAACGAAACCTCAATTAAATTTCTGGTTGTGAAAGCACAATGGGAAAAAAATAGCTTCTTGTCAGAATAAAGAGTAAAGGATAAAAAAAATTTTAAAAAAAGAATACAGAGATGTGTCATTTTTCTGCATTATCCAGGGGTATCATTATGTAACATAGGCCCATATTTAAAAAAACTGGAGTTATTCTGGAGTAAAACAAGTACACCATTTGGGGACAAATAAAAATCCCTGTTTTCAATTAAATTGCACTTTTAACCCCTTGAATGCTAGAGAGGTTTCCAATGCACTGCTTGATCCCTTGTCTTGGAACAGAAGATCAGCAATTTGGAATTTAGTTGACATGCGAATATGCTTTCGAACACCTCTTGTTTTAGCTCCTTAGAATGTAAGTGGCCAATATGAATACAACATTATTTTTTGCCTCACGCCAAATCCTGCAAATTTCTAGCCAAGCATCTTTGCTTCTGGTTCCTCCTTGATAGTTTATGTAAGTTACTGTAGGTGAGTTGTCCGATTGAACACTGATTTATTGGCCCTTCTGGAAGGTTTTCCATATAGCTAGTGCTTTGTAAATTGCTCTCAGTTCACACAGTTCAGTTCAGAAGCAACAGCTTTGTGGTTGACCACTAACCTTGGGTTGTGAGGTGAATGTAAATGGATCTCCATCCATAGAGACTGGCATTGGTCATGAATAGTATAAAGGATTTCCCTCTTTCAAGACTGTGCTTACTGTGCCACCAACGTATTGATCAGTGAGCTGCCAAAGAGTGATGAATACGGCAGTTGAATTGTATATTTCTTGTTCCACTTCTGAATGACATCTAGTTGCAGTGGTCTTAGATGAAGTTGTGCATAAGGTACCACTTCTATTGTCTCCACCATGGAACACTGCTACCACTCACATGCATTATTGGATAAAGTAATCTGCTCATATTGGTTACCTTAGATATGAGTGAATACTTTGTCTGGGGGAAGATGTACTTTCTGAAATAATGCATTGATTGTTAGCCCTAGCAGTGTCCCACTTTACATGGTTAGATTGAAAGGTAATGCCACAAACTGATAGTGGTGGCTTAGAAATACAAATAGGAAATGATTGGTATCTAGCCAAATGGGAATGCACAAAAAAGCATCCTTGACGCCAGTGACAACAGGACTTCTTCCAGCTCCAGTGCTGTAATGACTGACACAACATATTGTACTAGTATTAATGTACATTGTGAAAGGTGTGACATGGAAACATCACCTGGTGGAGGGTTTGTCCATTTATCTACAAAGGCATTACAAAATAGATTACAAAAATTCTATTGTACCTCTTAGGGATGACTATTTGAATTCTGTTAAATTCCATTCATCCATAATTTTTTATATGCAGGAAAAGTTGTAGGCAATTGTTCTTACACCTGAACAAAGAGTTGGAAGGGTAATCTTGAGTCTGCTGATTAGAAACTTGTAATGTGTCCACCACTTCCATTCTAAGATATATGCTGGGAAGGAGTCTTCCTCTACACCTTCTTGCACAGATATATTAATTGTGTCATCTTTCACCTTACTGTTGGCCTCACCTTCTTCTGAAAAGAAGTCTAATTATCTTTTTTGAATCTTTTATGTTTTCTAGGAGACACTGCTATTTTGTTAGCTTGGAGTGGATGGTCACTGAATCATTTACATAACACTTTATCAATAGAAGCAGATCAAATATAGACTGATTTGAGATCATTTTTTAGTACAGGCAAGTTCAATAGATTACATTGTACGAATAAACTTTTGTGTGTCTAGATGATTGAGTGTTTATATTCTCATCTGATCAAAAAAGATGACATAATTAAGTGCATCACAAAGCGTGGCTTGATTAAGCAGATTATACAACAATTTCTTATTGCATTTTTGACAAACATTAAAAATGGTATAAGAGCTAACTTAGAGGTCCTTATCCTCTCTGGGCTCTGACACGATAACTGCCTTACTAGGCAGATTGCAGACAGATAAGCTGACTATTAGGTATGGATCACCCAAACGCTGTTAATGTCCCCAGGCAAGCTGTACGGAAATCGCTAATTAACATGAAACTGCAGACATGACAAATGGAAGAGCAGAAAGCAAGTTCTCATACAAGCTTTGTAGTGGGAACAACACTACTTCCGCCAACTATAGCACTCAATAGCCCACCAATCAGAGCCCAGGAATAATAGTAGACAATGCTAGCTAGCCACGATCTGTCTCCCCTAAAGAACTACTACTGTATCACTCCAAGATGGCCTCATGGCACAATGAAAATAAGAACATGACCATTAACACTTCAAAGCACAGAAAAGAGCAATACATAGTGTTGCAATGCACCACAACCAACACCTTGTTCAAGCAGACAACCAGCTTTTCCCAGCACTATTCTGAGCATTTTAGCTCTCATTGTCCATAACCTAGCTTCAAGTGCAAGTCTACAGTCCACCACCATGATGAAGAATTCTAGGGACCAAAGGTTAATACAAATAATCCTTTACACTGCCTTTTAACCACAGCATTTTAATACAAACAAATCCTCCCCTATATGCTCCTGTAAGGTCCTATTGGGAAATAGCAATTATATTCATTTTATATACACAGTAAACATCACCCTTTCTCTGCCAATAAAGGATATGGGGTTTCAACTTCCAGACTCCTTTGAGGCAGTTCGAGAAAGTTATCCCTTGTACTAGGTGGTACAACAAGGCAAATTAAATAAAAATAAATGAAGATATACCTCCAAAAGACATGAACCATTTTGTCTCCTTAATGGCTCTTTTTAAAACTGAATAGTAGGCGGAACCTAGGGGTAAAATGATACAGAAGAGTCTGAGGAGTTTCCTTCTTCAATTTGTCAATTATTAAAATACTCTGCCTCCCGATTGAGGGAACTTTACCCCACAGCTCTGCGTACTCCACTGGAGAAAAGAGAAATTTGGCTTTTAGGCCAATGGATGTTAGAGAGGAATTCATCTCATTGCTTGCCATTACTTTTATCTGGGTAGGATTATGTGACTAGAAACTACTATTTAGTAACAGTTGTGTACCAGACATCAAGGCTTTATTTTCTATTTTTCTTTCATCTACAAGACAATTTAATAAGTGTTAAGGTAGCCACAGGGATATTTGTGAATTTTTTTGGTCAGGTGAAATTTTGACCTTAAAAAATACAGTCTCTTTCATCCCAGTGTGTAAGCAGAAACAAAAACAGAAGAGTGGGTCTCAATTAAAGTGTATCTTGTTACTGAAATGCATTTCTGATTGTGACTGAACCTCAGGTTTAGTCCACGCCCAGGACTTAAACTCACAATTAACTGAGAAAGAACCAGGTTCTTTAGATTATTGTTGCTTAGCATTAGGCTCAAAATTAATCTAGATAGAACCAGGTTCTTTAGAGCAGTGGTTCTCAAACTGTGCTCTCAGTGGCTATTAGCAGGCCAGGAGTTTAGAATTTCCTTTTAAGAGCACAGGTGAGTTAATCAATATGACTGAGCCTCTGATCAACACACTTGTGTTCTAGCAAGGAAATTCCTAAGTCCTGGCCTGTTATTGGCCACTGAGGGCACGGGTTGAGAACCTCTGCTAGTTAGTCCTTGTAGAACACCAACCGTGCCGTGCCACCCTCCACATGGTAAGGTCTGTGCCTTCTTCGACACAGACCTGTACCTACTGTGCTCCCTCGTCGGCTCTTTAGTAATACAGAGAGCTGGGAGATGACATCATCTCCCAGTGCTCTGCATTACTAAAGAGAACACCGCGCGGGAGCTCCAGCAGCTACAGGTCTGTGCAGAAGGAGACACAGACCTCTCCTGCTTCTGGATCACCAGGGAGGTAGGAAACTGATGGTGGGGCAATGTGAGGCTTAATATGGAGATGATGTGGGCAATGTGAGGGCAATATGGGGATGATGAGGTGCAAGTTGGAGCTGATGGGGGGCAATGTGAGGTCAATGTGGAGATGATGGGGGCAGTGTGAGGGCAATGTGGAGCTGATGGGGGCAATGTTGAGTTGATGGGGTAATGTGAGGGCAATATGGAGCTCATGGGGCAATGTGGAGCTGATGGGGGCAATGTGGAGCTGATGGAGGCAATGTGGAGCTGATGGGGGTAATGTTGAGATGATGGGGCAATGTGAGGGCAATATGGAGATGGGGGTGTAATGTGGAGATTTGGAGCATTGTGGAGAAGGCTAATGGGAGGGCGGCTTCATATTTCTGTGCCTACAGGCTCCTGAGATGTAAATCCGGCCCTGGTAGTGATGTGGGACTGGGACAGGTTCCACCAGTGCTAGCAATAATTCTGGTCCTTGTTCTAGTGCAGATTCTGATGAAGCAGCAGCAACATCATCCTCTGCCCCAGCTATTGAAGTTGTTTATGAAGAAAAAGAAAGAAGCCATTCTTCTCCAACTTTCCCTTCCTCCCTGAAGCCATACAGTGCTTTGACCACTAATCACACATGGCAAAGTGGTGGAGTATAATTGCAAGCATGGAATCAAGCATCATCTGAGGCAATTTCATCCCACAGAATAGTTAACCTGGTGGCAGGGAGGATTCATCATTATTAATGTCTGCTAGTTGCCATGTGTCCTTAGTGGAGTGGACAAGGGGCATAATGACAGCAGTTCTTGGTTTCTGGAGGTGATGATTGATTTGAGAACATAAGCATCGAAGTGTTTGCTTGCCAGTTGTTTGATGTGAGTGCAGATGTTGTTCCCAGCCCTTCCCCTGTTTCACAACTTTCCTACATACATAGTCACATTGCAGTTGCTGATGAAAGACAGACTTCCTTCCTGCTGTCAAAGGAAAAATTTGTATTCCAACAACATACCCATGAATATGGCGGAGGTGAAGGAGAAATTCTTATCTCCAGATATACCTGAAGTGGTGGCATTGGATAGTTGTGGTGCTGCTACTGTCTCAGACGCATCACTGCAGTGAAAAAAGCAGAAACGATTCACTTTTCAATGGATAATTTATTGAAAACTTTTGACCATTCCTAATCAATTTAGGACCCCTCCTGATGACCCCCAGCTACTGATTTGGCTAGCAGATCAATATAGTTTATGCAGAGGAGAAAGAGAGCTCCCTGCTTCCATTCTAGCCAGAGCACTGGGTAGGAGTGAGTGGGATCAGGAAGCTCCTTCACCTCAATGAGGGAGGCTTTCCTTCACTGACATGAGAAGGTTTGTGTCACCAGATGAAATATTGATCACTGTGTTGTACATTGTGTGACATAATGTAATAGTTTGTGTGGTATAATACTGTAAGTCCTGTAAAGGGATTTGATAGTTGGGAGCCAGAGTGCAGAGAAAATAAAGGTTATGCCCAGCACTCTGGCTTGCTTACAATAGACTTCAGATCTGTGTAACTTGGCTAGAGAATGTTTGGAATGTTGATTGACTCCTGCTGTGCTTCCTTGACCAATCAGGGGAAGTTATTATGGTCCAGTCAAAATGCCCTTTTTTTCAAACCCTACTTTGCATTCTTATCTTGATAAGAGTGACTGAAAATGTAGGCCATTATCTGATTGGTCAAGAATCGCAACACTGTCCCAAGCACTAATTTACATTCTAATCTTGATAAGAGTGTGTGGAAGTCTATATAAGCAGTGTGTTTCATCAATAAAGTTGTTCTGTTCTACCCTCCTTAATACAAGTCTTGGCTGTATTTCTGGAGGGGACTTGGGTGGGGATTCTCACCTTAGCCACTGCAGGATCGAATTCCCTTCCCTCGCAGGTGTACTGGCATAGGGCCTCTGGAAACCCCACCTAGGATTCTGCAGCTAAATTCACTAGCTCTGCCAGTTTGCCAGGGGGCAGCATCCAGTTGTTCCTGTCTGAGTATCCAGGACCTCCAGACCACCAGGAAGCAGCAGGGCTCCAGCCAGCTGTGGAAGAGGGACAGCAGCAGCAGCGGTTCAGGAACCAATGACCCCAAAAGGGTCCAGTAAATCCAGGCGAAACACCTCCTTTGGTGCGCTCAACCTGTAGAGTACTTACAGTATAAAGCAAAAATGCTGTTCTCACAATAGTAGGGAAAGGTTTAATAGGGCGTCGCAGCTTTTTCCGTTATGAAGGTGGTACTTCCTTCAACTCGATTCCTAATACAGCAACAAAAAAACAGACAGAATAGCGCAGTACGCCTCTAAGTGTAGTATTAGAGTGAAATGAACAATAGCCCTGTCTCACTGATTGTACTTACAGGATCTTGAGGCTATTTCTTGCCTCCAAAGATTATTCACATTTACTGGTATATGCCCCAGAACAGCATTACTAATCACTGGAGCTGTGTTCTTGTTAAGACATCGGCAGCAATCAAGCTGACTTCCAAAAGGTTAAAAATACCAGAATTTTATTGACATAAAATAAAATAACAAAAGAGACCCATACAAATAAGCAGACCCTACGCTGTGCGTTTCGTGAATACACTTCACTTCCTCAGGGGTCAAACCCTTCTTTGACCAAAAACCATAGTTTTATACCTTCTATCACTCGTGCCTATGGTTGATACATTGTTACATTTCCGGCACTTTGTTCTTTCCGATTGGATACATATGTTGCCACTCACATTCACACCTCGATCTTGCATCTCTCTCCCTATCGTATTCGGTACCGAGGCTGTGAATGTAAGGATCAGAGTACCAAGCCTCTGTTTCACAAAATCATCGTTTCTTTTTTAAAACAACAATAAAAATAATAATAATACTACACATATCCACATTCATCCATTATAGTGGACAGAGTTAATAAAATCTAACAGCTAAAAAAAAAAATATTAATTTTTATAATAAAAAACAGCAATTTAACCCTATCGTGTTTTAGTGCTTGATAAACGCGCACATCAACACGATGTGCTTATACTAAAAGCTCAATTAAATTAAAACATTACTAGTAAACTAAATAGACATCACATGAATTGCCCCTTAAGGTAAAAAAAATTATATAGAAATCAAATAGGAGTCATCCCGAACAATTTACATACAATAGCATGCATGTTACTAATAGAGAATTTATATTAGACACTGCACATCTATGTCCTCATTGAGACCTCTTGGGGACATAGTGCCCAATTTGTAGATCCAGAAAGACTCACGCATTCGGAGTTGACCCATGCGATTGGTACTGCCTGGATCTATTTTTTCAATACCCATAGTTTTGAAACCCTCCAATCCTCCTTGTGGGCACTGATTGAAGTGCCTCGGAACTCCATGATCCAACTTCTTATTAACAATACCTCTCCTATGTTCGCCAAGTCTATCTCTTAACATTCTGATGGTCCTGCCTACATACTTCTTACCACAGCCACATGTAATTAAATAGACCACATACTGAGTCTCACAGTTAATAAACTGCGTAATGGGAAATGATTTAGAGTTATCCATACTGGAGAATTCAGTGGCCCTGTGCAGCATATATTTACAACTATAACATCTACTATGATTACACCTAAAATTTCCAGTCGGCATTAGTTTATTAAAAATACCTTTTGTAGATTTTAAGTTTTTTGGTTTGCTAGGCGCCACATGGTTTCTTAGATTTTTATTCTTTTTATAAATCACTCGTGGTAATTTCCCTAAATCTTCCTTTAATAGGGGGTCTTGTAACAATATCCCCCAATGTTTTCTAAAGATTTTTTGGATGTCATATGAAAGGGCATTATATTGTGTAATGATAGGTAGATCTCTATTTTCTTTAGACATGTTTTCATTGTTGCTCATTTTATATAATAAGCTTTTATGTGTGGAATTTTTTGATTTTAATAAGGTTGTTCTATCAAGTTCGCTAGCTCTTAAAGCTGCCTGATTAACTACTTCTTCTTTATAACCTCTCTCTACTAGTTGTTGCTTTAAAAAATCTCCCTGTTTCCAGAATTCTTCCATATCACTGCAATTACGACGCAAACGATGGTATTGTCCATATGGAATATTCTGTAGCCATTTTTTATGATGACAACTCTCAGCTCTTAAATAAGGATTAGCACTAACTTCTTTTCTATAGATGGTACTACTTATATTCTTATGGGGGATTGCACTTAATTGCAAATCCAAAAAGCTGATAGTATTACTATTGATATTATGAGTAAATTTAATTCCAAAGTCGTTATCTCCCCACTTCTCCATCACCTCTTCCAATTCAGATCTCTCTCCCTGCCACACTATCAGTATGTCATCTATAAATCTACCGAAGAATACTAGGCTTGCTCCCCACTGCTGATCTTTCCACACATTCTCCTCCTCCCATTGACCCATAAACAAATTAGCATATGAGGGAGCAAACCTAGTACCCATGGCTGTTCCAAGTGTCTGCAGATAATATTGATCTTGGTAGCAAAAGAAATTATGATTAAGTGTGTAATGGATACATCTAAGCAAAAACTCCTTTTGAACTGGTGCCATATGAGGGTCTTTATCCAGAAAATAATTAATCGCATTTAAACCTAAGCTGTGTTCTATACATGTATATAAAGAAACCACGTCCATCGTGGCCCATATATAATTCTCTTGCCATATAACATTCCCCAATCTCTCTAGCACATGTTGAGAGTCTCTGATGTGAGACTGTAACTGGATAACATACTGTTGAAGATAGTGATCTATATACATAGATAAATTAGCTGTGATAGAGTTCATCCCTGCAATGATAGGCCTCCCAGGTGGATTAATTATACTTTTGTGGAGTTTGGGGATGTGGTAAAACATGGGCACATCTGGTGTGGTATTATAGATGAATTTCATTTCTTTATCTGTGATGATATCTCTCTTTTTAGCTTCCACCAAAACTTTAAGAAGAACTTCATTAAACACTCTATTGGGATTAAACCCCAATTTTCGATAAGTTTTGGTGTCGCTAAGCAATCTATGTCCCTCCGCTAGATAATCAGCCGTATTCATCACTACAATTGCCCCTCCCTTGTCAGCTTCTCTGATAGTTATTAACTTATTTTTAGATAGACTATCTAATGCTTCCTTTTCTCCTTTGTCTATATTAAATCTTTTTATCCTTTTATTTTTAATCACTCTATCATATTCCTCCATTACATTATTGTAAAACATCTCCAAATAAGGGCCCTTACACTGTGCTGGATAGAATAATGACTTAGGTTTGAAGTGAGAGTGGATGATATTTGGGGTACCAATTTGAACAGAATCAAAAAAGGAGACAGTATTTTCAGTGGATTCTTCCTTTAACTCAATAAGCATGTTTAAGAGTTCTTGATCTGTTTCCAATTTTAATTCATTGTCTAGGTCCCCGTAGTCACCGCTCTCAGCTTTGTCTTGCTTATCTTTATAATATCTACATAAGGTAGCCTTTCTAACAAACCTATTCATATCTATGAAAAACTGAAAATCATTCGGGTATGCTGTAGGGGCAAATTTCATGCCTTTTATCAAAAGGGATACTTGTTTAGCTGTTATGGTACCATCAGACAGGTTATAAATACCTTCCTTATTTTCACCTTTAGGTATATTCAATTCCTTATTCTTTTGACTTCCTCCTCTACACCCTCTTCTCCGCTTCCTTCCCTTTTTCTGCGGCCCGTACATACCTCCTCTTTTTCCTTTTCTTTGCTGGTGGCATCCTTCCCTAAAAAAGGCACTGTATGATCCCCACTTGCTCCTTCCCTATCTCTCAATGGGTCACCATTATTTTCTTGTGCATCAATATGTTTCAGTATATTAAATCTATTAGACACAGCTATGGGTTGTAATTCAATGTGGGATTCTATAGCTTCCCTCTCTGTTCCAACAGCACCCGTTGGAATATTATTGTATTGAATATTGGTCTTTTCGGGTTCATTATCTTTTTTATCTTTTAGGTTTCCCACTGATCTATCACTACAGCTATTATTTCTCTGGTTACTAACCATCTTTTTATCAGCCCCCTCTTTGTTGGAATGATTCGTTGTATTAGTGTCACTGTTATTTCTACTATGCCTATCATAATTAATCCGTATGCTATGACCTTGTGTGTTCTGTTGCTGATTATATCGGGTCCCTCGCCAGTTTCTCACTTTGTCTGTGCGATAATCTAATTGATCTCTATCCATTTTCTTCACTTTCCTATCCTTTAGCTCCAGTTCTACTTTGTCTACCGCTTTCTGCACTTTTGTATCCCACTCTTTAAATGATGATAAGGAGGTATATTGCTGTAGAGCCGCATTTATACCTTCTATTTCACCTTCAATCTGACACAAAACTCCCTCCCTATATTGAATAATATGTCTGATCAGATTGAAGGAACATGTGTCCAAAATGTTATTCCACGTTTTTACAAAATTCTGATCTGGGAATGGAGAATTTTTCATTACTCTCAAACCTCTTGGAATTATATTTTTATCCAGATATTGTTTAAGAGATAAACAGTCCCACCAATGTTTAAGTTCCGAACACAACAATTTCTCCAGTTGATTAAACAGTTTCTTCATTTCCGATTCATTTGAATTTCTATTGACCACTTCTCCTTGAAAATAATGTTCGAGTTTACTTTTCCTTTCCCTTCTTTTATTGATGGATTCACAGCTCATTGTATCTCAGAAGTAATATTCCAAAAATATATAAGATGTACCTGTTAGGGAGCAGCACCACTGTACCTCCAAATTGAATATCCAAACGAAACACCTCCTTTGGTGCGCTCAACCTGTAGAGTACTTACAGTATAAAGCAAAAATGCTGTTCTCACAATAGTAGGGAAAGGTTTAATAGGGCGTCGCAGCTTTTTCCGTTATGAAGGTGGTACTTCCTTCAACTCGATTCCTAATACAGCAACAAAAAAACAGACAGAATAGCGCAGTACGCCTCTAAGTGTAGTATTAGAGTGAAATGAACAATAGCCCTGTCTCACTGATTGTACTTACAGGATCTTGAGGCTATTTCTTGCCTCCAAAGATTATTCACATTTACTGGTATATGCCCCAGAACAGCATTACTAATCACTGGAGCTGTGTTCTTGTTAAGACATCGGCAGCAATCAAGCTGACTTCCAAAAGGTTAAAAATACCAGAATTTTATTGACATAAAATAAAATAACAAAAGAGACCCATACAAATAAGCAGACCCTACGCTGTGCGTTTCGTGAATACACTTCACTTCCTCAGGGGTCAAACCCTTCTTTGACCAAAAACCATAGTTTTATACCTTCTATCACTCGTGCCTATGGTTGATACATTGTTACATTTCCGGCACTTTGTTCTTTCCGATTGGATACATATGTTGCCACTCACATTCACACCTCGATCTTGCATCTCTCTCCCTATCGTATTCGGTACCGAGGCTGTGAATGTAAGGATCAGAGTACCAAGCCTCTGTTTCACAAAATCATCGTTTCTTTTTTAAAACAACAATAAAAATAATAATAATAATACTACACATATCCACATTCATCCATTATAGTGGACAGAGTTAATAAAATCTAACAGCTAAAAAAAAAAAATATTAATTTTTATAATAAAAAACAGCAATTTAACCCTATCGTGTTTTAGTGCTTGATAAACGCGCACATCAACACGATGTGCTTATACTAAAAGCTCAATTAAATTAAAACATTACTAGTAAACTAAATAGACATCACATGAATTGCCCCTTAAGGTAAAAAAAATTATATAGAAATCAAATAGGAGTCATCCCGAACAATTTACATACAATAGCATGCATGTTACTAATAGAGAATTTATATTAGACACTGCACATCTATGTCCTCATTGAGACCTCTTGGGGACATAGTGCCCAATTTGTAGATCCAGAAAGACTCACGCATTCGGAGTTGACCCATGCGATTGGTACTGCCTGGATCTATTTTTTCAATACCCATAGTTTTGAAACCCTCCAATCCTCCTTGTGGGCACTGATTGAAGTGCCTCGGAACTCCATGATCCAACTTCTTATTAACAATACCTCTCCTATGTTCGCCAAGTCTATCTCTTAACATTCTGATGGTCCTGCCTACATACTTCTTACCACAGCCACATGTAATTAAATAGACCACATACTGAGTCTCACAGTTAATAAACTGCGTAATGGGAAATGATTTAGAGTTATCCATACTGGAGAATTCAGTGGCCCTGTGCAGCATATATTTACAACTATAACATCTACTATGATTACACCTAAAATTTCCAGTCGGCATTAGTTTATTAAAAATACCTTTTGTAGATTTTAAGTTTTTTGGTTTGCTAGGCGCCATTCTTCAGTATGGATAACTCTAAATCATTTCCCATTACGCAGTTTATTAACTGTGAGACTCAGTATGTGGTCTATTTAATTACATGTGGCTGTGGTAAGAAGTATGTAGGCAGGACCATCAGAATGTTAAGAGATAGACTTGACGAACATAGGAGAGGTATTGTTAATAAGAAGTTGGATCATGGAGTTCCGAGGCACTTCAATCAGTGCCCACAAGGAGGATTGGAGGGTTTCAAAACTATGGGTATTGAAAAAATAGATCCAGGCAGTACCAATCGCATGGGTCAACTCCGAATGCGTGAGTCTTTCTGGATCTACAAATTGGGCACTATGTCCCCAAGAGGTCTCAATGAGGACATAGATGTGCAGTGTCTAATATAAATTCTCTATTAGTAACATGCATGCTATTGTATGTAAATTGTTCGGGATGACTCCTATTTGATTTCTATATAATTTTTTTTTACCTTAAGGGGCAATTCATGTGATGTCTATTTAGTTTACTAGTAATGTTTTAATTTAATTGAGCTTTTAGTATAAGCACATCGTGTTGATGTGCGCGTTTATCAAGCACTAAAACACGATAGGGTTAAATTGCTGTTTTTTATTATAAAAATTAATATTTTTTTTTTTTTTTAGCTGTTAGATTTTATTAACTCTGTCCACTATAATGGATGAATGTGGATATGTGTAGTATTATTATTATTTTTATTGTTGTTTTAAAAAAGAAACGATGATTTTGTGAAACAGAGGCTTGGTACTCTGATCCTTACATTCACAGCCTCGGTACCGAATACGATAGGGAGAGAGATGCAAGATCGAGGTGTGAATGTGAGTGGCAACATATGTATCCAATCGGAAAGAACAAAGTGCCGGAAATGTAACAATGTATCAACCATAGGCACGAGTGATAGAAGGTATAAAACTATGGTTTTTGGTCAAAGAAGGGTTTGACCCCTGAGGAAGTGAAGTGTATTCACGAAACGCACAGCGTAGGGTCTGCTTATTTGTATGGGTCTCTTTTGTTATTTTATTTTATGTCAATAAAATTCTGATATTTTTAACCTTTTGGAAGTCAGCTTGATTGCTGCCGATGTCTTAACAAGAACACAGCTCCAGTGATTAGTAATGCTGTTCTGGGGCATATACCAGTAAATGTGAATAATCTTTGGAGGCAAGAAATAGCCTCAAGATCCTGTAAGTACAATCAGTGAGACAGGGCTATTGTTCATTTCACTCTAATACTACACTTAGAGGCGTACTGCGCTATTCTGTCTGTTTTTTTGTTGCTGTATTAGGAATCGAGTTGAAGGAAGTACCACCTTCATAACGGAAAAAGCTGCGACGCCCTATTAAACCTTTCCCTACTATTGTGAGAACAGCATTTTTGCTTTATACTGTAAGTACTCTACAGGTTGAGCGCACCAAAGGAGGTGTTTCGTTTGGATATTCAATTTGGAGGTACAGTGGTGCTGCTCCCTAACAGGTACATCTTATATATTTTTGGAATATTACTTCTGAGATACAATGAGCTGTGAATCCATCAATAAAAGAAGGGAAAGGAAAAGTAAACTCGAACATTATTTTCAAGGAGAAGTGGTCAATAGAAATTCAAATGAATCGGAAATGAAGAAACTGTTTAATCAACTGGAGAAATTGTTGTGTTCGGAACTTAAACATTGGTGGGACTGTTTATCTCTTAAACAATATCTGGATAAAAATATAATTCCAAGAGGTTTGAGAGTAATGAAAAATTCTCCAATCCCAGATCAGAATTTTGTAAAAACGTGGAATAACATTTTGGACACATGTTCCTTCAATCTGATCAGACATATTATTCAATATAGGGAGGGAGTTTTGTGTCAGATTGAAGGTGAAATAGAAGGTATAAATGCGGCTCTACAGCAATATACCTCCTTATCATCATTTAAAGAGTGGGATACAAAAGTGCAGAAAGCGGTAGACAAAGTAGAACTGGAGCTAAAGGATAGGAAAGTGAAGAAAATGGATAGAGATCAATTAGATTATCGCACAGACAAAGTGAGAAACTGGCGAGGGACCCGATATAATCAGCAACAGAACACACAAGGTCATAGCATACGGATTAATTATGATAGGCATAGTAGAAATAACAGTGACACTAATACAACGAATCATTCCAACAAAGAGGGGGCTGATAAAAAGATGGTTAGTAACCAGAGAAATAATAGCTGTAGTGATAGATCAGTGGGAAACCTAAAAGATAAAAAAGATAATGAACCCGAAAAGACCAATATTCAATACAATAATATTCCAACGGGTGCTGTTGGAACAGAGAGGGAAGCTATAGAATCCCACATTGAATTACAATCCATAGCTGTGTCTAATAGATTTAATATACTGAAACATATTGATGCACAAGAAAATAATGGTGACCCATTGAGAGATAGGGAAGGAGCAAGTGGGGATCATACAGTGCCTTTTTTAGGGAAGGATGCCACCAGCAAAGAAAAGGAAAAAGAGGAGGTATGTACGGGCCGCAGAAAAAGGGAAGGAAGCGGAGAAGAGGGTGTAGAGGAGGAAGTCAAAAGAATAAGGAATTGAATATACCTAAAGGTGAAAATAAGGAAGGTATTTATAACCTGTCTGATGGTACCATAACAGCTAAACAAGTATCCCTTTTGATAAAAGGCATGAAATTTGCCCCTACAGCATACCCGAATGATTTTCAGTTTTTCATAGATATGAATAGGTTTGTTAGAAAGGCTACCTTATGTAGATATTATAAAGATAAGCAAGACAAAGCTGAGAGCGGTGACTACGGGGACCTAGACAATGAATTAAAATTGGAAACAGATCAAGAACTCTTAAACATGCTTATTGAGTTAAAGGAAGAATCCACTGAAAATACTGTCTCCTTTTTTGATTCTGTTCAAATTGGTACCCCAAATATCATCCACTCTCACTTCAAACCTAAGTCATTATTCTATCCAGCACAGTGTAAGGGCCCTTATTTGGAGATGTTTTACAATAATGTAATGGAGGAATATGATAGAGTGATTAAAAATAAAAGGATAAAAAGATTTAATATAGACAAAGGAGAAAAGGAAGCATTAGATAGTCTATCTAAAAATAAGTTAATAACTATCAGAGAAGCTGACAAGGGAGGGGCAATTGTAGTGATGAATACGGCTGATTATCTAGCGGAGGGACATAGATTGCTTAGCGACACCAAAACTTATCGAAAATTGGGGTTTAATCCCAATAGAGTGTTTAATGAAGTTCTTCTTAAAGTTTTGGTGGAAGCTAAAAAGAGAGATATCATCACAGATAAAGAAATGAAATTCATCTATAATACCACACCAGATGTGCCCATGTTTTACCACATCCCCAAACTCCACAAAAGTATAATTAATCCACCTGGGAGGCCTATCATTGCAGGGATGAACTCTATCACAGCTAATTTATCTATGTATATAGATCACTATCTTCAACAGTATGTTATCCAGTTACAGTCTCACATCAGAGACTCTCAACATGTGCTAGAGAGATTGGGGAATGTTATATGGCAAGAGAATTATATATGGGCCACGATGGACGTGGTTTCTTTATATACATGTATAGAACACAGCTTAGGTTTAAATGCGATTAATTATTTTCTGGATAAAGACCCTCATATGGCACCAGTTCAAAAGGAGTTTTTGCTTAGATGTATCCATTACACACTTAATCATAATTTCTTTTGCTACCAAGATCAATATTATCTGCAGACACTTGGAACAGCCATGGGTACTAGGTTTGCTCCCTCATATGCTAATTTGTTTATGGGTCAATGGGAGGAGGAGAATGTGTGGAAAGATCAGCAGTGGGGAGCAAGCCTAGTATTCTTCGGTAGATTTATAGATGACATACTGATAGTGTGGCAGGGAGAGAGATCTGAATTGGAAGAGGTGATGGAGAAGTGGGGAGATAACGACTTTGGAATTAAATTTACTCATAATATCAATAGTAATACTATCAGCTTTTTGGATTTGCAATTAAGTGCAATCCCCCATAAGAATATAAGTAGTACCATCTATAGAAAAGAAGTTAGTGCTAATCCTTATTTAAGAGCTGAGAGTTGTCATCATAAAAAATGGCTACAGAATATTCCATATGGACAATACCATCGTTTGCGTCGTAATTGCAGTGATATGGAAGAATTCTGGAAACAGGGAGATTTTTTAAAGCAACAACTAGTAGAGAGAGGTTATAAAGAAGAAGTAGTTAATCAGGCAGCTTTAAGAGCTAGCGAACTTGATAGAACAACCTTATTAAAATCAAAAAATTCCACACATAAAAGCTTATTATATAAAATGAGCAACAATGAAAACATGTCTAAAGAAAATAGAGATCTACCTATCATTACACAATATAATGCCCTTTCATATGACATCCAAAAAATCTTTAGAAAACATTGGGGGATATTGTTACAAGACCCCCTATTAAAGGAAGATTTAGGGAAATTACCACGAGTGATTTATAAAAAGAATAAAAATCTAAGAAACCATGTGGCGCCTAGCAAACCAAAAAACTTAAAATCTACAAAAGGTATTTTTAATAAACTAATGCCGACTGGAAATTTTAGGTGTAATCATAGTAGATGTTATAGTTGTAAATATATGCTGCACAGGGCCACTGAATTCTCCAGTATGGATAACTCTAAATCATTTCCCATTACGCAGTTTATTAACTGTGAGACTCAGTATGTGGTCTATTTAATTACATGTGGCTGTGGTAAGAAGTATGTAGGCAGGACCATCAGAATGTTAAGAGATAGACTTGGCGAACATAGGAGAGGTATTGTTAATAAGAAGTTGGATCATGGAGTTCCGAGGCACTTCAATCAGTGCCCACAAGGAGGATTGGAGGGTTTCAAAACTATGGGTATTGAAAAAATAGATCCAGGCAGTACCAATCGCATGGGTCAACTCCGAATGCGTGAGTCTTTCTGGATCTACAAATTGGGCACTATGTCCCCAAGAGGTCTCAATGAGGACATAGATGTGCAGTGTCTAATATAAATTCTCTATTAGTAACATGCATGCTATTGTATGTAAATTGTTCGGGATGACTCCTATTTGATTTCTATATAATTTTTTTTTACCTTAAGGGGCAATTCATGTGATGTCTATTTAGTTTACTAGTAATGTTTTAATTTAATTGAGCTTTTAGTATAAGCACATCGTGTTGATGTGCGCGTTTATACAAGCACTAAAACACGATAGGGTTAAATTGCTGTTTTTTATTATAAAAATTAATATTTTTTTTTTTAGCTGTTAGATTTTATTAACTCTGTCCACTATAATGGATGAATGTGGATATGTGTAGTATTATTATTATTTTTATTGTTGTTTTAAAAAAGAAACGATGATTTTGTGAAACAGAGGCTTGGTACTCTGATCCTTACATTCACAGCCTCGGTACCGAATACGATAGGGAGAGAGATGCAAGATCGAGGTGTGAATGTGAGTGGCAACATATGTATCCAATCGGAAAGAACAAAGTGCCGGAAATGTAACAATGTATCAACCATAGGCACGAGTGATAGAAGGTATAAAACTATGGTTTTTGGTCAAAGAAGGGTTTGACCCCTGAGGAAGTGAAGTGTATTCACGAAACGCACAGCGTAGGGTCTGCTTATTTGTATGGGTCTCTTTTGTTATTTTATTTTATGTCAATAAAATTCTGGTATTTTTAACCTTTTGGAAGTCAGCTTGATTGCTGCCGATGTCTTAACAAGAACACAGCTCCAGTGATTAGTAATGCTGTTCTGGGGCATATACCAGTAAATGTGAATAATCTTTGGAGGCAAGAAATAGCCTCAAGATCCTGTAAGTACAATCAGTGAGACAGGGCTATTGTTCATTTCACTCTAATACTACACTTAGAGGCGTACTGCGCTATTCTGTCTGTTTTTTTGTTCCAGTAAATCCAGGTTCTGTCACAGTTTGCCAATCTCTACCACTCCTACTCTGTGCTCTGGCTACAATGGAAGCAGAGGAGCTCTCATGCTGCCCTTCATCACCTCTATTGAACGCTGAACTGAATCAGTAGCTGGGGGGCATCAGGAAGGGTCCTGATACCCCATCACGAGGTCTGACTTTTAATACAAGTTAACCCTTTGAGTGCCAGGCAGATATCCAAGGCATTGTAACGCAATGCATTATACACCTCTCTGGCACGCAAATGCTTAAAAAAAAAAAAAAAGTTCACTGCATGGGCAAAACTGTGCCACACACCTACTAGGATGTTATAAAGCTTTTCCTGCTGATTTAAACACTTCCACTACAGGGAGGTTTTCAATGCAAAAAGTGTTACAGTTCAAACTTTTTTCCCATAAAACTGGATTTTGTTTTTTATTGGTGCTATTACTATTATGTACTATGGAAAGTTATATGTATGATTCAGCTCATTCAAGTTCTTCTCTAGAATGCTGACACAGACTGAACCTGACAACATAGATAGGCAGTATAACTATCTGAATAGCTTTATACAGACAGCAGACACTACAATAAATGCTTAGCATAAGCCGGCTAATAGAAGAAACTGCTGGAAAGGCTCAGTGGCACACACTGCATATTATCTCACTGCAAGCTCAGACAGGAGCTGAGATACAAGAAACAGTATAATTTAGGCAGTAAAGACGTGATAATGGTGACATTCACAGTCAGTGGAGAGGTGAAAAGCAATTAAGATATTAAGAATACTCATAATCAGGTGGAGAGGTGAACAGCAATGAAGATATTGATATCATGGGCAATCAGTGGCCAGCATTACAGAATGAACATGAAATGACAGCAGGTGGATCCTTTTGAAAGGTCGCACACAGAAGAGCGTGCGACCATTTATCTCTTGCCCCATGTCGCCTGGATAAAAATAGTGACTTGGCAGTGCATGACAGCACGAGATTGTCACGTCGCCTAGTCAATGGTCGCATTTAATAGTTATACAGCCGGTGATTCTCTTCAATCACCTTCCGTTTCAGCTTTCACAGTTTGCTCTTTTTTTTGTTACCTTTTTTGCCGGGACAGCCTCCTTCCTCAGGTTCATGAAGAGGCTATTATAACAAGCCCCTACACAATCAGTATGTGAGCTGATCCTGCCTCTCCCCTCCTCTGTGTGCTCCGCTTCTCCCTGTCATTCTGCACATACTGATTGTGTAGGGATTTGTTATATAGCCTGTTCATAAAACTGAGGAAGGAGGCTGTCCCGGCACCAAGGTAACAAAAAAAAAGGCAAACTATGAAAGCTGAAACGGAAGGTGATTGAAGAGAATCACCGGCTGTATAACTGTTAAACGTGACTATTGACTAGGTGACGTGACAATCTCACGCTGTCATGCACTGTAAGATTGTCACGTTGCTATTTTTATCCAGGCGACATGGTGAAAGAGATAAATGGTTGCACACTCTTCTGCGTGCGGCCATTCAAAAGTGAACCAGCTGGGTGAAGGTCTGAGCAGTAAAGAGGAATCTGGAAGTGATATTAAAGCCAAACTGTACCCTGAGCAAGCTGAGGACGATATATGAAGTAGAGAAATTCTAGAGTATCATAGCGAACAAATAAAATTTCCCGTTCATGAAATTGGGCTTTTAATCTCTTGAATGCTGGAGAGGTCTACACATATTGCAAAGTAATGCATGGAGACCTCTCTAGTAGACAAAGGGTTATCATTCCCATTTAAAGTAGACCTGTTACTTTAAGACAAATATTGTTTGATTTGTAGAAAATTAAGAATCTGCCTCAGTGTTCTATTAGATAATGTTTTGTAAAATAAATATTTTTTTGAGAAATTAACCTTCATATTATATTTGGTGACAGTTTATGTTAATTCTCTGCGCAGTATGCTAATTGATTGTGTTTCAGACCAGTCGTACCTCTCGTTGTGCTATTAGACAAGCCCCAGTGTGTGTGGGCTCTGCCTAGATCCATTCATATCACAGTGTGTGGACTCCGCCTAGATCCATTCATATCACAGTGTGGGGACTCTGCCTAGATCCATTCATATCACAGTGTGTGGTCTCTGCCTAGATCCATTCATATCACAGTGTGGGGACTCTGCCTAGATCCATTCATATCACAGTGTGTGGTCTCTGCCTAGATCCATTCATATCACAGTGTGTGGACTCTGCCTAGATCCATTCATATCACAGTGTGGGGACTCTGCCTAGATTCATTCATATCACAGTGTGTGGACTCTGCCTAGATTAATTCATTTCACAGTGTGTGGGTTCTGCCTAAATTCATTCATATCACAGTGTGTGGGCTCTGCCTAAATTTATTCATATCACAGTGTGTGGGCTCTGCCTAGATTCATTCATATCACAGTGTGTGGGCTCTGCCTAGATTCATTCATATCACAGTGTGTGGGCTCTGCCTAGAGCCATTCATATCATAGTGTGTGGAAACTGCCAAGATCCATTCATATCACAGTGTATGGACTCTGCCTAGATGCATTCATTTCGCAGTGCGTGGACTGTGCCTAGATACATTCACATCACAGTGTGTGGGATCTGCCTAGATCCATTCATATCACAGTGTTCGGACTCTGCCTAGATTCATTCATATCACAATGTGTGGACTCTGCCTAGATTCATTCATAGCAAAGTGTGTTATAATAGAGGCCCAGCACAGAAATTAATTACCATAAAGTACCAGATTGTATCACCAACAAATAAAGGTTGAGTTCTCAAAAACAATGTATACAAATAAATGGCAGCACATATAGGAAGTATTTAGTTCTCTTTAAAATGAATTAAATTCAAGTGTCCGAACAATTTAAATCAATAGAAATATTGGGAATTTCTATGTGTCTCCTAAGGATCGGTTGCTTGCATTACATGTACTCCAGTTCTTCTTAGTGGATGGGGATCAGTTTCATTACAAGCTTAGGGATGGGGAAATATTTCACACCAAAACAGAAATGCAAGCTTTCAAGACTTCTCAGGTAACTTCCTCCTAAGAAGTCTTGAAAGCTTGAATTCTAAATCTGTTTAGTTAGCCACTAACTGCATCAGATTTAAAAAAATGTTTGCCTCTTGTATTTATTTTATGAGATCTATATTATAATGTCATATTTATATACACATACAAAATGTAATCATTTGATTCTTTGATTAAAGATATATTTTATTGTTTGTCTTTACACACGTTGGTGAGATCTGATGTTACACTTACAGGACTTCTTTTGTTTTTTCCTTTTATGCTTTTCTGGCCAGGGGGGGATCTGGACAAGCTACCGACAGCAGCAGATAACAGGGGATGGAGGAGCTACACCACCATAAGCTTAAGGGAATGATTATATAAGAGTATTTTTTTGTACTAAGTCAGAATTGGATGGTGCCCTTTTCCATTCCTTCTGATCCGTCACTGTGGGGTAGCCCTGGCACACATATCCTTGTGGCACTGAAAGGAGACAGCAGAGACATCAGCTGCCCTCTGATTCCAGAGTAAGCAATGGGGAGATCCCATCTTTGTCAGCCTCAGATTGATGATGTTGGGACTGTGAACTCCAACAGAATAGACAGCTATTGGAGCTTAGTGCATGTGGTGAACAGCCATACTAACATATAAACATATACACATGAACACAGCAATGGCTCACTAACCTGCCTTTCAATATGCAAATTAGACATTGCCAAAACAGTCAGTGCAAGATCATAAACCTGTTGAAGGCATGGCGGATTCATGGTGATGTCAGTATATGGGCCGGCTATCATGTTCACAGAGATAACATGGAAAAGACAGCTTAGCACATACTGCCAGTGTCATCAACACATAGTCTAAACAAGATCACTAAACTCTCCCCTTATTGACCTTTAATGCATCTACCTCATAATTATCTGCTGCACCATCTATATAATGTATTGAGATTTCTGTATATATACACGAGTCATCTTCCATTCTCTTTGTATATCATGCCTGACACCTAAGTGTTTTTGAAAACTGCACTGTTAACCTATTCAGTGAGTCAATAAACTATCGTATTCCTTCTTCATATCTCCTGTATTACCACATAAACATCTGCCTTTCTAGTCCTCCTCCATTTTGTATTATTCTCTGATTCATGGGTAAGTTATTGTAGATTTTAGTTGCAACTATTTCCATCTGTTAACACTCGCAATGTATTGCTTTGCAATGCGTTGCGTACCCCTCGGGCACTCATAGGGTTAAGTGCATGCCATGCTACATACAGAGCCATTAAATTTAAGTTCCAGCAGTAATGTGTGAATAGATATTTATTAAAATGTATACACTTACACACATGTACACATTTAGACAACTTGGGGGAGATTCACTAAGTGGTGATAAAGTGCAGATAATTTCTCCAGTGATATCACTTCACCAGTTTTTATGTTATTCTGTGGAGCCTATGCACTAAGATCTCCAAAGTTGAAGAAATCTTAGTGAATACGCTCCATAGAATAACATAGGAATTGGAGGTAGTCATCTCCAATTCACCTTTTTATCACTGCTTAGTGAATTTCCACCCTTCTATTACTGCATACTTCCCAAGTGTTTCTCTTAAGTCAGGACAGTCCTTGTTTTAGACCCAAATCCCCCCTGTCCTTCCCCTAATGTCTCTCTTTTTAGAAGATCAGACTGTGTGGTATATATATAAGTGTATCACCCTGGTGTCCCTGTGTTTAGGAGATCAGACTGTGTGGTGTGTATATAAGTGTATCACCCTGGTGTCCCTGTGTTTAGGAGATCAGACTGTGTGGTGTGTATATAAGTGTATCACCCTGGTGTCACTGTGTTTAGGAGATCAGACTGTGTGGTGTGTATATAAGTGTATCACCCTGGTGTCCCTGTGTTTAGGAGATCAGACTGTGTGGTGTGTATAGAAGTGTATCACCCTGGTGTCCCTGTGTTTAGGAGATCAAACTGTCTGATGTGTATAGAAGTGTATCACCCTGGTGTCCCTGTGTTTAGGAGATCAGACTCTGTGATGTGTATATAAGTGTATCACCCTGGTGTCCCTGTGTTTAGGAGATCAGACTGTCTGGTGTGTATAGAAGTGTATCACCCTGGTGTCCCTGTGTTTAGGAGATCAGACTCTATGATGTGTATATAAGTGTATCACCCTGGTGTCCCTGTGTTTAGGAGATCAGACTGCGTGGTGTGTATAGAAGTGTATCACCCTGGTGTCCCTGTGTTTAGGAGATCAGACTGTGTGGTGTGTATAGAAGTGTATCACCCTGGTGTCCCTGTGTTTAGGAAATCAGACTGTGTGGTGTGTACATAAGTGTATCACTCTGGTGTCCCTGTGTTTAGGAGATCAGACTGTGAGGTGTGTATAGAAGTGTATCACCCTGGTGTCCCTGTGTTTAGGAGATCAGACTGTGTGGTGTGTATAGAAGTGTATCACCTTGGTGTCCCTGTGTTTAGGAGATCAGACTGTGTGGTGTGTATAGAAGTGTATCACCCTGGTGTCCCTGTGTTTAGGAGATCAGACTGTGTGGTGTGTATATAAGTGTATCACCCTGGTGTCCCTGTGTTTAGGAGATCAGACTGTGTGATGTGTATAGAAGTGTACCACCCTGGTGTCCCTGTGTTTAGGAGATCAGACTGTGTGGTGTGTATAGAAGTGTATCACCCTGGTGTCCCTGTGTTTAGGAGATCAGACTGTGTGGTGTGTATAGAAGTGTATCACCCTGGTGTCCCTGTGTTTAGGAGATCAGACTGTGTGGTGTGTATAGAAGTGTATCACCCTGGTGTCCCTGTGTTTAGGAAATCAGACTGTGTGGTGTGTACATAAGTGTATCACTCTGGTGTCCCTGTGTTTAGGAGATCAGACTGTGAGGTGTGTATAGAAGTGTATCACCCTGGTGTCCCTGTGTTTAGGAGATCAGACTATGTGGTGTGTATATAAGTGTATCACCCTGGTGTCCCTGTGTTTAGGAGATCAGACTGTGTGCTGTGTATAGAAGTGTATCACCCTGGTGTCCCTGTGTTTAGGAGATCAGACTGTGTGGTGTGTATATAAGTGTATCACCCTGGTGTCCCTGTGTTTAGGAGATCAGACTGTGTGCTGTGTATAGAAGTGTATCACCCTGGTGTCCCTGTGTTTAGGAGATCAGACTGTGTGGTGTGTATATAAGTGTATCACCCTGGTGTCCCCGTGTTTAGGAGATCAGACTGTGTGGTGTGTATATAAGTGTATCACCCTGGTGTCCCTGTGTTTAGGAGATCAGACTATGTGGTGTGTATATAAGTGTATCACCCTGGTGTCCCTGTGTTTAGGAGATCAGACTGTGTGCTGTGTATAGAAGTGTATCACCCTGGTGTCCCTGTGTTTAGGAGATCAGACTGTGTGGTGTGTATATAAGTGTACCACCCTGGTGTCCCTGTGTTTAGGTGATCAGACTGTGTGGTGTGTATATCAGTGTATCACCCTGGTGTCCCTGTGTTTAGGTGATCAGACTGTGTGGTGTGTATATCAGTGTATCACCCTGGTGCCCCTGTGTTTGGGAGATCAGACTATGTGGTGTGTATATAAGTGTATCACCCTGGTGTCCCTGTGTTTAGGAGATCAGACTATGTGGTGTGTATATAAGTGTATCACCCTGGTGCCCCTGTGTTTAGGAGATCAGACTATGTGGTGTGTATATAAGTGTGTCACCCTGGTGTCCCTGTGTTTAGGTGATCAGACTGTGTGGTGTGTATATCAGTGTATCACCCTGGTGTCCCTGTGTTTAGGAGATCAGACTGTGCAGTGTGTATAGAAGTGTATCACCCTGGTGTCCCTGTGTTTGGGAGATCAGACTATGTGGTGTGTATATAAGTGTGTCACCCTGGTGTCCCTGTGTTTAGGAGATCAGACTGTGTGCTGTGTATAGAAGTGTATCACCCTGGTGTCACTGTGTTTAGGAGATCAGACTGTGTGGTGTGTATATAAGTGTATCACTCTGGTGTCCCTGTGTTTAGGAAATCAGACTGTGTGGTGTGTATATAAGTGTATCACCCTGGTGTCCCTGTGTTTAGGAGATCAGACTGTCTGGTGTGTATAGAAGTGTATCACCCTGGTGCCCCTGTGTTTAGGAGATCAGACTGTGTGGTGTGTATATAAGTGTATCACCCTGGTGTCCCTGTGTTTAGGAGATCAGACTGTGAGGTGTGTATATAAGTGTATCACCCTGGTGTCCCTGTGTTTAGGAGATCAGACTGTGTGGTGTGTATATAAGTGTATCACCCTGGTGTCCCTGTGTTTAGGAGATCAGACTGTGTGGTGTGTATAGAAGTGTATCACCCTGGTGTCCCTGTGTTTAAGAGATCAGACTGTGTGGTGTGTATAGAAGTGTATCACCCCGGTGTCCCTGTGTTTAGGAGATCAGACTGTGTGGTGTGTATATAAGTGTATCATTCTGCTCTACAGCAATACAACACACATTTATGTTTGTTTAACCCCTTAAGGACCAGCGGTCCCGGGGTATGTGGTCTTTTAAGGACCAAATAGGGAAGTTCAACGTGCCGTTCCATGTGACTGATCACGTGTGCCAGCACGCTGAAAGAGGGACTGAAAGAGATCGCTCCAGTCTTGGAGCGATCAACTTCAGTCCCAGGTGCGCGGTGAGTAAAAGTATGTGACGTGCCAGGATCGTCATTGGTCCTTAAGTGCCGGACCAGCATGAAGGTCCGGGTACGTCAACGGACGTGAAGTGGTTAAACCCCAGTATATGTGTTTAGAAATTAGTCTGTGTAAATAAAATACTTTGGTCTTGTTATAAGTCATTTATTAGGTTACACAAGGAGGTGTCAATAGGTCATGAAATAGCCTAAAAACTCTTAGTAATGCCCCTCCCTCTAAAACACAAGTGTCCCTCTTTGGGAATAATGTTGGGAGTATTTTAATGAGATAGCTTTTTATTGAAATGACTGCCAGCTACCGTAGATAAACAAGCTCTTAAACATGTATTTGCTTAATCCTACAGTAACTCTGTGTGTAGAAAGTACCTCACAGAGAGGGTGATAGAAATCCAATAACGTGTCTTGGACGGCTGTATTTTTAAATACCACGTTCACATCCTTATTTAATTGTCACTTTTATTTCTGCTTAGGTAGTTTTCTTTTACTTCATTGGATTTTCTAGGAACTAGGAAAAAAAAAATTCAACTTCTTGACATTCTTATTACCAGCATCTATTCCAACAGTGAAAAATGAGATGGCATTGAGCAAATAAATCACCGATTTCCGAGAATTTTGATTACTTTTCTTCTGCTTATGTTTTAACCCCCTGAGTGCCAGAAAGGTATCCATCACATTGCAATGTGTTGTGTACCTCTCTGGTACTCAAACGGTTAATTCCCATGATCCCTTTTGTTCTTATCCTGTCTCGTGCTGCCAAGTCAAACTGTTACTGGGATATTGTCGTCCAGAGAGTAAGAATTTGCATCCATTCTTTAAGAACTGTCAACCTGTCTACAAAATTAAACTAATCATCCAGTTTTGAAATCTACTTAATGACCCGTAATTCAGACAATTTTTTTTCCCCCCAAATAGTTAATTTGATAAACTGAAAAATAATGAATACATGTATTAAGGCCTAGCACAAAAAGATTTCAAACAAAGAGGTTGGTAAGCCAATAAGAAAGAAAATTCTGAAGCAAACCACCTATACCATGAAGAGCTAATATACTTTTCACAGCTTTTAACCCTTGAATGCTAAAGAAGCTTTCAACGCAATGAGAAGCAATTTTAATCTATGGGACATTTCATCTGTCAACTTTGACTTTGTACCATGTATACTGAATTTAGAATGTTGGGATCTATGATACACTGTCTGACATCCCGGCCTTGTTCCACTATCCACTGGTATCCACAGAACCACACATACACTGTCTAACACCCCAGTCTTGTTCCACTATGAAATGGTATCCACAGAACCACACATACACTGTCTGACACCCCGGCCTTGTTCCACTATCCACTGGTATCCACAGAACCACACATACACTGTCTAACACCCCAGTCTTGTTCCACTATCAAATGGTATCCACAGAACCAGATATACACTGTATGGTACCCCTAGTCTGATACCTCAGTCTTGTGCCACTATCCAATGATATCACAGAATACCACATACTCTCAGGGCCGGATTTACATCTCAGGAGCCTGTAGGCACAGAAATCTGAAGCAACCCCCCATTGGCCATCTCCACAATGCTCCAAATCTCCACATTCCCCCCCCATCTCCATGTTGTCCTCACATTGCCCCCATCAGCTCCACATTGCCCCCATTAGCTTCACATTGCCCTCACATTGCCCCATCATCTCAACATTGCCCCCATCAGCTCCACATTGCCACCATCAGCTTCATATTGCTCTCACATTGCCCCCATCAGCTCCAACTTGCCCCCCATCATCCCCATATTGCCCTCACATTGCCCCCAGCATCTCCACATTAATCCTCACATTGCCTCCCCATCCATTTCTTACCTCCCTAGTGGTCCTGCGGCAGGAGAGATCTGTGCCTTCTTCTGCACAGACCTGTAGCTGCAGAAGCTCCCGCACGGTCTTCTCTTTAGTAATGCAGAGCGCTGGGAGATGATGTAATCTCCCAGCGCTTTGCATTACTAAAGAGCTGGGGGAGCTCAGCAGCTACAAGTCTGCGCCGAAGAAGGCACAGACCTTACAATGCAGCGGGTGGCACAGCATGCCACTTAAAAAAAATAATAATAATTGATTCCAATGGCAGACGCCCCTCTGTTGGGTGCGCCTGTAGGTAGATGCCTACTCTGCCTTATGGCAAATCCGGCCCTGAATACACTGTCTGACACTCCAGTCTTGTGCCACTATCCACTGGTATTCGCAGAATACCACATACACTGTCTGATATCCCAGTCTTGTGCCACTATCCACTGGTATCCACAGAACCACACATACACTGTCTGTTACCTCAGTCTTGTGCCACTATCCACTGGTATCACAGAACCATCCATACACTGTCTGACACCCCAGTCTTGTGCCACTATCCCCTGGTATCCACAGAACCACACATACACTGTCTGATACCACAGCCTTGTTCCACTGTCCACTGGTATCACCCATACTTTTCCTGATATCCCAGTCTTGTGCCACTATCCATTGGTATCACAGAACAACCAATGCACTGTCTGATATCCAAGTCTTGTGCCAATATCCACTGCTATCACAGAACCACCCATACACTGTCTGACACCCCAGTCTTGTGCCACTATCCACTGTTATCACAGATCCACCCATACACTGCCTGATACACAAGTACTGTGCCACTGTTGCTGGTATCATAAAACCACTCATACACTATCTGATACCCCAGTCTTGTGCCACTGTCCACTGGTATAACAGAAACACCCATACACTGTCTGATACACTATCCACTGCTATCACAGAACCACCCATACACTGTTTGATACCCCAGACTTGTGCCAATATCCACTGGTGTCCACAGAGTCACCCATACACTGTCTGATACCCCAGTCTAGTGCCACTATCCACTGGTATAATAGAATCACCAATACACTCTCTGATACCACAACCTTGTCCACTGTCCATTGGTACCCACAGAAACACCCATATGCAGTCTGACACCCTAGCCTTGTTCCTCTCTCTACTGGTGTCCACAAAACAACCCATACACTGTCTGATACCACACAGCCTTGTTCCACTGTCCACTGGTATTCACAGAACTTCCCATACACACTGACACCTCAGCCTTGTTTCACTGTCCGCTAGTAGCCACAGAACCACCCATACACTCTCTACTTGCCCAGCCTTGTTGTGCTGTGTACTGGTATCCTCCAAACTAAACATACATTCTCCAGGCTTGTCCCTCTGGTAGTATCATGGTGCCCGTGATTGCCTCGCTGTTCTTATAGGTCACTAGTAATTGCTGTCATGTCTCTGCCCACCTACTAGGCCTTAAAGGCCTCAGAATTTCCACTACCCAGTACCCTTTCGTGGTGTGTCTGAGCCTAGGCTGTGTTGGTCCATTTACTGATTCCTGTGCATTACTCCTGGCTTCATCTGACCACCCAATCCAGCTATGACTCCAGGCTTCGTCTGACTACCCGATCCGGCTCTAACTCCTGGCTTCGTCTGACTACTTGATCCGGCTCTCACTCCTGGCTTTGTCTGACTACCTCCTCCTCTGTTGTGCTCCTGGCTTGGTTTACTGCCAGCCTCGGCCAGCCAGCCCAAGCTATTGTTATCCTCGACTTCCTGGGCCTACCGTTACCACCACGCTTGCTACTCCTGTAGCAGTGCTTGCTCGGTCAGTCCTTGTCAGTGACCTTCTGCGGTCCAGGTTCGGGTGGTTTGATGCCTCACCTAGCATTCTAGGTACAGTTTACCTTGCCTTTGGTATACCCTAGCGGTAAGGTATAGTTGCGCTATTTTAACCTGCCTTGTGAAGGATTGAGGAAGTGCCGTGCACTGTCCTCATATCTAGTTTTGTGAAGTTTACTACGGGCCATATGCATTCTAGCTGACACCTGCCTAGTGAAGGGTTGAGGAAGTGATGCACACTGTCCTCACACCTGGTCTCGAGAAGGTGGTGGAGTTAGAGTTGCTACTTTGGTGCTCCAGCTTTCTGAAGTTTCTCGCTCCTGTTGCCTGGGTTTACCCTAGGGTTAGGGTACAGACGTGGGTCCATCTCACACCCGCCTAGTGAAGGGTGAAGGAAGTGTGTGCACTGTCCCTGGTCTCGTGAAAGTGAAAGGTACATTGCTGCTACTATTGTGTTTCAATAAAATGTATTCATTTATCTGTACTCGTCGGGATCTTTATTTCTCAAGTCACTCCGTGACAGGTAGTCGCAGAATCAGACATTCTGACACCTTTTTCTAATCATAGTTCTCTACCTTCCTCTTCACCCCTGTATCTGTCCCTTCTTCATTCCTCCACAGGTCTCTTCCCTACCGCACTCACACAATGTCTCTCTTTCTCCACCCCTCTAGGTCTCTGTCTCCCTCACCCAGGTATCCTCCCACTACACTCCTCCTCGAACAAGCCTCTCCTTCCCCTATTCTTATAAACCAACAAACACCTTTCTAAACCTCTGCAGGTTCCCCCATCCCCACAAACTCAGGTGACATTGTAATTTTAGAAAAATGGAGCAATTCTGGAACAAACCAACTGCATCATGGTGATTAAACTAAATTCACATTGATTTAAATGGGACTTTTCAACCTAATGCTTCACAGTACCTTGAAGACAGATTTAGCATTCAGGGGATTAAAAGGGGCAATGCGTTGGATACCTCTCTGGCACTCAAGGGGTTAAATCAATGGGAATTTGGGAGAATTTGTACCCCCCTCCCCAGTGCAAGTCTGAGGCAAACCAAGTGCATCATAGAAAGAAATGAAAGCGCATATTGCTTTAAATGGGGCTTTTAGACACTTGGATGTGTTGGAGACTTCATAAAAGGGTGAAAGGCCTCAACTGCAATCAATGGGAATTGCACGACTTCTCTTAGCATATTTGACCCAGTGGCATTACACATCTTAACAATATGTATAGCTCCACAATACCCACGTTATCCATGGAATAAAGAGAGTAGAATGATCTACTGTAGCACCCATAGGCACTAGTTCCACTGTTATGAGAATACAAAACCGAAAATGATCTGCACTGAACTGCACCCACATGTACCTCTGCACCTTCCATTCTGCTCTATTCAGCCTGCAGATCTCTCTTACTGTGCCCATCACCTCCATGCACACTGAGGTCACATCATCTATGGTCCTTTAGTCCATTGTACTGGTAGCCATAGAACCACACATCCCAACCCTGTTCCACTGTACTGGTACAATCAGAATCCCCTAAGCACAGTCTAACCCCCCACCCCAACACAGAGGGAAATTTCTGGGGTTAATGAAAAAGAAAATATTGCGGTGTGTTTCTATATCCACAGAAACAGAGGCAAACTGATGGTTTTCCACAAAAATTCCCACAGGGAAAAAAAATGGACTTTTAACCCATTCCAACAGTTGTGCACTAAAGCAGTCATATGTTCTATTGTACATCCACCAGACCGCAGCCACAGAGAATAGCTGGGAACTCTCTGAATTTGCCCCGGAGATGCCTGTTTTTGCTTTTGATTACGGGTCTCTGGGTCAGAGGCTGATTCTCCAGATGTGAGGAGCTTTTAATGCCCACTTCTCAGTCTGTTCCTCCCACTCCCCACCCACTTCTCTTCCTTCCCCAGCCTATTTCTAGCATGTCTATGAAGCACAGATGAGGAACCCCCACAAATCTCAGGGGGATAGCATTTTTACTGTCTGCTCCCCAGCCCCCCATGTGTCACTTTGCCCCCCCAGCCCCTCTGTACCTTCTTTGTAGCATGGCCAATCGGACTGCTGTAGAGGAGCTTCTTATCCTCTACTTGATCTGACAGGAAGCTGCTCGTTGAGCTCGGCGAGAAGCTTCCTGTCAGACTGCGGTAGAGGATGCAGAAAGCTCGTCTACCCACGGTCTGTTCTTCTTGGCCATGCTACAAGGAGGTGGCCGGCAGGAGGGAGCTCTGTGCAGTGTACTTGCCTCCTGCCAGTCACCCAGAACCTGAGACCCCCAGGCCGGTGCACCTAACGTCTGGGGGGGGATTTGTACATAGACTATCCCCCACATGATTTCGTGGGGTTATGCGTCCCCCCCATCTCCCCAGTTCCTATGCCCCTGATGAAGCCCCCCAATCACAATTAAGCCACACCCGTTTTGTGCCGCCAACACATTTATGCCCCCTCCGGGGAGTCCAGAAGTCAAAGTTCCCAGGTATGAGAATTAGCCATTTTGAAGAATTTATACATTATCTCCATTTTTTTGTATAGTGATTTATAAAAATATCAGGAGGCTGACTATTCCTAAAACGAATAATTGTGTAGCTCAAAAAATAATAAAATAAATCTACTATATACCAGAGCTGAACTGAATTAAGTTAAATGATATAAATACTTTAGTGATAATAGTTCTTCCTAATGTGTCTGAGCTATTATAAAAATGCATATTATGTTTAAATGTCATTAGATACAGAAGCATTGGCGTGTCCAAAGTGTAATGAGTTACAATAACCCTTTAAGGGCCGGAGATGCATGCAACAAATTTCTTTGCAATGTGTTGCTCACCCCTCTGGTCCTCATAGGGTTAATGCCTAAATGCAATAATGTATATCGATGAAATTATGGAAGGCACTGGGGAAAAAATATCATAAATTTACAATTAAAATCTGAAATGAAAAAGGAACTGATGTGTCAGCGCATTAATATGGCTAATGAGTTCTGGCACACAAAGGGTTAAAACAGAATGCTTTTACATTCCACTGTTCTATAGGAAAACTAGCCCTGAACCGTTTATTTACAGGAAAAAGAAAAGGAGATGCAGTTCACAACAAAGAATATTTATATAAAGTAGTTTTATTGAAAATATTGGATAATGTCTAAACAGGCTCATTATTAATTAAAGAGATAGTAATGTTTCATAATAGAAGCAGCTCCAATTAATCTCCATAGTATTTGGGCCATGGAGAGTGTTATTTCAGTACTGTCAGAGTTGTAGTACAAGAGTAATTGAATGATAAATATCCCCCTACCACCCTTTTTACTGATGTAACACTGCTCACCTCAGAGCAGCAAGACTGTCCGGATGGATTGCAGAGAGGGACAATCTTCAGTGAGCATTAGGAAAAACCTGAAAAAAATGACAAGTGGGGCACGGTTATCATTGTTCTCACAGTAAGAAGACTGTCCCTTGCTGTGAGCTGTGTGGTCTGTGGACAAGATTCCACATCTGAGGGGAGGCGGCTAACACTAGGTAAAAGGGGCAGGAGGGGGATACTTTATCATTCAATTACTCTTGTACTACAACTCTTACAGTATTGAAATAACACTCTCTATGAAGATTAGTTGGAACTGCTGTTTTTGTGAAACATTACTATCCCTTTAAAGAAGCAGTAAACTTTTTTCCCCTGGCAGTTTAATATCGTGGCCACTAGGGGGTACTGTTCCTAATAATTATGATGAAGAGATATAGGGCTAGATTTAAAGGTTCACGTTAAACCAGCCACTAAGTAAAAAAAAGGCACATGGGTGGCAAATACATGATTTATGGCGGATTTAAAAGTAAGTGTACGAGAAAAAAGAACATAGGCACAACAAAAACACGTAACACAAATACATGCATCAGACCTGTTTTCACATCACCGTGCGTCCCAAACACCCGTTAAAACACAACTTAAGTCAAAATGTAACATTATGGCTGGCGTTGGCTAGCAACCCTGATATATGCACAAACAAAATTCAAACCTACAGACAATCCCAAGGCCCCAAAGTATCAAAAATGTTCAAATACACCTATATATACCCCAAAATAATGGTCACACCCTGTCTGTGTTTCGAGATTTATCGAGCTAGTGCACAGGACCAGGAGTGGAGGCTAGTGATCGAGAGAGAGAGAGGCACAGACACTTGAGGTAGAAGTAGGTTTTGGAGTTTGGAGAGAGGTGCACTTAACTATACACATATTACACTTTTGCACATATTACTACACCCATACAAACACTAATACATACACATACATACACATAGTCTTTTTTGTTAGTATCTGGTTGGTTGGGAGAGGCAGGCGGGATGGAGAGCAGTGTGTTATTATCTGGCTGGTTGGAATAGGCAAGTGGGATGGGGGGCAGTGTGTTTGTATCTGGCTGGTTGGGAGAGGAAGGTAGGATGGGGAGCAGTGTGTTAGTATCTGGCTGGTTGGGAGAGGTGGGTGGGATGGGGAGCAGTGTGTTAGTATCGAGCTGGTTGGAAAAGGCAGGTGGGATGGGGAGCAGTGTTTTAGTATCTGGTTGTCAAGGAAAGGCAGGTGTGATGGGGAGCAGTGTGTTAGTATTTGGCTGGTGGGAAAGGCAGGTGGGATGAGAAGGAGTGTGCTAGTATCTGGCTGGATGAGAGAGGCAGGTGGGATGGGTAGCAGTGTGTTAGTATGTGGCTGGTTGAGAAAGGCAGGTGGGATGGAGAGCAGTGTCTTAGTATCTGGCTGGTTGGGAAAGGCAGTTGGGTGGGGAGCAGTGTGTTAGTATCTGACTGGTTGGGAAAGGCAGGTGGGATGGGGAGCATTGTGTTAGTATTGGGCTAGTTGGGAGAGGCAGGTGGGATGGGGAGCAGTGTGTTAGTATCTGGCTGGTTGGGAAAGGCAGGTGGGATTGGGATCAGTGTGTTAGAATCTGGCTGGTTGGGAAAGGCAGGTGAGATGGGAAGCAGTGTGTTAGTATCTGGTCACCTGTATTTAGCCATTTTTTATTTCAATAAATAATCTGAGATATTTACATTTGTAAGTTTATCAAATAAACTATTACTGACAACAGGAAGTGGGAAGGAACTCAGTGTGGAATTATAGCATCTGGATGACAGCAGGTGGCAGGTTGGATGGGGAGCAGTGTGGAAGATTAATGTCTGGCTGACAGAGAGTGGCTTATGGGATCAGGGTATTGTGGAACGTTAGTATCTGGCATTGAGTGGCAGTTGGAAAGGAGAGAAGTGTGGAAGATTAATGTTTGGTTGCTACCAAGTGGCATTTGGGATGGGGAGACGTGTGGAATGTTAGTATTTGGATGACAGAGGTTATTGGTATGGGGAACGGTGTGGAATGTTAATAACTAGCTGACAGGGGCTATTGATATGGGGAACAGGGGATATTGATATCTGGATGACAGGGGCTGTTGGTAAGGGGAACAGTGTGAAATGTTAACATCTAGGTGGCATAGAAAGGCTGGTAGGATGGGGAACAGTGTGGAATGTTAGTATCTGGCTGGTTGAAAAGGCAGGTGGGATGGGGAGCAGTGTGCTAGTATCTGGCTGGTTGGGAGAGCCAGGTGGGATGGGGAGCAGTGTTCTAGTATCTCACTAGATGAAAGAGGAAGGTGGGATGGGGGCAGTGTGTTAGTATCTGGCTGGTTGGGAGAGGCAGGTGGGATGGGGAGCAGTGTGTTAGTATCTGGCTGGTTGGGAGAGGTGGGTGGGATGGGGAGCAGTGTGTTAGTATCGAGCTGGTTGGAAAAGGCAGGTGTGATGGGGAGCAGTGTGTTAGTATTTGGCTGGTTGGGAGAGATAGGAGGGATGGGAAGCAGTGTGTTAGTATGTGGCTGGTGGGAAAAGGCAGGTGAGATGGGGAGCAGTGTGTTAGTATGTGGCTGGTTGGGAGAGGCAGGTGGGATGGAGAGCAGTGTCTTAGTATCTGGCTGGTTGGGAAAGGCAGGTGGGTGGGGAGCAGTGTGTTAGTATCTGACTGGTTGGGAAAGGCAGGTGGGATGGGGAGCAGTGTGTTAGTATTGGGCTAGTTGGGAGAGGCAGGTGGGATGAGGAGCATTGTGTTAGTATTGGGCTAGTTGGGAGAGGCAGGTGGGATGAGGAGCAGTGTGATAGTATCTGGCTGGTGGGAAAGGCAGGTGGGATGGGAAGGAGTGTGCTAGTATCTGGCTGGATGAGAGAGGCAGGTGGGATGGAGAGCAGTGTCTTATTATCTGGCTGGTTGGGAAAGGCAGGTGGGATGGGGAGCAGTGTCTTAGTATCTGGCTGGTTGGGAAAGGCAGGTGGGATGGGGAGCAGTGTGTTAGTATGTGGCTGCTTGGGAAAGGCAGGTGGGGTGGGGAGCAGTGTGTTAGTATCTGGCTGGTTGGAGGAGGCAAATGGGATGGGGAGCAGTGTGTTAGTATCTGGCTGGTTGGGAGAGCCAGGTGGGATGGGGAGCAGTTTGCAAGTATATGGTTGTCAAGGAAAGGCAGGTGGGATGGGGAGTAGTGTGTTAATACCTGACTGGTTGGGAGAGGCAAGTGGGATGGGGAGCAGTGTGTTAGTATCTGGCTGGTTGGGAAAGGAAGGTGGGATGGGGAGCAGTGTGTTAATACCTGACTGGCTGGGAAAGGCAGGTGGGATGGGGAGCAGTTTGTTAGTATCTGACTGGTTGGGAGAGGCAGGTGGGATGGGAAGCATTGTGTTAGTATCTGGCTGGTTGGGAGAGGCAGGTGGGATGGGAAGCAGTGTGTTAGTATCTGGCTGGTTGGGAGAGATAGGAGGGATGGGAAGCAGTGTGTTAGTATGTGGCTGGTGGGAAAAGGCAGGTGAGATGGGGAGCAGTGTGTTAGTATGTGGCTGGTTGGGAGAGGCAGGTGGGATGGGAAGCAGTGTGTTAGTATGTGGCTGGTGGGAAAAGGCAGGTGAGATGGGGGGCAGTGTGCTAGTATCTGACTGGTTGGGAGAGGCAGGTGGGATGGGAAGCAGTGTGTTAGTATCTGGCTGGTTGGGAGAGGCAGGTGGGATGGGAAGCAGTGTGTTAGTATCTGGCTGGTTGGGAGAGGCAGGTGGGACGAGGAGCTGTTTGTTAGTATCTGGTTGTAAGGGAAAGGGAGGTGGGATGGGGAGCAGTGTGTTAGTATCTGGCTGGTTGGGAAACGCTGGTGGGATGAGGAGCAGTGTGTTAGTATCTGGTTGTCAGGGAAAGGGAGGTGGGATGGGGAGCAGTGTGTTAGTATCTGGCTGGTTGGGAGAGACAGGTGGGATGAGGAGCAGTGTGTTAGTATCTGGCTGGTTGGGAAAGGCAGGTGGGATGAGGAGCAGTGTGTAAGTATCTGGCTGGTTGGGAAACGCTGGTGGGATGAGGAGCAGTGTGTTAGTATCTGGCTGGTTGGGAAACGCTGGTGGTATGAGGAGCAGTGTGTTAGTATCTGGCTGGTTGGAAGAGGCAGTTGGGACAGAGGGTGTTGCAGGTGTGAAGGTGAGCAGTGTGCATTGTCACTATCTGGCAGATGACAATTTATTACAAGGTGACAGTTCTACTTTAACTGTTTGAGAGACAGTGAGGCATTCAACAAATTGCAATGCAATATGTTGGAATACATCTCTTGCGCTCAAAGGGTTAACTCCCTGCAAGCTCTAAACAGAACAGTGTGTCATAAGTTATGTATATGAATTGAACTGAATTTGCTGGAACATATTGGAAGCTGGTAGTCTAGCTCTCTAATCATCGCATGCTGAAGAAGTCTCCAACCATTGTATCAGAATGCGTGATTGCCCTCATTAGAAACCAAGGGATTTAGCGTCGTGTTACAATCAATATTGGCCTAGATAATTGTTGTAGATACATTTATCACTGGTCTTATATTCAACTTTTCCTGTAGACTATAAAAAGAATTTCTGAGATAAAATCCAATTATACATTTATTACCTGCAATTAGAGGTGAGAGAAGTATTTTGAGATTCAGTTCACAGAATGTTTGCCAGATAAAAGTAAAATTTACAAGTCAGAATCACTATGGAACACAGCTACACTCACACACAGATACACACATACACTCATATATACACAGACATACACTGACACGTGTACTCACACACATGTATACGCACAAACACACAAAGATACATACATACACATACATACAGACATTCATACACACATATACACAAATATACACAGACGCGCACAAACAAATTCATATACATGGACACACACATCCATACACATACTCACACACACATATACACACAGACATTCATACATATATATACATGACAAACATACATGCACATGCACACACATACACAAAGACATAGATACACACACATACGCATACACACACACATACACACAGACATACATACACATGCACAAACATACAGACAATCATACACACAAAAACACACACACACTGTATATATATATATATATATATATATATATATATATATATATATATACAGACACACATATGCATATATGTACACACACAGACATACACATGCATACACATTCTCACACACACATATACACCCAGACATTCATACATATATACATACATACATACATACACGCTCATACTCACACACACACACACATGTACACACACTCACACACATATATACATACATACATACATACATACACATGCAAAAATATACATACACACACATGCATATACACAGACTTCATAGATACATACACAAACATACATACAAACACACAATATGGTTAGGAAGGATAATGGGCAGACTGGATGTGCTACTTATATGCCATAAAGATCTACACTTTTGTGTGTATGTATGTGTGTTTTGTGTATGTAGATTAACTTCATTCAGCTAAGACAATGTTTCTCAATGTTAGTTCCCAGCACACACCAACAGTGCAGATTATCAGTATATCCTCGCTTGTTAACATGTGAGTAATCCGTCTTTTTTTTTTTATATATAATTATATTTATAAAAAGTTGAATACAGTCAGAAAGATATCAATACCATATGTCAAGTAGAATGAAATAAGCATGACATAAGGATATAAAAGCCTTTGCAGAAGCTCCAAAAATTTAGGTCAAAGGACATCAATGCATAGTCCCAAGTACAGTACGGTGACAGCCGGAGTGATGGCCGAGAAGAGTCCACATAAGTAGAAACTCCTGTGAGCTCACCTGTACAATATCATATGTGGCAAAAAGTAAATGTATATCAAGCCAACGAAGCCTAAGACTTCTGAAGTAGGAAACGTGTTTGAGAAGTATTAAGAGCACAGAAGAAAAGATCAGGAAGACAAGTAGTAGAAAGGATGGAGAAGACCAGAGGAAGGGAAGGACAAAGTACAGAATAGACAGAGTAATAAGGAAAGACAACAGAAGGAGAAGGGGTGGAAAGAGAGGGGGGAGGGGAAGGGGGATGAGAGCATGCACCAATTAAAACACAGTGCGTAGGTCATAAACTCCAAAAATGTAGTATACATGCAACTTCAGAAAAGTACAGGAATATGGGGAGGAACAACCTTCCACTATGAAGAAGAAAACTATATGTGCTGCTGTCCGGAGTCAAGCCAAGGGTACCAGACAACCAAAAAGGATGGGGAACCTCCTGAAAGGAGGTATGTTAACCTCTAATAGAGACAAAAATTACTCACCCTATTCCTCCACATATCAGATGGTGGAGAGGGCGATTTCCAGCACATCGGGATTCACATCTGTGCAGCAGTAAGCAAAATAGAGACAAGTATACGAAGGGGTTTAGTGGTGCATACATCTCTCAGACCAACCGAGAAAAGAACCAAAGATGAATCCATAGGGATGTTAATTGATAGAGCAGAGGAGATAGCAGAAATAATTGAACGCCAAAAAAGGGTAATGAGTAGACACGTCCACCAAATATGACATAAAGTCCCCTCGCCAGAGCCGCAACGCCAGCAAACTGGGGAAAGGGCAGGATAGAAACGATGCAAAAGAGAAGGGGATCAATACCATCGAGTAACTAATTTGTAGTTTGTTTCCATAGCAGACACATTGAGAGAGGAAGATAGAGATTTGCAAAAAGCTAATTCCCATAACTGAGGGGTAATAGAGATCTGAAGGTCTGATTTCCACGAGACTCAATAAGAGTGATAATGAGTTGGCTCATCAGCAAGCCAGCCATAGATTTTGGAAACGGGGTGTTAAAGCAGAGCTGACCCAGGATGATCACACGAGATCGGAGAACGACAGAGGAGTTCAAAAGGCTTGAGAGACCGAAGCAAATCATCTCTTTTCTCAGGAGCAGTGAGAAAGTGATGTAACTGTAAATACTTCCAATAATCATTAGAATGCAGATCCCAAACTCTAGAGAGGTGGTCAAAAGGAACTACTGCTCCATCCTTCAGAAGGTCAGCAACAAGAAGGCCCCGCCCCGGCCCCCAACCAAGAAAAGCTGAATCTGACATCCCTGGTGGAAAGTCAGGATTCTGGAGAACAGATAGGAGGGGAGAAGGAACACTAGATAAAGTAGGAGCTACAGACGCCCAACACCTTAAAATAGGCAAGATACATTTCTTTCCAAAGGGAACATACAGACTTACACTGTTTATTAGTAGGCAGATCAAGAAGGTCTGATAAAGACTAAATTATTTGGTAGCAGGAAAGCTATAAAATTACTGGGGTATGAGGATAAGGTTGAACTTGATGGACTTGTGTCTTTATTCAACCTAATTTACTATGTTACTATGTTACATATAACCCTCATTGCCTCATTAAATCTTTGATCCTCTCCTCAAATCCCCAGCTGTAAATTAAAAAAAAAGTTTGTCTTTCTTTCTCTCTTTCTTTCTTTCATCTATCTATCTATCTATCTATCTATCTATCTATCTATCTATCTGCAGGGATTATCCTTTTTGAATAAAACGAGGTACACAAATGACTTATAGATGTTTTATTTGAATGTTATTGTAACTCAAACTTACATTTCATGGGTGCAGTACCTCTTTGGCCTGCCACAGCATCCTAAGGAGATTTATGGTCAACTGTCCAGGAGTTAGATTCTATTACAGGTGCTAATTTTATCACTGCTTTCATCTCCGATTTTCCCCATAGACTTAAATAGAATAATGTTTGATAAAAACGGGAGTTAACATTTAGCACCTGCAATAGAATCTGGCCCCAGTGCTGTTCATTGACCATTGTAGCAACAGCGCCACCATTAAATTTCAGGCCATGGCAATACTGCACACAAAAAATACAAGAATGAGCAAACTAACGATTGAATAAAACATCTCTCGGCAATGTGATTTACTTAGCAAGATAAACTATACAATATATATTTTTTCAATGTTGACCCTTCAAGTGCCAGAGGGATAGGCAAAACCCATCACTCTGCAATGCACTGTGTACAGTGAAATCTTGCGTATAATACACATCATTTTGCCCTTCTTCACCTTATATGAAGTGGGGGTTGCGTATTATACACGAGAAATATATTTTATATATAAAAAAACAAAATTACAATTTTCCCTTCCTTCCACCCTCCCAGCTTACCCATCATTGTCTCACCCGTGTGGAAGTCCAAACTGAATCATCCTATGCTCATTGGATCTATGGTATTGCCATGTGAGGACCTTGTGGCTCTCGCAAGACACTACGATTGGCTGGGCAGAGGAGGTCCTGACAGGGCCGTGCTGGAAGCAAGAGGCAGATGAAAGCATACCGCCCGTGTGTATGTGACAGGAGAAAACAAGGGTGCGTATTACACATGGGCACTGTTGTTTTCCCCTAAAATCTTAGGTATACTATGCACCTGTGTATTATACAGATGTGCGTATTATACCTGAGATTTTATGGTACTCCTCTAGCACTCAAAGGGTTAAGTGATAATTGTCTCTTTAAAGGGATAGTAATGTTTCATAATAAAAGCAGCTCCAATTAATCATCATAGTATTTGGACTTTGGAGAGTGTTATTTCAGTTCTGTCAGAGTTGTAGTTCAAGAGTAATTCAATGACAAAGTATCCCCCTCCCTCCCCTTTTACTGATGTAACACTGCTCAGCCAGATCAGAAGGGAGGTGCCCAGGTAGACTGCAGAGAGGGACAATCTTCAGTTAAGATAAGGGAAAAACCTGAAAAACTTGTCAGGGGGGAAGCAGGGCTTTCATTGTTCTCATAGGAAGAAGATTGTCCCCTGCTGTTATCTGTCTGGTCTATGAACTGGATTCTACATCTGAGAAGAGATGGCTTACACTAGGTAAAATGGGTGGGAGGGGGAAACTTTGCTTGTGAATATCTCTCAAACCATAAAGGTTTGAGAGATAAGACTTATATCGTTCTTCATTTTTTTTAATCCCTACAAACTAAAATAAAGATAAAACAAAGTATTAATATCCCTTTAAATCAATGAACATTTTAGGAATTTGCATTTGTCCCTCTATTGTACAGTGATTTGCACCAATATTACTCCACATCTTCCTGGTACATATTCCTCTGCATGTTGCAGTTTCTATAATTTTATCACTTAACCCTTCCCTCTCTGTTTTATTAACACCTTCAGGACCATAGGGGTGTGTAATGCATTGCTTCATAATGCATTGAACGTCCATCTGTTGTTCCTTAACTCATTGAGTGCCAGAGGGGTACGCAACGCATTGCTTTGCAATGCGTTGCGTACCCCTCTGGCACTCAAATGGTTAACGTGTTAATATTAGCAGAATATCCAGAACTGTAATTATTTCTTCATTTCATAATTATGCTAAACTCAACTTGCCTTGCACTAACTATGTTATTACTTTATGGTTTCAATAAAAAATGACATATCCATTGATTTGATTTTTCTCTGAATATAATTGTTTTAGTACACATAAAATTAAAAATATGGGCAATTTAAAAGTCAACTAGACAAGCAGAAAGCAAGGCATAATGATTTTAAATCACTTTCATACATAATTGCCCAATACTTCTCTCAGATTAACAGGTAAATGTTCTTGATTTAGTGGAATTATTATTGTGGCTCAGAAGGAAAGTGTCACTAGAAATCAAAAAGCTTCAATCGGAAATACTCATCTCATAGTCCATTTGTAACCCGTTCTCCAAACGTTACTGCCCTTATTGTCATCCATTTTAATAAAGTGCTAACTTATTACAGTGATGTGCAGTTGGGATTAGTAATAACATCACACTGAAATGAAAGTGGATGGATTTCTCAAACTGAATAAGAAATATAATTTTTGTCTGAAAGAGAACTGTCTCCAAGAGATTACGTTGGACCTGCCACCATAAGATAAATGTATTTCACTTTAAAGGTAAAGTTGTACTAGCTGTTTGCTTTTGATACAAACAGTTTTTGAGAAATTAACATTTATTGTTGATGGCACATATTGGGCTGGGCCAATATGATCACCCACTGTGTTGGAAATGAATCCAGGCAAAGCTCACTCACTGGGATAATTTCTAATAACACAGCCAGTGATGCTAAGTTTGACCTTCATATTTGGTTGGAATGCGGGAAGGTTTAATTGATCTGGGATAAAGCTAATTCATTGCTTTCCCAATTCCTACAAAAAGATATCAGGCTTAATATAGGTGAGGCATTATAGGGTAGGAGAGTTTGTGAGGTTAGAAAGTTTGAGAACAAATTAATCCTATATAATAATTTGCTAGGATGTTTGTCAGAAGCCTATATAATAATTTGCTAGGATGTTTGTCAGAAGACAAACATCCTAGCAAATTATTATATAGGATTAATTTGTTCTCAAACTTTCTAACCTCACAAACTCTTCTACCCAATAATGCCTCGCCTATATTAAGCCTGATATCTTTTTGTAGGAGTTGGGAAAGCAGTGAATTATCTTTATCCCAGATCAATTTAACCTTCCCGCGTTCCCATATGAAGGTCAAACTTAGCATCACTGGCTGTGTTATTAGAAATTATTCCAGTGAGCGAGCTTTGCCTGGATTCATTTCCAACACAGTGGGTGATCATATTGGCCCAGCCCAATATGTGCCATCAACAATAAATTTTAATTTCTCAAAAACTGTTTGCATCAAAAGCAAACAGTTAGTACAACATGTAGGCAATTTTTAATTATCTTTAAAGTGAAATAAGTTTATCTTATGGTGGCAGGTCCAACGTAATCTCTTGGAGACAGTTCTCTTTCAGACAAAAATTATATTTCATATTCAGTATGAGAAATCCATCCACTTTCATTTCAGTGTGATGTTATTACTAATCCCAACTGTACATCACTGTAATAAGTTAGCACTTTATTAAAATGGATGACAATAAGGGCAGTAACCATTTGGAGAATGGGTTACAAATGGACTATGAGATGAGTATTTCCGATTGAAGCTTTTTGATTTCTAGTGACACTTTCCTTCTGAGCCACAATAATAATTCCACTAAATCAAGAACATTTACCTGTTAATCTGAGAAAAGTATTGGGCAATTATGTATGAAAGTGATTTAAATTCATTATGCCTTGCTTTCTGCTTGTCTAGTTGACTTTTAAATTGCCCATATTTTTAATTTTATGTGTACTAAAACAATTATATTCAGAGAAAAATCAAATCAATGGATATGTCATTTTTTATTGAAACCATAAAGTAATAACATAGTTAGTGCAAGGCAAGTTGAGTTTAGCATAATTATGAAAGGAAGAAATAATTGCGGTTCTGGATATTCTGATAATACTAACACGTTAAGCATTTGAGTGCCAGAGGGGTACGCAACGCATTGCAAAGCAATGCGTTGCGTACCCCTCTGGCACTCAAAGACTTAAGGAACAACAGATGGGTCCCAGGATGGTCCCTGGAAGGTGCACAGAGAGGACTATGGTCCAAATTTAGAGCACCCCGCTCCATATCAGCCACGGTGCATTAGCGCAGGCAGTGAGCAGAGAGGCTCCGGGCACCAACTGAGTCTGCTGGGTGGCACTGTGGGCCGTGTACATGGGCTTTTAAAATAGTTCTCAATATTTGCTCAGGTACCAGACTGTGTATAACCTCACAATGCAAGAAGTTGGATATCTTTTGGAACTCTTTTTTAGATAAAATCAATTTCATTTGTATTAACGAATATTTTGCATCCATTGAGTTAGGTCAGTTTGGTAGATATTTGCTCACATTGTCCCCTTGGTTAGAGAGTTCCCTTGGTCAATCTTCTAGGACATTATTAACTATTGAGTGCCAGAGGGGTACGGAATGCATTTCAAAGCAATGCATTAAGTACCCTGCTGGCAATCAAAGGGTTAAGAGCCTAGGGTTTCTTCTCTTTTCCTACTTTTCCAGCTGTATAGTATTAAATCTATTTTTGTTTCTTTTTAATTACATGTCACATTTTATTTTCTGGTTTCATATGTATATTACATTACATTTCATGTTTTAGATTTGTAAGAATTCTTTATTTCATGTAAGTAATGAATTTCTCTGTATTTGTATTCTTCTGTTAATATTAAAACAGTAAATATATTAAGTTTAAAAAAAAAGTTTGACCTTCAACAGAATTTTTTGGCATGAGGTACAGGGAATTGGTGACTGTGTCACCGACAAGAAATCAAAGATTGGTGAAACAGTGTAACTAGAGGTACAGATCTGAACTGGTATATGGACAAACAAAAACAGAATATCCGCATATATGAGTCCCTCCTTGAGTAGTATTGGGACACCCTAATTCTGTAACTATAGGGGTCGCACCTGCGACCGAGCCCGTGCACTCCAGGGGCCCGGCCTCCCCCTGCGACCCCTCCACCTGGCGCCCGCAATCTCCTGCCGGCGCTCTAGTAATGCAGAGCGCTGGGAGATGACATCATCTCCATGACATCATCATGACATCATCTCCCAGTGCTCTGCATTACAGAAGAGGACCACAAGGCAGCACAACGTGCCAGCCTGTCTCTCCACTGGACCTCCAGGGATTGGGAGGTAGGAGATGGGGGCATTGTGGAGGGGGTCAGTGTGGTCAGTGGGGCCAATATTGTGGTGGTGGGGCCCATGGCACTTCTTGTACCAGGGCCTGGAGGCTTCTAGTTATGCCAGTAAAGAGATTCATTCAGCTCTGTAATAACTCAGTCAGAATTAAGCAAATAATATACCGATAAAAATAAATCTGTATTATTAAACTTTAAAAACATATATTCATACTTAACTCAGTGTAAATAAAGTAAGCGTATAGGAAAGATTAAAAATGAGCTCTCTCTCTCATGGAAGAACTTAGTATTAGTGCAGGGATGTGTAAACTGTTGCTGACTCATTCAATTGTACACTGTGTTGCAGCTGATGAGTGAGTAACAGCTGCAACAAACTGAACTCTAATTACTGGGACAGGACCAGATGCAGTATAACATAAACTGCATGTACTATAATGTATCATATGTAGTCTAACGGCAAAAACACTAGCGTTCCCAAAGTATTCAAGGTTAAATGATTTACCTCTACCATCTATACATGATAGATAGCATGGCTTGTGGATGAGAACAGTTTCACTGAGCGATAGAAGCCATGTAACTGTGTGTAACACTTATAAATATGTTAAAGGGATAGTAATGTTTCATAAAAGAACAGTTCTAAATAATCATCATAGTATTTGGACTTTAGAGAGTGTTATTTCAATTCTGTCAGAGTTGTAGTTCAAGAGTAATTCAATGACAAAGTATCCCCCTCCCACCCCTTTTACTGATGTAACACTGCTCAGCCAGATCAGAAGGGAGGTGCCCAGGTAGATTGCAGAGAGGGACAATCTTCAATTAAGATAAGGGAAAAACCTGAAAAACTTGTCAAGGGGGGCAGGGCTTTCATTGTTCTCATAGAAGAAGATTGTCCCCTTCTGTTATCTGCCTTGTCTATGGACTGCATTCCGCATCTGAGAAGAGATGGCTTACACTAGGTAAAAGGGGCGGGAGGGGAAACTTTGCTTGTGAATATCTCTCAAACCATAAAGGTTTGAGAGATAAAACATATCGTTCTTCATGTTTTTTTAAGGCCTACAAAATACAATAAAGATAAAACTAAGTATTACTATACCTTTAACCAAACGGCTTCATCAGGGGAAAAGTTACCAGTTGTGTGTGAGTCTACTCTGATGCGGGGTTATTAAATTCGGACACAAACACATCTCAGAATGGTTCTATCGCCAAGTTGAGGATACTGGCAACGTCACCGACAAATAAAAGTTAGTTTCACAAAAGCAACTTATTTTACATAAAAATGACTAGTACTACATTGAGGCAGATTTTTATTTTCAGTAAAAGAAACTAAGCTTGTCTTAAAAAATGGAGGACTAGGCACTCTGTTACAGATAATTTATAGACCTATATGCCAGTATAAAATGGACCCCAAATTAAACGCTGGATTCTATACTAATTGATAGTGTGTGCAAAAATCAGAAAATACTAATATGTCCTAGATAAACAATAGGAGAGCGCTGTATCAGCCACGGTGTTGGCAGTCTCTACTGTGCATGACTGCCCCGCGACTGGCTGCCAGTGGCACTGTGGCCCGTGTAACGGGCTCTACAACTAGTATATAAATATGTATATGTCAAATAATTTTACTAATAATATACAGTTTAAAATATAATCTAAGAACAAAAATATACCACTATAACATGTACATAAATTCAGTGTCTCACGATAATGGCTAAAAATACATATAATAGCTGCAAATGATGGTCAGTATAAAGCCAAATTCGGAGGAGGGAGAATATACATATACTAGTTGAAGAGCCCGTTACACGGGACACAGTGCCACTGGCAGCCGTTCGCGGGGTAGTCATGCGCAGTAGAGACTGCCCACGCTGTGACTGATACAGTGCCAGCCGGTCGCGGCTTCAGAGTGCCCCACTCTGTATCAGCCTCATCACTGGCAGTCTCTACTGCACATGATTATGGCGTTAAACATGTTTTAGCAAATTATTATATAGGATAAGTGTCATGGTAAGGTAAGTGTGTGTTATTAGAAGGATTTCGTTCTCTTTTAATGAAGAATATATCTGGAAAATGTTGAACTTAATTAAGCAGCTGCTTTTTTTTAACATCGTCAACTTTGTAACTATATAACACAATTCAAAGTGTCTTCCTGAAAAGGAACCTGTCAAAACAGAATCTCACAACCTTAAACTGCCTCATTAAAGGGATAGTAACACTTCGTTTTAACTTTATTTTATTTTGTAGGCATTAAAAAAACATGAAGAATGATATAAGTCTTATCTCTCAAACCTTTATGGTTTATGAGATATTCACAAGCAAAGTTCCCCTCCCCGCCCCTTTTTCCTAGTGTAAGCCATCTCTTCTCAGATGTGGATCAGGTTGTATGACAGTACAGATAACAGAAGGGGACAATTTTCTTTGTATGAAAACAATGAAAGCCCTTCCCCCCTTGAAAAGTTTTTCAGCTTTTTCCATTATCTTAATTGAAGATTGTCCCTCTCTGCAGTCTACCTGGGCATCTCCCTTCTTATCTGGTTGAACAGGGGGGGGATACTTTGTTTGTGAATATCTCTTAAACCATAAAGGTTTCAGAGATAAGACTTATATCATTCTTCATGTTTTTTTAATGCCTACAAAATAAAATAAAGTTAAAATGAAGTATTACTATCCCTTTAACTTTTGCTTTGCTAATGGAATGAAAGTCCCCTTGATCACATCTGGTTTCTTTAGCTGTGCTTCAGTGGCGTAACACACAATGCTGGCACCCTAACCCACATTAAAATCTGTAGAGTGGACACCCATACATCCATGCCCTCCCCTGTAATTATGACCCACTCTGACATTTACACCCTTCATTTTACAATAATAATAGTCATGAATATTACTCTACAGAACCCCACAACCTGTTGTAATAAAACATAGAGAACAATAGCATCCCACAGGCCTGTAATAAAATTGATTATTCCTCAGCAACCAATAACCCCCAGTAATAAAACAACCACCCGCTGGGAGAGATGGAATAAGAAGGAAATGAGGAAGAAGTTAGGGGGATTCAGGGTGTAGCTGGAGAAAGGAATGAAGAAGATGGATAGAGAAGACAGATGGAGGGAGAAGAATAAGCTGGGGAGGGAGGAAGATGAGAGGAAGAAAGAAAAATATGGAGCGATGGAGAGAGGAATAAGACTGGAGGATGAGGAGGGAGGGTAGAAGAAGGGGGAGAGAGGGATGGAGGAAGAGCAAGTGATATATGGAGGAAAAAATGGAAAGATGGAGGAAAAGAAGGGAGTAGGAAGAATATGGCACTGTTGAGGGCAGAAGGAGAAAGACACAGGTGCAGTGTGAAGAAAATCACCAAGAGGTGAAGGAAATAGGCACTGGGGAGGGATGAAGGAGAGGAACATTGGTGTAGAGAAAGTAGGGTGTCGCTGAGTGAAGAAGGACTTTACTAATGACAATAAACTGTGTAAGGAAATACACACAGAGAAAATGTTTTCTTCTCTGTGGAAACATTTGGATAAATTGAGTGAGTGGGTGCAAAAGGGACAGAGGAGGTTTAATATAGATAAATCTAAGGTTATGCATTTGGGCTGCAGAAGCAAGCATGCAACATATCATATGGAAGAGGAAAATATAGGGGTAATGATAGACAAGAGATGCCAGGCCCATGCTTACCATGTCTCTGCTCCACCGTGGCCTTTCTCCTTCCTTTCGCCAGCCAAGCAGCTGGAGTCCTTGGCAATTCCTTGTCTTGTGAGGTATACTTGCCTGAGGTCAGAAGTCCTGAAATCCACAGGTTAAGGGTTAATTGTCAAAGGTCAGGAGCATCAGCAAACTGAATTGGAACACAGGAAGGCTTCAAAACAACCAAAGGACTAAACTTCATCATCCAGTGATCCAAAGTGTGAGGTATACTTGCCTGAGGTCAGAATTCCTGAAATCCACAGGTTAAGGGTTAATTGTCAAAGGTCAGGAAAAGGTCAGGCCACACAAAGCTGAGGTCATGTGGTGGCATTTGAGGTCATGTGGCCTGCCGCCACATGACCTCAGCTTTGTGTGGCCGCCTGCATCCACGGAGGTGGAACAAAGAGGGTGGTCTGTGCTCCAGTGCTTTTTGGGTTCTGTTTATAATGGCGCTCTTGTAGGGGCTGGTCAGCTGGGAGTGTGGTCAGTGTGGTGACATCACTCACCTCAGTACCTTTATTAACCTTTGGGGCCCTTGTATTGGGGCATAGTTTTTTGAAGCCTTCCTGTGTTCCAATTCAGTTTTCTGATGCTCCTGACCTTTGACAATTAACCCTTAACCTGTGGATTTCAGGAATTCTGACCTCAGGCAAGTATACCTCACACTTTGGATCACTGGATGATGAAGTTTAGTCCTTTGGTGACAAGTCTACCATCTCCTGATCTTTTTTACTTATGGTTTATTAAATAAATATTTTATGCGCGCTTTTACATTTAGTATCTACATCTCCATATTTATTACTATCATCGTTGTGTTTAATACACTTTATTTACAGGCTTTCTTTTCCAATCCAAACTGCCCTGTTGATCTTTGGACTTCAGACCTCTGGCTATCCAGAATCACTGTGCTGATCTCTGAATTCCTGACCGCTGGCAATCCAAACTGACCCTGCTGTTCTCAGGACTTCTGGTCTCTAGCTATCCAAACTGATGCTGCTGATCTTTGGACTAATCTCTTGCTATCCAAACTGACCATGCTGATCTCTGGACTCCTGACTTCTGGCTACCGAAACTGTCCCTGTTGATCATTGGTCTCCCTTACCTCTGGCTATCCAGCTGACCTTCTTTCTCTGGTCTTTCTGTCTCCTGCTTGTTTATTCATCAGCGGGTCACTGGAACGTACTACCTGCCCCTGTGTTGTGGCCTACACCCTGGGGGCTTGTTATCTACCCAGCCTTCTCAGGGCGTAGGGCTCATACGCAGGTGAGTGCCTACCTGCTACCAGGCTCGAGCTCACCTGCCACATCAGCAGTGCCTTACAGTAAACTTCAGACTTCAATAGACAATGTGCAGTGTCATTCAGCTGTTGCAAGAGCCAATAGGGTACTATCATGTATTAAAAAGGTGTACATATGAACGGGATGGGAGTAAAATTCTAACTCTTTGAAAATCTTTGGTAAGGCCTCATTTAGAATATGGAGAACACCAGTTTTTAAAAAATTAGTTCATTGAACTGGAAAAAGTATAGAGACATTCAACAAAAACTGATAAGTGGATTGGAAAATGTTATTTATAAAGAGAGATTAGTCAGTGTGGGATTGTTTACATTAGACAAGCATTGTCTAAGGACATTTGATTACTATTAAAAATTATATTCTTTCACAGTGCAAATAACTCTTCGGGGAACTATTTCCTCAAATAGCTGAGCAAAAACAAGTGGTCGTTCAATGAGACTAGATGAAAGGTATTTTCAACTAAAATAAAGGCAGGGCTTTCTTAATAAGAAGGGCATTAAAGTTGTGAAATTCTCTGCCCCAGGAGGCCATGTTTGCAGATACTGTAGATACTTTCAAAAGCATATTGGATACCTGTTTTAGCTCACAAAAATATTAAGAATCATGATATTTGGTTTCAGTGAAGATAGGATGTTGATTGGTTCAGTCTTTTCTGCACTGGAATACCAGCTATACAAAAGAGCAGATCAATTCCAAAATAACAATGATGAATGCAGATCATACATGAGCACACCCTGAATCACAGTCAAGAATCCTGTATCACCGGGTTTACATTAATCATGTTAACACTTGCAAACACATACCTAACAACGTGATGCACATCCCGCTGACACTCAAAGGGTTAAACTTTTTCCAGCTCTATGTTAAGCTACAAATGAGTACTGAGATGTGTTTAACCCCTTAGTGACCGGCCAAGCTCGCCCGCCGAACTTTTTTTCCCCATTGCATTGAACGACTTCCTGGCCGTACATGTACGTCCTCTGTCACTAAGTGACAGATTCTGCGGGACGTACATGTACGTCCATTGCCGCGATAGGGTTAAGCAAAACTATCACCCCAAATAAAATCCCCCCAATAATTATTCATATATAGAAATAGTAATATTATCCAGTATAAGTACATTATTATTAAGAAATCCTATTTGATCGGAGACGAACAGGCAGGCATCAGTGCAGACATCTTGGCTTAGACACACCTGTGATTCTGTCCTGATCTCCTCTAGGAGGTGCTGCATTGTACCTTAAGGTAACAGGAAGTGACTGACGGCACAGGAGTGCAGATACCTCTAAAGCAAGAAGTCTGCCCGTCAGTCTCAGATGAAGAAGGATTTCTTAAAGCAGAAATTTCATCAGATTTATATTGAGCCCAAAACCATAATTACATTAGTGATATGCATAGACGTAGTTGAATTTTCAAGAATAATTGCTGTATTAACCCTTTCAGTGTCGGAGGGGTACGCAACGCATTGCAAAGCAATGCGTTGCGTACCCCTCTGGCACTGAAAGGGTTAAAGAAAAATAGACCCTTTTAGGCAGACAGACAAAGGGGAGCAGCACAGACATTTTGCAGAGAAGGCATCTCTCTATGACTGGTGAGTTGAATGCTTGGTTACCTTAAAGGTGCAGTAAAGTTTTTTTATGAAAAAATATATATTGTAGGGATTTTCCTATTGAGTAAAATGAGGGTACTCCCACTGCGGAGAGATTTATATTTCCAGAGTTATTATAGTTTAAACCCATTTTTTTTTTACATTAGCAGTGCCCTCTAGTGGTCAAATTCTAATTAGATTTCCTGTTAGATTCTAATGGAGAGGAAAATCAGAAAAGTCAGAGACATACAGTTCTCCATAAAATGTTACAAAAACTGCCTGTCACTTCCTGTCACTTAGAACTATCAGGAAGTAAACACAGTAAATTCACTTCCTGTCAGTTAGAACTATCAGGAAATAAACACAGTAAATTCACTTCCTGTCAGAACTATCAGGAAGTAAACACAGTAAATTCACTTCCTGATTATTTAAACTGCTATAATTTTTTAATAAAACATCTGACAGCAGTGGGAGTGACCTTGTTTTATTCAGCAGGAAAAGTTCTATAAAATATGTGTTTTCATAAAAAAAGTTTACTGCTCCTTTAAGGCACCCAAAGGGATTGACTGAGTTGGCACAGAGAGCGCCTGCTGCAAGATCCCTGCCGGTGGCTGTCTGCCTAAAAGGTCTATATTTCTGTAATGCAGCAATTATTCTTGAAAATGCAACTACATCTGTGCAAATCGCTAATGTAATTATGATTTGGGGCTCGATATTAATCTGATGAAAGTTCCGCTTTAATAACTCTGTACTTATGCTGGCTATAAGTACTATTGCTAAGCTTATCTCTATATGACTAAGTATATGGGGGGGACGTTATTTAGGGTGATAGTTCCGCTTTAAACAGTTAAATCAACTACATAATAAAGTTTGCTCAATACCAAAATAAAAACAAACAAAAGAAAAAGCACAGTCTGGCAAATCCTACTCAAGGGATTAAATTATATCAGTGGATTTTACCGCGTACAGTTGTGCAGTGGCGCATACATCTATAAAGACGAATATAGACAAAAATAACCCTAAAATAGGAAAGAAGAGAGAAATAACAAGCTCTCACATACCCAATTTTGATTTTAACATGAAAATTCTAGGTTTATTAAATCCAGCTAAAATACTATAAAAAATATATACATGGCACATATTCAACCCTCTGAGTGCCAGAGGGGTACACAAAGCGTTGTGTTGTTCTCCACCTCCCTCACCCTCCGAGCCACCCCACAATGAAAAAAATAAAAAAATAAATTCATTTAAAAAAATAAATAAATAAATAAAGACTTTGTGCCTGGCAAAACACCCAGGGGCGGCAGTAAAAAGGATTACTGCTCCCATTTAGTGATTCAATGGGGGTGTGATTTTTGGCCCGCCCCCACTATCCAGCCCGCCCATCACTTTCTAAGCCTGAAAAAAAAAAATGGCTGCCACTCACTCCTACACCACAGACACACACACATGCCCCCCCCCCACACACACACACTGGCACACACTGGCAGACACATACACACGCACGCTGAGCAGCTGAGGATGATGGGAACTATGTTCAAGCTACAGCTGGAAGGCCGTGGTCCAATCTGTATTATGCAGCTTCTTCATTCCCTGTCTGTGAGCCTGCACAGCCCTGCCAATTACTACAAGTGAGCTGATTTCTAAACAATCAGCAGGCAAGATGCTGGCTTGCTCTGAAAGTGGAACAACGGCAGAGAGGTGATCAGGCAGTGCAGAGCAGGGCTTCAGCTGAGCTGGTAAGTGGCAGAGACATGGGTGTGACTGTATTTATATATTGCACAAAGAGAGAGAAAGAGAGCAGATTGTTTGTCAGTCTGTCTGTAAGTAGAGGTGCCAGTTCCTGCAATCATCTCCATGCTGTACATAGCTCACATAGCATGTATGACAAACTATTTATATATGGTCTGGCATTGTATAGTATACATTCTGTGTATAAGGATTGGCACTATACAGTATAGGAGGGACAGTCCCTGTTTGAGACCCAAATCCCTCTGCTCCTCTATTTAGGAGATCACACTGTGTGGTGTATATACAATAGGCTGACCAGACCTCATCTTTAACTGGGGACACATAGGAAATAGGCATATTTCAGGAGTGCACCAAAATCAAAGCAGCCCTGCAGTACGCATATTTCATATGTGTCCCCGGATAAAGGTGACGTCTGGTCACCTAATATACAAGTGTATCAGATTGCACCACATCAGTAAAACCCACAGTAATGTGGGTATAAATTTCTATATATATATCTGTTAAATTAGTCTGTGTAAAAAAAAATACTTTCATCTTCTTCTAAATCATTCACTTACAGAAAGAGTAACTTAACCGTTTCAGTGCCAGAGGGGATGCAATGCATTGCTTACCCCCGACACTCAAAGGGTTAAACATTCTGTAAAATACACCACCAGCCACGCCCCCAGTAACACCACCTAAAACACAAATGTCCCTCTTTGGCCATTTGAAATGTTGGGAGGTATGTTACTTACACTGCTCACACTGTATGTATGTATGTTCTGATTTGCATCTGTGTGTCACTGTTTGTGTATGTCAGTGCATGTGTGTACGTGTATGTATGTGTGTTGCATGCTTCTCTATCACTGTGTGTCCCCCTGTATATGTGTGTGTTTGTACATGTGTCTGTGTATCACTGTGTGTACCTTTCTGACACGTACACCCTACACTATATTTCACTATCATAACATTTATTAAAAAAAAAAAAAAAATCCCTGCATAACATGACGGACAACACCGTCCCAAATTCCTAGTATATATATCTCCAAGAGTTGTTACAAGCACACATAGGACTTCAAATCAAATTGTGTAAAATAATGGTGTTTATTCAATCAATGTTTCGGTTGCAATACAAGCTGCCTTCATCAGTAACCATCTGGCACTCAAAAGGTTAAAGAATTAAGCTAACATTGTGCCATCTGCAGGGTTTGCGGTCCCGTGGCCTTCAAAGAAGTGACATCCGTTACTGACTGAAACTGTTATCTCTTGAGCAGACGCACAAGAAAAGAATTAATAGCAGCAATTTTAAAGTCATTGTTATTAGAATGTGTTCGTTCTCCTTTAATTTATATTCACCACCATAAACCCCAGATACTGAGCATCTGTGATTCTATAGGGAAAAAAAGTTGCTGAGATGTGAAAACATACTAATTTTTTTCCTTCCTTTTACAATATTTTGGTACAAAATAGATTATATGCACAGCTATTATTATTGTAATATTACAGTGCCTAGTCAATTGCATTTCTAAAGAAAATTAGATAATTCATCAGTCAGGCAGACAGCCCACTCTAGCTTCGTTAATATTTTATTGATGATGTTTACTTTGCAGCTGTTAGCCAATGAGATGTAGGAATTAATCACTTTGTGTCTGTCCATATTTCTGTACTGTATATGTTAGTTCAGGCACAAAGTTAATACCAGTACATTAATGCTGACCTCTTTCTGACACTGACTTGGTGACTGTCTTCGAGGTGCAAATTAGCCTTTTGGACAATAAAGGAACAGTAAACTTTTTTATGCAAACACGTGTTATAGGGCTTTTTATTCCAAGGCCTGATGAAATAACTAGGGGTCACCCCTTGAAATTAGAAGAAAGGAGGTTTAGACTTCAGCAGAGGAAAGGGATTTTTTACAGTAAGGTCTGTTAAATTGTGAAATTCCTTGCTCAAGGTTGTGATAACGGCACATACAATGGATATATCATTATGCCATTGTACCAACCGTTGGTTAGACCCCACCACAAATATGCAGTGCAGTATTGGGTACCAGTTTTGAAAAAGGTTATTCTTAAACTGGAGAGAGTAAAGCAAAGAGAAACACAATTAATTACGGGAATGGAGGACTTGACATATGAGGAAATTTCAATGTTACTACCCCTTTTAGCAATATCGTTGTCATGTTTTGGTGGGATCTGTAGTACTACAGAGCCAACCAAATAAATTGCAAATATTGCTGAAACGCATTCTGATGTCTGCAGCTCCATGTTGAGTTGTCTGTGTTAATTACAGGTGGACAGGACACAGGCACAGTTAAGAGATATATTTACCCATATGACTCATGAGGCTCAGACCACTGTATTTTAGTAAAACACAAGGAATATATAATAACAAATCAATGAGGCTAAACAAAGACATTTGGTCCATCATGTTCAGCCCATGTCTATCACTCCTGTTGACCCAGAAAAAGGCAAAAAGTAGATATTTCTCTGTACCAACATCCTTTTTGCTTCAAAACCAGTTTCTATAATTTTTTATATTGTTCTGAGCTAGGAAAAGTCTACATTACTTTTTTGAAAGCAAGTATAGAATCTGCAAGCATTGCAACAAAAGAATTCCACAACGTTACTGCCCTCACTTTAAAAAAAATCCCAAGCACTAGTTTCCCATTTAGTTTATATGTAGCATGTTTGTTTCAACAGTCCAAATGCATAACCTCACATTTATCTATATTAAACCTCAACTGCAACTTTTCTATGCATTCACTCAGTTTATCCAAATCTTTCTGCAGAGGAAAAAAAAAACCCTTCTCTGTATGTATTTCCTTTTACATCTTAGTGTCATCAGCAAAGATTAAGACACTTTAAAAATCCATTTCCAGATCATTAATAAACAAATGAAATGCACTGGGCCTAGAACTAAACCCAATGGAAGTCCACTGAGAACTTTAGACCAATTTGAAAAGGTTTCATGTAAAACAACTTTGTGCAATCTAACACTTAACCAGTTAAAACCTTTTAATTTATGCAGTAACCTGTTTTGAGACACTGTATCAAAGAGTTTTTTCAAAATCCAAGAATACTGCATCAATAGCGATTCCCTTGTCCAAATTACAAATCACCCTTTCAGAAAATTAAAGTAAATTTTGACATGATCTATTCTTCATAAAACCATACTGGCTTCCGCTAATAATGATGTTGGATGTCACACATTTCTGAATACCATTAGTTATTAACCCTTCAAATATCTTTCCCATTATGGAAGTGAAGCTCACAGGTCTATAATTTCCTGGTTTAGATCTTGCAACCTTTTTCAATAATGGTACTACAAATGCTATCCTCCAATCCCCAGACACTATGCCTTATGATAGTGAATAAATAAATATTAAGTATATGGGTCTTGCTACTACCAAACTATATTCATAATGTATCCATAGTTGTATGTCATTAGGTCCAGATGCTTTATTCACCATAACCTTTTTACAGTCTCTTTTTACTTCGTCCTCAGAAAGACATGTACATTTTGCGACTCTCTGTTTGCCCATAACCTGCTATTGTTACTTCCTTTATATATACAGAAGTAAACAATATGTTTAACATATCAACTATAGCATTATTTTCACTAATTAATCCCCCTCTCTCCAATATAAACCTTAACGTTTTTACCATTTATATGCTTGCAGAATTTCTTAGGGTTTTTCTTGCTCCCTTTTGCCATACTTTTCTAATTTTCTTCATTAGCTAGTCAAATTGCTTGTTTGATGATTTTACTATATTATTTACATCTGTTGAACAGTTTAAAAGCCTGCTTCTTATTTCTAATTTCCTTGCAGACCTCTTTATTAAGCCACATTGGCCTTAATTTGCTACTCTTGTATTTATTTCACAATGGTACACTGAGGTTTATATTTATTAAAGAGCATTTAAATAAAATGCATCTTTCTTGTTCATTTTTATCTTAGAAGATTGCATTCCACTGGATGTACTTTAATACAGATTTTAGTGTTATGAAATTTGCCTTTTAAATTTGAATGTTTTGGTTAAAGTCCTATTAATAACACTTTTTAATGAATACCTTATTGTGATCACCACTGCCTAAATGTTCCCTTTCCTGTATACTGTTTAATATTTCATAATTGTTTGAGATCACTAGGTCCAGCAAAGCCTCATTTCTAGTTGGCTCCTCTACTAGTTGCAAAATGAAACTGTCATCCTATATAATAATTCTCTAGAATACTTGTCAGAAGCAGTCATGTGCAGTAGAGACTGTCTGAACGCACAGAATGCTGTGAGTTCTGTGCTGGGAGCATTCTGTGCGGAATGCTGGGAGTTCTGTGCTGGGAGCATTCTGTGTGGAATGCTGGGAGTATTAGATTGTTAAACAGTGAATTCATACAATAGTGAAAGCTCAACATAATGATGAGTTATGTATAAAAGTGATGTGTTACAGACCAACTCGACCATAAGGAACAAATAAAATGCCACAAATTTCCATTAATTTAAATGCTTTTTTTAACCCGTACAGTGGTAGAGAGATCTCTAACACAGTGTATGTACTGCTTTAACTAAATACATAATTCTATGAAAAAGCAGTTATGCTGTCAATTAATATGATTTTTTTTCCTTTTTAAAAGAATATATTCAATTAAAATATATCATCTAGATCCATTTGTTATAAGATCTACAATTGTAATACTGCTTGTTAAAAAACTAGAATAAGCATGATAAATTATTTTCTTTAAATTAATTTTCAGGTGCTCTAGTTTATTTTACATTCTGGTTGTAATTGAAAAGATGTGCGTTAGAGCATGTCCAATTATAAATACCCATGCCGAAGAAATACACAGCTCTCAAGTCTAATACACGTGCACGTAGATTTTTGTATACAATAGGTCATTTTCTGAGCCAAGGGAAGTCAAGGATGGTTGAACTATGTGTAATCATTGACATATTTACTAAACTATTTACAGAAGAAAAATTGTCAATGAATATTCATTATCGTTTGTCATACAGTTGTAGATGTATAATGGTGTGGAAAAGTACTTTTGGAGTTTTATAACCATTGTTTAAATTACATGGATAACATCTGAATATTTGCCTATTTTAATGAACTTAAAACAGGAATTATATTCTAACTACCTTTGCTTAAAATAATGACTTATTAGGTAGGTGTCCTTTATATAACATTCAGGGATATCTTTATAATTACTATGTGTTCCAGAAGGATTTACCTAGATAGGAGTCTATCATACAACAGACAGGTGTATAAGTATAATTTGTGGATTTTCCTAACAATTGTGACGGAAAGTCAGAAATGTATTAAAGACATGGAAGTGAATATTATGCTATAATACTTCTCCACGGCTCCACTCAGCAGCAAAGCAAACTTTATTGTTAACAGACCGAGCAAAAAACTTCAGTATCAGTATACCCCTCCCCTTGACCAATCCCAGTCTATCATTCCCTTGAAATAGTGATGTCATTTGTCCATTTCCTTCTTTCTTGCGAACATAGAGACCGAAGAAACCCGAAGATCATGAATCTGAAACAGTAAACTCCAATAGGCAACTTGCAGTGGAAGCTCTAGAACCAACTTTATATTCCACAGATTCTCAGGATATATCAATCTGAAACGTCATTCTGGAACAGCAGCCTGGAAGTCAGTCCCCGCAACAAGCAGAGGTCTAATTGCGACCAAAACCATGCGAATCCCACTTGCAGAAATCAACCTGGAAGGAGAAGAAAAACCATGAAAAGGAGGGGACACAGGGGAAAATATTAGGGCTAAATATATATATAAGAAGATCGATGCCCAGATAGGAAGAACTAGGGCTAAAGGTAAGCAAGTAGATCTATGCCTAGATAGGAGTTAATAGGGTTAAATATACAATCAAGTAGATCTATGCCCAGAGAAGAAATACAAGGGTTAAATATATGCAAGTAGAACGATGCCCAGATAGGACTTAATAGGGCTAAAGGTATAAGCAAGTAGATGCATGCCCATAACGGAGTTACTAGAGTTAATATATACATATGCAAGTAGAACTATGGCCAGATAGGAAATACTAAGGCAAATATATGCAAAGGATGGCCAGGTAGGAAACGCAAGGGTGAAAATATATATACACAAGGAGATCCATACCTAGATAGGAATAACTAGGGTTAAGTATAGGTGCAAGCAGAAAATATCTATAAGGACGAAAAGATTCAGCAAGTAGATACGTTTAGTAAAACATTCAGTAAGGAAGGGAGAAACTAAGACCCCCCACCATATAACCGGTTAAGAGACAGGAAAAAGCCTGGGTGACCAGATGGGAGAAACTCAGCCCCTGTTGACCCCAGAATGTAAATTTATAAGAAAATACTTTACCTTTACCCCAGTTGGTCATATAACCACCAGAAAGTTATTGAAAAGTTACTGAAAAGTGACAGCACGTCAAAAATGAGGGTTATCTCATGGTCTGAATGAAGGTCATCCATAACAACTGGGACCACTTGCAGCTACAGCAGAGTAATGGCAGACAAACTGTGGGTTTAACCCCTTCATCACTGGATGAATGCGGACTTGTAATGGAGCAAATCAATGAACAGTAGGGCCATGAGGGCTAAAGAGCGCACCAAAGAGGAGTGCAAGGGGAAACCTGAAAAATCCCCAAAGATAAATATATCTAGTAGTAAAAGGGCAGAAGCACACATAAGGCAACGGGATCAAAGAATACATGTCAGCAAATGCACGTTAATGCAAGGAAAAAATACATAAGCTATATAGGATATGATATTTGATGTCAAATGTAATGCTGGAAAGTAGCAGTATATTGTTTATGTTTAATTATAGCTTTCATATATGTCCCAGGTATATCTGATTTATATGGTTAATTAATATAGAGTACATGATACTATCATTACTCTCTAGACCATGCGCTACTCATATTATTTTATTATTTCCTAGCACAGATTCACACAACTATTAATATAATGCAGATAAGAGGCACCACGACACAGCGCACAGCCGAAACGAGAGGTGAAGTTCCACAAGATGGATACTACCTCGCGGCAGAGCTGCACTTACTAAGAGCTGTGAAAAAAGGAAAGAAGGGCAACAGCCACCAAAGATGAAACACGCATGCACAATGCCACGGATCGACCCTGAAGTATAACAGACTCTTCGGGGAAGCCAACGCGAGGGGAAATTAAATGATAGGCCCACAAGCATGGAGAACACACCAGAACCAGGAGAAAAGGCAGAGAAAGTGGCCAAACAAACTTAGGACTGCAGCATATACAAGGCCAGGCAGGGAGAGGGTGCCTAAGGGAACACAAACTGGTCAAAGAGGATAAAAGGGTAAAATCACCAGGAGAAAACAGAAAGGGCAACAAAGCCCCAAAAAGGGACAGACACAACACAGTAAAGGCCAAAAAGGATGCAATAAAAATGTAAGGAGAAAACCAATACACGCAGACAAAATACATGTTTTGCAATAAAACATATACAGTATAAAGAAAAGGAGAAAATCATACATGAACCAGCATGAAAATAAAATTGGGTAGGTAAAGATACAGTACCAAAACACATAAGGACATAAAGTCCCACACCTCAATACATAGTCCCATAATAACTGAACACATACAAAATACAAGGTCAGTTTATTAGAGGAAAAAATTAGAAAATATACTTATCTGAAGGGAGCAGCAAAGAAAGAGGGAAATGGACAGATGACATCACTGTTTCAAGGGAATGATAGGCTGGGATTGGTCAAGGGGAGGGGTATACTGATACTGAAGTTTTTTGCTCTGTCTGTTAACAATAAAGTTTGCTTTGCTGCTGAGTGGAGCAGTGGAGAAGGATTATAGCATAATATTCACCTCCGTGCTTGCCATAAAATTACTGTGTATAATGGAAGGACTTACTAAGGTAAGACAGGAGTAGCTATATAATTACTGTGTGTAACAGAAGCACTTACCTAGGTAGGAGTCCATCTATATTATTAGTGCGTATAATATAAGGACTAACCTAGGTAGGTGTCCATCATATAGCAGTCAGGCATATCTGTGAAATTACTGTGTATTTGAGAACATAATAACACAGGTGATGAGGCTGAAAAAAGACATGCATCCATCAAGTCCGGCCCATGCCAAATCACCCCTGTTGATCCAGAGGAAGGACTTACCTATGACTTACCTAGGTACTTATCCATCAGCAGTCAGGCATAACTACAATATATAATTAATGTATGTAACAGGACTTACCTAGATACAAGTCCATCATACAGCAGTCAGGTGTATCTACAGTATATAATTACTGTGTGTGACAGAAGCACTTACCTAGGAAGGAGCCTATCATACAGTAGTCAGGTATATCTATATCATTTATGAGTGTAGCAGAAGGACTCACCTAGGTAAGAGTCCATCATAGAGCAGTCTGGTTTAGCTATATAATTACTGTGTGTAACAGAAGTACTTACCTAGGTAAGAGTCCATCATACAGCAGTCAGGCGTATCTATATAATTACTGTGTGTAACAGAAGGACTTCCCTAGGTAGGAGTCCATCATACAGCAGTCAGGTGTATCTGTATAATTACTGTGTGTAACAGAAGTACTTACCTAGGTAAGAGTCCATCATACAGCAGTCAGGCGTATCTATATAATTACTGTGTGTAACAGAAGACTTACATAGGTAGGAACTCATCATACAGCAGCTCTTTGTGATCTCTTTTATTTGTAACTAGTTGAACAGCCCGTTACACGGGCCACAGTGCCACTGCCACCCGGTCACGGGGCAGTCACGTGCAGTGGAGACTGCCCGCGCCACGGCTGATACAGAGCTGGACGTTCCTTCGAAGCACCCAGCTCTGTGTCAGCCACGGCACGGGCAGTCTGTACTGTGCATGACTGCAGCACGCGTAGCAGTGTCTAGTGCGCATGTTGCGGCGTTACACACGATTTAGCGAATTATTATATAGGATTATCTCTACTTTAGTGGACTTTTAAGGGTTAATTTGTATGGCTTTTTATAATATTGCTTTATTGTGTATGCATTTTGGGGGCTTGATGTTTTTTGGTCCAAACAGTGATCTGTTTAATCATGTAGTTCCGAAGCACCAATAAACCTTAATGTGTGGCTATTTAAATGCAATGAAAAAAAGTGAAACAGGAGGTGCTCCTAGTATAATATCGTCAAGGTAAGATGAGATCTGGAAATAGAGCAGATGGGATCTTCAGACTGCCCCAAACACAGTATCCCTGGTCCACCACTTATCTACAGTACTCTAGAAATCAGGCAGCTCCTCAGTACATTCATTTGTAGAAAAAACATGAAAAAAAACACACTCAAGAGGGAGCCCAATAGTGCATGATAACTGACCAGCTGATAAGATAAGTAGAAGTAATAAGCCAATTTACTCACAATTGTGTTAGTTGAAATGGAGCATAAGCCTCATTCCAAAAATAAGATCTTGCAGAGAAATTAATCCTGCCTCCGTGCAAGTGACCAAGGTACTTGTTGCTTGAATCAAAAAATGCTGCTTTAAATCTTCATAAAAAATCTAATTTTAAATCAAAATATCAAAATTACAGATAAAATATAAACTTTACATAATATTTGCCAAAACTGAGTAACGCGTTTTACAGTAAAACTGATTTTTCAAAATCAAATGACAATCTCTCACATGAAAATCAAGAAAAACTGGGGGGCCTGGATGCCTCCCTCCTTACCTTGATCATCGACTGGACCTTTAGTGGAAAGAATAAGAGTTGGATGGAACTGGAACAAACTGCTATTCATCTTGTAGACCCCCAATTGGAGGCCTTCATATCTGGTGGTCTTGTCCTAAGATTCAGAACTATTGAATGAAGTGTCTAAGTGGCATGTAACAGTGCCTGGCATTCACTCTGTCCAAAGATCCATGGCAATCCCTTTTTTATTTTAACCTCCCCCCTTTGCCACAGCTCCAAAATACCTTCTATTTGGCATACTTAATACAGCCAAGTGCCTAACAGGGATGGGTGAAAATTTCCACCTCAAAATGAAATTGGTAAATAATCGCACTTCCCACTTAGCGAATAATTTCTTGCAAAAAGTGCAGTTTTCCCATTTTTTTTCACTTAGCTCATTCCATTGAAATCAATGGGAACATTGAATTTACACACAACACATAGCAAATATTATTTTATTTCCCAAAGGCATACTATAAAAAAGGGCATGAGGGTGCCTGTGTAGGTGGAATGTGGGGAAAGAATCAGTTGAACAGGGAATAGTTTTTGGTGGTTTGTTTACTGGGATTGGGGGGCAGTTAGTAAAATGAAATCCTAAATACAAATAAAAAACCCCATAAGACATGGAATAAAAGGGGTCTGAGGAGGGTGTCTGTGTTGGTGGGTAGATTCTGGGAAAGAATCAGTTGAACAGGCAATTTGTTTTGGGGGGGTTTACTGACTGGTATTGGGGGTACAGTTAATAAAAATAAATAAAGAAATAAAATAAGAAATTTCTATGTAAAGTGATAGAGACAGGAACCCCCTGACAAAAGCTGCCACTGGGGTGGACTGATACTTGACTTGATAGAGTATTTTGTAGAGGATGATTTGTTAGATTTGTTGTTAGAGGCCCAAGCCCCGAGGAAACATTGATTTGTACGACTTAGACTTATTACAGGCACAAGCCCAGAAGAACCATTGATTTGTAGGACTTAAGCTTGTTTGGCACAAGCCCTAAGGAAACGTTGATTTTTAGGACTTAGGCTTGTTAGAAACAACCCTCCCCCCAATTTTTTTTTTTTTTTTTTTGAAGGACTATGATTTTCTTTTTTCTTTTCTTTTTTTTTTTTTTTTTTAAAGCACAAGCCCTGAGGAAAAAAATTCCTTACTGGCCTAGTTGGGGGATGTCCTGTTGAACAGTGGCCACTGGCCATTGTCAAATGCCCTGATGTAGATGCAGAAGTTGTGACTGCTGCTCTAGCTTCTGCTGCTAAATTGTTTAAGCAGCAGGATGATTAGGCAGCTGAGAGGGAATGGGATCAACAACAGCAGTAACATGGAAGATGGATGATGAAGGTTCCACTTGCCATAACTAGCTCCAGTGATGCATCTGAGGCAGTTGCAGCACAATAAGTAGACCCCAGTCTTTGTGGAGAAAAGAAGAAGTTGGCCAATAATTCTTCTCCACCTGCCCCTCCTCCAAAATCATGGGTGTGTTGTTATTAGAATATAATTTTTTCCCTTGGTAAAAAATATGCCTCGTATCAGTAACTGCAATGTGCACAGTGTGTGTGTGTTAAATAACACCTGGGGGCACAACTGTATCCAAACACCATGACACCAGAACCCAAATACTGCCGCTGTAACTATACCCCTTGTCCAGACCCCTCTAAGGACACATGACAACTTGCTGACAGTTTAATAGTAATGATGAACCCTCCCTGCCAGCAGCTTAGCATATTCTGAGGGATAGAATCTCCTCAGATGCCGCTTGATGCCCTGCATGCAATTCTCCTTCACCACACTGGCATGTGTGGTCAGTGCACCACACAGTGTGCAATGGGTAGAGACGAACTGCCACATCCTAACATCAACAGAGTGGCTATAATTTGGCAGGGGAAATACCGATGAATCAGGTGGATTGGCAAAAGATGTAGTTACCCTAGAGGAAGAAGGCGATGGTGATGTCCAGTAAGTTGTGTTGCTCATCATGGAACCAGTTCTGTCTGGGTTTCTCTATTCTTCTTCCTCTTTGATCTCCACCTCGCCTCTTGTTGCCTTTCTGGAGAGTCAGGGGATACAGCAACAGCAGAGCTAGATTTCTGTTGAGGGTGTGGTAACATGTTTGACATAAATGTCATGGTGTTGGTTTTTCTTGTGTGATATCAGGACGGTTGTGCCAAGGTGTGTTACCTCCTTTCCCCTTCTCACTGACTTGTCACAAATTGTGCAGAGTGCTGTTGGTGATAACTGCACTGTGTCTGCCCCAAGAGAAAAATAGCCCCACACCCATGACTTTAGGGGATAGGGCTAGGGAACAGGTGGAAAAGAATGGCCTCTTTCTTCTTTTCCTCCACATTCCCCTTCATTGTCTGTGCTGGCAGAGGATGATGTTGCTGCTGTTTCTGCTACTACCTCAGAACCAGCACTGCAACTAGTACCAGGAGTATTCCTCCTGCTGGCATGTGGAACCTGTCCTAGTCCCGCATCACTTGTTGACCCCATTCCCACTGTGTCCACAGTGGTCTGTGGCACACTAACCTGCTCCTCAGCATCCTACTACCCTTACAACTCAGCAGCAGAAGGAATTAAAGCAGTTGTAAATTCCTCAAATTCCAAAAGCTCATTGCGAGTGGTGATGGTGATGACCATCCTATCACAGTGCCTGTGATTATTCTGTCACTCTCATCTGTGGCAGACTGTGATTTGTTCACTTGGTTTGGCCCGCCCCTTGGTGACCTTTTTATACCTGACTCTTACATCTGTCAGATGCCCTTTCGTGGTGTTTCTGAGCCAGACTTGCTGTTGCTGTGTTCCTGTATCCGGATTCCTGTGTACCGACTTTGGCCTGTCCTGATGACTCTCCAGTGTTCCTGATTGTGTATGACTCGGCTTGTCTGAGAATCCTCTAAGTGCTACGACCCGGCCTGTCTGAGAATCTTCTACGTGCTACGACCCGGCTTGTCTGAGAATCCTCTACATGCTACGACCCGGCTTGTCTGAGAACCCTCTACGTGCTACGACCCGGCTGGCCGACTTCCTGCTTCAAGATCATCGCGGCCTGCTTGGCTTGTTGTTGCCGCCGCGACATTCTGAATCCTGCATTGCTGTGCCGATCGAGTGTGACCATTACCCTCCTGGGTAACCCATCCATCAGTGCAGAGTTCCTTGCTGACTTGCATAAGCTGTGCCTCTTGTACCGAGCCTCTATACGCTGCAGAGCTAAGCTACCATACCGAGCCTGGGAGATTCAAACGTACCTATTAACCCTTGCACTGCCGCTTCTCTCTGACCGGACCTCCTTTCTAAGTACAGAACCGTTACCTTGTAAGTCTACTGCTGCTGAGTTGGCCGCTACTTGGACGACGACTCCCTGTTACGTTTGCAGAGTAGTCTATCCTGTTAGGCGGGTTGGGCGTCTTTGGCTCTTGGTCTCATGGTTAACAACGGAGGTGTCCGGTGCGGCTATTGGTGGCAAGGTTAGGCTCCAAGCTCTTGCTAGATCCGTAGGTAAACGCCCGTGGGGGCTATTGGCTCGTGTTGTGCTCACATTGGTCTCCAGTTATACGCCCGTGGGGGCTAAAACGCCAGCTTCGCATCTCAGGCTAGTCTCGATCACGCCCGTGGGGGCTACATACTCTTGCACTTGCAGGCTCAGTGGTCTATTGACGAACGCCCGTGGGGGCTATTTTGGGTTACTGTGCTGCTATAGCTCACATTGGTCACTGAACATCTACTACCCATCTTTATATGAACTCTGTGCTGTGCACATTTGCTCAGTTGATCACTACACCACTCGGGTGTGCCAAACCCCACAGCTGAGACTGACAAATTGCTCTCATTCGCCCTTTAGGGGCCAGTTCCCTATTCTCTGTTCCTATGTTGGGTGCCTTCTATCCATTATATTAAAGCTATGTGTACTGTGTTGCTGTCAACTGTAGAGGGCGATCATTTGTATTTATTTTCTTTCAATAAAAAATTGTTTTATTTTACCTACTGGTCTGAGTGTCAAAACAAACCGTTACACATCCTCATCCGTGTCTCCCATTCCTTCTCAGCTTCTGCTAAAAAGGCCATTAATTTTACTCCAGCTTCTCCAGCATCATCATCGCTACCACCACTAGTCCCTACATGCTGCTGCTGCTCTATTACAGACATTTTACTGCTGCTTGGAGGAGGTGACGAGCAATGTGACAGAGGGTCCCCTAATGTCACACTTGGCATTTCTTTTTGACCTGGTGAAGGCAGACTGGCAGCAGTAGCAGAAGCCACAGGCAGCTGATCTGTGCTCCTGCTGGTGGTGGTGATATTAATTCTGAGCCTGCTCTCCCCCAACACCAGTTCTGGCCTTTTCAGGATCATGTTTCACTTCGACACTGTAGTGAAGGGAAGGACTCCCAGAGCCAGTGGAATGGTGTGGTCTCCCTTGACCGCTAGTCTGGATACTATCAAATGCTTCCCCTACCACTCACCTAACACTAGTCCCACCAGGTGCTTCACCAATACTGCTACTACTACTAATAGAAACCACATGAAGTTCGGTCGCAGAGTCTTCCTCCTTCATTCCTAAGGCTAACAAGCTGTTGGACCTTAGTAGCAGTAGTACTAGCAGTGGCAGGACTGCTTGGGAATGGCAAGTGTGATTTAGGGTCCTTGCTGTCACACTTGGCATCCTCTTCTCCTTCTCCCCCCGAGTACTACAAGACACACTAGCAGCAGCTTCAGTGCTAATGGCAGCAGGTTCAGCACTGGCAGCAGGCACAGCACTGACAGCAGGCACAGTATTGGTGGCAACACTGATTGCAACAGTTGCAGCACGTCTGACAGCAAGCACAGTATTGGTGGCAGCAGGGGCAGCAATGATAGCAGCACAAGCAACACATGTAGCTGCAGGAGCATGCAGAGGACCTGTCCTGCTCTCACTAGTACTACCCTTTTCTCCCTTCTTTCCCATTCCCTTTTCTCCCTTCCTTCCCATTAAATTCCCCAAGAACCCTAGGGGTGATTTAGGGGGACTGACCAGCATTGTGTCAGTAGTGCTCACTTCCTCCTCCTCCTCAGACTCAGTGGATACATAAGGGTCCTTCCAGTTCCTCCCTGTAATATTTTTAATCTGCTCATAGTGATAGCAGTCACTATGAGCCTTTCCTACCTCAATTTTTCCAAAAGATCACAGCAGAACAGCACAGCACATCTACCTCGCTCTGTAGCTGCTTCTATTGTGTTTGATTTCCGCAAAAACGTCACGTTCTTATAGCAAAAAAGGCAAAAACCATGTAAATCAATGGGAGGAAACGTTCTAGCCAGTGAAAAAAATGGGGAACAATTTTGGCCAATGGGCGAAAAATGTGAACATTTTAATCCCTAGTTTTAAAGTGGATTTGCCTGCGAAAAGTGGACAACAATGTGATTTTCATGGAATTTCTCCCAGGAACACGGTGAGAGCTTTCACCCACCTCTAGTCCCTAATTCCACGACACTGGGGTACCGCAGATCCACCCTCGTTCCTGGAGTAGAGAGACTTAATTAGATACCAAATCATTTTACTTTGAGTGATGCTGCTGAAAAGGGGCAAGGATCCAGATAAGGTTAAAAAATCCTTTTTTACACAGCTTTTCTTTGTAGAGTCTGGGCCAGGTATATCTTGTGGTTAAACATCCCTATTTCTTTCTTACCATTCCTCCTCAATCCCACTTTTTTTTAAAATCTCCTCTTTCCCATCTCTCCTCTGTCTTTAGCTCCATTCCTCTTCTCTCTTCTTCTTTCTTCTATTATTGTCCTCCTTCTCACTCTATGCTCCAGGGGTGCATTACTATGAGATTGTTCTCAATGTGCTACTGTGTACACTTCACTGCAAGTGAACTGCACAGCTCTGCAATGCGTTGCGTACCCCTCTGGCACTGTAAGGGTTAATGCTGCCTTTGTGCAAGAGAAAACATCTTCAATTGGTCCTGAATGTACTGAAAATGGAGGCTGCCATAACAGTTGTTAGCAGGACCACAGAATCTCAGACTTTCTTACTGCACATGATACTCTTTAAGGAGTAGTACTACTTAATATGTAAAAAAATTATGCTGTAGGGCAGGGGTGTCCAAGATCAGTCCTCCGGCGCCACCAACAGTCCAGGATGGAAGGATTTCCCTGATTAAACAAAGGTGAGTCAATCACAATGAATGATCCACTGATTAATTCACCTGTGCTTAATCAGGGAAATCATTACATCATTACATCCTGACCTGTTGGTGGCCCTTGAGGACTGAACTTGGAAAGCCTTGATGTAGATCACTGGTAAGATCTCATTTAGAGTACAGTGCACAGTTCTACACACACACCATTTCTCCAGGGTAGCAAGAGGTACTAATGTCACTGTAGATTAGGGCTGTCTAAGTTCAGTCCTCAAGGGCACCAACAGTCCAGATTGTAAGGATTTCCCTGATTATGCACAGGTGAATTAATCAGTGGATCATTCATTGTGAATGACTCACCTTTGCTTAATCAGGGAAATCCTTACATCCTGGCCTGTTGGTGGCTCTTGAGGACTGAACTTGCTGCAGGGTTTATCTCACTCTGTAAAAGAAGGGTACTTGCACTGCTGAGAAGTGTTTTATTCAAAAGTTATTGCAGCTCAAACTAGAAGTTTTTTAGGTGTAGTATCTCAGTGGACTGATATCTTACAGTGGCGCTGTTGCTACATCATCCTATGCACAGCTCTGGTCAGTTGACCATAAATCTCCATAGGATGGTGTAGCAACAGGGCCTCAGTGCAATTTCAGGCCACTATGATACTGCACCTAAAACATTCAACTTGAGCTGTAATAACTTTTGAGTAAAACGCCCTTTAGCAGTGAGAGTTCCCTTGTTTTACTCAGGGGGATAAATACTATTATATATATTTATATTTTTTTTCTTTTTTTTTACATTTTAGGTATTACTATCCCCTTAATTCAATAAGGACTAAAGGAGCGAGAAACGCGTTGCTGTACAATACTTTGTGCAACCCTGTGGTCCTTTAAGGACTAAGTAGGATCATGTTCTCTCCCTGCTCCAGTTTAACGGTTTGAGTGCCAGAGAGGTAATCAACGCATACCTCTCTGGCATTCGAAGGGTTATGGAAGAGTGACTGTCATGTCCGCCTCCATGGAAATAACATCAAGCATCAAGGACTTATCTGAAATGTTATATCTTGAACAAAGTCACAAAAGCAGACTTCATAGGGGCCATATGGAATTTTGGGGGGTTATCACTAGGAGTTGCTACTTCTCCTTTAAGTTGTGACACAAGCAGTTGAAAAATCTGAATTTCTGTGACATGAGTGTGCATCAAAAATAATAGGACTTCATGAAAGTATCTGGAAATTAATTGTGGTTCCACAACACATAAAGGTTCCATGACAGTCCTGTTGGGAAATGCCGGCTTAAAGGTTCCTCATTTACATACCAATTATATAGGGCTACTATAAGTGCATCATCAGCCCACAATAGGGTGACCACATTTCCGTTCTGCTATTCCGGGACATGTGGTCACCCTAAATTTGAGTGACATCCGGTCCCCTGCGGCTGGCTGGCACTGATTTCCCTCCTACCCGCCCGCATCATCACGCGCCCCTGCGGGCCGTGATGACATACATACAGAGAGGAGGAAGAGGGCAGAGGCACCAGAAGAGAAGCGCTTGCTGCCAGAGTCCAGCAGCAAGCGCTTCTCTTCCGGTGCCTCTGCCCTCTTCCTCCTCTCTGTATGTATGTCACCACGGCCCGCAGGGGCGCTTGATGATGCGAGCGGGCGGCTACCTTCATTTCGGGACTCTTTATTGTCCCGGTGGGGGATGATCCGGGACGCGGGACATAGAACCCAATTAAGGGACAGTCCCGGACGTTCCGGGACACGTGGTCACCCTAGCCCACAATAATTCATGGCATCAATTTCAAATATTTGATTTTAGAACAAATGAACTCACCGCTGTGCCCTTAATAACAATAACATAATACAGATAATGCTAAAATGATTTAATTGTTATGAAACACAAATGTCTACATGTTTTTGAATAAGGCATTCTGTTGCTGGAGCATAAATCCCATCATGTTGGTAGAGAGGAGAGTATTATTTTGTTAAGGTCAATATTTAACTGAAAATTGTGTTATTTAAACACACACAATATTTAACTGAATAATGTGTTATCTGAACACACACATACACACACAATATTTAAAGGAACAGTAATTTTTTTTTTTATGAAAACACATATTTT